>CM046882.1:423166890-423786022 GCA_025667525.1 Glebionis coronaria | reverse complement strand
TCCTCCCTCCTCCTATAAATACCCTCCTAATTCTTCATTAGGAGGTGTTAGCTAGTTAGTAGATTTTAGTTTAATTTTCATGTTGTAGGAGTAGATTAAATTACTTTCTCTCTCTAGATTTACTTTCAAGTTTTCAAGCTTTTTCATCTTAATCTTGTATTTGAATCTTTAATCTTCATCTTATTTCAAGCTTTTCATAATCATTCTCATTCTACCTTACTTGTTTTAAATTTCTTGTTTGATTTAGAAAATCATGTAGTTTGTTTGATGTTATTGCTTATTTGATTGAGTGCTTATTCCATTGTTCTTATTGTTTTTTCATGTGTTTGATTGTTTTAGCTTATTGTGCTTATTGTTTATTGTGTGCTTTTCTTATTTTTAATTAAGTGGTATTAATAGTTTAATCTTTTAAAAGTTGATTTTAAATATTTTGAGTATTTAGTGTTTTTAAAGTTTTTAATTTGTTGCTTATTAGCTTTTTCTTAAAATTAGTTTGATTAAGTTTTTGGTTAAGTGCTTATTGGTTTTTGCTTATTTTTTTGTTTAATCCGGGTTTAGAAACCCTCTTTTCCCGACTTACTGTTTACTTGCCATTATTCCGAACAGTATGTAATTTCATTATTCCGGATTAGCTCCTTAAACACATTCCGGATTAGGTATTTTCATGATATTCCGGATTGAGTTGAGTATAGTTATTCCGAATTGCATGTGTGACCAAGATTCCGGATTAGGTCATCTTTTGAGTGATTCCGAATAGTGTTCAAGATTGGGATTCCGAATAAGGTGGGAATCCGGATCCCGGATTACATATAGCCATATTCCGGATTAGAACACATTCCGGATAAAGTCATGATTTAGGAATTCCAAATTGCGTATAAAAAACATTTCGAATAAGGTTTGGAACTTGATTCCGAATTAGGGCTTGGACATACATTCCGGATTGTTCGTTTTGCTAGGATTCCGGATTAAGTGTAAACACTTATTCCGGATTAGGTCAAAAATTTTATTCCGAACTGTTTTAATTTTAAGTTTATATTTTTCCCGTCATTTTTATTAAGCTTATTTTAAATTGTTTTTTCTAAGTTTATTTTCGAGTTTACTTTTGTATAAAGTTTTAATTTTTAAAGTTTACATTCTATTACGTTTTAAACTTGCTTAATTTCTTTTATATTTTGTCATTTACTTTTATAGTTTTAATTTTTATTTTATAATAGCTCAACGACATTTTCTTTTCACACCAAGAACCACTGAGTCGCACGTTCAACCGTGATCAATTCGAATCGAGGCGAGACGATTTCAACTTTAATAAAATCTAGATATTAAAATGGCGCCGTTGCAGGCTCTTTTCGTAAAGATTAACGGTTTTTTGTGAGAGACGCATTGGATTTTTGGATCCGTTCACTTTTGAACGTTATTTTTCTTGCAAAATTTCAAAAATTTTCAAAAATCCATAAAAATCAAAATTTCAAAAAATCCAAAAACATTTAAAAATCATAAAAAGCATTCCTTTTTCTAAAGTTTTGCACCAAAAATATTTTCTTTTCACGTTAACTTTATTTCTTCTATTTCTTTGCTATATTTTTCTTTTGTAGGTGTATGCGTACCCGTTCACCGCAAAAGGAAGTCCATTCAAGCAGCTATCATCGAGCCTCCTGTTGTTAACACAATGGATAACTGTCCAATGATCGAGCTCTTGCAATCACATGTTGAAAGCAATGAAGATGCGATTGTGGTGCCGGCTATTGATGCAAATAACTTCGAGCTCAAGACCGGTTTTATTCAAATGGTTTCCGCAACACCTTTCTTAGGCCGTACTCATGATGATCCGCACGATCACATCAAAAGGTTTGTTCACTTAACCAATACCGTAAAATACAATGGGGTCTCACAAGAGGCAATTTGTTTGCTCCTCTTTCATTTCTCTCTCGAGGGACAAGCCCGGACTTGGCTTGATAAGGAACCACCCCAAAGTATTACAACATGGGCGGACCTTGAGACCAAATTTATCGATTACTTTTTCCCACCCTCACGTACTACCGCTTTGCGGAATGACATCATTAATTTTGAACAAAAGTACGGTGAGACGTTTAGTGAATCTTGGGATCGTTTTAAGGAACTTTTAAGAAAGTATCTACAACACGGTTTTACAAAGGTACATCAAGTTAATACTTTTTATAATGGATTAAGTTTGAATGACCAAGATTCACTAAATAGTGCTTCGGGGGGTAATATTCTTGTCAAATCTATGAATGAGGCTTAGGCTATCATAGAAAACAAAGACAAAGTCCAAACCAAGAGTGTGAGGGCTATTATGGCTAGTGCTAGTGAGAGTGAGTTGACCAATCAAATTAAGGAACTTACTTCAGTAGTAAAATAGCTTGCTTTAAGAGATAACCCTCCTAATCAACATGCCCATGCTCTCAATATTACTTGTGAAACTTGTGGTGGACCACACTCTTATGCTAATTGTGATAAGGCTTATGATTAATCTCACGAGGAAGTGTATGCTTACAACAACAGGGAGAGGGTTCATTTCAAGCCTAATGTCGATGTTAATCACTTGTCCTATAACTCGACTAATTACTTGTCTCCACCCGGTTTTCAACAAAGACCACACCCACCCACCCAAAACAACCAAGGGCCACCAAGAGAAAATTTTCAACAAAATGCAAATGTGAGGGGCTACAATGCAAACCAAGCAAATTATCCATTGCAAAATCAAGGCTTTCAAAAACAAGGTTTCAATCCTCAAGGTTTTCAACCATATAACCAATACCCAAACCAAGGTTTTCAACAACAAGGGTTCAATTTACCTCATCCGCACATGGACTTGATTCTATAAAAATTAACTGATCATGAATGAACCATGAAAGAAATGCAAGAGTCCACGGATAGAAAATTCATTCAAATATTTCAAACCCTTCGTCCCCAAGGTGCTCTTCCTTCTACAACGGAAACAAACCCTAGAGCTAATGTGAGTGCTATTACTACACGCAGTGTAGCAACTCTAGTAGGACCTTCTATCCCTTCCCCAGTTACTCTATCCACACCTCCTCCACCCCCATTTATTCCTCCTACTACCACGCCTAGTACTAGTTCTACATTACCGTCTCCCCCTCTTAATGAAGCAGTACCCAAGAAAAACCCTTCACCATCCCCACCTTCACCCTCTCAACCATCAACATCTCAACCTACACCTCCTAAGCTCAATAATCCTTATCCATCTCGGTTAGACAAGTGCAAATTGCTCACTAAAGAGGATGCTCAAGTTACTTCCTATTTGAAGATGATCTCCCCAGATGAACTTTAACATTAGCCTTGTTGAAGCACTTGTCCCAAATGCCGAAATTTGTCAAATCATTCAAGGAGTTTCTTAGTAAGAAGGAGAAGATGGCTGATTTTGTCAACACTCGCTTAAATGAAAATTGTTCTGCAGTCCTTCTTCAAGAACTTCCAGGGAAACTTGGAGATCCCGGTCGTTTTGTGCTACCTTGTACATTTAAGAAAGTCGAAGAATTTACTGCCTTAGCCGATCTCGGGTCAAGTATAATCTTAATGCCATTAAGTGTTTGGAAGAAGTTATCATTACCCGACCTTACACCAACACAGATGACTCTTGAGCTCGTAAATCGAACTCTCGCTTACCCCGTTGGTATTGCCGAAGATGTTTTTGTTAAAGTTGGTACATTCACTTTTCCGGTTGATTTTGTTGTTGTTGATTATGAAATGGACCCTCCTATTCCGTTAATACTTGGACGGCCATCCTTGAGAACTGAAAAAGCTTTAGTCGATGTTGCCGAAAGTGAATTAATTCTAAGGGTCGGGAATGATCAACAAGTTTTTAAGATGGGGAAGATTACAAGTAAATTCAATGGAAAAGAATCGGCAAAAATGATTGATGTGCTTCAAGACGAGCTTGTTACAACTCCTTTGGAAAGTCCAAAGCTTGATGATTTTTTTGCTACATGACAATCCTCTTTTCGAGACTTGCTATGATAATCCACTTTTTCAAGACCATGTGGACGAATATGATGATGATTCTCTCTCCAATTTGGATGCCCCACCAATTTATGATGCTCCACCAATCTATGATGAATATGATGATGATTCTAATTCTGATTTAGATGATTATGATGATCTGACTTCCGAGTATGAAGGCATGCCAACTTATGATAACTTTGATGATGTTGACACTCTTTCGAGTGATTCTTCAAGTGTTGTGTCTTCTACTGATGATTGTGCTCCTATTTTTGATGAGGATCCTCCAACAAAAACACTTGATACTACTTTGGATGATTACTCGTTTGAGGAAGATTTTGCCACCTTTCTCAATACATACTTTCCTAATGAGCATGATCCTCCTCCTTTGGACTTTGATTATGGTCTTTATCCTCCTTCGGATGTTAAAAAACCCGTTTCAAAGGAGAAGAAACCGGACGACACCAACATCCATAGTACCTATGTCTTGACACCTCTCTTTCCACCTTCTTCGAATGAGATTGTGCGGTTTATGGGCGAATCTTCAAGGTCTACTGAGTCTAAGTATTATTTTCCCCTAAAGGAAAAGGTGTTCGATCCGGGTATCACAATTTTTAAGCCATCTCAGTATCCATCTGATGAAATAAAAGGAAAGACTTTTGGATAATATGGAGTTATGCTTTCACCTCTCCATACCTTCTACCACCGTGCTCCATCTTTGCTTAAGGGAACCTTGCCTACTCTTCTTTGGCTTGTGCTCTTCACCTTAGGCTTGTGCTATTTGATGGATGAAAACCATGTATTTGACCCCGGTGGATTTTCTTCAAGCTTCTTACCATTATAATCAAGGTCGAGTCAGGCTCACGTCTCGGTGAACAAAAACAAGCGCTTCTTGGGAGGCAACCCGATGATCTGTCTTTTTTATCTGTTTTTATAATAAGTGTAGGGGGAGACCCTAGTATGTGTTTGTTATTTTCTTTCTTATGATGTGCAGGGATTGGCGCTTTCAAAGACACACTTTTGATTACTTTTGACGACCCGTGATTCCGTGTACCCATCTTCCCGGTTATATCCTAAACTCTTTTGATCCACTATTTTATATTCTTCAATATTTAAATAGGAATCACTTTAGTTGTCTCTTCCTTAGCAAGATTTAAACAACGTGCACTATTTCCTAAGTGTAGGGGAGTTAACTCCCACATGCTTAAACATTAAGTACAATGATTATATTAAGTGTAGGGGGACTTCTATCAAAGTTAAGTGGGTTTTTCCATGAATTTGTCCTCATTTTAACCGGAAAAGTGATTTTTCGCCATTTTTCAAAATTTTTGATCTATTTTGGCCTAGTAGTGTTTTCCTTTGTTATCATTATTTTCTTTCATTGCTATAATAAATTTTAATAAAATGGTTTTAATAAGTTTAGATGCCTTTGATATATTAGGCCCGTCATGAATTTTTTGACTCAACCCGAGTTTACTTATTTGAGTTTGCTCTAGCTAGTATCCTTAACGTGTTTAAATCAAGTTTTGCTAGACTTTTATATAGGGAACTTTAACACGCGAAAGTCTTATCTCATACGGGTTAAGAACAAGAACTTTTTGCAAGTTCTTATAATTGATCCTAGAAAGTCATTTATCAAGGGAACTTTAAAATGCAAATTCTAAACTTGAAAAATTCTAAGAATTTGCAAGATCCTATAGATGACTTGAAAACCCAAAACTTTGAGTTAATAGGCTAAGCATCCACGAGTCTCATTCCTTGAGATTTTAAATTATTGAGAACGAAAGATGATAGAGTCAATTATAAGTTTGGTATTCTTTCATGAATTTATGTGAGTTAATTATAAGCTTTTTCTCCCATCGCTTGTTAATAAATAATTGCAATAAGTAAGGTCGTACGATTTGAAAAGTTACTTAGCTTCTAGCCCAAGATCGTTTAAAAGTTGCTCGGATTAATTAGAGTTCATAGCCAAGGCATAACTTATTGAAGCGGGATGCGAAGATTGGCGAGTCCGAAAAGGCCCTAACAAGGCATGAGGGCTACATTTTGTTGCTAAAGATCCAAAGTGATGTGAAGAATCATTTATCAAAAATCAATATGAAGGATCGAGACACACGACAAAAAGCAAATACTCCCTTAAAGATCATGGAGAAGTCTACCCGAAAAGACCCTAACAAGGTATGAGGATAAATAGATCCAAGCCCTAAAAGAAGGCAGATCGTTGTATATCAAAATCCCAAATAAATATTGGAGAAAAATGAAGAAGTCGTGGTCCAAGTTTGAAGAATCTCTCAAAAAATTTAAGTGAAGAAATTCCTATTATGAAGAGAAGACCATTATTTCAAGAACGTCTCTCATGATTCGAAGTATGAAGTCAATGCCAAATATCGATCCGAGAAAGGTCTCAAATCGTGAAACGAGTTATGCCAAGATATGAACTTTATGAGGTTTCAAGAAGCAGTTTTAAAAGATTTTTTCCTTTAGCTAACTATTAATTAAATCGTCCTACTTTATTTTCGGCCTAAATAAATTATCGAAATAAGTCAACAATGCATCCTTGTGATCATTCAAGACAACAATAAAATATAAGAGATACACCTAGGAATAAGGGGGTCTAAGTGAATAATTGAGCCACATGAGTGAGTGTTAGCTTTACTAACTTATAATAACAATGATCTCGTTTTTAAGCTTGGTATGGGGAACGTGAAACTTGAGGGTGATAAACATTCATGACACCAAAGCCCTAATGTAAGTCTTGGGTTTCTTTAGTTGTTTCTCCTTTCAAACATTTTGTAATTTTTTATCTTTTTAGTTTCCTTAGTGTCATAGTATTTAATAAAGGCCAAGGTGGGTTAATTATGATGGAGAATGTAAATCTTGCTTTGTAACTAATGCATTGCATGAGGGCATTGCAATGGTCAAGTGTAGGGGATTTAATAAGTGTGAAAACACTTATCCTTTTACCACTTAATTATAATAAAAACCAAGCCAAAACGTGTATTTAATGTCGTAAAAGTCGGAATTATGCGTGGTTTGTGTTTTTGTTGTGTTTTAGGACCAAAATATGAAAAAGGAAGAAAACACGGGCTGTAAAACCCGCATGCTTTTACCATGAATAGTACCCTTACGATAGTACGTACAAGATTAGGACTTTCCTTTTATAGCATGTTTATGTTTCACGAACAAGAATTCCAAGTATTACATACGTGTTATAACACGATAAGTATTTATTACGTATGAACACATGATAATTATTTCAATAATAATTATAATCACGAACATATGAACATGAAATCACGAACGTAAATTAATCACGAGCTAATATTATGTATGTATGTATATTTATTACGAGAACGAATAAATATATTAAGTCACGAACCATAACTAATCAAATCACGTAAAAACACGAACACGAGAACGCACTATTATTTTAGACACGGAAAATGTTTGCGTTACCCCTTTGGGGGCCCACATACCACGAAATTAGGAAGGGAAAAGGGTTTATCCCATTATTTTTACTAAACATGAAAAAAGGGAAAACATGTTTCATTATTTACAAAATTTAGAAAAGCAAGAAACCCTAATCCCTTTTTCTCCTCCTTCTTTGGCCGCCGGATTCAAGAACACCTAAGGGTTGTTTCGATTTGATTTTGGTGCTAAATTTATTACAAGGATCGTTAGTGTGTTCATCTTCTTGATTTCACGTGATCGGTATAAACCCTAATCTCTTTTATTTTATGTTTTGATTTTCTAATCACATAAAATCACAGATGTTTTTAATAAACTAATTAAAAACAAGATATAAACATGTTATTAATCATGGGGTTTAAATCAATTAAGGGTTTAGGGGTGTTTTTTGTTTGGCCGCCGCCTAACCGAGCCCCAAGGGGGGTCTCGGCTTGGCTTATATCGCACCACCGAGACCACATGGTCTCTGTTTAGTGATGATGGTGTCACGGCAGCAGCAAGGGGAAGAAACCCCGACCTAGGTCGGGGTATGGTGATGGTTACTGATGAGACTGCTTTTATACATGGTCTCATCGTCCAAATCGGGCTTAAAATGCATAAAATATCATTAATTATACCAAATATATGCTCGTGTTTGTTACTTGTGTATTTTTAGGTACGGATATTGAGGAAATGGCAAAAGATCACAAGAATCATTCAAAAACGAACACGGGAAACGAAGCCGCACAATGAACCGGGCCCAAGCTTGGATTTTACAAAAATGCCCTTGAAGAATTGAAGATTGGCAACTTTAGTCCCTCATCTTTGAAGAACTTGTCACAAATGACCCTCCAATAGTTATTTGTACAAGTATGGTCCTCCATGTTTGAAGATTGTACAAGAAAAGCCCTTGGAAAATGAAGAATATGCATTAAAGGTCCTTATTACAAGCTTGAAAACAATATGTGCCAAAAATGACAACTTTCCAAAATCATTTACAAAGGAATGGAAAGTTTGTTGCTGTTTATACAAAGTGAGAAGAAGAAGAAACATGGGGGGTTGAAACTGCCAGACAACAAAACTCACACAACCACTCAGAATGTGACACCTCATCAATACCCACCCATTACCCACACCCTACCCGTCCATACCCAATACCCAAACCCACCAACCCGGTTTTATTTTAAAAACGTGGTCAACCAGTCAACCTTTCCCAATTATTTCCCACCATAACACTTATTTAAAAACATTTTTTTACCAAAAATGGATTAAACACTTCTCTTAATCACCTATAAACCCTAACCCAACCCAGACCTAATTGACTTTAATACAAAGGGGTTTTGCCCCTTTTTGTCCAGATCCTTGATTGAACACTTTCTCACCAAAACCCACTTCACAAACCACCACAAGACACACCCATGTGTCTTGTGGGACCCTCCCCTGCACCCATCACTTTCCCTCAAAACCCTACACCCGGCCATTTTAGCGACCAGGATTGTTCTACTTGGTCCCCAAGGAGTATTCAACGTCTATGATCAACTTTTCCAACTGGCAATCACATGAAGGCACAATTTGACCAATTTCAGTCAAAGAATCAAGGGCTTTATTGGCATTTCAGCATTAGGGTTTTATGTATTCTAGATAGTTCCTAGACTAGTATATAAGGAGACGTTTGTGTCCCTTATCTCTTTGTTCCAGAATTTTTAGCTAAGCCTTGTAATTCCTTTTTAAGAAATTTAAAGTTTGGTATTTTTATTAAAATTGTAATTCCTTTTATCTCTTTTTAAAAGTTTGGTATATGTTTAGCTATATTCTGAGTTCCATTTTAATTGTGTAACACTTGTGTTTGAAATTTGAGTTTTCAAAAAAAAAAGGGTTTCATTGATTTTCAGAAATCCAAGAATTTCAAGAAGTGAAAGTGGATTGATATTCTTGGATTCCTGAAATTGATCTTGTTTCAAAGAGTACCATTGGTTCAAGTTTTTGAAAAGGTTTGTAAGTTTTCAGAAAATCAGAAAGAATATTGCTTGTGTTTGTTCTTGTTTGATTTGCATGTTTATTGGAGATTGTTTGCTGTCCAAGGATCAGCATAGGCCCCAGCCTATAAGGAGGTGGTTTTTCAACCACTAAGGGACCTGGATGTAGGTCCCTTGAGGTAAAAATCTCTTCCCCTTTTCATTTTTCAGTAAATGTGGTGATTTATGTGAATCTGCATGAAATAGGTTATGTGTTTGATTTAGCTGTTTGATTTTGCTTATTTGTTGGTTTTATGCATATTTGAAGTTGATTAAATCAGTTTGGTAGGATTTGAGAAGGATTTGGTTTGTAAAAAAGTGATTGTCAGTTTAAAGGGGTGTTTGGATTTGTGTTTTTAATCAGATTTTGTGACAAGGATTTAGTTTAAAACCTGTTAGAAATACTCAGTAGGTGTTAAAAAGGTTGTATGCTAGGTTGGATTTCAGTTTGGTAGGTTTTTGAACAAGTTTGCTTGCATAAAAATTGGTTCAAGTGGTCAAATTCAGTAAGTCCTTGTTCTGCCTATTTTGAGAGATTTTGTGCTTAATCTTTTGTTCATTGCTAGGTTAAAGGTTGTTTTAGGATTGTGTAGGGTTTATATTTACTTGGTCAGCTTATATGCAATATTTGGCTTATAGAAATTGGCTTTTGTGCATGTAAAATCAGCAAAGTATCATCAGACCTTCCTATAGCTTAATCAGTAACTTTTTGGCTTATTTGTGTTTGAATTTTGCTTGCAACCTGCTTGATTTTGTGTTTTATGTGACTCCTTATACTCCAAAGAGTATAAGGGTGCCTTTGTCCAATCAAATCACCAGCAAAATCATAGAATCAAGCTCCTCTTGATCATATTTCACAAGTGAAGATATCTGTTCTTCCTTGTGTTCTTGAAAAGCTCAACTGAGCACGTTTATGGTTTCTGATAGTTTTAATCTTGTTAAATTTAGATTGTGATTGTGTTTTTATGAGTTAAAAGAGTACTGGTTTGAGTTTTTAAAAGTAAAAAAAAAAGAAAAAATTTGCAAAAAGCTCACCTTGCCTGGGCTCGAACACGCGACCTTGCTTTCCAAGGACTAACGTGTTAACCAGTGATCCATATGGCTTTTTACGTTTAGGTTTCATTTCATTAAATACTTAAGTGATTTTTGTTTTATAGCTTATTTGATTAGCAGCTTGTAAATAAGCTGTTTCTAGCTTATTTCCTTAAGCTTTTTCCTGTTTAAGATTTTTCCTAGGTTTTTCTAAGGTTGATTGACTTTTCTGTTTTAAAAGTTTATTTTTCCCTTTATTTATTTATTTATTAGGATTATTTTTAGTTTTATTTTTAGAAAGTTAATTAAAAATAGTAAAAGTTATTTTAAAAATCCAAAAAAATAGTTTTTAGGTTTTATTTAAGTAATTTGAGGTTTACATTCCAAAAAGTTTTCAAAAAGTCTAATTTTTAATTTTATTTGATTTTAGGGTTTTTAGACAACTTTAAAATTTAATATAAAATTATTAAAAAGGTTTTAGGAACTTTTGATTGCATTTTTGTTTTAGTTATATTATTTAGGATTTTTGGTAATTTTTTAGAATTTATTTATAAACTTTTAATTTTTTAGAATATTTTAATATTATTTTATTACTAAAAATTGAAAGTTTGTTTTTTCTAATTTTTTCATTTTTCCTAGATTATAGACATATAATTAGGAGTTTTGTCACTTTCCAAATATTTTTTAGGCTTTTCATTTAATTTTTAGAATTAATTTAAGTATTAATAGATTTTAATAGTTTTTAAGTAATTAAAAATTGTTTAATTTGGTTTTAAAATTTTTAAAAATAGTTTTTAGCTTAATTAGGTCATTTTTTAGGTTTACAAACTATAAAATCTTGTTTAGGGCTTTTTAATAATTAATTGTGATTTTTAGGGCTTTAATTAGCATTAAAAAGTCATTATTTAATTAATTAAAAAGTTTTAGCAAGTTTTGATTTTTTGTAAACTCATAATATATTATTGTGGATTTTTAGTAATTTTTAGGAATTTTTAGGTTAAAATTTTAATTTTTGTAGTTTTACGGTTTTACGTTTACGCCTTTTTCGTCGTTTTAATTCGTTTTCGTAACCGTCTTTTCTTTCTTATTTCTCATTTCTTTTCTTCTTAATAAAATCATCAATCATTAATCAACTCATTACACAACACACGTGCCTCCTCGAGAACGAACTCACTTCATTGGGTCATAACTTGTGATTTTCCTAAATCGCTCGTTAATACTTACCCTATTTTACCTTCCTTTTCCTAATGGGGTAAAAATACAAATATCATTTTTGGCGCCGTTGCCGGGGAGGCGTGTTGTGTTTTGATTGAACATTGTTGTTTTTTATATTAGCCATAATAGTAATTGTATTAGTAGCACTCTACTAATACGTATTATCGTTTTTCGGTTTTTGTGTGAATATTATTAATATATTGTATACGTAGAACAATAAATTCACAAGTACTCCAAATACGTGAGCAATCACAACCTTGATTTGGGAGGTCATTACCCAATCATTGTATTCGAATCTCAAACCAAAGAAAAGGCAAAAATAGATAAATACTTTCGTGAAGCTTAATCTTGAAAATACAAACTATAAGGTGGGTATAAGGCGGTTGTATTTCACGACCTAAAGGAAAAAGGCTCTTAAGTGCTTCGCGCCGCCTCGTTTCCTCCGCTTGCTTGTGCGTATTTGATTTTGAGAGTGAATCGAGGGTTTTGCCGCCCAAAGTATTACTACATATCATATATATTTTCTTGGTTTCATTTGATTAAACCCTCTTGAACGATTTGGTGTTCCACCATCGTTCTAAAGTCATCGAAGGCGTTCACTCCACGTGATCGTTTTCATTCCTTGAGGCTTCTTTAATCAAGAGATTTGATTAAGGAGGATATTTGTAGATTATTGTCTACTTAATACATTCACCAATTTCCAAAAAGGTTAATACCATCAAAAACCACAAAAAAAATTGAAAAACACAAAATACCAAAAAGAATCTTCTTTGCTCGTCTCCACGTTGTACGTGACGTTTATGCTCACTCGTAATCAAGCAAAACGTGCACGTAGACGAAAGAACAAAACTCCCACTCCAACTCATTCTAGTGAGGAGTCTCCTATTGACGAACCCATTGTACGAGAAGCACCTACCATGGCGAATCGAACTATGATGGAGTTACTTCAAGCACCCATCGAGGGTTATGGAGAAGCTATTGTGATTCCCGCTATCCTTGCGGAGAATTTTGAGGTCAAAACGGGTTTGTTGTCAATGATCCAAAACAACAAATTCCGTGGTGATGAGAAGGACAATCCCCACAACCATATCCGCCAATTCAATCGTCTTACCGCCACGTGCAAATTTAAGGATGTCTCGAATGACTCGATTAAGATGATGCTTTTTCCGTATTCCTTAGCGGGGCCCGCTAAAATTTGGTTAGAGAAAGAGCCACCCAATTCTATATTGACGTGGAAGGATCTCGTTTCGAAATTTGTGAACCAATTTTTTCCGCCCTCTAAGACTACGCATTTGAAAAATGAGATTTCTAAATTTTCACAAGAATCAAATGAAAGTTTTTCTACGGCTTGGAATAGGTTTAAGGAGATGTTACATGAATGTCATCATCACGGTTTTTCCGATTTGCACCAAATCGACACGTTTTACAATGGACTTAATGATCATGAAAGAGATTATTTAAATGCCGCCGCGGGTGGTAATTTTTTGTGTAAAACGGTTGAAGAAGCTTTGGTCATAATTGAGAATAGTTCTAAGGTTTATAGCCCTCGTCACACACCGAGTGTTGCCAAAATGGGCTCGTCATCATCGTCTCGTAGTATCAATGCATTACATGATGAAGCAAATGAAGAAAATCGGTTTTTCGATAGGTTTTCAACTCTTATGTCCCATTGGAAAGCTCAAGAAGCTTCGAATTCCGCTTCGGTTAAAGCGGTTTCTAAGAGTTGTTTGTCGTGTGGTGGAGCTCATGATCTTTCCGAGTGCATTACCGCGGATGGTAACACTTCGAATGCTTTTGTATCCACGGGAACTTATAACCAAATCGGTCAAGGTTCCCGCCAAAATCAAGCTCCACCAAATCAAAATGCTAATAACTATCGAAACAACAACCAAGGTGGAAATTACCAAGGAAATCAAAGAAATTATAACAAGGGTAATTATCAAAGTGGAAATGGGAAAATTTCAAACCAAAACCAAAACCGTGATTTTCAAAACAATGCCCAAGGTTTTCAAAATGATCACACCAAAAATCTTCAAGGAGAATTTTTGAATTATGCTAAGGCTAATGATGCTAAGTTTGACAATATGCAACGTGAAATGGTTAGCTTAAGATCCGAGTTGAAAAACGAGCTAAAAAACGAACTTGCTAATGAACTTAAAACTCATGCTAACAAAATGGAAGGAAATGTCACACGTCTCCAACAAAATCAACAAAAAATGGAGCAAGGTCAACATGAGATTAAGCAAGAATTGTTAAAAGCGGATGCTAGGCAATCTAAGTTTGAGGACCGTATGGCTAAGATGTTTGAAGCTATCATGTGTAAGCCCTCTTCTTCGGGTGGTCTTCCTAGTGATACCATCGTGAACCCGAAAGGAGAATTGAAAGTTATTACTACTCGTAGTGATAAAACTTTCAAAGAACCCATTTCTCGTCCAAGTACTTCTATGGAGAAGGAAAAAGAGAAAGAACCCGAGGTTGTGGTTGAAAAGGAGCAAATTACAAGCCCACGAAGTACCGCTCAAACCACACCTACGGTTGAACCCACACCAATCATGGAACCCGAGATTCCAAGGCCGTTGCCTATGCCTACTTTGCCCCAACCCACACCACCTTTACCCTACCCTTCAAGACGAGACAAGGAAAAGGCACAAGAACGAAATAATTATCAATTTGAACTTTTTATGAAAATGTTTCGTGACTTGCATTTTAATATAAGTTTTGCCGACGCCTTAGTCATGATGCCTCGATTTTCCGCGAACTTCAAAAGTATGTTGAATAACAAAGAGAAATTGCAAAAATCGTCTAGTTGTTCTTCGGTTTTTCTAAGCCGCATACCTCAAAAAGTCGGTGATCCTGGAAAGTTTTTAATCCCATGTGCTATCCAAGACATGGAAGAATGCTACTCCTTGGCCGATCTTAGTGCTAGTATTAATTTGATGCCTCTTGAGATTTTTAAATCGCTCAATCTTCCAAATCTCACTCCTTCAAGAATGTCAATCGAGATGGCCGATCATTCTACGATTCTAGCTTGTGGAGTTGCCGAGGACGTCTTTGTGAAAGTTGGAAAGTTCTACTATCCTGTAGACTTTATTGTTGTTGATATTCCCATCGATCCTAAAGTTCCGTTAATTTTAGGTCGATCTTTTTTGGATACCTCGAGAGCACTTATCGATGTGCATGCAAGAAAAATCACTCTTCGTTTCAATGAGGAAGAACTCGTCAATAATGCAACCCAAAACTCCACTCTTTCTCATGTATATTCTATCACATCTTTGTATAATGTCAATCCCATCAAAAACATTTGCAAAAAGATTTCAAATAGAGTTTTAGGAGTTGTTGAGAAAAATGAAGTTCCGTCCCCTCCGCCGGTGGAGGTTAAGAGTGTTAAGCCTACGATTCCAATCTCGAGTGAATCTTCGGATGATGAATACGTTGATCCCGATGGGGAGGTTTTCTTTGTTGACAAACGTTTTGAAAACTTACCACCACCTAAACCAAAAAGATTTCAAAATGTGAGAATTTTTAGTGTGACTAACATTGCTTTAGATACACCAAACATTTTTGACATAATTAAATCGAGTTTTCACAAGGAGAGTGTAAAAGATGAAAAAGGAAAAGATTTTGAATTAGATTTAAAAGATTTTTCAACAATTCTAACTCCGTCATCACCGCGTGTATTGAGTATTACAAGCTCGTCTTCTCCTTTTGACGATGCTTTGTGTGGACTTAGTGTGGGGGAATCCCTATATGTTCCCTCCCCTTTCTCCACCGAGGACGAGATATTTGATCCCGGAATTGCTTATAAAGGGAAATCTCGGTCTTCCACCGATGCAATAAATGGAAAATCTTTTCATTTGATTGGTGCGAGTCTACCTCGAGTAGCTCATGTTTTTAGAGACTTACCCATTGTCCCACCCTTCTATTTCTTTTCTCCTATTTTCTTGAAACTCTTTGAGTTTTTGTTGACCATTGATGAAGTGGCGTTGATTAGTTTTTCCAAAGAAAACAAGAACGCCATCTTCGATCCCGGTATTTTGCACCATCAAAGGACTTAGTCCTTTATACCGGTTGTTTTTGGGCCTTGTTTATCATGTAAGCCCCCACCAAAAATTGACCATACCAAGATTATCCCTAAATGATCACATTTATAGGGATTCGAGTCGAGCTTTTGACTCGGTTATCAAAAACAAGGTGCCTCGTGGGGGAGACCCATGCTTATCCATGTACATATTATTGCTTTCTAATTAGTTTAATGTGAGGGGATTTGTGCCCTTCCAACCTTTGTTCCGTGGTTGTTTGTGAATTGTGGTTTTTAGATCATGATCTTCACGATTGGAGCCTCTCGTGTTCGTTTTATGGGAGCACTCGATCGTTTGCTTTGGAGGCCTTTCACAATATCCAAATGATATATCCTTTGATGTTCTAACCTTAGGTTTATTAGCACACTTCATAAACGGCTATTAATTTAATGGTTACACCCTTTCCATGCTAGATTAGGCATTCGACTACGTCTCTAGTATAGGGGTGTTTGCACCCCTAGACTCGAAACATTGAGGACAATGTTTAACTTTAGTATGGGGGGGTGAATAGATACTTGCCTTGCCAAACCTTCACGCTTTCCAAAGTTTATCGTTTTTGTTATCGTTTTTGTTGCAAAATAAGGCTAAAAATGGCCAAATTTTAAAATTTTTCTCATGTTTTATAAGTGTTTGAAGACACGAATGTAGATTTTCCGATGGCGAGAATAAGAGTAATTTTTTACTCGACCGTGCGTGTTGAGCACTTAGCTTTGATTCCTTAACTACACATTAGGCTAAGTCTCTTAAATGAGGACGAGAAATGATAGAGTTAATTATAAGTTACTATGTTAAACATAGAGTACTCGTATTCTTTCAAAAACTCATGTGTTCTCGTTGTTTGCTTATTCTCCCTTCGCTTGTAAATATTTTTTGCTTAATAAATATTGACTTAGCGGTTTAGTTAGGATTGTTGGGTTTCTAGTCTTTTCTAGTAGCTTCCGTGTAATTAAATTGGGAAGACATTAAGGTATCGCCAGCGTCACGGTTTTGAAGTATTGGCACCCGAATAATCGAAAGCTTCACCCAATAATAAGATTTAAAGTGCTCACCTAAATCTAGCAAACAATTTGAAGCCCCACAAGGCCTAAAATCTATGCAAAAATTGAAAGTGAATCAAGCCTTAATCTTTGAAGCTTTAAAGATCCAAAATTCGCTTTAGCGTGAGGATATACGTCTTTGGCTAATAAAACCACCGATGATGGCGGATAATAAAAGGCAAGGCAAGACCGAAGTCATAATAAAAGCTTCATGGCAAAGTTGAATAAAAGATGGAGGTAAACCAAAGATAATAAGGCCCTTCCGTTAGGGGGCGTATAAAAGTCTTGGTAATAAGTCTCATGTTCAAAACTGTTATAAAACCGTGTTTATCGATTCTTCTTGTCAACTTAATTTTTTAACATCGTTGTCTATTAGGAGGGGTTATTGATTTGATGGTCTTGGTTACACCGTTAGGACTCTATTTTTAGACCTAAATCTCTATTATCGCATAAGTCAATGATGTATCCTCGTGAAACATATAAGACAAAATAAAATATAAGAGATACAACTTAGGAATAATGGGAGAATAAGTACGTGATTAGGGCATATGAGTAGTGTTAGCATTACTAACTTATAATGACAATGATCTCGTTGCACGCTTGGCATGGAATTAAGGTGAAAATCGAGGACGACGAAATTATTTCTAACGAAGCATTCACGTGTTCTTATTCTATGAACCTAAACGTCCCATTTTGCGATGAAAATCATACATTATGTCTAAAACACAAGTAGTAGTAATAGTGTAGTGTAGCTGGTTTATCATTTCAATAAAGTGAATAAAAATGAATTTTGGAGATGCTATGATACTTTACTCTAGCATTGCGTGAGGGAACGGCAATGGTTTAGTATGGGGGAGTGATGAGACTGCTTTTATACATGGTCTCATCGTCCAAATCGGGCTTAAAATGCATAAAATATCATTAATTATACCAAATATATGCTCGTGTTTGTTACTTGTGTATTTTTAGGTACGGATATTGAGGAAATGGCAAAAGATCACAAGAATCATTCAAAAACGAACACGGGAAACGAAGCCGCACAATGAACCGGGCCCAAGCTTGGATTTTACAAAAATGCCCTTGAAGAATTGAAGATTGGCAACTTTAGTCCCTCATCTTTGAAGAACTTGTCACAAATGACCCTCCAATAGTTATTTGTACAAGTATGGTCCTCCATGTTTGAAGATTGTACAAGAAAAGCCCTTGGAAAATGAATAATATGCATTAAAGGTCCTTATTACAAGCTTGAAAACAATATGTGCCAAAAATGACAACTTTCCAAAATCATTTACAAAGGAATGGAAAGTTTGTTGCTGTTTATACAAAGTGAGAAGAAGAAGAAACATGGGGGGTTGAAACTGCCAGACAACAAAACTCACACAACCACTCAGAATGTGACACCTCATCAATACCCACCCATTACCCACACCCTACCCGTCCATACCCAATACCCAAACCCACCAACCCGGTTTTATTTTAAAAACGTGGTCAACCAGTCAACCTTTCCCACTTATTTCCCACCATAACACTTATTTAAAAACATTTTTTACCAAAAATGGATTAAACACTTCTCTTAATCACCTATAAACCCTAACCCAACCCAGACCTAATTGACTTTAATACAAAGGGGTTTTGCCCCTTTTTGTCCAGATCCTTGATTGAACACTTTCTTACCAAAACCCACTTCACAAACCACCACAAGACACACCCATGTGTCTTGTGGGACCCTCCCCTGCACCCATCACTTTCCCTCAAAACCCTACACCCGACCATTTTAGCGACCAGGATTGTTCTACTTGGTCCCCAAGGAGTATTCAACGTCTATGATCAACTTTTCCAACTGGCAATCACATGAAGGCACAATTTGACCAATTTCAGTCAAAGAATCAAGGGCTATATTGGCATTTCAGCATTAGGGTTTTATGTATTCTAGATAGTTCCTAGACTAGTATATAAGGAGACGTTTGTTTCCCTTATCTCTTTGTTCCAGAATTTTTAGCTAAGCCTTGTAATTCCTTTTTAAGAAATTTAAAGTTTGGTATTTTTATTAAAATTGTAATTCCTTTTATCTCTTTTTAAAAGTTTGGTATATGTTTAGCTATATTCTGAGTTCCATTTTAATTGTGTAACATTTGTGTTTGAAATTTGAGTTTTCAAAAAAAAAGGGTTTCATTGATTTTCAGAAATCCAAGAATTTCAAGAAGTGAAAGTGGATTGATATTCTTGGATTCCTGAAATTGATCTTGTTTCAAAGAGTACCATTGGTTCAAGTTTTTGAAAAGGTTTGTAAGTTTTTAGAAAATCAGAAAGAATATTGCTTGTGTTTGTTCTTGTTTGATTTGCAGGTTTATTGGAGATTGTTTGTTGTCCAAGGATCAGTATAGGCCCCAGCCTATAAGGAGGTGTTTTTTCAACCACTAAGGGACCTGGATGTAGGTCCCTTGAGGTAAAAATCTCTTCCCCTTTTCATTTTTCAGTAAATGTGGTGACTTATGTGAATCTGCATGAAATAGGTTATGTGTTTGATTTAGCTGTTTGATTTTGCTTATTTGTTGGTTTTATGCATATTTGAAGTTGATTAAATCAGTTTGGTAGGATTTGAGAAGGATTTGGTTTGTAAAAAAGTGATTGTCAGTTTAAAGGGGTGTTTGGATTTGTGTTTTTAATCAGATTTTGTGACAAGGATTTGGTTTAAAACCTGTTAGAAATACTCAGTAGGTGTTAAAAAGGTTGTATGCTAGGTTGGATTTCAGTTTGGTAGGTTTTTGAACAAGTTTGCTTGCATAAAAATTGGTTCAAGTGGTCAAATTCAGTAAGTCCTTGTTCTGCCTATTTTGAGAGATTTTGTGCTTAATCTTTTGTTCATTGCTAGGTTAAAGGTTGTTTTAGGATTGTGTAGGGTTTATATGTTACTTGGTCAGCTTATATGCAATATTTGGCTTATAGAAATTGGCTTTTGTGCATGTAAAATCAGCAAAGTATCATCAGACCTTCCTATAGCTTAATCAGTAACTTTTTGGCTTATTTGTGTTTGAATTTTGCTTGCAACCTGCTTGATTTTGTGTTTTATGTGACTCCTTATACTCCAAAGAGTATAAGGGTGCCTTTGTCCAATCAAATCACCAGCAAAATCATAGAATCAAGCTCCTCTTGATCATATTTCACAAGTAAAGATATCTGTTCTTCCTTGTGTTCTTGAAAAGCTCAACTGAGCACGTTTTTGGTTTCTGATATTTTTAATCTTGTTAAATTTAGATTGTGATTGTGTTTTTGTGAGTTAAAAGAGTACTGGTTTGAGTTTTTAAAAGTACAAAAAAAAAGAAAAAATTTGCAAAAAGCTCACCTTGCCTGGGCTCGAACACGCGACCTTGCTTTCCAAGGACTAACGTGTTAACCATTGATCCAGATGGCTTTTTACGTTTAGGTTTCATTTCATTAAATACTTAAGTGATTTTTGTTTTATAGCTTATTTGATTAGCTGCTTGTAAATAAGCTGTTTCTAGCTTATTTCCTTAAGCTTTTTCCTGTTTAAGATTTTTCCTAGGTTTTTCTAAGGTTGATTGACTTTTCTGTTTTAAAAGTTTATTTTTCCCTTTATTTATTTATTTATTAGGATTATTTTTAGTTTTATTTTTAGAAAGTTAATTAAAAATAGTAAAAGTTATTTTAAAAATCCAAAAAAATAGTTTTTAGGTTTTATTTAAGTAATTTGAGGTTTACATTCCAAAAAGTTTTCAAAAAGTCTAATTTTTAATTTTATTTGATTTTAGGGTTTTTAGACAACTTTAAAATTTAATATAAAATTATTAAAAAGGTTTTAGGAACTTTTGATTACATTTTTGTTTTAGTTATATTATTTAGGATTTTTGGTAATTTTTTAGAATTTATTTATAAACTTTTAATTTTTTAGAATATTTTAATATTATTTTATTACTAAAAATTGAAAGTTTGTTTTTTCTACTTTTTTCATTTTTCCTAGATTATAGACATATAATTAGGAGTTTTGTCACTTTCCAAATATTTTTTAGGCTTTTCATTTAATTTTTAGAATTAATTTAAGTTTTAATAGATTTTAATAGTTTTTAAGTAATTAAAAATAGTTTAATTTGGTTTTAAAATTTTTAAAAATAGTTTTTAGCTTAATTAGGTCATTTTTGAGGTTTACAAACTATAAAATCTTGTTTAGGGCTTTTTAATAATTAATTGTGATTTTTAGGGCTTTAATTAGCATTAAAAAGTCATTATTTAATTAATTAAAAAGTTTTAGCAAGTTTTGATTTTTTGTAAACTCATAATATATTATTGTGGATTTTTAGTAATTTTTAGGTTAAAATTTTAATTTTTGTAGTTTTACGGTTTTACGTTTACGCCTTTTTCGTCGTTTTAATTCGTCTTCGTAACCGTCTTTTCTTTCTTCTTTCTCATTTCTTTTCTTCTTAATAAAATCATCAATCATTAATCAACTCATTACACAACACACGTGCCTCCTCGAGAACGAACTCACTTCATTGGGTCATAACTTGTGGTTTTCCTAAATCACTCGTTAATACTTGCCCTAATTACGATCTTTTTCCTAAAAGACGTATTTCTACGACTATCAGTTACGGGTCCGGTTCATGGGTTTTAATCATGGGTCCGGTTCACACATGTCTAGAATAAAAACACGGTCCGGTTCATGAGTTGTTTTTCAAGGTTTACTATTTTTTTACAGGTTATATTATTTTTCAAGATTTAAATTAAATTAATTAAAAGCATGAACATGATTAATTTAATTTACATGACTTAGGTTATTAATTTAGTTATTAATTCATGAACTTTAACCTAAGTATTTATTTTTTAATTAGACTATATAATTAATTAATTATTAAAACCATGACTATAATTAATTAATTTACATGACCTAGGTTATATTATTAATAGATAATAATACATGTTTTAACCTAAGTATTTTACCTTTATTTAATTAAAATCATGTCATATTTAATTAAATACTTTAACCTATAGTTTATTTAATTTACATGAAATAATTAGTAAACTATACTATATAATCACATGACTTAGAATATTAATCAGAAAACACTTAAGCTTATATAATTAGCTTAATTATCCAGCATATATCTATTTATGGAAACTTTCTATTTTTAGAAACTTATCTAATTTAAGCAGTAAATCTATTTTTGGAAACTTTCTATTTTTGGTAACTTTCTATTTTTGGAAACTTTCTATTTTAGGAAACCTACTATTTTTAGAAAGTTACTTATTATTACACAAAAAGTATAATAATACATGAAATACAAGTAATACTTAATCAGAATAGACAGAATATATGATAAACACAGTATAAAGCTTAAATCAGTAAAACATGACATGAACATATAAAACAAGCTAAGACATGATGTAAAACCAGTTACGTACTCAGTAATCAGATACTTATACATGTATGTATTTATGTAGCATTAGTGATACCGAAGTAGGACTCTCTTCCGTTCGTCTTCTTCGTTCACTGGACATAAGATACGGATTCTCCGTCCTTTCAGTATGGACATTCTTTCCTTATTAGGATTCCCCGTATGCAGCCAACTGTTTTCCCTAGTATATGTTTATATGTTTGATTGCTTATGTTTAATTAGAATACCTAAATCCATATACATGCATGACTAGTTTCACCTAGTTATGGAGGTACCATAACCATAACACTAGAGGCACTGGTGTTATGACTTTCCTACGGCGGAGTGATTGCTCGTGGCGTCCCTTCAGCTTTTGGCCATATTATTATATTTATCATGTGGGGCGTATGGGTGCATCCTAATTACATGTTTTCAACAGATTACTCAGTCTGAATGTGGTGTGTGCCTTGCATCCTTCACAAGGAGCTGATCCCTCCTACCCAAAACCAGTATATTAAATTAGAGGCAGCCCCTCTAATTTGCATGACGAGGTCACCCCTCCAAGTATTCATACACGTTGATATTTCATGACCTATATTGGCTAATGGTAAAATATGTTAAACAGTTTTTACAAGATAAACATAAGGCTTTTCAAACTATAAAACCAGTTTTACTAAGTTATACCAGGTTTTCCAGGACATATACATTTTCGCTGCTATATGTTTTACATGCTTATATTATTTATTCCATGCTTTTATATCCGTGCACTAAGCGTTATGCTCAGCCGTTACTTTCCTTTCCATGTCCCAAAACGGCAGGTACCCAAGGACAAACTCGAGCATTTTGGAGGACATGCATAGGATGGAAGCTGCCATAGAATTCTTCTCCTTTTGCCTTCATATACTTATGCTTGTTTAAGTCTTTTATTCATTTCTTTTACTTTATTATGTTTTGGGCTTATGTTTGGGAACCGATGTTTGATTCCGGTTTACTCTATGGTCATGTATGTTTTACTACATATTACCTTGCATGCTTTGATGACACGCCATAATCACGCGTGACATTCCATTTATCAAAATGGGGTGTTACAATTATTGTATCAGAGCCAAGGCTTCGACCTGTGGGCTCTAAAACTTGACCTGTGACTAGTGGGTAGTCACCAGGAGCTTCCTAAGCCAACGCTTGTTCTTCCACGTATTGACGTGTTCAGCGCATTGTTGTTTTAACCATGATGTTTTCAGCACCTTGATGTTTAACCTTGATGTTTTCATCGATGTTGTTTTACTAATATGGATGGACAACCGTCATTCATATTTAGTTATGTGTCATTGTTTCATGCATGACGTTCCTCGTGAACTGTGACTATGTGGACTGAACTCCAGTAGTTCATAATTAGTCACATGAAATTTTTTTGATAAGTTTTGACAGATGAGTTTCTTTTATTTATGTTTCATGTATCATTGTTGCAGAGATTATGACTAAGTAATGGTTGATACTAGACTGGCCCTATTTAGTCGCATGTGCTTTTATCAAAAATTTTAACTTTGGGACCGACAGGCGTCCCCTCACCATGTCTTTTGTTTTGGGACCGACCCATAGGCGTCCCCTCGCGCATATAAAGGTTTTTATAAACTGCATCATGTATTCATGCACTGTTTTCATGCATAAATTTTTTTTCTCATGATTTATAAGCATAAATTTTTTTTCAAGTATGTTTTTATACTGTCATGGTTAACTTCAGTTTCATGCTGATTATATTATACACTCCTTCATGATGGGTTGTTCCATGTTTCTTCATGATGACTTCGTTTTCACATGACTATGTCTTACGTCTCTTTTGTTGTTTTGCTTTCAAGCAAGACACTGTTGGAATTCATGTAAATTCTACTTTCATGATAGTCATGGTTGGTTTTCATTAATCATGCTTTCAGGAAAATCATCGTTGAAATTCGTTTAACCATACGTTAGCGTTTCTCTATGTAACCAGAATGAGGTATATACTGGCATGGCCAGGTTATCATGATGATTTTTCTAACCGTTTAACCGATATATATCCCTTAAATCATGACAAATGATCGACCCCATACCGATCATTTCATGTGCATTTCATGTGTGCTCCATGTACCGTATTCCATGTGTATTACACGTACCTTAATCCATGTGTATTTCACTTGCAATACTTCACGAGTATTCGCTAGTCGATTCTGAATCATCTCAGGCATATGTTCACTTGCTGATATTCTACAAGATTGTTGATGCCACTCATAACTTGGAGATGTTATTAAAGGTTGATGCTGCTGATGTTTGGAGACACTACGAGATGCGGATGTTGTTCACAACCTGGAGATCCTACGAGACGAAGACAAAGGCGTCAGAGCAAAGCAATTGGACGAGAAGATGCTTCACCATCGGACGATTTTCATCAATCATTGTCCCTAATTCTTAGTTACATGTCACATGTCATTCAGTTGTCGTTTCATTCATATGAGTGCAAACCGGTACCAGCCGGCCACTCAGCTAAATTGTTACATGAATCATAGTCATGAGAATGACCGTCATGGAACTAACAGACAAGACGATAGTAACCACTACTATGATAGAAACTATCCTAGCAATCGCAACCGAAGCTCCGGCCGCGGGCGTGATCAGAAATACAAAGGATCAGCGGTCCAACCGATCCGCCAGTTTTGGCATAATAACCTAATATTTGTAGTTCTATTTGTTCACATCTCGAGGCACATGTCAAGACACCAGTCAAGACACATGTCATGCTTACGTTTCCTAAGACACGAGTCAAGACACATGACTCACGTCCAATTACGGAACATCTCTTAGAAAATCAGGGTACCCTCCAAATGGTATATCCATTTTGTTGTTCCATGTATTAATCATGCCACAAGAATTTCAGTACCAGCACCGGCATGTCAGTGAGATCCGTCACGTTTGCTCAATGACACTTTCATTTCTTGCACCCATATTTCATATATTTATGACCATATAGGGCGCCATTCGTATTCCCCATGTACACGAAGGTTTTCCTTCAGCCTAATGATAAGATCCAAGCTGCGAACGCATTACCTCGGACAGATGCGAGATGAATTTAATCTTAAATATGGAATACGAACAGCACGCCATGCTACGATTCATGATCAGGTACAGTGATGTTCAGGCTCCTGAATACATTCAGCTTGATTTTCCATCAGGAAAATCTGTACAAATTACCTATGCTTACAATCATGTGCGTTGTTAGCCATGGTCGCTAAAATTTTCTAGCTGTCAGTAAGCCACGACTACTGAAGTCCTTTTACGCATAGCCAGTTGATTATTCCAAAATCTTCCCATACATTCCAGAAGAACCTTCAAGGAGAAGGACGGTACCATGAGATTATTTGTCGGCTACCGTCGATCTAAACAAATCACCATTCATAACCGTTACTCTCCTCCACGTATTGACAAGATCGGATTCATTTAGGGTGTTAAGAACTTTACAAGATCGGATTCATGATCATGATGCCAACAGTGACGAGTGAAAGAGCAGGACATGTCCATGACTGTTATTCGTAGATGACTTGGTCATGCTAAATTCATGATTCTGTATTAGTCTCATAAATGCTCCAACAACATTATAGGCTTAATAAATTGAGTTTCCATGAACTCATAAACAAATTCATCAGTTTTTTCATCTATGACAACCTAACCTTCTCTAAAGTCTAGAGAAGAGCAGGGAGACCATATTTACACTATGTTGCAAATTCTACGACAGGAGAAATTTCACCCTGAAATTCTCAATGTAAATTCTAGTTGATTACAGTGACACGCTGAATCACATGGATTCTCACGGTTAACCTTACCATGACTCAGCTTATGCATAAAGGTGAGAACCCTACACTACGTTGGGTGTTCAAGGAAAATCCTACGCTAAGTAAAGTCTAATTTCGGAGACGCATGGTTTCGCAAACTTCTATGTATCAAGTTGCTACAAGCAAGATATAGTTACGTTCATATCTAAATACCGGACATACCAACAGGCTAAGATAGAACAGCAACTGACTGGGATGTTTATCCACCATCATAATTGTGATCAAAAACGGGACAAGATCTTCACGGATTTTGGTTATCAGATTAACGTAAACTCTGAAGAAGCATGATGTTATCTGTGTTATTGCCAATAGTTTGATCAAGTCTGCAGAATCCTTGCATCCGCAAGAATTTCAGAACCAACAGATTGATCGGACACATTCCACGCCAAGGCTCATCAAATCACTTGGTAATCCGTCAGTTATCGGGTCAGACAAAGGTTCGCATTTGTGCTCCTTAGTTACGTCCATGTCCTTGTTCTAATTCCACGATTTGCTTTCACGCTCACGTTCATGACACTATTCACGTTCATGATCGTATCTTGGCTTATGATTTTATGTTCATCTTCGTTCTGGGAAGTTTTGCAAGAGCTGGAGAGACCAGACTCAAGCTTAGTATAACTTCCTATCCTCAGATAGATGTTTCACGTCACATTCCACGTCTCACATTGTAGCATTTGGCGTTACCGCAGTTGTATTCCATGTTCATGATATGTTTCACATGTCATGTTCATTCCACATTCCTCATATCACGTTCACGATATGATACACATATCATGGATCACGATATGTTTGCTCATATTACCCTCACCATATCTCCACGTATCACGTTCAAAAAATTTCACGTATCACGTTCAAAATTTTTCACGTACTACGTTTCTATATGTCTGATATTAGCATTTTGTATGGGTTCTAATTTTACTCTCGATATCCTCTCGAATTGATCTCGGTCTCAAGTGGAATGATTTGTTCTTGGTTACTAAAAAGGAGTTGGTTTGTTTATCTATTTTTAAACTAATGACAATTAAATGTAAATGACGTTGAGTAATCTTAAAACTTTGGAAGATTAACTAAATTGACAAGTTAAAATTGAGTGCTTGGAAACATAAAGGAAAGATTAGAAAATTACTTTGAAAACTTAATTGAATTAATGCTTAAAAACTTGTTCTATTAGAATGCACTAAAATTATTTCTATCGGAATATAAGAAAATCAAAAGCATCGGAATGTAATCATAACTACCATCGGAATGTCCATGTTTGGTACTATCGGAATGTCTCTAACAATCACCATCGGAATGTCCATGTTTGGTACTTATCGGAATGTTCAAGAACAAGCTGTCGCAATGACTGCCTATCGGAATGTGGAAAACGAAAATTGGCCAGAGTTTCGACTAGAAAAGGGACCTAAACCCGTCGGAATGTGCGATCGCAATATGCGATCGCAATCCCAGATCGGAATAGGTGGACTTACACCCTATCGCAAAGTAAAACCCCTTTTTGGGTTATTGCGATACCAAGCAATGAAGATCCGTCGGAATGTGTTAAAACCCTCTTATTGCGATGAGATGAATGCAGTTCCGAAATTGGTGGAAAGCTAAAAACTTTAATAAGCGAAAGCAATAAGCCAAGGGATCCGAAACTTAAATAACTCAAAATACTTAAATTTAACCACTTTTGAAAACAAGAAACTATAAACTTAATAAACAAAACTTGTGAATGATTAAAACTATAAGAAATCCGAAATCAATAAGCTTGAACAAGCAATAAGCCGATAAGCATGGAGGGCTTATGGCTTATTCACGTAGAGCTTAAGAAGACACAAGAAAGATCAAACTCTATTCACGAACACATCCAAAATCCAAACCGTATGGAATTCAACAATCGGATCATGGAATTTGACAAATCAAGAAAAGTAAGAAAAGCTTAAAGAATTTAAAAGCATAAACTTGATTAAGATTAATGAAATCAAAAGTACAAGAAAGCTTGAATTAAAAGATGAAAAACAAAGGAAAAGTTTAGTGAGAGAAAGTATGGAACTTTCTCTCTCTAGAAAACTAGAGAAAATGAAAAGCTAAAGACTAGCTAAAACTAAGTGTGTGAAAATTTGTGAGGTGAAGGCTTTATATAGGCGTGTGTATGGTGTTAATGGGCTTTTGATTGGGCTTTGATTTGGGCTTCTTTTTCTTCTTTCTTCTTAAGTCTTCATGCGTCTTTTTAAATAAACGTTTCCGACTTGGATTTGAGACGTGTCGGTGAATAATTCCAACTCGTCTTTTAATCTTTTATTTAATAGACTCGAGTTCTTCGACATAAATGAATCTTCCATCTTTGGCTCTATTCTTCGATAAATCTTCAAATAGGCACAATGACTTCAAATCTTTTGCATCTCTTGGACAATAGACTTCGTCTTGAGTCTTTTTCCTTGATAAAACCCGTGCAATCCCATGTTTTCTTTAATATTCATCCGGTCGACTCTGAAAACACAATAAACACAAAAACCACGCATAATTCCAAACAAATGATATTAAATACGTGTTTTGGTCTCGTTTTAGCCCGATTTAAGTGGTAAAAGGATGGGTGTTTTCACACCTATCAAATCCCCTACACTTAACCATTGCCATGCCCTCATGCAATGCTTAGTGACAAAGCATAATTACACTTTTCTCATTATCAATTAACCTTGGCCTTATTAAAATACTACTTAAACAAAAATTTTAAAGTACTAAGAAATTAAAATTTTAATGTAAACAAGAGGATAGAAAATAACTTATGTGGTAATAACTTGGAAAGAGATCGAGGACTTACATTAGGGCTTCGGTGCTGCGAAGATTTATCACCCTCAAGTTTTACGTTCCCCAAACTAAGCTTAAAAACGAGATCATTGTTATTATAAGTTAGTAATTCAAACACTCACACACATGGCTTAATTAAATGCTTAAACTCCCTTATTCCTAGGTGTATCTCTTATATTTTATTTTTCTCTTAGAATGATCATGAAGATGCATTTTTGGACTTATTTCGATAGTTTATTAGGGCTGAAAGCAAAGTAGGACGATTTGATCAATAGTTAGCTAAAGGACAAAATCTTTTAAAACTGCTTCTCGGGATATCAAAAAGTTCATATCTTGGCATAACTCGGTTCGCGATTTGAGACCTTTCTCGGGCCGATATTTGGCATGTACTTCATACTTCATATCTTGAGAGACGTTCTTGAGATAATGGTCTTCTCATCGTAATAGAGTTTCTTCACTTGGAGATTTTTGAGAGGTACTCCAACTTTGTTGACCACGACTTCATGATTATTTCTTCAATCTCTAATTGGGATTTTGAGATACAACGATCCGCCTCCTTTTCGGACTTGGATCTATTTATCCTCATACCTTGTTAGGGTCTTTTCGGATAGACTTCTCCATGATCTTTATGGGAGTTGATTGCTTTTCGTCGTGAGTCTTGATCCTTCATATTGACTTTAGGAATAATGCTTTTCACATCACTTTGGATCTTCAGCAATAAAATTGAATCCTCATGCCTTGTTAGGGCCTTTTCGGACTCGCCAATCTTCGCGCCCCGCTTCATAAGTTATGCCTTGGCTATGAACTCTCGTCATTACCGAGCAACTTTTAAACGATCTTGGGCTAGAAGCTAAGTAACTTTTCAAATCGTAAGACCTTACTTATTGCAGATAAATTATTAGCAAGTGATGGGAGGATAGGCAAATAATTACACCAAGTGAGCTTGCGCAAGAACACCGACTTATAACTGACTCTATCATTTCTCGTCCTCCACAATTTAAAATCTCAAGTAATGAGACTCGTGGAAACTTAGCCTAATAAACCAATTAAGGTCTACATGGTTAAGGATACTAGCTAGAGTGAACTTGGATAAGTAAACTCGGGTTGAGTCAAAATATTCACAACGGGCCTAATATATCTAAGATATCTAAACTTGCTAAAACCACTTATTAATATTTTTGACTTTATTGCGGGATATATACATATGAAAGCAACGATAAAAATTTTAAAAATTACGACTAAATGGCCAAAGTTAATTAAAATTTTAAAAAATGTTGAAAAATAGGATTTTCTGGTTAAATGAAGGCATTATCATGGAAAAGTCCACTTAAAACTTCGATAGAAGTCCCCCCTACACTTAAGATAAACATTGTCCTCAATGTTTAAGCATGTGGGAAAAGTTTCCCCTACACTTATGACATTGTGCACGTTGGTTAACTCGAGTTAAGGAAGAGACGACTAAAGTGATCAATTTCAAATGTGAGTATGAAGAAAATTGAATCACGATAGTTGAGAGATAGAACCGGATTTCGGATAACACGGGAGCACGGTTCTTCAAAGGTTCCAAGAGTGCATTCATCCCTGTAATCACATCACCGCAAAAATACAAACACCTATGCAGGCCCCCCTACACTTAGGAGGTTAAAACGTAATAGGATAGATACTCGGGTTGCCTCCCGAGGAGCGCTTGTTTTTGATGACCGAGTCACGAGCCTGACTCGACCCAAAATTAGTTCATGGGGAACGTGGTGAGGGATGGAATCATCTCCTGAGAGATGTCCTCACCAAAGTACAGCTTCAGACGCTGGCCATTCACCTTGAAATTGGGCCCATTTGGCTGAGAAAGCTCAATGGTCCCATACGGAAAGACGGTGGCGACAGTGAATGGACCAGACCAGCGGCTCTTCAACTTGCCAGAGAAGATCTTCAACCGAGAGTTGAAAAGTAAGACTTGATCACCAACGTGGAACTCTCGGTTCTTGATTTTTGCGTCATGGAGGATCTTCGTCTTCTCTTTGTAGATCAGCGAGTTCTCATAAGCTTCATTTCTCAGTTCGTTGAGCTCGTTGAGTTGAATCTTGCGATGATCACCGGCTTTGTTGATGTCGAAGTTAGCCCACTTTAAGGCCCAGTGCGCCTTATGCTCCAGCTCGATGGGAAGGTGGCATGCTTTCCCGTACACAAGACGATAAGGTGTACAACCAATCGGGGTCTTGTAAGCAGTACGGAAAGCCCACAGAGCATCATCTAACTTATCAGCCCACGCGGCACGATGCTCTCCCACAGTACGCTCCAAAATTCGCTTCAATCCATGATTGGATATCTCGGCTTGCCCATTGGTTTGGGGATGATAAGCGGTGGAAAGACGGTGAGTGAACAGCGATTTCAAAAAGTTACAAACCACCCTTGCATCATTAGTAGGTAAATCTTTGGCTTCAACCCACTTGGAGACGTAGTCAACGGCAACAAGGATGTATTTGTTTCCTTTCGATGAAGGAAATGGCCCCATAAAGTCGATACCCCAAACATCAAAGATTTCACACTCTTGAATGAAATTCTGAGGCATCTCGTCTTTATGTGTGATCGTGCCTTGTTTCTGGCAAGCATCACATTTTTTAACCATATCGTGAGCGTCACGATAAATGGAGGGCCAATAAAATCCTGAATCAAACACTTTTTTGGCGGTGTAGTTGGGACCAAAGTGACCACCAGTGGGTCCTTTGTGGCAAGCATCAAGGATTTCGAAAGCTGCCGGTCCATCAACACATCGGCGAATAATTAAGTCAGCACATTGTTTGAAAAGATACGGGTCATCCCAGAAGTAAGTCTTTATGTCTTTGAAAAACTTCTTCTTTTGCTGGGATGTTAACCCGTCAACGAGGATTCCACCCGCCAAGTAGTTTGCAATATCTGCAAACCACGGGGTTTCGTCAGCAGTCGAGTTGATAGACATTAAGGTCTCCAGGGGAAAAGAATCATTGATTTCTTTGTTCGGATGATCCCCTTGGTAAGGATCCTCAAGTCTACTAAGATGGTCCGCGGCCAAGTTTTCTGCTCCTTTCTTATCACGAATTTTAATTTTAAATTCCTGGAGCAGCAAAACCCAGCGAAGAAGTCTTGGTTTGGAATCTTGCTTTGTTAACAAGTACTTCAGCGCGGAATGATCGGTGTACACAATGATGGTAGAAAGGACAAGATAGGGGCGGAATTTTTCAAAAGCATAGACAACAGCTAAAAGCTCTTTTTCGGTTGTCGTATAATGCAATTGTGCCCCTGTCATTGTCTTGTTAGCGTAATGGATTGGTTGGAAGTGTTTGTTCACTCTTTGTCCAAGAACCGCTCCAATAGCAAAATCACTAGCATCGCACATCAACTCAAAAGGCAGCTCCCAATTAGGGGTAACTAAGACGGGTGCCTTAGTAAGCTTATCCTTAAGTGAGTCAAAGGCTTCAAGACACTCTTTGGAGAAGATGAAAGGAGTATCTTTTTCCAAGAGGTGGGTCATCGGGCGAGCGATTTGAGAAAAATCTTTGATGAATCGACGGTAGAAGCCCGCATGACCCAGGAAACTTCTCACGCCCTTCACGGTAGAAGGTGGAGGCAACTTGGCGATAACATCGACTTTAGCACGGTCTACTTCAAGACCGGCTTTGGAAATCTTGTGGCCCAGCACGATGCCTTCTTTTACCATAAAATGGCATTTTTCCCAATTCAGAACTAGGCGAGTGTCTTCGCACCGCTTGAGCATACGTTCCAAATTGGCAAGGCACGCAGAGAATGAATCGCCATAGACCGAGAAATCATCCATGAATACTTCCATAGTGTCTTCCACCATGTCATGGAAGATCGCCATCATACACCTTTGGAATGTCCCAGGAGCATTACATAAACCAAAAGGCATGCGTTTGTAAGCAAATGTTCCATAGGGACAAGTGAATGTGGTCTTTTCTTGGTCCTTGGGATCGATGGGAATTTGAAAATACCCGGAGAAACCGTCTAAGAAGCAGTAATAGTCATTACCAGCTAGACGCTCGAGCATTTGATCCATGAAGGGAAGAGGAAAGTGGTCTTTTCTCGTGGCATCATTGAGCTTGCGATAATCAATACAAACTCTCCACCCAGTAACGAGACGAGTGGGAATCAACTCATTGTGTTCATTGGGAACAACGGTTATTCCGCCCTTCTTGGGCACACAATGGACGGGACTTACCCACGGCGAATCCGAAATAGGGTAGATCAAGCCGGCATCTAGAAGTTTGATAACCTCTTGTTTGATGACGTCATGAATTTTAGGATTAACCCTTCTTTGGCTCTGGATTGTGGGTTTGAAGTCATCTTCCATGAGAATCTTGTGAGTACAAAAGTTCGGATCAATTCCGCGGATATCGGAAATTTTCCAAGCTATTGCCTTCTTATGAGCTTTAAGCACAGCGATGAGACGAGTTTTCTCTTCTTCTTGCAAGTCCTTAGCGATGATGACGGGTGACTTCTTCTCTGCTTCAAGGAACGCATACTCGAGATGGGGTGGCAACTCCTTAAGTTCTAAATCCGGAGGATTTTCGACGGGAGGCGTTTTCAAAGTCGTGGCATCGATAGCAATAACCGTGGGAGATGGAGGCGAAGGATTGTCTTCGGCGAGAAGATTGTCAAAGAAATTCATGTCTTCATCCCCCTCGGTGGGAGAATCATTAGTAGCTAAATTCGCATCTCCCATGGTATCTTCAAGATTGTTCCAGAATAAATCACTATCTCCAAATAGAGACAACGATGAATCAATGGAGGACACGGTCTCAACATTGGGAAGAGAGGAAGGAATACTTTTGCAAGCATCAATAAAGTGTGCTTCACAAGCCTCATCCAGAACGTCAATACAATTAACACTCTCGTTGGAATAAGGTTGTTTAGACAACTTTCCCATGTTGAAGACTACTTGATCGTCACCCACTCTCATGATAAGCTCACCGGCTTCAACATCAATGAGAGTGCGACCGGTCCTTAAGAATGGACGACCAACAATAAGTGGCACACGGGGGTCCATCTTGTAGTCGACGACAACAAAATCAGCAGGGAAGGTGAATTTGTCGACTCCTACAATGATGTCTTCGGCTATCCCCACTGGATAAGCAACCGTACGGTTGGCCAATTCCAAAGTCATTTTAGTGGGGACTAGCTCTGGGAGAGATAATTGCTTCCAAACACTTAGAGGCATGAGATTAATACTGGCACCTATATCGGCTAGGGCCATGCAATTCTCTACTCCCGGGAAATTGCAAGGGATAAGAAAACGACCCGGATCACCAAGCTTGATTGGCAATTTCCTTAAGAGCACTGTAGAGCAGTTCTCATTAAGTTGGGTGTTGGCGAGATCGAGGAGCTTTTCCTTGTCGCTCAGAAGATCTTTAAACATTTTAGCATATTTAGGCATGTGAGCGAGAGCCTCAGCGAAGGAAATATTGAAATTCAATTGTTTGAACATTTTAAGGAAGTTCGAAACCTGAATATCATCCTTGCTTTTGAGCTTCTCTTTCCTCAACCTAGATGGATAAGGTATATTGGAAGAAGAGGAAGGCTTTGGAATAATAGGATCACTCACATCCTTGGGTGGAGGAGGGGTAGAAGGAAGAGGTGGAGAAATTGGGGAAGGAGAAGGATGAGGAATAGGAGCAGGTGACTCGTTCTCCTTAGTCACAATCACCGGTGGAGGTATAGGAAGCTCGGGTTCCTTGGTACCTTTACCACTGCGAGTAGTGATTGCTTTCATCTCCCCCCTAGGATTCGCAACGGTATTACTCGGAAGAGTACCCGAAGAAGAGGGTTGATTACTGTTGAAGAAACTAGCCATCATGTTCCTCAAGTCATTCGTTTGACTATCCATAGTGTTCTTCATATCAGCTCTTAGATCATTCCCTTGTTTCATCAGATCTGCTTTCAAGTTGCGCACTTCCTGTTGGAGATTATCCACGATCACATCGTTAGTTCTCATGTAGGTTCCAATGTCTTGATGTGATGCGGGGGTTTGGTTGGAAGGAGCAGTGTATGCGGGTGGTTGATAAGCAGGTTGCTGGTATACTTGGGTGTTTCGTTGCGGTGGTTGTTGCTGCTTGTGAGGAGGGATGTATGGTGTACGAGTTTGTTGTTGTTGGGGAGGGCGGTTGAGGTTTTGTTGTTGGTTTTGGTTGTTAGGATTAAAACCAGGTGGTGAGAGATAGTTGTTGGAACGGTAACTAAGCAAGTTACGGTCACCTTGAGGTTTTGCTTGATAAGCAGGTTGAGTATAGGTGCCATATGCTGCATTCACGTTCTCTGCAGGGTAATCTTGGGTGGCGGTACAAGTTGTGTAAGAATGAGGACCACCGCATATCTCACAAGGTTGGCTGACAGCGTTCACTTGTGCGTTTTTGGCGTTGTTGCTGTTGTTGTTGCTGACGGTGTGGGTGACAAGCGATTCAAGAAGAGTAGTGATTTTGTCTAATCGCTTGTCGCTATCATTAGTGCTAGCACTAGCAACATTGGTCCTAACACTCTTGGTTTGAACACGAGATTTGTTCTCAATGATGTCCCAAGCAGCATTGGAAGTCTTAGCCAATAAATTACCCCCTGAGGCACTATTCAGTGAATCTTGGTCACTCATGCTTAAACCATTGTAAAAAGTATTAATTTGATGTACTTTGGTAAAACCATGTTGTGGGCATTTTCTTAAAAGATCTTTAAAACGATCCCAAGATTCACTGAATGACTCATCGTACTTTTGTTCAAAGTTTATAATCTCATTCCGCAAAGCGGTAGTACGAGAGGGTGGAAAAAAGTAATTGATGAACTTTGTTTCCAAATCCGTCCACGAGAGAATACTCTGTGGCGGTTCTTTAGCAAGCCAATGTCGGGCTTGTCCCTCTAAAGAAAAGGGAAAAAGTTGTAACCTTATAACCTCCTGTGTAACTCCATTGAACTTGACCGTGTTGGTGAGTTGTAGAAATCTCTTGATATGGTCGTGTGGGTCATCAATGGTTCGTCCCAAGAATGGTTGAGCTGAGACCATCTGGATAAAACCTGATTTTAGCTCGAAATTGTTGGCGGCAATTGGTGGTATAACAATTGGATCCGTATTGCCATCGACATGAGCTTGCAGCAATTCAATCATTGGGCGATTATCCGGAAGGTGCTCATTGTTGTTGTTATTATTCATGTTGTTGAAAGGCGGGTTGTTGTTGTTATTATTGTTGTTCGGAGGTGGTATGTTATTGTTGTTTTGTACACCAGCCATGTCTAAGTTATCGAGAGGCTCGGGCTCTTGATAAGACGTGGATCGAGTGCGCATACACCTGCAAAAGAACGAACAAAGAAAGAAAAAAAAACAAAGCAAAAATATTTTTGGTTTTTATTGTTTTTTTTTTTTTTTTTTTTTTTTTTACTTTTTAGGATTTTTGAAAATTTTATATTTTTTAGTTGTTTTTGAAGATTTTTGAAAAAGTAACGTTCACGGGGAACGGATCCCAAAATCCAATTTCTCACAAAAAACTTTTGATCTTAACGAGAAGAGCCGGCAACGGCGCCATTTGATATTAGCATTTTGTATGGGTTCTAATTTTACTCTCGATATCCTCTCGAATTGATCTCGGTCTCAAGTGGAATGATTTGTTCTTGGTTACTAAAAAGGAGTTGGTTTGTTTATCTATTTTTAAACTAATGACAATTAAATGTAAATGACGTTGAGTAATCTTAAAACTTTGGAAGATTAACTAAATTGACAAGTTAAAATTGAGTGCTTGGAAACATAAAGGAAAGATTAGAAAATTACTTTGAAAACTTAATTGAATTAATGCTTAAAAACTTGTTCTATTGGAATGCACTAAAATTATTTCTATCGGAATATAAGAAAATCAAAAGCATCGGAATGTAATCATAACTACCATCGGAATGTCCATGTTTGGTACTATCGGAATGTCTCTAACAATCACCATCGGAATGTCCATGTTTGGTACTTATCGGAATGTTCAAGAACAAGCTGTCGCAATGACTGCCTATCGGAATGTGGAAAACGAAAATTGGCCAGAGTTTCGACTAGAAAAGGGACCTAAACCCGTCGGAATGTGCGATCACAATATGCGATCGCAATCCCAGATCGGAATAGGTGGACTTACACCCTATCGCAAAGTAAAACCCCTTTTTGGGTTATTGCGATACCAAGCAATGAAGATCCGTCGGAATGTGTTAAAACCCTCTTATTGCGATGAGATGAATGCAGTTCCGAAATTGGTGGAAAGCTAAAAACTTCAATAAGCGAAAGCAATAAGCCAAGGGATCCGAAACTTAAATAACTCAAAATACTTAAATTTAACCACTTTTGAAAACAAGAAACTATAAACTTAATAAACAAAACTTGTGAATGATTAAAACTATAAGAAATCCGAAATCAATAAGCTTGAACAAGCAATAAGCCGATAAGCATGGAGGGCTTATGGCTTATTCACGTAGAGCTTAAGAAGACACAAGAAAGATCAAACTCTATTCACGAACACATCCAAAATCCAAACCGTATGGAATTCAACAATCGGATCAAGGAATTTGACAAATCAAGAAAAGTAAGAAAAGCTTAAAGAATGTAAAAGCATAAACTTGATTAAGATTAATGAAATCAAAAGTACAAGAAAGCTTGAATTAAAAGATGAAAAACAAAGGAAAAGTTTAGTGAGAGAAAGTATGGAACTTTCTCTCTCTAGAAAACTAGAGAAAATGAAAAGCTAAAGACTAGCTAAAACTAAGTGTGTGAAAATTTGTGAGGTGAAGGCTTTATATAGGCGTGTGTATGGTGTTAATGGGCTTTTGATTGGGCTTTGATTTGGGCTTCTTTTTCTTCTTTCTTCTTAAGTCTTCATGCGTCTTTTTAAATAAACGTTTCCGACTTGGATTTGAGACGTGTCGGTGAATAATTCCAACTCGTCTTTTAATCTTTTATTTAATAGACTCGAGTTCTTCGACATAAATGAATCTTCCATCTTTGGCTCTATTCTTCGATAAATCTTCAAATAGGCACAATGACTTCAAATCTTTTGCATCTCTTGGACAATAGACTTCGTCTTGAGTCTTTTTCCTTGATAAAACCCGTGCAATCCCATGTTTTCTTTAATATTCATCCGGTCGACTCTGAAAACATAATAAACACAAAAACCACGCATAATTCCAAACAAATGATATTAAATACGTGTTTTGGTCTCGTTTTAGCCCGATTTAAGTGGTAAAAGGATGGGTGTTTTCACACCTATCAATGTCTCGCGTATCGTTGCTAATTATCAGTTAATTTAGATTGTTTTACACCATAACGTTTCAGTTACCCTTGCACGTTAATTCTTTTCCCTCTGTCGAATTCAGGGGATCTATCTTACGTAGATGATAATGAACTTTTAGAGTTTTCAAGTCAATGTCAGGAGGACCAACATTTAACATTGTGTCAAGATCTTGAGAAGAAACCGTTCCAAGCGGGAGGCCACTTGGAAACGGACAAGTTCATCCGGACTTCTTATCCGTTTTCTCTTATCGATTAGATATGTCCTTTCAGTCACGTCACGTTCCATGTCCTTTCACTCACGTCATGTTTCATGTCCTTTCAGTCAAGTCACGTTCCATGTCCTTTCAGTCACGTCATGTTCCATGTCCTTTCAAGACATGTCACGTTCCATGTTCCCTTCTACCATGTCATCTTCATGTCCTTTTATCGTACATACCCTCTCAGTTTGATTCGGGTATGTTCCTCTGTCAGTTTACGTTATCTATAATTCGGGGACGATATATTCTTTTTAGGGGGAAGAGTTGTAAAACCCGCATGCTTTTACCATGAATAGTACCCTTACGATAGTACGTACAAGATTAGGACTTTCCTTTTATAGCATGTTTACGTTTCGCGAACAAGAATTCCAAGTATTACGTACGTGTTATAACACGATAAGTATTTATTACGTATGAACACACGATAATTATTCCAATAATAATTATAATCACGAACATACAAACATGAAATCACGAACGTAAATTAATCACGAGCTAATATTATGTATGCATGTATGTATGTATATTTATTATGAGCACGAATAAATATATTAAGTCACGAATGATAACTAATCAAATCACGTAAAAACACGAACACGAGAACGCACTATTATTTTAGACACAAAAAATGTTCGGGTTACCCCTTTGGGGACCCACATACCACGAAATTAGGAAGGGAAAGGGCCTAGCCCATTATTTTTACTAAACATGAAAATAAAAAGGAAAACATGTTTCATTATTTACAAAATTTAGAAAAGCAAGAAACCCTAATCCCTTTTTCTCCTCCTTCTTTGGCCGCCGGATTCAAGAACACCAAAGGGGTGTTTCGGTTTGATTTTGGTGCTAGATTCATTACGAGGATCGTTAGTGTGTTCATCTTCTTGATTTCACGTGATCGGTATAAACCCTAATCTCTTTTATTTTATGTTTTGATTTTCTAATCACATAAAATCACAGATGTTTTTAATAAACTAATTAAAACAAGATATAAACATGTTATTAATCATGGGGTTTAAATCAATTAAGGGTTTAGGGGTGTTTGTTGTTTGGCCGCCGCCTAACCGAGCCCCAAGGGGGGTCTCGGCTTGGCTTATTTCGCACCACCAAGACCACATGGTCTCAGTTTGGTGATGATGGTGTCACGGCAGCAGCAATGGGAAGAAACCCCGACCTAGGTCGGGGTATGGTGATGATTACGGGTCCGGTTCATGGGTTTTAATCACGGGTCCGGTTCACACATGTCTAAATAAAAACACGGTCCGGTTCATGAGTTATTTTTCACGGTTTATTATTTTTTTACAAGTTATATTATTTTTCAAGATTTAAATTAAATTAATTAAAAGCATGAACATGATTAATTTAATTTACATGACTTAGGTTATTAATTTAGTTATTAATTCATGTACTTTAACGTAAGTATTTATCTTTTAATTAGACTATATAATTAATTAATTATTAAAACCATGACTATAATTAATTAATTTACATGACTTAGGTTATATTATTAATAGATAATAATACATGTTTTAACCTAAGTATTTTACCTTTATTTAATTAAAATCATGTCATATTTAATTAAATACTTTATCCTATAGTTTATTTAATTTACATGAAATAATTAGTAAACTATACTATATAATCACATGACTTAGAATATTAATCAGAAAACACTTAAGCTTATATAATTAGCTTAATTATCCAGCTTATATCTATTTATGGAAACTTTCTATTTTTAAAAACTTATCTATTTTAAGCAGTAAAACTATTTTTAGAAACTTTCTATTTTTGGTAACTTTCTATTTTTGGAAACTTTCTATTTTAAGAAACCTACTATTTTTAGAAAGTTACTTATTATTACACAACGAGTATAATAATACATGAAATACAAGTAATACTTAATCAGAATAGACAGAATATATGATAAACACAGTATAAATCTTAAATCAGTAAAACATGACATGAACATATAAAACAAGCTAAGACATGATATAAAACCAGTTACGTACTTAGTAATCAGATACTTATACACGTATGTATTTATGTAGCATTGGTGATACCGAAGTAGGACTCTCTTCCGTTCGTCTTCTACGTTCACTGGACATAAGGTACGGATTCTCCGTCCTTTCAGTATGGACATTCTTTCCTTATTAGGATTCCCCGTATGCAGCCAACTGTTTTCCCTAGTATATGTTTATATGTTTGATTGCTTATGTTTAATTAGAATACCTAAAGCCATATACATGCATGACCAGTTTCACCTAGTTATGGATGTACCATAACCATAACACTAGAGGCACTAGTGTTATGACTTCCCCACGGCGGAGTGATTGCTCGTGGCGTCCCTTCAGCTTTTGGCCATATTATTATATTTATCATGTGGGGATTATGGGTGCATCCTAGTTACATGTTTTCAGCAGATTACTTAGTGTGAATGTGGTGTGTGCCTTGCATCCTTCACAAGGAGCTGATTCCTCCTACCCAAAACCAGTATATTAAATTAGAGGCAGCCCTTCTAATTTACATGACGAGGTCACCCCTCCAAGTATTCATGCACGTTGATATTTCATGACCTATATTGGCTAATGGTAAAATATGTTAAACAGTTTTTACAAGAGAAACATAAAAGGCTTTTCAAACTATAAAACCAGTTTTACTAAGTTATACCAGGTTTTCCAAGACATATACATTTCCGCTACTATATTACATGCTTATATTATTTATTCCATGCTTGTATATCCGTGCACTGAGCGTTATGCTCAGCCGTTACTTTCCTTTCCATGTCCCAAAACGGCAGGTACCCAAGGACAGAATCGAGCATTTTGGAGGACACGCATAGGATGGAAGATGCCATAGACTTCTTCTCCTTTTGCCTTCATATATTTATGCTTGTTTAAGTCTTTTATTCATTTCTTTTACTTTATTATGTTTTGGGCTTATGTTTGGGAACCGATGTTTGATTCCGATTTACTCTATGGTCATGTATGTTTTACTACATATTACCTTGCATGCTTTGATGACACACCATAATCACGTGTGACATTCCGTTTATCAAAATGGGGTCTTACCCGGGCTTTCACTGGATTTTATCGTAGAAAAAGACAAAAGACGAAGTCAAAAGATCAAGAGTGCAAAAAGAATGGAAGTCAAAAGCTTATTCTGAAGATTTATCGAAGAAAAAGACTAAAGACGGAAGTTTAATGAAGTCGAAGAACCAAGTCTAATAAAAGAGGAAAATTAAAAAGACAAGTTCATTTTATCATTCGACAAATCCCGAGACAAAGACGAAAAGACAAAGAGAAAGAGAGAAGCAACCAACTCCTCCCCTCGTCCTATACATACCCTCCTAATCCTTCATTAGGAGGTGTTAGCTAGTTAGTAGATTTTAGTTTAATTTTCATGTTGTAGGAGTAGATTAAATTACTTTCTCTCTCTAGATTTACTTTCAAGTTTTCAAGCTTTTTCATCTTAATCATGTATTTGAATCTTTAATCTTCATCTTATTTCAAGCTTTTCATAATCATTCTCATTCTACCTTTCTTGTATTCAGTCTCTTGTTTGATTTAGAAAATCATGTAGTTTGTTTGATGTTATTGCTTATTTGATTGAGTGCTTATTCCATTGTTCTTATTATTTTTCATGTGTTTTATTGTTTTAGCTTATTGTGCTTATTACTTATTGTGTGCTTTTCTTATTTTTAATTAAGTGGTTTTAATAGTTTAATCTTTTAAAAGTTGATTTTAAATATTTTGATTATTTAGTGTTTTTAAAGTTTTTAATTTGTGGCTTATTAGATTTTTCTTAAAATTAGTTTGATTAAGTTTTTGGTTAAGTGCTAATTAATTTTTGCGTATTTTTTGTTTAATCCGGGTTTAGAAACCCTCTTTTCCCGACTTACTGTTTACTTGCCATTATTTCGAATAGTATGCAATTTCATTATTCTGGATTAACTCCTTAAACACATTCCGGATTGGGTATTTTCATGATATTCCGGATTGAGTTGAGTATAGTTATTCCGAATTGCATGTGTGACCAAGATTATGGATAAGGTCATCTTTTGAGTGATTCCGAATAGTGTTCAAGATTGAGATTCCGAATAAGGTGGGAATCCGGATTCCGGATTACATATAGCCATATTCCGGATAAAGTCAGGATTTAGGAATTCCGAATTGCGTATAGAAAACATTCTGAATAAGGTTTGGAACTTGATTCCGAATTAGGGCTTGGACATAAATTCCGGATTGTTCGTTTTGCTAGGATTCCGGATTAAGTGTAAACACTTATTCCGGATTAGGTCAAAAAATTTATTTCGAATTGTTTTAATTTTAAGTTTTTTTTCCCGTCATTTTTATTAAGCTTATTTTAAATTGTTTTATCTAAGTTTATTTTCAAGTTTACTTTTGTATAAAGTTTTAATTTTTAAAGTTTACATTTTATTACGTTTTAAACTTGCTTAATTTCTTTTATATTTTGTCATTTACTTTTAAAGTTTTAATTTTTATTTTAACATAGCTCAACGACATTTTCTTTTCACACCAAGAACAACTGAGTCGCACGTTCAACCGTGATCAATTCGAATCGAGGCAAGACGATTTCAACTTTATTAAAATCTAGTTATTACTCTCCATTACAATTTAACGACTTAAACCTTGTCTAAAACAATGTACTACTAGATGTAAATTACGAGGGAAAATATACTACTAGATGTAAATTATGAGGGAAACTAAAGCAAAAATTAGAAAAACAACGAATCTAAACGTGTACAGAAATATGCTCAAATATGCATATCTCCTGAATTTTGTTCTCCTTCTTCAACAACAAAGACCTTAACATATAGAGGAAGAAGGCTCTAGACTCGACAATTATGCTTTAAGTCTTGTGACTTCCTTTTTCAAATCTTTCACCAGTCGTTTTTAGCAACAACGAGACAATAAGAGGGTAAAATTACAAGCATACACTATGTATTCCAACAACCTGACAATAAAATTTGTAAGTATAAGCATCGGCTATGGAAGCTGGCCCAATTCACGTTTTAATAGGTCTACCATTATCTCATTATAGACTTCAAGCCAATCAAACTCGTCCATAGGCAAATATTATTTCCAAACAGATCGTAATGCCTCTATCTACGACCCTAAGGTTCTAGCCTGCCTTCTAAGGATGTTCTTCCGTGACCTTTTCATAAGGGTATACTGTATTCCCTTCGTCCCATAATAAGTGTCCAGTTTGATTTTTTCATAAGTCTTTTTTTTATCTTACTTTGACTGTAAATATTTTTAATCATGTTATATAATATTTGATGAAAATTATACCAATGAAAATATATTTTAAAATTGAATCTATTCATATAACTTTTTTCAACTATACATAACACACATACAAATATTAATGGTCAAAGTTTAAGAACAAAGACTTGAAATATTCCATAGTGGACACTTAATACGGGACGGAGGTAGTTTTAGATATGAATTCCATTAGAGAAACCAAAGCTTCTTACATTCATTATTTCTATCTATTTCTTATACCAGCACATTCAATGAGTGGATTAAAAATCAACTCCAATCATTTTGATTGAACACTCTTTCAAAAAATATGTCAGCCTAGTAGTCAAACTTGTCACAAATTGGGGCAGACATATGTTTTTGTATAATAAAATAAAGAGTGCCCATTTTCAAAAAAAAACAGTGTGAAATTTTTAACATAATCTCATCCAAGTAACTTAGACAAAACCTAGTTAAATATACACATTAAAAAATCGACAACTAAAAATCACCTAATTTTTAAAAATACACTGCAATATCGTCTTTTTGGTCTAGCCATGGAGCCCCCCCCCCCCCCCCCCCCCCCCCCGAAACCCAAAGCATAGTTCTGCCCCTGGTGTCTGGTGGCGGCTAGACCACAATCCGACTATCCTGATGGTGATTTTAAGAGTTTAGAGAGAAAAAAAAACTAAAAGGAGAAAATATGTGTACATTATTCTAGAGAGAAACAAACATATTTTATAAAATGAAGTTTACCCTTTTTATGGATGTATGGAGGGAGTATTTATAGCTAGGACACAATCTAACTTAATACATTTGACACTTCTAGTCCCTGCGTGTCTGGCTTTAGAAATCTATTTTAATTTCGTAAATGACCCTCACATTTTAGGGCTAACAATCTTCCCCAATGTGGAGACATAAGGAATTACTTACAATGTTCCTAACAAGTATAAATACAACAAAATAAAATCATCCAAGGGGATTCTAATGCTAAGGATGACGTCTTCAACTTTTAGTCTCTATAACTTGTACCCCAGCTTGAATCCTCTTTTATATATGCTTGTTGAAGAACCGTTGTAATAGGTATGAATTGGATTGCCCCCTAGTTTATGTTGCATGTCTTGAAAAACTTTCTTCATAGACTTCTTTTTAACAAAGCTTTTGAATTAGCTTCCCCCAAACCGTTCTCTGCATCTTGAGCAAAATATGTAGCTTGAAGCGTCTTCTATCTTTGACATGTAAAGTGTACAACGGAATTATGTAGAGGATGAAGAAGAAAATCACACCGAATAACACTAATACTTGACATTTGGCTTTCATGATTATGTGTTTGGGGGAACATGCAATAAATAAGCGACAAATCTTTTCAGCTTGTAGAATGCTTCACACAAAACATAAAAAGTGAATTTAACATACTACTCCCCCTGGAAGTTGAACTAAGTACTCCAAAGTACACGTTTTCCTACATGCTAGTTACGAACTCCCGGATTCATCATTAATATATACGCCACGCATATGCACAAGACGTTCTTTTCTTAAGAAAAAATATTTGATACGCTTTGAAAGACGTTTGGGAAACTTTTAAACATTTGCTTAGACTGTGAAGTATCATTAATATTTGGTAGTTCAGAAATATCCCATGAGATTTGTTCATTTCTATCTCTACTCTTTTATCATCCCTCTGACTAACTCTTTACCAATCCTTTATCATTATGTCGGATACTTGTAGTGACTACTGATAAAGCTAACCCACTATGACAAACTTAAAACTGTAGTACAATCCTTCGAATTTGGGACTTAAGCTTGCGCTCTTGTTGATTGAAGAATGATGCAAAGGCAATTATCTAAGTACCTTATATCTGACATTAAAAGTATATAAAAAGTACAACAACTCTTCAAAATATTCACATCTTCAACTGCCTATGACACTTAGTACTATAACGTAACTCCTTTAAATGATAGATATCCAAGTCTTTAACCAACCACCCCAGCTACTCGAAACTAGATAATTCAATTCTCAATAATAACTTTAACGTTCAAGCAAGTTATATTTCAGTCTCAAATAAGTAACATCAAATCAACTTCGTAATCACTTTGACGTAAATACCCAAATACTTGTGGTTTGCCATTTAACATGAATCTTGATAAGGGATCAGCCTCCATATGATTTTATAGAGTCCATGTCCAATCCGTAGTCCAATACTTATTCCAAAAAGTCATCATATTCAACTTTGGCCCAATAAGACAAGAAACAGATGCCAAAGGTTGGAATTAAGCACATCTCGTCTATGTCCGCGGAATGGATAATATAAGCCGGACGAAGACCAATCACCGTCTCCATCCGCAAGCAACCAACAGATTGACCAAACGTCCGCGGGGGACCAATCCGCCAATCATGGTTACGAAAACCGCGGACCCTTGCCCGACATGGGTCCCACACTCCGGGCATTACGCCCACTACACTTATAGGCGAAATACTAGGAAACCCCAACATCCAACTCGTCTATAAAAGGAACACAAAATGTACGATTTTCTCACTCTTCCCACTTCACACACATACTCTAAACATGTTTACTCACTCTCACGCCGGATTATAATCGTGCGGTTTGTCCTCACGATAAAACTAACGGTTCACTTTATGTGTAGGCAGAAAATTGTCTTAATTACTTTATCTAGTGTAAGATATGAGCACACCTGAAAACCCGACCTGACAAACGACTTAAGCTCATCCCCAACCCCATCACATATTTTACACTAGTATCTACCTAGTACTTCTTTTCAATAAAGTTTTCATTTCTGGTCTGCCTATTTTAGACGTGTCATGCATGATGCAATTACATACTCGGTAACAATATTTCTTCAAGAATACAAGAAAACATTATTGTATTTGATACTTCTTTTGTATTTCGTAACTACAACAGATTACGGTAAACTGCTGCATTACATTTATCCTTCCCTTACTTGCAGACTTGCAGTATGTACCAACTTAAATAAGAGGTGGTCTGAATTTTGCATGAGAAATTTAATATCGGTAAGCTACTTAAATCATATTTACGGTTTCTAGTATGTAAATAATACTGTAAATATATAGAACAAAAATGACAAATGTACTGCGACATGCATGCAAACAAATGGTACGACAATTCTCTTACGGAACGACAAAGTAAAAATGGTATATATCCATTAGAAAAAAAATGAGTCTTTAACTTATTAAAGTGACAATATGATGCATCCATTTTTAGTTACCATAGTGGCATTAATCTTGTGTTTTGGTGATGCAATATAAACTCGACGTCGAGGAAAATAGTAGATTATCTTCCAGGTTTTCAAGGACCACTCCCATTTTATCTCGAAACTGGGTATGTACCCATAATTTATTCGATGTACGTACGTCTAAGTCAAAGACTCGCTTGCAAAAAAGAATCTCGACCCAGTTATTGTTTATGTAGCAAGTAACTAGATGAATAAAAAGTTACAAGGAAACATTGCAAGTGTTACAAACCAATTTCCTAACTTGTATATGCAGTTACGTTGTTGATGAGAACGAGGACGTTCAACTCTTTTACTACTTTGTTGAATCAGAGTCAAATCCGAAAGATGATCCTCTCATGCTTTGGCTAACTGGTGGTGGGAGTTGTTCTTCCCTCGCGGGCCTCCTCTTCGAGATTGGTAATTATTGAGTACTAACTATCTATTAAAATTTTCTAAGCATAACTCTTAGCTCTTAAGTATATGTTACCCGAACTTTTTAATCATGACCAACATAAAATGACTAACATTAGTACATTCTACTCCAATTTAACAAATCCTTATCACTCCATGCTAAAACGATGGTGGGACGGCGTGTTACCCGGCCTCCCACACTAATAGCTAGTCAGATGATGTTCTCATCAGGCTTAAAATTAGGATACATATCTCTGATCTAAGTTGGCCTCGCGTGTGTATCATATTGTACGTTCAACTGAGGTAGTAGTTTGTTCATTGGCGACAAAAGCTTCAATTTACCACATTTGAACAAAACAGGTCCCATGGAATTTGTGGCTGGGCCTTACAATGGAAGTTTTCCAAACTTCAAACTGAGACAATATTCATGGACGCAGGTCGATCTCTCAGTGAACATGTTTGGTTTATGCATATTCATATTAATTCGAGAAATTTATAACTTTTTTTGTGGAAGGGCTGATTTAAATGACAATCTGGTAAACTGATGGTTCCAAATTTTAATTTAGTATAGATGGCAAGCATTATTTTTCTAGATATTCCAGTTGGAGCGGGCTTCTCTTACGCAAAAACGGCTCGTGCCTCTCATTCTACTGACCTGCAATATGCAGACCAAGCTTATGAGTTTATCAGAAAGGTACATATATTAGGGTATAATTAACGATTAAACCTGAGTTAACCTAGGACTTAATAAATTAGTAGAGCTAGTCTCTCATTGCATCGATTCATATACATTATGTTTTGGCCATTTTTATTGGTCAAGAACATAACCAAGACAAGGGGGTTTCTATAAAAACATATTATGATTATGATGTGGTATATTTGAACTATTTTTTAGTGGCTAAACAGTCACCCTGAGTTTCTTTCCAACCCGTTCTATATTGGAGGAGACTCGAACTCTGGAATCCCTATCCCCATAATCACACAACTAATGTCAGATGGTATAGTAACATTCTTTCCCTTTGTAAACAATTTTGTTTACAAAATACTAAAGTTAAAAATTGATTTTTAAATAAAAAACTATGATAACATGTGTGACATACAACTTTTGCAATTCAACAAGGAGATTTAAGCTTGCTTAAACATATTGGTTAAATTGGTTAAGTGCACTTGAATTTACTAAAATGCACCGTGCAATATGCAGGGAATGAAGATGGCAATGAGCCTTACATTAATCTCAAGGTAAACATTTTCTTCTGATGTATACAGAGTGCGCAATACTTTGTGAAAGTAAATTGGATATTCATGTAAAAAAGATGGAATTTGCAATGTTTTTGGGAATTTCACATTTTCACGTACACTACGGTGCAATGTTTATGATAGCTATTTCATCACATCTTCATCAATATGAAACATTTATGCAATGATAACATATATGGCCCTGCAAGTTCTGACAAGAACCTTATATACTTATTTCATCTTTCTTCGCGCTGCACATTTTTGTGGGACAGGGATATGTGCTTGGCAACCCTTCAACTTTCCCAGAACAACTTAATTATAAGATTTGATTTGCTAATGGTATGGGACTTATTTCAAACGAACTATATAAGGTTTGTTTTGCTTTAGTTATAACAATCCACTCCTAAGATTCACTAGCTAGTTATAGCGTTTAATGCTCTTTTGGACAGGTATTGATCATATCTTTCCAGGATCGAATAACGACCAAACAACATGAACGATCAAATATAAAGGACAGGAATTAATTAGGGAAGAACAAGAATTTGGGTGAACCCATCCTGATAAACACAGGATTTATATGTATATATCATGATACTGAAAATGATGAGGGTTAATTCGTTTACAGGAGATCCTATCTATTTATACAATCTGAAACGGTGGCTAAGCACCGGTTATAAAAAAGTAACAGACGTGTTTCTACATAACTGTTTATTAACAGTCATATGTACCCTAATGGGCTTGATGGCCTGCGGTCCAAATAGATTGCATATGTAGACTTTTATTGTTTGGCGTCCAAGATATTAATATGTCCAACATGCTCTACATTTTCCCGATGTCATCATAGTCATTGCTGCACAGTTGTCATGGAGAATATCGCTTGGAATATATTAATCCTGACAACCAAGAATGTCTGTGAAATATTGAGCAGTACCAAGAGGTTCATTTACTTTTCTTACATTGATTCTTATTAGGAGTTGCAAAGATTTTAAGTGTTTAGAACCGCATGCATTCTTTAATTAATGTACATTGATCAGTATCTTATTTGTGTCCTGTAAGAATTTCTACAGATAACAACATTAAGCTTGATGAAAGGTAATCACCTATAGATAACACATTAACATGATGGTTGTAATGTCTGCAGGTTGATGAAAGATACCTGCCTTATTCCTGGGCTAATGATGCTAGTGTTAGAGAAGCGCTTCATATACGCAAGGTATACCTTTATTTTCTATATATTCTATAAAAGAGTGCGGTCGCTGACATATACAACAAAAACATAGGGGAGCATAAAAGAGTGGAGAAGATGCAAGTTCGAAAATAATTTCACCACAACAGTGGACAACGTTATACCTTATCATCAAAGCCTCAGCAAAAAGAGTTACCGATCTATCATATACAGGTCTTCTTTATATCCAGCATGCATAGATATTTGATATGATAGTAATGAGTTCAAATTACTAATGAATTTTCTGATCTGATGCAGTGGTGATAACGATATAATTATTCCCCACCAGTCAAATCAAGCATGGATAAGAAACCTCAACTATTCTGTGACTGATCATTGGCGACCATGGAAACTTAATGGAGAAATTGTTGGGTAATGTACAATTAAGATTCTTTGGCACATGGTATTACGGTAATAAAATGTACTAAAAAGTAAGTGTTTTAACAGGTATACTGAGAGTTACTCCAATTTAATGACATTTGCAACGGTGAAGGTAAAAGATTGCCGTGTTATTATTTGCAGCTATATAGCTAATTTTTTTTGCTGATATAGATTTGCTTCATTGCAGGGCGGTGGGCACACAACCCCTCAGGACACGCCAGAAGGATCATTTGCCATGTTTAAGAGGTGGATATCTCATCAACCATTATAACAATCAATGTATCGAGTAAATCATGTACTTTTGAATAAAGTTCCAAGTCCCAAATACATAGTGTAACATGTATGAGGCTATGAATTTGTGCATTTTTCTACTATTGTAAATAGCTAGAAACTTGTGCAATAGTAGATTAACAACATCTTCCAAATACGCAGTATATATGAATTGGGTACTATGATTTTGAACGTGCAAGTTTTTCTAATACTTTTGATTTAGTCACGTAGGGTTAAATACGAGTGTTTTAGGGTGTGTTTGTTTTTGCCAAAAACATTTGAACCAAGTCAGAATCTGACTAGTCAGACACGGTCAGATGTTTTGGCTGTTTGGTTTTTCTTCAATATTCAGACACGGATAGACTTATATCGTCTGACTCTGTCAGAGGCGGTAAACACGTCTGATCCACCCTTAAAACCTTCATACCTTCACACATCTCGCAACCTTGGTTGAATATTACTTTAGGATATAAAGATTTATGATCTGAATTTTTTTTGAAAGAGAAATAAAACTAAGAAAGAAGATCCCTTCAAGACCAAAACAAAAAAGACATCTCATCACATATCTTGAACAAAAGAACACATGCAACCTAGTCTAGACTCACCAAAGACCATCACTTGTCACTTTTCCATCTCACATCTAATCGAAAAGTCTAGAAATGGAAAAGTCGAAAACATAAATAAAGAAAGAAAGATCTCAGTTTGTATAGATCTTGTAGCCACGTTTGCTTGTAAGGTAAATAAATAAGTTTGTGGTTTGTGTTTTGATAAGAAAGAAGATCAACAGATGAGTTCAAGCAAAAGAAAACATAAAGTGTCGACGTATGTTTTTTAGGTTATGAGTAGGTTTAGGTGTGAGTGAGTTTTATATAATAGGGTATTAGGGTTACTTGAATTTGAACATCCGAAAGTTTTTTTGGGCTTGTATTTAGGTAAAGAGTATTGGGCTGAATCTTGCAATGCAACTCTAACCACAAAGTTAAAATGATAAAACGTTAAAGTCAGTTATATAAAAAGGATGGGTAAAAATATATACATATATATGATGTTGTCTTATATATAAAGATCATATATAAAGTGTTGGTCGGATTGAATTTTTGGTTAAGATTAGTAATAGGGTGTATTTTCGTGTTCGTTGGATTTAATTATCGTGCTAGTTTAAAAACCGAGAAAAAATGTTAATCATAACGCGTTTATTGACAAAATGTGAGTGGAAAGCGTGTGCTTTATAATTTCGACTTCTTTTTATTTTTAAAATTTACGTATTCAACGGATTGTTATGGTCCAATATATACAATACTTAAAAAAGAGGATAATTTATATCATTCAGACAATTTTAAAAAAACAAATAACATTATTTCATTCGAATTCAGACTTTATTACCATCTCTTACCAGTAAGAGACGGTAGTCAGATTCAGACCTAAAACATCTTAATGAAACAAACACCACCTTAGTCACGTACAGTTTAAAATTATTCATCAATATTAATGTCATGTAATTCAATCACCTCTTTTGTGTGATGCACAGGGAATCGTCGTGCCATAGAAGTGGTGTCATAGCCAAAAAGTGGTGCCACGTCAACAAAATAAGATATGTTACGAGAAATACTATGGCACCACTTTTAGAGGAAGTGGTGATTTGTGGTGCCATGGGGTATTTTTGGTGCCATAGAGGGTATATACTTTTAGATTCCCAAAAAAACTCGAACTGCGTGGGCCGGTATGGTCGGTGCCAGAACTTTGGCACCAAACCACGGAGTCCTGCGCCGTGGGTTTTTCTCGCGCCGTTGGTTGACGCCAGGCTTTGGCACCACCGTTCCCAAGATTTAAAGTGTGGTTTCTACTCAACCAACCACTTGTTAATACTTTATTAATCATTTATGAAAGAAATAAAAAATTTCTTCTAACAAATTGATTATTAAGTGATTGTTTAGTTGTCGAAAAAAATTCATGTCTTTTTATAAATTTCTAAAACATAAAACGATTTTATTTTGAAAACTTTAAAAGTTATGTAAATGGAGTTGCATTTTTTTTTCAAAAATAAAAAAATATTTAGATGAAAGAGGAAAAAATAAAAAAGAGTAAATGGTGTTTTCTCTTTTTTTATGTAAAAGTGAAAAATAAAAATTTCTTAATTTTTGAATATATTTCAAAAAAATACGACTAAACAAGTTTTCTAATTTTTCATTTTCAAATGAAATTTTTCTAGAAAAATGAGATACTTTTCTTCAACTAAGCGCACCCTAACTTTTTCACTCTTTTCAATCTAAGTTATGTGTCACGCCCCGCCTATTTTTCACAAGGTTATCGGGATTCCGGATGGTTCTATGAATGGCTAGAAGACTTAGTGAGATTCTATGAAAAGTGGGGGAAGGTCTTGGAAGCCCTTGGAAGATTCATGGAAACTTTTGGAAGCCCTTAAAAACACTAAATGGATGGGCCTTTCTTGGAGTTGTAAATATGTAGCCCTATATTAGTAGTATATATAGAGTCATCCTCATTTGAGGAAAGCATCTCTCAATTCACTTGTAATATTCTCGTGTAAATTATTTCTAGTAATACAAAGCATTTCCCCTTTCACCTGTGTTCCTTTTTTTGAAGCTTTCTTAGTTGCCTAAATCGTTGAGTGTTCGAGCCTGACTTGGTAGAGAATAAGTGTTAGATGGAAGACCCTTGTAGAGACAAGTTCGTGACAGGTGGTATTAGAGCGAGATCGATTCGAGGCGATGGCGAACAAAACCGAGAAGAATGGTGCTAATGTAAGTTTTGTTTATGAAAATCATGGTCGAGACGATACACGTCAAAACCCCAAGTAGAGAGGATCGTCGAAGGACGTTGTGGCAAGTTTGGATAAGAGAATAGAGGGTGTTGAGACATCCATGGCGGCGGTGAAGAACAAAGTTGATGGCTTGGAATTCGACTTTGCGAGTATGGGGGACGACTTTAGGGAAGTCCTAAATGCTCTTAGCGGTGATATGAAGCGTGAAATCCTTAGCTTAATAAATTTGCTCAAGGACGAGATACGAAGATAAGCGATGAGTTTGGGGAAGAGTCTCCACACTTCGCCAAATCAATGAAGACTTGCAAGCAGGTGTGGCGTTATGCAAGTGGTCCTTGGCTAGTGGATGCGGCACTAGTAATCATGGGCCAAGATTGGATTTTCCTAAACCATCATCGTTCATAGGAAATCAGGAGGCTAGAGCGATCGATGATTTCTTGTGGGATATGGAAAGATATTTGAAAGGTGTCAACATGGTGGATGATGCTACCAAGATCGATATGGGTACTTGAAGGATACAACGACGTTAAGGTGGAGACGTCGGAATGAAGATATCGTGCGAGGTACGATTACTATCGACACTTCGGATGGTTTTCTGGCGGATTTTAAGAAGCAATTCTATCCGGATTATTCTAAGAACGAGGCGAAGAGTCGACTTCTTAAACTTAATCAAACCGAAGAGATTCGGGATTATGTGAAATAGTTCACTACACTTGTCTTGGAGATTCCAGAACTTTCTGACCAAGACTCTCTTTTCTACTTTCTTGATGGTTTGCATGGATGGGCTAAGACGAAGTTAAAGTGACGTAGAGTCCAAGACCTTGCTACAGCTATTGCTCACGCCAAGGCCTTGATTGACTTTAGTATGATGAGGGAAACGTCTAAGCCAAAAGATCAGAGGGTAAGCCATGAGAAAGGTGGAGAGAAAATAACTACCAATTGAAGTTTAATTATGTGAAGAGACCTCCCACCTGAAAGGATAAAAACTTGATGACGAGTTACAAGAGTGGTGGATTCTCCATATTTGATGGACCTCATAGAGCTTGAGATTGCCTTAAGAAAGAAATCCTCAATGGAATGTCGGCTCATGAAGACAAAGGCACGAGTGATGGTGGAAACATTGGTTTGATGAGAAAACTCCCACCGGAAAGCACAGACCTCCCGATATCAAAGCACGGATCTCCCTACAACCTTTGGCACCTACGTCTTCTTAAGGTTGGTTTCAACAGTAATTTAAAAGGAAATTTAAACGTAATTCACATATACATGCACCCTTTTTAAGGCTGGTCGCAGCGGTATCAAAAAGAAATCGGTGGACCGATTTTATAATCGGCCATCCGCGTTGCAACGACCGATTTGAATCGATCAAACCCGAGAAACAAGTTGCAGGGATGAACGATATGGAACCACATCAACTTAAAAAAAATCTGACATTCAATGTTGATCCCTTTGAATAGATCGATATCCTGTTATGGATTGCACTAATAGCTTATAAATAAACTAGAGCACGAGAAAGACTCTTAGTCAACCTTAATAAGTTATGCGGAATCGAACTAATAAAGCTTAAGAAGAACAGCGATATGCTAACTATTCGATTTTATTGATCGTACAACTTTGTGTTGAGGTACAACAAACTCAACGACCTTATGTTCCTTTTGTAGTGCAAAGAACTCTAGAATATTCTATTAGGATACATATATCATACACAATATACTCCTATAATAACTATAACATATCTTTACTAAAGAAATAATTATCCTTATCAATACTAATAGTACTTACAAATAAGCCTAACGGTACTTACATGTACCGCGTCAATACTAACAGTACTTGCTATCACTAAGGTACTTGGAATACATAATAACAGTATTTGGTACTTATACAAATAATTCCTAACATTCAATAAAAGAAAAACTTTTTAAATTTTAAAACTTTATTACTTTACCCCTATATACACTTAACTGTTTTATACCCAAAAGTTATTCAACTAAAAAAAAATGGCTTGTTCACTTCCACATACTATTGACGAAATTAAAACTTTAGTTAAAAAACTAATTCACGAAGATGTCATTCGTCAGAAAGCGAAGATGAAGTTAGCCACGACATTCGAAAAAGCGTATGTAGCTAACGATGATCTGTAGAGAGCATACGAGAAATGCAATGATATTCCTAAAGAGAGTCGTGCTGTAATCGGTACTTTTTTTAAAGAAGAATCAAATAAAGATTACGAGATGTAGAACACATGGTTTCGAAAGGTAGCTAAGGTCGAACGACAAATGGAAACTAAATTTGTTTGGCTTCATAAAATATACAATTAGAATGATTGTGTTGTATTTTATAAAGTTTGTATTGTATTTCTCTATTGTGTATTGTAATTTTAAAAGTTATTTCAACGGTTAGTTACCAAATTTTCTCATATAAATACTCATTACTCATTACCATATTTTCTTCACACACACACACACAACATATCCATCTATTTCATTTGAAAATATCTAAAAAACAATCAACAAAACAATCCTGGAACTTTATTTTATTAATGTAATTTTTTTAATCTTTGTAATATTTATAATTATTATGTAATGATTTTTTTAATCTTATGAATGAATATATATTTTTTTAATTTAGTCTCCTTGTTGTGAAAACAAATCTCCTGTATGTCGTCAGAGAGAGAAACCGAGGTGGCAGAAAAATGGTGGTCGCACGTTGTCATTGTTGTGCCTAGCCTAACATTATGTTCGAGAGTATAAAATGAAAAAAGAAAAGAGAAATAGAGAGGATACGTTAGCCTTAAAATGTGTACGACTTGTGCAAAATTACATTTGGCCAAATAGGCAAGACACACAAGGACTAGAGTCGTCATATGTAGTTAGTTAGATGTGTCAAGGGCTATAAATATACTTTCTTACTTTAATAGATAGGTGAGGATTATCATTTTACTAGATGTATTGTTTCTCTCTACATAGCTTTCCTTTCTACTCTTTCTCTCAATAAACACGACTAAACACCATTTTTATCTTTTTTAGCCTCCAGATCGACCCTAGTTATCTGAGCCTCATATGTAACAATTGAGATCAGAGTTACCCGTAAGTGTTTCGTGTTTTTTCCCTCTTTCAGCTTATTTCGAGCTTTTTTTTTGCGACTAGTTCGAGATTATGTATACACTGATATGTCTCTTTTTAGTGTTGCTTGTTTTTAACAAAAGTTTCATACTTTCTTTTTCTTATCATGTTTGTATTTTATTGTTTATTTTTCTTGATCTTTCTGTGATCAAGTAAGTGGTTCTTGGCATATTCATGTTCTGGGCTTATTTTGACTTGTAAAGCTCAATGTTTTCGAACTTGTCTTGATTCTGCTTATTAAGGGCTTTACTTTTAACCTTTCTTTTATTAAAACTATATATGGGTTTATTCACTTTAAAAAATATAAAGATCGTCTTGGATTATTACAAGCTTCTTTAAGCTTATCTCGATCCTATTTTCATTTAGTTAGCGGTTTATCGAGACAGAAGATCTGGTATGTTTTCGTGTCATCTTGTTCGGTGATATCACAATGATGGTAGCGAGTAATTTTATGAATCTTATGTTTAAATTGTAGTTCAAAGAGTCTATTTTCCAATGAGACCAACCACGAATGATTTTGAGGTAAGGAAGTCAATTAAATAATTTTCACAAGTAGGGTTGTCGAAACTGAGTTTGACCACTCGATTTGTGCTGTTTTTTAGGGTAACAACAATATGAAAACAAGCTTTTAATTAATGAGCTTGCTAACGTAGTGAGTTCTTGATGTCTATAATTTTCTGAATTTTTTGTAAATTTTTTATATGTGTCTAAAAGGATATGATCATGTCAAACGTTTTGGATGTCACATCTAAGTAACTTATGTGCACTTTGCGATGATGAAGTTTTATAATATATTATTTTTTCTAAAATAAATACAAAGTTTTATAATATAATACCACTTGATATTAATTTTTTTTTAAATTAGAGTGGCTCATAACTCATTGGGTAACTAGGGGTGTATAAAGAATAGTTAATTCCATTGTTTTAGTATTTTATTTATGACCATAAAAGTGACAATAAAATTAGGTCGGAATTCGAGAAATCGAAAGTAAATGATTAATAGCGTTTCTTTTGCATTTTGTAACTACGACAGATTACGATAAACTATAGCATTACATTTATCCTTCCCTTAGTTGTAGTGCACCTTAAATAATAAGATGCAGATAAGAGCTTTATAGGTCATGGACAACAAAATCTCTTCATTTGTGCTACCAGGTGCCACGTCGTTTAACACGCCCACTTCTAAAAAACCCATGTTATCACAACAAACCCTCATCCTCATTCGGGCCTCGCCACTACCCAATTTATTTTCTTTTTCATAATTTTCTAATAAATTTAATTCGTTTTATAAGAATTAAAATTACAAAACACAATAACATTACAAAAATAAAAAAGTACGAAATTAAAAAAACATTAAACAAAAATATTTACATAATGCTCAATGATGTTGTGCCGCTTGTAGTAGATATTGTTCCCATGTATGCTCAATTATATTTCGTTGAAGTTTTGCGTGCGTTCCTTTATCACGAAGTTCTTTATCTAGTCTCCGATGTGTTTCACATCACTCTTCCCAAGTCCGTAGAAAATTATTACGTGGACAAATTGAAATTTTCAACTCCTCCGATATTGCCTATTTTGTACCTATATCATGTTGTGCAATATGATGCACGTATACATGATACGTCGTAACTTGTTTACAGTATAAGCACGAGTCGATTGAGCTAAAATACGCCATCGGCCTTGGAGTAAGCCAACTTCTCTTTCGATGTCGTCAACTAGGTAATACCCTTGTTGGAATGTAACCCCATTTACTTGAAAAGACACCATTGGGTCGTTGCCTTCAAGTAGTTCGTTAAACAAGAGAGAATTATTCAAAATCATTAGGTCATATTTGCACCTGCTACCCCAGACAATGTATGCCAAATCCATAAATCCTGTGATGCAACTGCTTCAAGTGGGTATTTCTTATCACCTCTATGAAATTGTCTGTGTCATTCGTTCGGACAATTTTTCCTTTCCTAGTGCATACAATCAATGTCTCCTAACATACTCGAGAACCCATGATACGCGTTATGCTTTGTGTATACAATCAATGTTTCCTAGAATAATTCAACAACACACATAGTAAAATTATCTAAACAATCCCGAGCACAATGCTCCCCCATTTGTAAATACTCATCTAATGCATCATGTTTTATACCATATGCCAATTGGCGTATGGCGGATGTGCATTTCATACGACCATTAAAACTACGTTGCCCGTAGCATCACGTCATTCTCTAAAAAAAATCAAAATGTGCAGGTAAAGGAGGAGAAATAGTGGCAATTTTGTTTTCAATACACCTTTGACTATTTTGAGAAATAGATCTCGGCTCATGTGATAACGACGTCTGAAATAGTATTTCGGGTATCTTGGGTGATCATCAAAATAATCGGCATATTTCAGCCCCACCACGATCCCGTTCAGTGTAATTATGTGAGTGTGAACTTCCGGCTTCTTGTTCTAAATTGAGGATGTGCATAAACATATTATGATCGTCCATATCATCAAGATCGGAAAATCAGACGGAGCAAGACTAATCACTCATGTTTTCAGAATGAATTTTTTTTATAAATGTGTGATTTTTTTATGAAACTAGACGAATACCCGCACATAGCAGCGGAATTACCTAACGACATATAATTAATGATATGTTAATTGATTCGATAGTTGAACTCGTGACCCAATAATTGCCTAGCGATGGATAATTAATGATTTATTAATTGACCCGATGGTCGAATCGGTAACCCGGTGACTCGTCCGGGTTGAACCGGCAAGCGAGGCCGTTCCCATTGACTCGATCGGGTTGACTCGATGGTCGAACTCGTGTCCCGGTGGTTGAACCCGTGACCCGGTGACTCGATAGGATTAGCCCGGTGGTCGAAACCAGTGGCCGGTGGCTCGACAGGATTGACCTGGTTGTCGAACCCGTGACCCGGTGACTCGATCGGGTTAACCCGATGGTCGAACCCGTGACTCGAAAAGATTGGTCAGATGTCCGAACCCGTTACCCGGTGACTCAATCGGGTTGGTCTGATGGTCGATCCGTGACCCGATGACTCGACCGGGTTGACTCGTTGGTGGAACCCGTGACCAAGTTACTCGACCGAATTAATCCGGTGGTGAAACTCGTGACCCGGTAACTTATGCAATTGTTTATGGTTTAATTTTTTAACATTTCCTATTTTATCCAATTTATGTGCATTTAAATTTTCAACAATTTCATAATTAATATCCAACTTCTATTCATTTAATTTTTCAACAATTTCATAGTTAAGTCATTTTTCGAAATTAAATATTTTGGGGGTTTTCTTTTATAAGTAGTAGAGAAGAGAATTGAGTATTTATAAAAATTAATTGTTATAAAAAAAAATAAAAAAAAAAGAAGTTATAAAACTACCCGTTATACAACGGCTAATGGGGGAGTGGGCCGTGTTTTTTTTTTCGTCGGGTGCTGAGAGATCGTTTGACGAGCAAGTGGCGAAGCTTTCTGGTGTGGTGGCGGGAGATGACGAGAGATGGCGAGCTGCCTCCTAGGAGTAACGAGGCTTCTTCCTTTTCATGACACCCAACCCTCAAAGCTGCTTGAATCATGTTGATGGTTTCTAGTATGTAAATGATAAATACATAGAACAAAACTGACAAATGTACTGCGACATGCATGCAAACAAATGGTACAACAATTCTCTTACGGAACGACAAAGTAAAAATGGTATATATCCATTAGAAAAAAAATGACACTTCAATTTATTAAAGTGACAATATGATGCAACCAATTTTAGTTACCATAGTGGCATTGATCTTGTGTTTTGGAGATGCAAACTCGACGTCGAGGGAAAGAGTAGAGTATCTTCCAGGTTTTCAAGGACCACTCCCATTTCATCTCGAAACTGGGTACGTATGGATAAATTTATTCGACCCGTTTATCTGTTTACGTAGCAAGTAACTAGCTGATGAATAAAAAGTTACAGGGAATAATTGCAAGTTACAAACGAGTTTTGTTTTAGTACATAAATGATTACTGTAATTTGTATATGCAGTTACGTAGGTGTAGGCGAAAACGAAGATGTTCAATTCTTTTACTACTTTGTTGAATCGGAGTCGAATCCGAAAGATGATCCTCTCATACTTTGGCTAACTGGCGGCAGTAGTTGTTCTTCTCTCTCCGGCCTCCTCTACGAGATTGGTAGTTTATTAGTAGATTACTAGTAATCTTTTAATGCAAACATAGCTCTAAGTTTATTAGTAGAATACTATACGTATATGTTACCGCAACGGGTTGATACAGTACTAATTATCTTTTCTAGACTTCATACCGGTTTTTCTTTAAAAAGTTTAAAAATATACAGTTTAAGGGTTTCATAGATCAAATTGTTTTGAACAAAACAGGTCCTATGGAGATTGTGGCCGTGCCTTATAATGGAAGTTTTCCAAACCTCAAATTGCGACAATATTCATGGACGCAGGTCGATCTCTCAGTCATTATGTTTGTTTTATGCATATTTATATTGATTCGAGAAATGCATAACTCATTTTTGGAAGGGCTGTTTTAATTGATGATGGTTCCAAATTTTAATCAAGTATAGATGGCAAGTATTATCTTTCTAGATAGTCCAGTTGGAGCGGGCTTCTCTTACGCAAAAACGGCTCGTGCCTCTCATTCTATTGACCTGCAATATGCAGACCAAACTTACGAGTTTATGAGAAAGGTACATGTTTTAGGGTATACTTAATGGTTAATAACGTATAATAGCAACGTATTTTCTCATTTTTTCCATTATTATATACGAATTTAAAAAAAATACCACAACACACATCCAACTTTCAAATATTGTTTCATTATCCTATGTTTCTTTTGCACCCTTAAGTCCTTTTTGCCTAATAACCATTTGTAAATAACTCAAATATATGTTTTTTCTTCTTTTCTAATTATTGTATAAACCTTCTTTTTATTTAGAATTTTTTTGATTTTCTAAAAATGTTTTTACTCATTTTTATAAACTCGTTTATACATTTATAAAAACGACTTTATATGTTTCTGGATACATTTTTATGAGTTTTTATATTTTTTTACTAACGATCGTTTGTAAATAAGTTTTTATATATGTTTTTATAAGTTGTTATATATGTTTTTTTTATGTTTTTCTAGTTTTGAGTTAATTACAAACGGTCGTTAGTCAAAAGGACTAAGATGCAAAAGAAACATATGATAATGAAACGACATTTGAAAGTTAAATAGGTATTGTGGTGTTTTTTTGGGTTCATATATGATAATGAAACAAAAAAAAGTTGTATGTTGCTATTACATGTCATTAACCATATACGGAGTAATTAACGACTAAATGTCTTTGCCATTTTTATTGAAGATAACCAGTACTATGATGTCATATATTTGAACCATTTGACAGTGGTTAGACAGTCACCGTGAGTTTATTTCCAACCCGTTCTATATTGGAGGAGACTCCTACGCAGGAATTCCTGTCCCCATAATCACACAACTAATATCAAATGGTAACATTCTTTCTCTTTGCAAGATCCTATGGGTCCAATGATCTACATTATGATATGAATATAAAATAACCTAACGTAAAATAATCTTAAACATTATAAGGTTACTAAGTGATCAGTCCTTCAGTGATTACCTTAGTTTAGTCTGCATCTAAAAGAAAGATTGAACCGTTCATTGAGGCGACACTCAGTGAATAAAGTTTTTGAGACAAGAATAAGGTGATGGATTAGTGATTTGTAACAATAAGCTAAGCTCACTATATCGGGCTCATATGATCTATTCAACATATTAAGGACCTTGACTTAAGAAAACTAAAGAACGGGTGAGTTAAGTTTGTAAAGGATATGATTAAAGAATAATCCCTAAACGTTAAAATTTCCTTGATCGGGTATAATGACGACAAGCTCAGTGACGGATGTGAACTTGTCCGAACATATAAGTTAAATTGGCTATGAGCATTTTAATTTACTAAAATGTACGGATGTACCTTGCAATATGCAGGGAACGAAGATGGTCATGAGCCTTATATTAATCTCAAGGTAACTATTTTCTTCGCATTTGTACAAAGTGCATCATATGTAGTTTATGAAAGGAAATTAAATATTTATGTAATGTTGAAGAAACTATATCTGATTACATGCACTTCTCTATAAAGATGGAGTTTTGCAATGTTCAGGTTTTCATGTACACTACGGTGCAATGTTTATGATAGTGATTTCATCACATCTTCATCAATTTGAAATATTTATGCAATTCTCGCGTATATGCGTGCAAGTTCTAATAACCTTATGTGCGCATTTCTTTTCGTCGCACTACATACACAGACTTGATTTTCTAAAGGGATTACATTTTTTGGGACAGGGATATTTTCTTGGCAACCCTTCAACTTTTCCGGAACAAGATAATTATAAGATTCGATTTGCTAATGGTATGGGACTTATTTCGGACAAACTTTATAAGGTTTGTTTTGCTTTAGCTATAACATTCGACTCTTAATATTAACTAGTTATAACTTTTAATGCTCTACATTTTTCACATGTCATCATAGTCATTGCTAAACAGTTGTCATGGAGAATATCGCTTGGAATATATTCATCGTGACAACCAAGAATGTATACAAAATATTGAGCATTACCAAAAGGTTTATTTACTTTTTCTACATTGATTCTTATTAGATTCATATCATCCTCTATATATGCAAAACATATAAACTCAAGAAGTTGTTGTAGTGCATAGATGGAATTGAACCACCTCAAATTCTGGAGCCATCCTGTCGTAATACGGATTCAATTATCAAACTACCTAGTCAAATACGGTTAAATGGGCAGCATCAAAATTTTGCACTTTATTGCCAGGTAAGTTATATTGATCGTCATTTAGTGGGTGTTTAGATGTGCTTATTGAAAACAAATTATTCATTTTGAAAACTCCATTTTGAAAAATCATCATTTTGAAAACTCTATTTTAAAAAATAGTGTTTGGATTTGATATTCCAGTTTGAAAACGCAATAATCAAATAATCACTTTTTTGAGTGTTTGGCAAATTTGATTATTTGATAATAAACTTCATTTTGAAAGCTTACTTTTCCAAAACTCCATTTTGAAAATGAAATAAGTAGTTCCCTACTAACTTTTTCAAAACTCCATTTTGGAGTTTTTAAACGCAAATAATCGCTTATCTTCATTTATTACCCAAACACTTTTTTTTAACTTATCTCCATTTTGAAACTGAGATTTGGAGATAATCTCCTCCTAACCGCACATCCAAACACCCCCTTAATAAGTGTCATTTTCAATGCATTATATAAAAATAACTGGTACTTTCTTTTCGAGTTTATTTTTTCAAATGAAAGAGAAATTTTTGAGATAGTAATAGAAAAAGTGTTTTTGAACTTTTTGAGGAGGTCAAAAGAAAGTAAAGGATACTAAATTACATTGAACTTACTCATTAAATTTAGGGTAAAAGTTAATACCATCTTACTTATTAATTTGTGCTGACTTTAAACACTTACTATTTTATCTCATGACTTTACCAATATACTTGTTTGCTTTGTGACAATGTTACCATTATGACCGGTTAAAATTACACGTCACTAAATTTATTATTAAACAAAATCAAAAATCAATCATTATATCTTACATGGAGAGCTTTTGACCCATCCACTTATCCTTGACCCCGATCCAAAATCCAAACCCAACACAGATTATCCTAAACCTAAATACTTGTCTCCCCTTTCACTTTGTTCAATTCGTCGGTCCCATGTGCACACAATTGACTTTATCAACTGCCAAAATCTTCTTAACCCCCTCTTCAGATTCCACATACAAATAATCATAATATCATCATCAATGTTACTCAAATACTCTATCATGTGTTTAGAGCTTCGGGTTATGAGGCCACATATTGGATTAACATTGATGGTGAACTTTTAATCATTTGACAAACGGAATCTCAAAAGGGGGTTAAGAAGGTTAAGGAGATTGTGGCGGTTGATTGTATGCAGGCTGTGGATACTGAGTTTTTTGATCCGATGAAATATGATTCGATAGAAGTCGAATCGTTAGGGAAATTGGTACTTGGGTTGGGTTCAGTGGAGATGGATGGTCGAAAAGCATTTATTTTTTTGAGCGTGTTTAAGTGGGAATTTAGGAAAGGTTGGGATGTGTTGTTGCGGTCGTATATTAAAGAATTTGATTCTTTAGACGGTGTTGGTTTGTTCTTGTTAACGAACCCGTATCATTCTGATAGTGATTTTGGTAACAAGATTGTGGAGTATGTGGAGGATATTAAGCTGGAAAAATCCGTAAATGGTTGGGCTCCGGTTTATGTGATTGATTCTTATATAGCTCAAGTTGATTTTCCGAAACTTTATAAAGCAACTGATGCTTTTGTTTTACCGTATAGAGGGGAAGGGTGGGGTCGGCCTATTGTGGAAGCCATGGCTATGTCGTTGCCAGTGATAGCAACAAATTGGTCAGGATCGACGGAGTATTTGACTGAAGAAAACAGCTACCCGCTGCCTGTCGATAGAATGAGTGAAGTTACTGAAGTTACTAATGGGCCATTAATGGTGGTTTGAATTGGGGAAGAAGATTGATGAAATGATTGTGTTTTTAGTCTTGATCCATTTTATAAAAGTAAACTATTCATATTAATGTTTACATAGTGAAAATTATGTGGATATATTAAAAAAATTAAATAATTACGTGGAAATTACCATGCCACGCTATCGGTAACAAGTTACCAAATTGGTAACTTTGAAACGATTTTGAAAGTAGAATGGTAAAGTCACGAGATAAAATAGTACGTATTTAAGGTCGGCACAAATTAATAAGTAAGATGGTATTTCATAACTTTTACCCTTAAATTTACTCTGTTAATTTTTTTTCTCAAAATATAATGAAATAAAATGAAGTTGATATTAAAACCTTTTTACTTAAAAAAAAATTCTTTTCAACTTAAGAACAAGACAAAAAAATCATTTCTGGTTACTCTCCTCTTTTGCTCAATGTTTTGAGACCCGGGTCGACCCGGCCGGGTCAACCGGTTGAACCGGTTCCGGCCGAAAAAACGGGTCATATTGACCCGGGTTTCATATTTTCGAAACCCGGCTTGACCCGGCGGGTTTGGGATGACCCGGGTCAACCCGGTTCTCAAAACCCGGCCGGGTTTCGAATTTTTCGGGATTTTTTTAATTTTTTTTTTTTAATTTTACGTATTTGCGACGAAATTTTATTTTTACATATTATATTGGTTGGTAAACAATTTATATTTTCAATATACATAAGTTTTTATGGTTTTTATAAGTATAATTTTGTTAATTATTAAAAATATAAAAAAAAAAATTTTTTTTTTTTGAAAACCGGGTTAACCCGGGTTGACCCGGGTCGACCCGGGTTGACCCGGACCCGGCGACTCGACCAGGTCGATCTAAGACCCGAGTTTTAAAACATTGCTTTTGCTTCTATCGTTTCTTTTTTTTCCATTTCTCTTCTTTTTATTTATACTCGAAAACATAGTCTAAAAGTAAAAGCTTATATCTAATTATCCATGTGCCATTATTTAATTACTAAGAACTACTTCCTCTGTCCCATATTAACAGTCCAGTATACTATTTTTGGGCGTCCCATATTAATAGTACAGTTCAAAAATAGATAAGAAATATAGGTTAATTTTACTATATCACCCTCACTTGAGGGTATTATTACAAACAATAAAGTAGTTGTAAATTAATTTGTTAAGGGTAAAATTGTCTTTGTGTAACAAGTAAGAGAGAAAAAGCTAAAAAAGTGTTATTTTTATTAAACTGCGTGTTTTTTATCGGTGGACTATTATTATAGGACGGATGAAGTATTTTAATAATAAGAAATGTGCTGCCATCGGCTTGCAAAGTCAATTGTCATACCATGTTAAAGAGAAATGACATTACGCTATGCTAACAAAGATTTGTCGCCAGAGGGAGTGGTAAAAAAAAATTTATCGTCATCTTAGTATCATATTAACTTTCTCTCACGTCTCACTTACTCACTCACAAGTCACAACTCACCACACCAAATTTATAAAAAAAAAACTCACCTTTCATCTCACCTTTTCATTATTACTTCTAATTTTTTTTCTAAACTGTCATTTTACTTTTAAATTAAAATAGTTTAGATGTAAATATTATAACCATTACAAATATAAAGAACCAAAAAGTAAATACTTTATGACTCTAACTTTAGAGAATTCGCGAGACTCTATGTGCAAAGATTTTAAGCGTTTAGGACCGCGTGCGGTATTTAATTTATATGCCTTGATGGCATTTTATTCATGTCCTTTTACAATTTTCACAGATAACACATTAACATTGATTAAAGGTACACCTAGATAACACATTAAGGTTTCGTTTTTTAAGTACTTGTCATCTTTGTTTATTGCAGACATACCTGCTAGCGTCTAAAACACTTCTTATTTAGAGGGGGAAAATGGGTCGCGTTGGTCGGATTCGGGTCATTCTGTTCGGATTTAATTCGCGTCGAGGCTAAAAATTATTTACTCGAACCTAAACAGATTTTAATTCGGGTTTGTCGGATTCGAGTCTAATTGGATCGGGTCTACTCGGATCGGGTCAATTCGGGTGCGGGTTAAGCTTGAATATTGATAAAATATTTAAAAAATTACTCTTTTTAAATGGAAATTATATAAAATTTATGTAAAAAAAAAATTATGCGGGTCAATCGTGTTGACCCAAACCCGAGTTAAAAAAAACATTTTTACTCGATACCCGACCCAATTTTGAATTCGAGTAGACTCGATTGACCCGAGTTAGAATTTGAACCGAGTAACCCTACTTCAATATACTCGAATCGGATTAGGTATGGGTCGATCGAAATTATTGCACCCTTATTCTCACCTCTTCAACATTTCAGACATTAATTTTACCTTTTGAGCATCCACTTCTTCCCATGACCTTCGATATTCGTTTGTTTTCATACTTTTATATACCAAAGTGATTAATTTGTATGTTTTTACACATTTTGATACGTCTCAATACGTTTTTCTTCCTTTTTGTGCATTTTGCACGTCTATATGTTTTCTTACATTTTAGTACATCTCCCTACACTTTCCTTCCTTTAACTTACGTTTTCGTCTCTCTTGTTTTACATTTTCTTATGTTTGTATACGTTCGTACATTTTCTTACGTTTCGTCTGTTTTCGTACGGTTTCTTACGTTATCGTATTTTCATACGTTTTCTTACGATTTTGTACGCTTTCTTCCGTTTTCGTGAATTTTCTTACGTTTTCATCAGCTTTCTTACATTTTTGTACGTTTTATGCTTTCGTTTGTTTTCGTACCTTTTATATATTGTCGTTCGTTTTCGTTCGTTTTGTCTTTTATAAGTACTCGTTCGTTTTGTCTTTTTTAAGTATTCGTTCGTTTTTATACGTTTTTGTCAACTTTTGTAAGTTTTATATATAATCTTTTGCGTGTTTTACACTTTCTTCCGTTTTCATTCATTTTTATATGTGTTGGGCATTATTATATGTTTTAATCCTTACACACACACAAGAATATATGAAAACGTACAATAACGTAAAAAAAATGCACACAATGTATACCAACAGACACAAACATATAACCACAGAACAGAAGGATGAAAACGTTAAAAACGTAAAAATTAAGTATAAAAACGTAAAAAAAAGAACCACAAAAACGTATAAAACGAATGAAGCAGATGAAAACGTAAGAAAAACGTACTAAAACATAAAAGCGGCTAATGATTTACGAACACATAAAAAGATGGAAAAAACGGACGAAAGTTGTAAAAGCGTAAGAAAATGGACGAAAAATGAAAAATCGTACAAAAGACTTATGAAAACGTACAAAAACACTATGAAAAAGATAAAAAATATGGAAAAGGTTACTTTTGTACCACAAAAAAGGTCTTTTTCTTGTAGGTGAAGACTTTAGATGTACTTCTTCGTCTACAAACATGGTTTGAAGATAATGAGGTAAAAAATATTTGAAAAAAAAGAAAAGATCAACCTAATATGATGTATGGTTGTAATGTCTACAGGTTGATGAAAGATACTCGCCTTATTACTGGGCTAATGATGATAGTGTTAGAGAAGCACTCCATGTCCGCAAGGTATACCTTTATTTTGCATTCTATGAAAGAGTGTGGCCGCTAACATACGCAAAAAAATGTAGGGGAGCATAAAAGAATGGATAAGATGCAATTTTGAAAATAATTTCACCAGAACGGTGGACAACGTTATACCTTATCATCAAAGCCTCAGCAGAAGAGGTTTCCGATCTCTCGTATACAGGTCTTCTATATATCCAACATGCATATATATTTGATATGATAGCAATGTGTTCTAATTACTAATGAAATTTCATATTTGATGTAGTGGTGATCATGATATGGTTATTCCTCATCAGTCAACTCAAGCATGGATAGAAGACCTTAACTATTCTGTCATTGATCAATGGCGATCATGGAAACTTAATGGAGAAATTGTTGGGTAATATACAATTAAGGTTCTTTCACACATATTATGGTAATAACATGTACTAAACATTAAGTGTTTTAACAGGTATATTCAGAGTTATTCCAATTTGATGACGTTTGCAACAGTGAAGGTAAAATATCTTTGTATTATTGTTGCAACTATACAGCTAAACTTTTTGCTGATATACATTTTCTACATTACAGGGTGGTGGGCATACAACGCCTCAGGACAAGCCAGAAGAATGTTTTGCCATGTTTAAGAGGTGGATATCTCATCAACCATTATAAAACAATCAACGTATCATATCTAATGAGTAAATCATGTACCTGTGTTGGCTAGTCTACATCATGTAATTACAGAGTAATAAACTTGCAAGTCCCCTATGTATAGCGTATAAAGTGTAACATGCATAAGGCTATGAACCTGTGGATCTCTCAACTATTATAAGTAATTATGAATTTGTGCAATATTCGATTAACAACATCTTCTAATGATATATGAATTGGTGACAAATTGATGCGTGTGTCACTAGATGCGGAACATAGCTACTATGATTCTAAACATGCAAACTTTTCTAAACAATTGTTTTAGTCACGCTGGGGTTAAAACCACTCATCGATAATGTCATGATTCAGTCAACAAGTCGATTGTTAACTTTTCACCCTCAATCTAAGCTTAGTCAGTTAATTAAGTTTCCTCTTTCTATAAATGAAAATTCAAGAGTAATTCACATATACAACCATTTTCTTAACATTATGATCTTAGTATAAAACGAAAAAAGAGAAAGAGTGAGGATAGATAAAAAAGAAAAAAAAAAGAGAAATAGAGAAGATATATAAAAGAGAAAGAAAAGAGAGGAAAAACGTTAAAATTTAAGTTTTGTATTGTCAAATTGGAAAACAAAAAAGAAAACAACTAAATTAAGTTTAAACTTTTACTTTTTTCAAATCATCCCAACCTGCCAAGAATTAGGAATAAGAATTTGTCATTTCTATTCTTTTCACATTGATAATATTTTTCAATTTCGTTTCCACGATCTATTTTTTAATCTCCTATTAAAACAAAACTTACTTACTAATATAATGTCAACTAAGAGCATTTTAATTGCTAAAATCTTATTTAAGGCTTCAAAAGCTCAAGTCATTTAATAACTAACATTATGAAAATGGACTTGGAGTTCACGAGATCTAAGGTTGTGTTTATTTTATCAAATGTTTTGGGTCTAAACCTGACCACATTATTTTATTAGTAAGAAGTGGTTATAATGTTTGAATGAAATAATCTTGTTTGTATTTTTAATTGTCTTAATGATTTTAATTGTTCATTTTTGTAATACATATTATATTAAACTATACTTAATACAATCAGGATTGAAGCTGAAAAAATATTTTTATGGGTTCACATATTTCTCCTTTGAGGGAAATCAAAAGGACACAACACAATTTTTTTTAATGGGTTAACTATTTTTGCCAAAGAACATCGTGGTGGATATGAAACAAAAACAATTACTTATTTTACGACAATTCAAAACAAAGTTAACATTTATTATGTAATTGGTAAATTAGAAATTAATAGGTATTTCTAATTAGAAAAGAGACTTATAGTTTTATGTGCAACATAACAGCTTGACATAAATACAAACTATTGATTGAATAAAAGTATTTGACAAGAGCTAGTAGTAAACTTCTTTTACTTTTATTCCTGAACTCACGTGACACTTTAGCACTCTACTATGTGCTTTAAAATATTGTTTTTGCACATTAAGATGCATCATTTTTTTCACAAACATTTTTCTTTTTCTCTCTAAATTTTCAAATGTTATTTTTCGGCTCATTATCTTACAACAAAATTTCTATTCAAGGTTTGGATATGGTTGAAAGCTTTGTAAGGTTCATAGCCGGAAATACCAAATCTCTGACTCAATGAGAGGCTTATGTAGAAAACGGTGTACAATTTTATTACATAAAATCGAATTACAAGTATAAACTGACAGAACTAAGAGACAAAAAATAAATAATATTAATAAATAAAGCAGTAAAGACTAAGACGGGGCACGTGTTTAACACGTTTCCCTAAAAACAGATTCTCCGTCTATAACCCAGGGTACAACATCCAAAGCTGTTGTACAGCCGGACTTGACACACTTGCTTGGAAGATCACAGAAAGAATCGAGTGGTTTTGATAGAAGGACTGTTGGAAATTCGTTTGGTAATGGAGCCGTGTTTATTTCCATGTCTGAAAATTGAATAAGACATGTTATATTTATATTCAAAACTTGACTTATTCTCAAAAAAATATACACCATAGTCAGACAAATCTGTTAGAACTAAAATAGACTTTCCGCTCTTTTTAACACACAATAATATTTTTATGAATAACTTATTTACTAAGTTTATATCTATTCCTAGAATAAATGTGCAGAACTTTCTGAAAAAAAATCGAATCTGCAACAAAAAAGATTGCCTATAGGGGAGGTTTCAAAGGTGCATTCGTGTACGCAGGTCGCGCGGGCTCGCACAAGTTCCAAAGCTTTGAACTCATTTTGGCGCATAAATCACGAAATTCCCCCCCCCCCCCCCCCCCCCCCGTTGCGCGTGCGCGTATGTGTTGGCGTAAAACCAAACAAAGAGATATTGATAGCCAATACCATGATTTCATTATAAACATGATTTCATTTCATGTTTTAGGTGATGAGGGACAATTATTTTTTCCTAAATTTTTCTCACATGCCTCACTTTGAGACACGATATCTCATTCATATTAACTCTATTTTAGACATACTTTATCTCATTGTGAAGCTATCTTTGAGGAGTACGTAAAGCTACTAATTACCACGAATATATAAAACAATACATATATTAACTTATGTCCAAACTTTGTAAATAATCACCTTGCAAACAATTTTTTCCAACAATACATTCCCTTATAAGATGCACTTAATCTCCTAGATCTGAGTAGACACGATGTCCTTGAACTCAACCTCTGTTTACGTAGATGATAATACACACTCACGCAAGACTCTCCCTGACCTTGTCAAGTTGATGCAGGGGTACATAAAAAAATATCATTTACTAATTTTGTATTTATTTGTTTCCTTATCTATGGTTAGGAAAATATTCCTAAATCAATATTTATGTTTAGAAATAGAAAAGTAGTGTCTAATATTATTTATAAATCAAGATAACAAAATTGAGTATTATGATGTAGGGATTCATCAAATAATTATCATTTACTTATTTTGTATTATTTTTTCCTTATCTATGTTTAAGAAAATATTCCTAAATCAATATTTATGTTTAGAAATAGGAAAGTAGTGTCTAATATTTATTTAGGTTATTCCACTCTTCTTATAAGTATTAGGAAAGTAGTGTCTAATATTTATTTATAAATCAAGATAACAAAATTGAATACAATGATGCAGGGATTCATCAAATAATTATCATTTACTTATTTTGTATTATTTTTTTTCCTTACCTATATTTAAGAAAATATTCCTAAATCAATATTTATGTTTAGAAATAGGAAAGTAGTGTCTAATATTTATTTAGGTTATTCCACTCTTCCTATAAGTATAGTTCTGTTTTCCTGTATGAGACATCTTTGAGTTTTGATAATAAAAGCTTTTTGCTTTATTCTTGGCGCTTTGCTATGATTATCTTAATATTCGGTGTTATTTTGAGTCAACGATTCTTGGAGTTGCCTAATTATTGTTATTCTTTTGAATCAGTGATACTTGAAATATTTTCTTTGGTACTCACTGGAATCAACATATTCAATTTTGTTATCTTGTTTTTTTCACTACATCAGTTGGTATCAAGAGCCGAAGTCCTGATTAAGATGCCTCCAAAGAGAAGTAGAAATCTTCAGGGTGTATATGAACGAGAATTAGAGCAACGTGTTATGGCAAGAATGGAGGAGCGATTAGATCAATTTGTTGATCAATTGACTGACCGAATGAATCATTTGATGAACCGGTGTGGTGATCGTAACGGTCATGGTACTAAAACTGAAGATCTAGAAAACCCATTTTCTGATCCCGAAGACGGCGATGATGATGTCCCTTGTGGTGATTATCAAACAGCACGGTTTATGATGAAGAACTAGAGTATGAAGAAGATGAGTATTCTTCTCTGACAATTATCATAATTTTCAAGAGGAAGAAAATGATGTGTTGTTTTTGGGTGTTGTGTTGAGTGTAGAAGAAGACTCGTTGCCATTTTATGATATTGATATTGATCTTGTTGTCGAGGAAGTGGTTATATATGGAGATAAAAACGTTATTCATGTTGATCATGTGGAATCTCGTATGATCCAACATGTTTTAAGTGATGATTTTGAGAAAGAAATCAATTCAAAATCACATGATATGATGTGTGTTGGAAAAAAAAATTATTATCATGGTTAGCAAAAGTTCAAATTTTTTATTGGTAAAAGATATCAAGACATGTATGCAAGATTCACAAACCTGGTTTATCAAATCGGCTTAGAATCAATCAAGACTAGAGGTCGAGTCTTTTCAAAGAAGCGGAAAATGATGTAGAGATTCAGAAAAAAAATTATTTACTTATTTTGTATTATTTTGTTTCCTTGTCTATGTTTAGGAAAATATTCCTAAATAAATATTTATGTTTAAAAATATGAAAGTAGTGTCTTATATTTATTTAGATTATTCTACTCTTCCTATAAGTATATTTCGTTTTTCATTTATGAGACATCTTTGATTTTGATAATAAAACCTTTTTGTTTTGTTCTTGGCGGTTTGCTAAGATTCTCTTAATAATCGGTATTCTTTTGAATCAAGATTGTTGGAGTTGCCTAACTAACGATATTCTTTTGAATCAACGATAGTTGGAAGATTGTTTATGGTATACGTTGGAATCAACAAATTCAATTTTGTTATCTTATTTTTTCATTACATCACAAGTCCTCATAGTTGTGTTCGTTATGGTCATGAACACTAGCCTGGTCCTGCAAGAGCTCTTAGAAATTGTGTCCCCACAATTTACTTTGAAGCGACCCCACTTCTCTCACATAGGTGATTTCATCTTGAATAGTTAAAAACATATGTTTTGCGATTTCATCTTGAATCATTATGCTTTATGATTTCATCTTGAATCATTAAGACATATGTTTAACCTCTCAACAAGTCACATTATTATAGGAATGGACTAGGAAAGTTACTCGAGTAAGTAACTCTCCCCAAATTGACGTGACTTTCCTTACATTTCTATGATTAGGTTGTCCTATTGAACCCAGATCTTGCGATCTCCAGTCGACTAGGTTAGGTTTTCCTTCATAGAAACTCAATCCTTTAAGGGCTTTAGTCTCATTCCTTTAGACGACTTACTAAACAAATCTTCGCTTAAGCCTTTCGTAAGTGGATCTGCGATGTTATCCTTTGACGTCACATAATTCAATTAAGATAACTCCTGTTGAGAGTAGTTGTCGTACCAATATATGTCAATGACAGATATGTTTAGACTTTCCATTATACATTGTTCCATGAGGCTCTGCCAATTGCTGATTGACTATTACAATGTATACTAATGGTCGCTACTGGTTTAGGCTACCTAGGTATGTCCTTATGAATTGACGTAGCCATTCCGCCTCTTTTCCGCATTTATCTAACGCTTTAAATTCTGATTCCATCGTGGACTTAGCTATTACAGTTTTCTTGAAAGACTTGCAAGATATATCGGCCCTCCTTGTGTAAACAAAGATCCACTAGTCGATCTAGAATCCTTTATGTCACATATTCAATTTGCATCACTGTATCCTTCAATAACAATTGGATATCTAGCATAATGCAGTCCATAATCACGACTATATCTCAAATAATGAAGTACCCTAGTCATAGTTTTCCAATGTGCATCACTTGGATTACTTTATACCTACTTAGTCTGCTAACAACATATGCTAATTCAGGTCGGGTACCTGTAATCAAATACATGAACATGCCACTAATTCTTGAATACTCTAATTGGGAAACAAATATGTCTGTATTTTTAGATAGATGTAAACTGGTGTCAATTAGAGTTCGAGATAGGCCGGAATCCCCCGCATTATGAGTATTAAGATTTTGTCCATGTAATGTCCTTGACTTAACGCAAGTCCATTCTGAGTTCATATGATCTTTATTCCAAGGAACACATCAACCAAACTGATTGTGGTATGATTACACTTGTTTAGGAAATTGAGGTAAAAGCGGTAAGTATTAAATACGACGGTTTAGGAAAACCGTGTACTAATGACCCAAAGGTGAAAGTTCGTTTCCCAAGGAGGTATATGTGTATGAATAACTCGTAATGATTTTGGATTAATATGAGAGAAAGAAAAGATGAGAAATTTGAATGACGGATATGTTAAAATTACACTACGACGATAAAACGAAAAACCGTAAAAAGTGACAAAATAAAAATTAATTCTAAAAATTCCAAAACAAATTACCAAAAATAGCTAAAAATCAACTAAGAGTTTACAAATGATCTAAACTTTTTCAAACCTTTTAATTGTTAAATATTAATTTTTAAATGCTAATTAAAGCCCTAAAAAATCCAAATAATTAATAAAAAGCCTAAATAAAGATTTTTCACTTTGTAAAACTCTAAAATGACTTTATTAAACTAAAAACTATTTTTATTAAATTTTAAACTAATGAAAACTATTTTTAAATGATTAAAAACTATTAAAATATTAAAATAATTTTAAAAATTAATAAAATGATAAGAAAATTAATCTAAGAGTTTTAAAAATCCTAACTTAATCTATTTGACCTAGGAAAAATGTAAAAGTTGCAAAAATATTAAAAACTAATTTTAGTAATAAAATAATAATAAAATAATATTAAAAATCCAAAATTATAAAAATTTCTAAAAACTTGCAAACTAGTTTAATTTAACATAAATAAACAAAAAACGAAAGTGAAATTACCAAAATACCCCTATTGGGCCCCCAAATGGGCTAAAAACAAAAACAGTACACTTAAATGGGATTTTTTTGCCCAATAAGATCAAACTCAACCAAATAAGCTGGAAATCACCAGTCTAGCTTAAAATTTAATTCTAAACACAAAACTCTAAAGGCCCAAAAGCTTAATATGAGCTTATCACAGCTTAAATGTAGAACAACTTATTCTTAATGGGCTTTTTGGCCCATTAAGCTATAAGCCAATGCCATAAGCTCTAATTTGACACACAACCTTCTTTTGGGATGCTTAAGAGATCTGTGAAAAGAAATTTTGAAAAAGCACAACCAAAAAGCCAGAAATAAGCCAAGTACAAATCCACTAAACGACAATATAGTCGACTTAGAGTTTTAGACCACCTCAGAACTTGATTCAACTTGCAAAAGACTCTAAATGACTTAAGTAAACCAAGTCAATAAAAAAATCAAATAAGCAAAGCCAAATAAGCTGAATAAGTCAATAAGCACTTATGTAAAAGTCAAACAAGTTGGTTTTCTAGTTAAACCTTAAAGTCAACAACCCAAAAGCTCCAGAATGAACAAATGGGTCAAATGATGAAGACCTATTACCAAATTGAAGTTGTTGCACGTTTTAATAAGCTGGAACAGCTTATTGTTAAGCTGAACCAAAAATAACACTAGCAGTGGCCAGCAGCACGGGAAAGGAGTTACCATTGCTTTGACTATTTGACCTTTGATTTTAGAGAGATTCAATTGGATTCAATCGACAAAAAGGGCATCCTTACAACCAGTGGGTTGTAAGGAGTCACAATCAAGCAATAAAACACAAATTCACTCAGCCAAATGATACAGTTTAATCAAACAGTCATCAGATATGATACATATATGAAATATAAGCAGATATGAAGAAATAAGCAGTTTAAGCTAGAATAAGCCAACCAAATTGAACCATATGCATACACAAGCTATAATAAACTCAAATAATAAATAAACTTGTTTCATACACTGATTCAAAGATTTGAGACAGATTAAAGCTTATGCAGGTTACTGATGAACAGATGAAGAACACAAAACCTTTTGTTGAACTAGTTGACCACAGATCCAATTTCAACACCACAAATCTACTTCATAGGTTGCACAAACTTAGATTTAGCACTAGTTAGCCCTAGTCTACCCTTAGATCTAGGTGTCCAAAAAATCTCAGTCCAAAACAACAAGAAATTCAGATTTTATGGCCTATTGTTGGATTAATGTGATACAAACCTCAAAACTTGCAGATAAGTAACTAATAGCACAACAAGAACGAACACCTTACACAAACCAACACTTACTCAAATTAACTTAAACCTAGATTATGCAGTAAACCCAAACACCCCTTATATAACTGATTTCACAATTTTTTTAAAGTAAATGTTTGATTCAAACCATAAATCAAGCTCAAATCAACTGAATAACAAGCAAATAACAAGATTCAACCACAAAAACACAGATTCACAAACCACAACTCAGATTCAATCACATAGCATAAAATATTTAGAAAACTAAAAAGGTTTAGAGATGTGCACCCCTAAAACATACATCCATGCTTTGGATAGTGTGAGCTTAAGTGGTAGCAGAACAACCACTAGCTTCCCTGTACCTGCTAAGATCAACAAACACAAGGATCAAAGTAATAATAACTGATTTTTGAAAACAATGATTTTAAACCATAAAACCTTTCCTCGAAACTCAACAAACAGATAAATGGAACTCATAGCTTAGCTAATCAAACACCAAACTTTAATAAAAACATAAAAGGAATTACAATTTTCAGAAAATACCAACTTTATATTTATAAAAAGGAATTACAAAGATTTTAGCTAAAATATGGAACAAAGCTCTCTCACATGTTAAGGAGTCTTTATATAGGCTACAATAGATGATTCTAGAATGCAAAATACATGAAACCCTAAGCTATGAAATCTCAGTTTTGCCCTTGAGTCTTATAGACGCGTTTGATGTTGTGAGCTGTCCAAATGAATCCTAGACGTTTATTTTTTCTTTGGGGCCAAGTAAGGAGTGTAAAGTGTTGATCTTGCCACGTGGCATTCCTTGGAGAGGATGTTGTCACATGATTGGTGCAGGGGAGGTTTGGGTAGGGTCCTTGAGTGAATGGGTGTGAGAATTTAAGCATGGGATGTGTTCGTGTAAGTGTCAATCAAACGTGGGTATGGGTAATTTGAATTTACCCTTTGTTAAGTGGAAGTAAAATCTGGGGTGGGAGGGTGAATAGTAACTCTGTTTGATCCGAAATTAGGGGAAAGGTAAGTTGTTTGGAGCATTTTTGGTTTTTGAATGTTTTGTGTGGTGTTGGAGCATAGTTTGGCTGGGCCGGTTCGACGACTCTCCTAGTCCTTAGTAATGCTGCAAACAATAGAAAACCGGTTAGACGTGGACCCGAGGCCGGAGCCCCGGGGTCCGCCTCCGACGGTCAAGTTATTATTGATCGATATATTGTATAAGATGTGTGGTTAAAAGAGAGAGAACCGGATTATAATGAGATCCTTACCCCTGTTTATATAGTGCTAGGGTTTCTTGAAGGATAAGTTAGGTATGTGTGGGCCGCGGGCCTGTTGGGCCAGGCCAAATACTGACTATACGTCGACATGTCCCCCCAGTCTAGTATGATATGGTTCATGATCATGTTATGATAGACTCATTCATGTATCACGCTTACTAAACAACCGTGTGCGGCTTGATGCTAGGACATCCTCGTGGGTCGTCCGTAACATATGGCTCCACTCGTAATGGGCTACTGTTAGCGAAAAGATAATGGGATGGGGTTACGAATAGTGAGCGTAGCCACTATACATCATCATGTCCCCCCAGTCTAGTATGCGAGGTCACTACCAAGGTTACTAGACTTTACACCACATCCGTTACCTGTAAGCGTATCTACGTCGAAAGAAACGGGGAACCCGTGTACGTAAGACGGGTGGGTGTGCTTAAATACTTGGTTTCTCGTGATTTAGACGGTAAGGACCCCGTAAGAAGAAAGCGTGTTCTATAGCCGGGGTAACACAGGCATTGGCAATGTATCATTCTTATTCATCTCTAACGTGAGGATGATAAGAAGGTTTTGTGAAGGTGGAGGGGAACCCGTATGTTGCATCGTGAACATTTTGAAGGCGTACTTCTTGAACCCACTGATGATGCAACATAATGCGAATATTGCATTCGTCTTAAAGCCAACAGAATTCGTACTTCTGTGGCAAAGTGATGCGGATATCACATCCGTCTTATGGCCACGACATTTGATAACGATTTCCAAAATTTGTCACGGTTTTCCCTAGATTAAACGTAGTTGATCAGGCTTCGCCTAATTAAGGTCAAACGATGCAAACTTTGAAGAAATCACTTCGTATCCGGGCAAAGTAATTCATCGCGAAAGACGTACTTCCATAACAAAGATATGAACCAACAGAAGACGTACTGCTGTGGCAGAATGAGACAGTGGAAGGCTTACTTCCACGGTAAAAGATAACGATGCGCCGTGGAAGAAATACTTCCACGGTGAAAAGAATGAGCACGTGGAATGGATACTCCCACGGCGAAGATAAGAAGCACGTGGAAGAATACTTCCACGACGAAGAGAATGAGCACGTGGAAGGGATACTTCCACGGCGAAGATAAGAAGCACGTGGAAGAATACTTCCATGACAAAAGATAACGAGCACGTGGAAGAATACTTCTACGGCGAAAATAATGAGCACGTGGAAGAGATACTTCCACGGCGAAGATAAGAAGCACGTGGAAGAATACTTCCACGGCGAAGAGAATGAGCACGTGGAAGGGATACTTCCACGGCGAAGATAAGAAGCGCGTGGAAGAATACTTCCACGGCGAAAATAATGAGCACGTGGAAGAGTACTTCCACGACGAAAATAAGAAGCACGTGGAAGAATACTTCCACGGCGAAGAGAATGAGCACGTGGAAGGGATACTTCCACGGCGAAGATAAGAAGCACGTGGAAGAATACTTCCACGGCGAAAATAATGAGCACGTGGAAGAGTACTTCCACGGCGAAAATAATGAGCACGTGGAAGAGATACTTCCACGGCGAAGATAATAAGCACGTGGAAGAGATACTTCCACGGCGAAGATAATGAGCACGTGGAAGAGATACTCCCACGGCGAAGATAAGAAGCACGTGGAAGAATACTTCCACGGTGAAGAGAATGAGCACGTGGAAGGGATACTTCCACGGCGAAGGTAAGAAGCACGTGGAAGAATACTTCCACAACAAAAGATAACGAGCACGTGGAAGAATACTTCCACGGCGAAAATAATGAGCACGTGGAAGAGATACTTCCACGGCGAAGATAAGAAGCACGTGGAAGAATACTTCCACGTCGAAGAGAATGAACGTGTAAGTGATACTTCCACGGCGAAGATAAGAAGCACGTGGAAGAATACTTCCACGGCGAAAATAATGAGCACCTGGAAGAGTACTTCCACGACGAAAATAAGAAGCACGTGGAAGAATACTTCCACGTCGAAGAGAATGAACACGTGGAAGGGATACTTCCACGGAGAAGATAAGAAGCACGTGGAAGAATACTTCCACGGCAAAAATAATAAGCACGTGGAAGAGTACTTCCACGGCGAAAATAAGAAGCACGTGGAAGAATAATTCCACGGCAAAGAGAATGAGCACGTGGAAGGGATACTTCCACGGCGAAGATAAGAAGCACGTGGAAGAATACTTCCACGGCGAAAATAATGAGCACGTGGAAGAGTACTTCCACGGCGAAAATAAGAAGCACGTGGAAGAATACTTCCACGGCGAAGAGAATGAGCACGTGGAAGGGATACCTCCATGATGAAGATAAGAAGCACGTGGAAGAATACTTCCACGACGAAAATAATGAGCACGTGGAAGAGTACTTCCACGGAGAAATTAATGAGCACGTGGAAGAGATACTTCCACGGCGAAGATAATAAGCATGTGGAAGAGATAATTCCACGGCGAAGATAATGAGCACGTGGAAGAGATACTCCCACGACGAAGATAAGAAGCACGTAGAAGAATACTTCCACGGCGAAAATAATGAGCACGTGGAAGAGTACTTCCAAGGCGAAAATAAGAAGCACGTGGAAGAATACTTCCACGGCGAAGAGAATGAGCACGTGGAAGGGATACCTCCACGATGAAGATAAGAACCACGTGGAAGAATACTTCCACGGCGAAAATAATGAGCACGTGGAAGAGTACTTCCACGGCGAAATTAATGAGCACGTGGAAGAGATACTTCCACGGCGAAGATAATAAGCATGTGGAAGAGATACTTCCACGGCGAAGATAATGAGCACGTGGAAGAGATACTCCCACGACGAAGATAAGAAGCACGTGGAAGAATACTTCCACGGCGAAGAGAATGAGCACGTGGAAGGGATACTTCCACGGCGAAGATAAGAAGCACGTGGAAGAATACTTCCATGGCAAAAGATAACGAGCACGTGGAAGAATACTTCCACGGCGAAAATAATGAGCACGTAGAAGAGATACTTCCACGGCAAAGATAAGAAGCACGTGGAAGAATACTTCCACGGCGAAGAGAATGAGCACGTGGAAGGGATACTTCCACGGCGAAGATAAGAAGCACGTGGAAGAATACTTCCACGGCGAAAGATAACCAGCACGTGGAAGAATACTTCCACGGCAAAAATAATGAGCACGTGGATGAGTACTTCCACGGCGAAAATAATGAGCACGTGGAAGAGATACTTCCACGGCGAAGATAATAAGCACGTGGAAGAGATACTTCCACGGCGAAGATAATGAGCACGTGGAAAAGATACTTCCACGGCGAAAATAATAAGCACGTGGAAGAGATACTTCCACGGCGAAGAGAATGAGCACGTGGAAGGGATACTTCCACGGAGAAGATAAGAAGCACGTGGAAGAATACTTCCATGGCGAAAATAATGAGCACGTGGAAGAGTACTTCCACGGCGAAAATAATGAGCACGTGGAAGAGATACTTCCACGGCGAAGATAATAAGCACGTGGAAGAGATACTTCCACGGCGAAGATAATGAGCACGTGGAAGAGATACTCCCACGGCGAAGATAAGAAGCACGTGGAAGAATACTTCCACGGCGAAGATAATGAGCACGTGGAAGGGATACTTCCACGGCGAAGATAAGAAGCACGTGGAAGAATACTTCCACGGCAAAAGATAACGAGCACGTGGAAGAATACTTCCACGGCGAAAATAATGAGCACGTGGAAGAGATACTTCCACGGCGAAGATAAGAAGCACGTGGAAGAATACTTCCACGACGAAGAGAATGAGCACGTGGAAGGGATACTTCCAAGGCGAAGATAAGAAGCACGTGGAAGAATACTTCCACGGCGAAAGATAACGTGCAAGTGGAAGAATACTTCCACGGCAAAAATAATGAGCACGTGGAAGAGTACTTCCACGGAGAAAATAATGAGCACGTGGAATAGATACTTCCACGGCGAAGATAATAAGCACGTGGAAGAGATACTTCCACGGCGAAGATAATGAGCACGTGGAAGAGATACTTCCACGGCGAAAATAATAAGCACGTGGAAGAGATACTTCCACGGCGAAAATAATAAGCACGTGGAAGAGATACTTCCACGGCGAAGATAAGAAGCACGCGGAAGAGATACTTCCACGGCGAAGATTAGAAGCACGTGGAAGAATACTCACACAGCGAAGATAACGAGCACGTGGAAGAGATACTTCCACGGGGAAGATAAGAAGCACGTGGAAGAGATACTTCCACAGCGAAGATAATAAGCACGTGGAAGAGACACTTCCACGGCGAAGATAATAAGCACGTGAAAGAAATACTTCCACGACGAAGATAATAAGCACGTGGAAGAAATACTTCCACGGCGAAGATAATAAACACGTGGAAGAGATACTTCCACGGCGAAGATAAGAAGCACGTGGAAGAGATACTTCTACGGCGAAGATAAGAAGCACGTAGAAGAATACTTCCACGGCGAAAGATAACGAGCACGTGGAAGAATACTTCCACGGCGAAAATAATGAGCACGTGGAAGAGTACTTCCACGGCGAAAATAATGAGCACGTGGAAGAGATACTTCCACGGCGAAGATAATAAGTACGTGGAAGAGATACTTCCATGGCAAAGATAAGAAGCACGTGGAAGAGATACTTCCACGGCACATGAATAAGCCAGCGGAAGAGGTACTTCCGTGGCAAAGGCATAAGCCAAGGAAGAGATACTTCCATGGCAAAGAAATAAGCGTGCAGAAAGACGACTTCTACGGCGAACGAATAAGACAATGGAATAGATACTTCCATGGCAAAGGAACAAGCGTGCAGAAAGAGTACTTCCGCGGCGAAGGAATGAGCCAATGGAAGAGATACTTCCATGGCGCAGAAACAAGCGCGCGAAAGGAGCACTTTCGCGGTGAAGGAATAAGCCAATGGAAGAGATACTTCCATGGCAAAGGAATAAACCGGCAAAAGGCAGACTTCTGCGGCAAAGGAATATATCCAAAGATATTTGTGTGACGTGCACATAAATAGTGGTATTATTATACCCTAGTAGCCCCCCAAGTTTAATGGTGCTACACTCGATTAGTAGTATTAAACTTAATCAAGTATTCAAAAAAATTACGACCACGTAGACCAGCGCGAATGGACGTTCCATAGCCGCGTACAAAAGATAGAATTTGGGTTTGAACGTGCGAACCAACGCGGATGGGTCTTGCCATAACCGCGAATTGTCACATAGTATAAGACGTATCTTAACTAACTTATGGGATGAGCTATGCCGCTACGTGCGGCGTACCGCATTTACCATAAGGACGGTCAAATTTTTGACAAAATGTTGTTAGACGTACACAGTGTGTCTTTTGCAAGTCCATCATGAGTCATGTGGTTTGCTTAACTTGCTACAACGTCTTGATAGCAAGGTGTCTAACAAGGATACATGATCCATGGTCGTTGGGTTTGCAACCCTCTTACACGACAAGTTGAATTATTAGGTTCACTCAATCCTCTTATTCCGCTTGGGAACGATGTGTACATGTACGCCCGTAGGCAGAAGATATCCGAGTATACGGACTAGCGCGGATGAACGTCCCATGACCACGAATGATCAATAAAATATATTATATTAAAAAATATATGTAATATATCTTACCAATTTAAAAGATATATATAATATCTTTTATTAATTATATCGGAATATATCCTAAATAATATCTTATATCAATTTAATGATATGTGTAATATCCTTTATTAATATAAATAATATATCCGAACATGCGGATTAATACGGAAGTCGTGGCTCACCATCGTAGTGAAAAAATAAAATATGACCGAACATACAAATGAGCACGGCTGGACATATCACGACCGCGAATAAAAAATAAAATAATTGCTGAATGCGCAGATGAGTGTGGATGGACGAGTCATGACTGCGAACACGATATTACTACGTCGGGTCGCGACATATACGAAAAATATATTTAGCAAACCAAAAAATGATATATGTAATATCCCTTGCCAATTTAATAGATAACCATGATATCTTTTATTAATATGAAAAAATATTGATAATATATTTGTGAACTTTAAAAGATACGGGTAATATCTTGTTACCAATTTAAAAAATAAGATATTTGAAAATATCTTTGTAAAAATTTAAAAGATTACGTAATATATTATTAATATAAACAATATGGCCGAATAGGCGGACTAACGTGAAAAAACGCGGCTTATAACCGTAGTGAAAAAATAAAATATTTCAGAACATGCGGACGAGTGCAGCTGGACATGCCATGACCACGGAGAAAAAAAAACGTCTTTAAAAAGAGGTCACTTAAATCACCGATAATCGTATAAAGTACGGAGATATATTTTAAAGTATTACCAAGTTTGATAAGAAAGTATTTAGAACAAGATTACTCAAACATATCAAAGAAAATATTATGATGTCGACATGCGCCCACCAAACCAGATATACATTTTATTCCGTGATAAGTTTGAAAATACTAATTTTTAGGCATGCTAATCCTTAAGAATTTTTAGTATACGCCGAGACTTTCTCATGACATAATATAGTAAGCATCCTTTCTTTTTATCATGCTATAACACAAGTTTTTTTTATCATACTATCACACAAATTTTTATACTGTAATTGGTAAACGTGTAATCTAGAAAAGGACAAATATTTAGAGATATCACCATCTAAGATCGAGGCAAGCATAATTTAGTAAGCAAAAGTTGTAGGTCCTCGTAATCTTGGATTATCCTTGTGTTCGAATGATTTAAAGAAATAGATAGATAGATGAAGAACTAGAGAGAGAAACTAGAGAGAGGTTGGAGAGAAAATTAAATATTAGATTGAATGTGTGAAAGTGAGAATGACCAACCCCTCCTAACATGCTAGGAGGGGGTTTATATAGCCCACCCTACATGTGGGCTATATGGGCTATATTGGATCACGAGCCCAATATCATTGGAGTGATCGATCCTTTCTAAATACGTAAAAACGTATTTCCAACAATCTCCCCCAAAGGGAGGTCACTCCAAGTTACAATGTCCTAAATAGTCTATAGCTCGTGATCTATGCTAACAATGATGTGACCGAGACTTTCCTTGGAAAAACGTATTTCCAACAATCTCCCCCAAAGGGAGGTCACACCATTTTACAAAATCTTAAACCTAGCATACTATGCTTGAGTCTTTGATCTTGCTCTTGTGAATATGCTGATGAGATCTTTGACTTTAGTCTTGAGCATGTTCTCTTGCCTTGACCTTGTGCATTCATCACTTGTGATGTTCGCCTCTTCGTGACTTCATGTTCCACATACTTATACCTTTATAATTCTTGAAAGCTTCAGAGTTTGATACAGCGGAAGACTTGACCTTCAGACTTTCTTGAATTCGTTGAAGTACTGAGTGTATGCAGTATAAGCATGTGGGGACGACTTCTTCTTGGATTCCGCAACGCCACCGTCTTCAAATGCTGCAACATAAGTAGACACGAAAGAAATGGCTTTGAACATTTCATTCTAAATCGGTAGCATTTTACCTCCGGTCGGTGAAGACCGTTGGACGATATTAGATATCGTACCCGTGACGGATAGTTTCAATTAAGTAACTTCCTGACGGGATTTCGCGGGTAAACCCGTTCTCTTTATTCGACCGTCCAAAGCTGACTGCGAACATAAAGAGTGAATCATTTGGATAATAATATCCGCATGATTTGAAGCCGTCAATTCATGTTCCTGGAACAAGTGAAATTCAATTAAGAACCGCACCATCGTTGCTTTCCAGTTGTCACGAGCTTGATTCGTATAGAATCTTGCAAGTTACCTACCAAGTGCTGTTTGAGGTTAACACTAGAAGGATTTCCACTCATCACTGTGAACACTAAGGTATCACTCTGAGTGTTCTGGCAAGATCACTAAGATATTGCGTAGAGGCCTGGAACGTGTTTAAATTCAGTTAAGAATTAAACAGCTGTTGCTTTCCAGTTATCACAAGTTTGATTCATAAAGAATCGCACAAGTCACCTACCATGAGTTTTTTGATATTCGCTCAAGAAGGATTTCCATCTTCATTGTAAATACTTTCGTATTACTCGGATGTTCAGGCAAGATCATGAAGATTTTGCGTAGGACTCTTAAAATCTTTCTTACTTTTCACAGTGTGTGAAGAAGCAAGGAAATATGAAAGTGTGTCCTAATGAGATATTTGATGATCTCGAATGGCTCTAGACTCGATCGTGCATTTTGGATTTTAGTGATCGGAGGCTGGAGAGGAGTGCCACCTTTTCAATACCAATTTATTCGGAGTGAATAAATCAATAGATAATGCGTTGTCTCCGTGTGATTAAAACAAATACCTTTTAAGAGATATCTGAGTTAGCTGGGATGGGTTGTGCATTGCATCACTGGGTCCATGATGTCTGTCTTCAATATCAAGAATCATTAAAATGATCTCAATAGCATATGTATTGACCCGGTTTCTGCCTAAAGTTGTAAGGAGGGCTTCTTTCTTTACACCCTTTATCTTTACAATTCTTTTTCATTCTTCAACCCCTTCAATGCTTACCAATACGTCATAACTAGCACCTTGTTGTGATTGTTCCAGTGCTAACTTAAGTACTTGGTCGGCATTCAGCTACGTTCACAATCTTTCTCCACCTTTCCTAAGGACTACTATTTCTAGCTATGGAATGTCCTTGGGAAGATTCCTCTGGTTCTAGAAGAATCATTGGACTTAACCTATCCTACCATCCTTTTGTCACCACAATCTTCATCGTTGTGAAATAAATGGGTTTTGGGTAAGTATATGTCACCATGAAAATCCATTTTGATATGCAAATCCGTTTTGCTCCCCCTTAACATATGCCACGATATTCGAAAACATTTCGCATATGTCAGGATGAGCCATCACGTTAAGTCAAACCATTTGTGATAATATCCCATATTAAATCACATTTTCTCCCCCATATTAAAAATATTAACCCAATCGATGTTTTTAATATCAATTGATTTAATAGCATTTTAAGAAAATTTGGGAAGAGAAATGCAAATCCGATTATCTTCATGAATTACACAAGCTCCCCCTCAAATTAATGAGGGTGTTCTTGAAACGTAAATTAAATACCTTTTAAACACAAGTGTAAGGTATTTATCACGTGCAAAGATCATATATGATAATGTATTCACAAGATAGCGATTGATGAGGTTGGACCTGGTGATGAAGAACATCATATGAAAGAGGCACATGGTTCTTGTTCACGAATGTTGGTCGCCTCATCACGTCTGAAGCTATCTCTTGACTCCATATGTACGATTGATATCGTTGTCTTGACACCAATATGTGAACTTGGCACCTTCGGCGTCAAAGATTCTGAATGCTGGACAATTGCTCCCCCTCAATTGTTGACCCGTGTTCTATTGAAAGAGCTGTAGTCACTGTTTGAGTAGTCGCATCGTCGAGTATGTAGATACCAATTGTAGATTGCTATGGTTGTAGATATGATAGCTTCATAAAAACAAGATTTCTCTTGTTTTAACAAATAAATGCACTGACATGTACATAAATTCGTGTTAGATTGTGTTATAAAGTAAACACAATCCCTTACATGGTTATAAAGTAAACCATGCCCGAGAAAATTAATTCCCGTTGTTGAGTCAAAGCTTTCCGGTGAAATGCTTGACTTGAGTATGAAAAGCGGGTTACTATCTGAAATAATAGCAAACCATTTTGAGCATGTTTTAAAATATTTGAACTTCTGCTCGAACTTTATTTACAACCCCGTGTCATTATTGAATGACATTTCTAGTATCGTAAATATTATCGATTCCAGAAGACATGCTCTTTTTATCAAAACAATTTTTGAACACACAATTTTGAAAGATTTAGAAAAACCTTTTTGAGAAATTCTCGAAAAATTGTGTTCAATGTTTTGAAAAACCAATTACTTGAGCTTAAGATGTTGAATATCTTACAAAACGAGCTCAAGTCCGAGAAGTTGTAAACTTCCCGTTGTTAAGGATAAGTTTATCATCGGCGATAAACTTTCCTTTTAACTGAAGAACGAGTCCTAAGTTGACATTTACTTAGAAGTCGTTTTCATGAGCTTGAAAAACTTTGAATGTTTTAACGAAAAGCTCATGACCGAGAAAGGTGAATTTCTCGTTATGAGGAAAAGTTCTCTTATTTAAAAGATTCACTTTCCTTTCTGAGCTTAAAACCTGGAATGTTTTAATACAAGCTCATGACCAAGAAAATTTAATTTCCCGTTACGAGGATAAGCTATCTTTAAAGATAAGCTTTCCTAAAGTTGACGTCCGAGTTACAGTCTGATATTTAACTGTAAGTCATTGTGCATGAGCTTAAAAACTTCGAATGTTTTTAATATAAGCTCATGCCCGAGAAAAATTAATTTCTCGTTGTGAGGATAAGTTTATCATCGGCGATAAACTTTCCTTAATTTGAAGATCGGGTCATCATCTGACATTTAATGAAGAGCCTTATAAACGAGCTTAAAAACTTTGAATGGTTTTAGGATAAGCTCGTGTCCAAGAAAACTTAATTTCTCGTTAAAAGGGTAAGTTATCGTTGCGTAGATAAACTTCCCTGTCTCTGAAGTCCGGGTCATCGTCTGTCATTTAACGAGGAGCCATTGTGCATGAGCTTAAAAACTTGGAATGTTTTTTATATAAGCTCATGCCAGAGAAAAATTAATTTCTCGTTGTTAGGATAAGTTTACCATCGGCGATAAACTTTCCTTTCTTTGAAGATCGAGTTATAGTCTGTGATGTGACTATAAGTCCTTGAGACACTTGTTTCTTAACTGTAAGCTTAACTGGAAATCCCCTGAGACACTTGTTTCTTAGATATCAGCTTCTTTAGCAACCAAACTCCGAGAGTGTCCTTAATTGAGTGGTATACAATGATTGGACCGCTTCGTTCTTTTGGAACATCCTCTTTCGTACCTGCATTTTCATTTGGAATTTGCATGCTTTGATATGGGTTAGCGATATCTATCTTAGAAACAAGTGAGGGCTCACAATTTTCTTTTCTTGTGCTAGAGGTGACCTGAGGAGATGATTCACTTGTCTTAGCTGGCAAACGTTTCCTTTTATAGAAAACCTTAAGTTCAGGCTTAAGTGATGTATCCTCCTTTTTAATTTCCTCCCTAGTAGTCTTAGTAGAATCAGAGACTATCCTAGTTAAAGGGCACTCGTTTCCTACAAGAGTGAAAGTTCTACCAGTGGGGCGCCACATTTTACCCATGGGTTTTATTTTAGCCACCCACTGGGATTTAAGTCTAGCACGGGAGTTCACCTCATTAAGTAATTTCTTGACACAAGAATCATGATTGGCTTTAAAGACACATTTCCTACATGTTTTACAAGTAGCATATTTAATGTCCGAGTAAGATCTAGAACTCCTAGATGATTGATTGATGCTCCTAGGATATGATATGCTACGGTTAGCAGTGTTGGGTAATCTAGAAGGCATCTGACTAGGTTTAAAATTCCTATCTCTTACTTGTGTCTTCTGAATAGCTTCCCTTAGACCAAATTTATGACGAACATCATTTGAACTAGTTCGAGACGTGTTCTTTAGACTATGTCTAGGGAGGCTAGATGCAATCATGTGATTAGGTCTTGCAAAAGCTGTTTTAGTCACATTGGGCCTAGATAGTGGAGTGACTGGTCTAGAGAGATGAACCATATCAACTTGGGAGGCAAACCGCGGTCTCGAGGATTTTGGTCGCTCAGATCTAAATGCAGTCGGTTGTCTAACAGACTGGATTTGAGGCGGTTTCCCCAAGATTGATGGTTTTTCAAGCTTAGTATCCACACTAGATCCTTTAGTTTTTCTTAATTCGTTTTTCAACGCAGCTATAGCAAAGACCTTTTCTTGTACTTGAGCCTTTAAAGTCTCATTCTCTTTGAGCAATTCATCTTTGGATGCCAACTTAAATTCAAGCGAATTAATTTGTCTCACAAAATTATCTTTTTCAGCTTTAGAATCTTGAATTTTTTGATTTAATTTTCTTTCAAGAACAACGTTTGAATTTTCAAGTTTTTCAAAATACTTTTCAAATTTATCCGTTTTCTTCGAAAATTCAATTTTGGCATCCTCAAGAGCTTTAGATTGCTGAGCTAAAATCGTTTCAAGCTCTTTAATCTTGGAATCAGAATCGGTTAGAGAAGCAGTCATAAAGCATTTATCCTGATGAACTATAGCATTCTGAACAATTTCTCCCCTATTTTGACTCACATCGGATGAATCTGAAGTGGTAAAACTATCACCCTTTTCCATCCCATGTTTGTCATAATTAGGTTTGGAATGCGCAACATGCGGTGGTTCATTGGCATAGACATCATATACCACATTCCTTTGTACCGTGTTTGTAGACTCTTCGTCAGATACAGGTATGGTGGCATCAATCCATGACATGCTGCTTGTATCATGCTTTCCTCCCGAATCCTTGCTCTTGCAATCTTTAGGCTCCAAGTTTTCAACCGTATGATCATTCTCCTCTTGCATCTGCATCGTAGATTCTTGCACTCCATTATCATACTCTTGCTGAAGTCGAGATCTTTCATAAATCGAACACGAGACCGAAATCATTAATTTCAACAATGTATCACGGAACTCTTTAATTTCCGTTTGTGTGTACTGAAGAAATGATTGACATATCCCTGAATTATCAGACTTAAGAATGTTGAATTTGAAGAAGTGCGTAAGTTGTGTCACTAGAGCTTGATATGCAGATGCTGATGCAGAATGATTAAAGTCTTCTTTGTGAAGTTGCTCAGCTAGTTGGTTCAAGTTGAGGAATATGGAATCGATGAATATATAACGATCTTGACTGAAGAGTGTCAGAAATTCGCTTCCTCCTTGAAACCAAGAAATGGTCACTAGATGAGACTGGAGTAGTCGAAAGAACGTTATACCACTTTCTCTAGCTGTGTTTTGCATGAGATGCAAGTCTCCCTCTCGAGATGTCGATTGCAACGAATCCATTAAAAATCGATGATAAATGAAAGTAAGGATTACTTGTTGTTGTGAGTAGAAGTCGAGAAATAATGTTAAAATCCCCTAATAATTGTTCTCGATAAACCAAAAATTCCAAGACAAAATTACACACGATTTGTTAAAAAATTTCAAAAAAAAACACGTTTTTGAAAAATCTTGAAATACTTGTCACTATATCGGAATCCTCAAATTTAATCCGTCGGAATACCCATCGGAATGTCAGATCGGAATGTCAGATCGAAATGTCCAGATCGTAATGTCAGATCAGAATGATTTCAGATCGCAATACTCAGATAGCAATGTAACCTTGTCGGAATGATTCAGATCGCAATGTCCTATCGGAAAGTTCAGATCGCAAAGTCCTATCGGAAAGATTCAGATCGGAATATAGCTGACAAAATTTGGGCAGAGTAACGACTTAACCACTTCCTTATAACCGTCGGAATCCCAGATCGCAATGAACGATCGGAATGTCCAGATCGGAATAAGTATTGAAATCCTCAGTATCGCAATGTAGAACCAAACCCTTTCCGATGGTGATGGTTATTGCGATGGAAGCCCCTTTTACTTGTACTTTCCGATGGATATGTTTGCTTGAATTTCGGAAATAAGAACACAATGCCTTTTTGCACTTTTGATCCAAGAAAGAATGTGTTTTAACCAAAATCAAGATACCAAAATCACTACAACAAGTAACTAGATAACGTGTATCAAGATCAAAGCATAAAAACACAAAAAAAAAATTGGACGTGGGTATGGATTATCAAAACACAAAATCAAGAACACAAGAACAAAACCAATCAAACCAAGGCTCTTGATACCATTTGTAGGTCCTCGTAATCTTGGATTATCCTTGTGTTCGAATGATTTAAAGAAATAGATAGATAGATGAAGAACTAGAGAGAGAAACTAGAGAGAGGTTGGAGAGAAAATGAAATATTAGATTGAATGTGTGAAAGTGAGAATGACCAACCCCTCCTAACATGCTAGGAGGGGGTTTATATAGCCCACCCTACATGTGGGCTATATGGGCTATATTGGATCACGAGCCCAATATCATTGGAGTGACCGATCCTTTCTAAATACGTAAAAACGTATTTCCAACAAAAGTCGAAAGCACGAAGGTTTTTAGAATTACCGACTTTCGAAACTGGTTTGCTCTAGTGGCGTGAGAACACGAAACATGGTTTAGTCTGAGTCCCACAGATGGTGCCAACTTGTTGGAGCATAGTTTGGCTGGGCCGATTCGACGACTCTCCTGGTCCTTAGTAATGCTGCAGACAATAGAAAACCGGTTAGACGTGGACCCGAGGCCGGAGCCCCGGGGTCCACCTCCGACGGTCAAGTTAGTATTGATCGATATATTGTATAAGATATGTGGTTAAGAGAGAGAGAACCTGATTATAATGAGACCCCTACCCCTGTTTATATAGTGCTAGGGTTTCTTGAAGGATAAGTTAGGTATGTGTGGGCCGCGGGCCTGTTGGGCCGGGCCAAATACTGACTATACATCGACATGTGGCAAAAACAGCCCTTGGTCTTTGGAAAATATGGTCAAACGTGTTTTTGAGCCCATACAACTCCATTCCTTTGTTATTAAACTTTTCAATTTCACACATTTGCCCCAAAACTTTGTAACAAGGATATAAAGGACTTATTTTGTCATTTTAGGATAATTCAAGGAATGAACTTGGACATTTCTCATCTTTGAAGGTCTTCATTTGATGTTTGACTTCATGAGGGACCATTGTTGACAATTTAGAATTGTTGAGGGACTAAACTTGCCAAATCTTCAAAGTTGAAGGACCTTTTTGTCATTTTGACAAACTTAAGGGACCGAACTTGTAATCATCAATATAAAAGGGTATTAAGTGTCATTTCTTCTTAAATGAGGGATCATTCTTGTACATCTTCAAGTCTTCAAGGGTTTTTCTTTGATAAATCCATAACTAGGGCCCGGTTCATTGTGCGGCTTCGTTTCTCGTGTTCGTTTTTTCTTGTTTCTTGTGATCTTTTGTATTTTTCATAATATCCATACCTAAAATACACAAGTAAACAAACACAAGCATATATATGGTATTTTGATGACATTTTATGCATTTAAAGCCCAAAAAGAATGATGAGATCATGTATAAATGATATCTCATCACTCCCCCATACTAAACCATTGCCGTGCCCTCATGCAATGCTAGAATAAAGTATCTAAGCATCTCCAAAATTAAATTTTATTAACCTTTATTGAAAAGTAAAACTTGCTACAATGCTACGAAGATATGTAAAAGACATAATGTATGATTTTCATCACGAATGTGACTTTTAGGGTCAATGAATAGAAACAAGTGAATGTCTCGTAGAGTAAAGTTTTTCATCCTTGATTGTCATACATTCCAAGCTAATTGCAAAAACGAGATCATTGTTGGTACAAGTCACAATGCTAACACTACTCATACGTCCAAATTGTGTAATACTTTTTCTCCCCGCAATCCTAGTTATTAAGAAAAGAAAAGGTTTCTAGAATTTTTTAACTATTTGTCATGGATCACAAGTGATTCATATTGACTTATTTGAGTATTTATTAGTCCGGGAATAAAGTAGCACGATTTAATCGATAGTTAGCTGAAGGACAAAATCTTTTAAAACGGCTTCTCGTGTATCTCCTTAAGTTCATATCTTGGCATAACTCGTTTCACGATTTGAGACCTTTCTCAGACCGATATCTGGCATGTACTTCATACTTCAAATCTTCGGAATACGTTCTTGAAATTATGGTATTCTCTTCATATTTTGGAATTTCTCCACTTGACGTTTTTGAGAGATTCTGCATACTTGGACCACGACTTCATCATTTTTCTTCAATCTTTATTTTGGATTTTGATATACAACAATCTGCCTCCTTTTAGGACTTGGATATATATTTATCCGCATACCTTGTTAGGGTCTTTTTGGATAGACTTTCTCCATGATCTTTAGAGGAGTAATTGCTTTTCGTCGTGTGTCTCGATCCTTCATATTGATTTTGGAATAATGATTCTTCACATCATCTTGGATCTTTAGCAACAAAATAGAGCTCCTCATGCCTTGTTAGGGCCTTTTTGGATCTTCACCAATCTTCGTGTCCCGCTTCAATAATTTATGCCTTGGCTATGAACTATATTCAACCCCGAGCAACTTTTAAACGATCTTGTGCTAGAAGCTAAGTAACCTTTAAAATCGTACGACCTTACTTATTGTAATTAATTTATTCCTGATGCATTGATCTTATGGGAGAAAAAGCCACAATTAAAAACATATGAGTTTTTGAAAGAACATTTTCATGTTCTACGTTTAGCATGATCACTTGTCTAACCCTGTCACTTCTCGTTCTTCACTATTTAAAGACCTCTAATTAAAGAGACTCGTGAGTACTTTGCCATGCAAGTCAAAATTAAGCCAAATTTGGATTATCTTTCATTATGACTATATCAAATCAAAGTTATGCGTTTTCAAGCCACCTATAGGATCTTGTACATTCTTAGACTTTTTCAAGTTTAGAGAATGCATTTTAAAGTTCCCTTGATAAGTGACTTTTTAGGATCAATTATAGGAACTTGCGAAAAGTTCTTGTTCTTAACCCGTAGGAGCTAAGACTTTTGTGTTTTAAAGTTCCCTATATAAAAGTCTAGCAAAACTTGATTCAAGCGGGTTAAGGAATGCAAAGGGCTTCAAATGCCCATCAAGTCAAAAATTAACTCTTATTCTACCCAACGGAAAATATACATTCGTGTCTTAAAAACACTTATGAAAACTAAGAAAATTTTTAAAATTGGCCATTTTTAGCCTTATTAGAAACGAAACAAAACAAAACAAAACGTTGAAAGTTGGAAAACGTGAGGGCGTAGCAAGGTAATTATCTATTCACCCCATACTAAAATTAAACAGTGTCCTCAATGTTTCGAGTCTAAAGGTAGAGCACCCCCATACTAGAGACGAAGAGTCGAATGCTTAGGATCTAGCATGGAAAGGGTGATCAACAATATATCTAAAGCCGTTTATGAATTATGCTAAAAGATAATTGTTAGAACAATAAAGGATATGTCATGGATTCGTGAAAAACTCTTCAAGCAAACAATCGAGGCTCACGTAAACGAACACGAGAGTCTTCAATCGTGGCGATGATGATGATCTAGATAACACATTCACAAACAACCACGAGACAACGAGTTGGAAGGGCACAAATCCCCTCTCATTAACTACATTAGAAAGCGATAATATGTACAATGGATAAGCATGGGATCTCCCCCACGAGGCACCTCGTTTTTTATTACCGAGTCATGAGCTCGACTCGATCCCCTCAATGCTAATTATCATTGGGGAAGGTGACTTGGTCAAGGTCGTCCAACGAAGGAACTTCCCCACCGAAGTAGTGCTTAAGCCTATGTCCATTCACCTTGAAATTAGTACCATCATTTTGAGCTAGCTCGATGGTCCCATACGGAAACACTTGTGATATGGTGAATGGACCCGACAAACGAGATTTCAATTTCCCGGAAAATATCTTCAAACGAGAGTTAAAAAGTAACACTTGATCACCAACGTTAAAAACCCGGTTTTTAATCTTTGAATCATGAAACTTTTTAGTCTTTTCCTTAAAAATCAATGAATTTTCATAAGCATTATCTCTTAATTCATCCAATTCATTAAGTTGTATTTTCCGGTGATCTCCCACGATCTTCAAGTCATAATTGGCATGCTTTAGGGCCCAATATGCCTTATGCTCCAATTCAATAGGAAAATGACAATTCTTTCCATAAACCAACTTATAAGGAGTACAACTGATAGGTGTCTTATAAGCGGTCTGAAAGGCCCATAAAGCGTCATCGAGTTTGTCGGACCATGAAGCACGGTTTTATCCAATCGACCTCTCTAAAATCCTCTTTAAAGCTCGGTTTGAAACCTCGACTTGCCCACTCGTTTGTGGGTGATAAGCCGTAGAAAGACGATGTGTAACTCCATATTTCTTTAAAACCTTATCGAATTGGTCATTACAAAAATGGGTTCCACGATCGCTTATAATAGCACGAGGGGTTCCAAACCGAGAGAATAGTTGCTTCAAAAACTTCACTACCACACGAGCATCATTCGTAGGCAAAGCCTTAGCTTCCACCCACTTAGAAAGGTAGTCGACGGCGACGAGGATATACTTGTTTCCATGAGACGATGGGAACGGCCCCATAAAGTCAATGCCCTAAATGTCGAAAATCTCACACACTTGAATTATGTTTTGCGGCATTCATCCTTTTGCGATGATTTTCTTGGCGTTGGCAAGAATCACATGACTTTACAAGTGCGTGTGCATCACGATAGATCGTAGGCCAAAAGAAGCCGGCATCGAACACTTTCTTTGTCGTGAGATTAGCACCGTGGTGACCACCCGTGGGTCCCTCGTGACAAGCTCTAAGGATATTAGAAGCTTCAGTACCAAAGACACAATGTCGAACGAGTTAATCCGCACAAACCCGAAAGAGATAAGGGTCGTCCCAAAAATAGAACTTGACATCACGAAAGAATTTTCTCTTTTGTTGTGTCGTCATACCCTTGATTATGAAGTTCCCCGCATGGTAATTTGCAATGTCGGCAAACCATGGGGTATTGTCTTTAGAATTCACTACATCGAGAGTCTCGAGAGGAAATGTTTCGGTAATTTCCTTGTTCTCGAAAACATCTTTGTGAGGATCTTCTAGACGAGAGAGACGATCGGCCGCTAGATTCTAGGATCCTTTTTTGTCAAGCACGGTAATATCAAATTCTTGGAGGAGGAGCATCCAACGAAGCAATCTCGGCTTAGCATCTTGCTTAGCTAAGAGATACTTGATAGCCGAATGGTCCGTATACACGATGCTTTTAGTCAAGACGAGATAAGGTCGGAATTTCTCAAAAGCATAAACCACAGCAAGGAATTCCTTTTCCGTTGTAGTGTACTTAAGTTGAGCCTCGGTCATTGTCTTGCTAGTATAATGGATAGGACGGAAGTGCTTTTCATAATGTTGCCCTAAGACGGCCCCTATTGCATAATCACTTGCATCGCACATGATTTCAAAGGGTAATTCCCAATTAGGAGCAACAAGAATGGGAGCTTCGGTAAGTTTCCTTTTAAGAGTTTCAAAATCTCTAACACAATCCTCATTGAAATTAAAAGGAGCATCCTTCTCGAGAAGGTGTGTCATAGGTCGAGAGATTTTCGAAAAGTCTTTGATGAAACGACGATAAAAGACCGCGTGGCCTAGGAAACTCCTAACTCCCTTAATGGTTTTGGGATGAGGTAACTTGGCGGTGACGTCTATCTTAGCTTTATCGACCTTAATCCCCGCTTTCGAGACCTTGTGCCCTAAGACGATTCCTTTTTTACACATAAAATGATATTTTTCCCAATTAAGCACAAGGTTGGTTTCTTCACAACGTTTTAACATTTTCTCAAGATTAGATAAACACGACGTGAACTAATCACCAAACACCGAAAAGTCATCCATGAATACTTCAATCGACTTCTTGATCTTATCATGAAAAATAGCCATCATACACCGTTGAAACGTACCCGGTGCATTGCAAAGTCCGAAAGGCATTCTTCGATAAGAAAACGTTCCATAAGGACACGTAAACGTAGTTTTCTCTTGATCACGAGGGTCGATAGGGATTTGAAAGTAACCGGAAAAACCATCTAAAAACTAATAGAATTCATTTCCCGCAAGTCGCTCCAACATTTGATCCATGAAGGGCAAGGGAAAGTGGTCTTTACGAGTGGCGTCATTTAACTTTCGGTAGTCATTACACACCCTCCAACCGGTCACAACACGAGTGGGAATTAACTCGTTGTTTTCATTAGGCACAACGGTCATTCCTACCTTCTTAGGGACATAAAGGATTGGGCTCACCCATGGGCTATCAGAGATAGGATAAATCATTCCCGCGTCAAGAAGTTTTAAGACTTCCTTTTTGATGACATCGTAAATTTTGGGGTTTACCCTTCTTTGACTTTGAATTGCGGGTTTATAGTCCTCCTCCATTAAAATATTTGTGAGTACAAAATTTTGGGTCGACACCCTTAATGTCGTAAATTTTCCACACATATGCCCCTTTATGAGCTTTAAGAACTTTTAGAAGTGCGGTTTTTTCATCATTAGCAAGATCTTTTGCAATAATAATTGAAAACTTGTCATCACCTTCCAAGAATGCGTATTCAAGGTGAGATGGAAGATCTTTCAATTCAAGGATTGGTGGTTCCACGATTGAAGACTTTTGTTCAACACTCATAACTTCCATTGGTGGAAGAAATGGTGGAATAAGAGTATTATTACCAATGATCACCTCATCTTCATTCGATTTCATTTGAAGTAAAATCGCCTCCTTGGAATGGAGTGATATTTGGTGTAGAATTAGCAAGAATCGGATCCAAAATAGTGGGATTGCCACTTGACGAACTATCAGAAAAACCTACCACTTCTTGTGAAAACTCATCGCAAACCACATCGACTAAGTCAATATAATTGATGGTAGCGATTGCATAAACATGAGAAGGTGTCAACCTACCACTTCTTGTGAAAACTCATCGCAAACCACATCGACTAAGTCAATATAATTGATGGTAGCGATTGCATAAACATGAGAAGGTGTCGAGTTTTGAGTAGCGTTTATAACAAGTTCCTCTTCGTTGAATCTCAAAGTAATAGTTCTTGCATGAACGTCGATAAGCGATCTTGAGGTGTCTAAAAATGGACGACCTAAAATTAGAGGAACTTGAGGATCCGCGGGGTGTCAACTACTATAAAATCAACGGGATAGTAGAACTTCACCACTTTTACTAAAACATCCTCGGCTACTCCACATGCTAAAATCGTAGAATGATCAGCCATCTCGATAGACATGTTCGAAGGAGTAAGAGCCGGAAGCGAAAGCGATTTCCAAATGTAAAATGGCATCAAATTAATGCTCGCACCAAGATCGGCCAAGGTGTGGCATTCTTTCGTATCTTGTATATCACAAGGAATGAGAAACTTCCCGGGGTCACCAACTTTTTCCGGTATTCCGATTAAGATGAACCGAAGAACAATTAGATAGCTTTGAAAGCTACTCCTTATCGTTCATCATACCTTTGAAAGTGGAAACGAAACAAGGCATATATAACAACGCGTGGTTAAACTCACACTAAAATGCACTTGTTGAAACATTTTTATAAAAAGCTCGATTTGTTGTTTGTTACATTCTTGCATTTTCTCTTTGTTTCGTCTCGATGGGTAAGGTAAGGGTGGTGTGGGTTGGGGCGTAGGCAACGGCCTTGAAATCTCGGGTTCCATAATTGGTATTGGTTCAACCGTAGGTGTGGTATGAGCGGTACTTCGTGGGCTTGTGATATGCTCCTTTTCGACCATCACCTCGGGCTCTTTCTCGATTTCCTTCTCTGTAGAAGTACTAGGACGAGAGATTGGTTCCTTGAAAGTTTTACCACTACGAGTAGTAATAACCTTCATTTCTCCCTTCGGGTTTCCAATGGTATTACTAGGAAGACCATCCGAGGAAGAGGGTTTACACATGATTGCTTCAAACATTTTAGCCATTCGATCTTCAAATTTTGATTGCCTTATATCCGCTTTTAACAACTCTTCCTTAATCTCATGTTGACCTTGTTCCATCTTTTGTTGATTTTGTTGAAGACGTTGAATGTTTCCTTCCATTTTATTAGCATGAGTTTTCAATTCATTAGCAAGTTCGTTTTTAAGCTCGTTTTTCAACTCAGATCTTAAGCTAATCATCTCACGTTGCATGTTATCAAACTTAGCATCATTTGCTTTTGCATAATGCAAAAATTCTCCATTTAGATTTTTAGTGTGAGCATTTTGAAAACCTTGTGTAGTGTTTTGAAAATCACGGTTTTGGTTTTGATTTTGAACTTGCCCATTCCCACTTTGGTAATTATCCTTGTTGTAGTTACGTTGATTGCCTTGATAACCACCACTTTGATTGTTGTTTCGATAGTTGTTAACATTTTGATTTTAGGGATCTTGATTTGGGCGGGAACCTTGGCCGTTTTGGTTGTAAGTTCCCGTTGCTATGTAAGCACTCGAAGTGTTACCACCGGCGGTAATGCACTCGGAAAGATCATGAGCTCCACCACAAGATAAACAACTCTTTTCAAACGCTTAAACCGATGCGGAATTCAAAGCATCTTGTGCTTTCCAATGTGTCATAAGCGTCGAAGACCTATCGAAAAACCGATTTTCCTCATTTGCTTCATCATGTAAGGCATTCATGTTACGAGACGATGACGATGACGATGAACCCATATTGGAAACACTCGGTGTGTTACAAAGGTTATAAAACTTAGATCTAATCTCGATGATCTTTAAAGCCTCATCGGTCGTTTTGCACAAAAAAATCACCACCCGTGGCGGCATTCAAATAATCTCGTTTATGATCATTAAGCCCATTATACAAATTATCAATTTGATGCAATTTTGAAAAATCATGGTGTGGACATTCATGTAACATTTCTTTAAATCGTTCTCATGCCATTGAAAAACTTTCATTATTTTGTTGTGTAAACCTTGAAATCTCATTTTTCAAATGTCTTGTTTTAGATGGTGGAAAAATTGGTTCACAAACTTAGAAACGAGATCACCCCATGTCAAAATCGAATTTGGCGGTTCTTTCTCGAGCCAAATTTTTGCGGGTCCATCCAACGAGTATGGAAACAACATCATCTTAATGGCATCATGTGGAACATCCTTAAACTTGCATGTTTCGATGAGACGATTGAAATTCCTTATGTGATAATGCGGGTTGTCTTTCTCATGACCTCGAAACTTATTTGCTTGTAACATCGACATTAAACCCGTCTTAATCTCGAAGTTCACCGCAAGGATGGCGGGAATCACAATAGCTTCTCCAAAACCCTCGGTGGGTGCTTGAAGCAACTCCATCATAGTACGATTAGCTATAGTGACTATTGGTTCTACAATGGGTTCGACAATTGGAGTTTCTTCTTCAATCAAATTTCCTTGGTTTTGACAACGTTTGCGAGCTCGTTTTGCTTGATTACGAGTTTGCATAAACGTGACGTAGAATGTAGAGGTGAGCAAAGAATATTCTTTTGGCTGTTTTGTGAATTTTCAATTTTTTTGTGTTTTTGATTGTTTTTAATTTTTTTGGATTTTGTGTGTATTCGTAGACAACAATCTACCAAATCTATCATCGAATCAAACTCTTGATTAAAGAAGCCTTAAAGGAATGAAAACGATCACGTGGAGTGAACGCCTTCGATTGACTTTAGAACTTTGGTGAAAACCAAATTGTTCAAGAGGGTTTAATCACAAAGAAACCAAGCAAATATATATGATACGTAATAATACTTTTGGCGGCAAAACCCTCGATTAGCCTTCAATATCAAATACTCACAAGTGAACGGGGGGAATGAGGTGGCGAAGCACTTAAGTACCTAGCTTCCCTTTAACGACCTTTTATAGCACGTTGCCTATCTATTCACCTTTTAGTTCGTATTTTTCAAAATCCAGCTTCACGAAAGTATTTATGTATTTTTGCCTTTTTTCTTTTTGTTTGAGATTAGAATACAATAATTAGGAGATCATATCCCAATTAAGGTTGTGTTTTCACACTTTTGGAGATATTTTGAATTTGTTGTGATACTTATACAATATAGTAATAATATTTCACAAGAAAAACGAAGAAAACCAATAATACGTATTAATAGAGTTCTACTAATACAAATACTATTTATGGTTAGATATTAAAAATAAAATGAACAAATTAATCATGACACACCTCCCCGACAACGGCGCCAAAATGATTGTGGTATAATTACACTTGTTTAGGAAAACAAGGTAAAAGCGGTAAGTATTAAATACGACGGCTTAGGAAAACCGTGTACTAATGACCCAAAGGTGAAATTTCGTTTCCCAAGGAGGTATATGTGTGTGAATAACTTGTAATGATTTTTGATTAATATGAGAGAAAGAAAAGATGAGAAATTAGAATGACGGATATGTTAAAATTACACTATGACGATAAAACGAAAAACCGTAAAAAGTGACAAAATAAAAATTAATTCTAAAAATTCCAATTTTTTTACCAAAAATAGCTAAAAATAACTAAGAGTTTACAAATGATCAAAACTTTTTCAAACCTTTTAATTAATTAAATATTAATTTTTAAATGCTAATTAAAGCCCTAAAAATCCAAATAATTGATAAAAAGCCCAAATAAAGATTTTTCACTTTATAAAACTCTAAAATGACTTTATTAAACTAAAAAATATTTTTATGAAATTTTAAACTAATGAAAACTATTTTTAAATGATTAAAACTATTAAAATATTAAAATAATTCTAAAAATTAATAAAATGATGAGAAAATTAATCTAAGATTTTAAAAATCCTAACTTAATGTATTTGACCTAGGAAGAATGTAAAAGTTGCAAAAATATTAAAAACTAATTTTAATAATAAAATAATAATAAAATAATATTAAAAATCCAAAAATTATAAAAATTTCTAAAAACTTGCAAACTAGTTTAATTTAACCTAAATAAACAGAAAATGAAAGTGAAATTACCAAAATACCACTATTGGGGCCCCAAATGGGCTAAAAACAAAAACAGTACACTTAAATGGGCTTTTTTGCCCAATCAGATCAAACTCAACCAAATAAGCTAGAAATCACCAGTATAGCTTAAAATCTAATTCTAAACACAAAACTCTGAAGGCCCAAAAGCTGAATATGAGCTTATCACAGCTTAAATGTACAACAACTTATTCTTAATGGGCTTTTTGGCCCTTTAAGCTATAAGCCAATGCCATAAGCTCTAATTTGACACACAACCTTCTTTTGGGATGCTTAAGAGATCCGTGAAAAGAAGTTTTGAAAAAGCACAACCAAAAATCCAAAACTAAGCCAAGTACAAATCCACTAAACGACAAAATAGTTGACTTAGAGTTTTAGACCACCTCAGAACTTGATTCAACTTGCAAAACACTCTAAATGACTAAAATAAGCCAAATCAATCAAGAAAAATCATATAAGCAAAGCCAAATAAGCTGAATAAGTCAATAAGCACCTATGTAAAAGTCAAACAAGTTGGTTTTCTAGTCAAACCTTAAAGTCAACAACCCAAAAGCTCCAGAATGAACAAATGGGTAAAATGATGAAGACCTATTACCAAATTGAAGTTGTTGCACGTTTTAATAAGATGGAACAACTTATTGTTAAGCTGAACCAAAAATAACACTAGCAGTGGCTAACAGCAGGGGAAAGGAGTTCCCACTGCTTTGACTATTTGAACTTTGATTTTAGAGAGATTCACTTGGATTCAATGGACAAAAAGGGCACCCTTACAACCAGTGGGTTGTAAAGAGTTACAATCAAGCAATAAAACACAAATTCACTTAGCCAGATGATACAGTTTAATCAAACAATCATCAGATATGATACATATATGAAATATAAGCAGATATGAAGAAATAAGCAGTTTAAGCTAGAATAAGCCAACCAAATTGAACCATATGCATACACAAGCTATAATAAACTCAAATAAGCATAAATAAACTTGTTTCATACACTGATTCAAAGATTTGAGACAGATTAAAGCTTATGCAGGTTACTGATGAACAAATGAAGAACACAAAACCTTTTGTTGAACTAGTTGACCACAAATCCAATTTCAACACCACAAATCTACTTCACAGGTTGCACAAACTTAGATTTAGCACTAGTTAGCCCTATTCTACCCTTAGATCTAGGTGTCCCAAAACCTCAGTCCAAAACAACAAGAAATTCAGATTTTATGGCCTATTGTTGGATTAATGTGATACAAACCTCAAAACTTGAAGATAAGTAACTAATAGCACAACAAGAACAAACACCTTACACAAACCAACACTTACTCAAATCAACTCAAACCTAGATTATGTAGTAAACCAAACACCCCTTATATAACTGATTTCACATTTTTTCAAAGTAAATGTTTGATTCAAACCACAAATCAAGCTTAAATCAACTTAATAACAACCAAATAACAAGATTCAACCACAAAAACACAGATTCACAAACCACAACTCAGATTCAATCACATCGCATAAAATATTCAGAAAATTAAAAAAGTTTAGAGATGTGCACCTCCAAAACATACATCCATGCTTTGGATTGTGTGAGCTTAAGTGGTAGGAGAACAACCACTAGCTTCCTTGTACCTGCTAAGATCAACAAACACAAGGATCAAAGTAATAATCATTGATTTTTGAAAACAAGGATTTTAAACCATAAAACCTTTCCTCAAAACTCAACAAACAGATAAATGGAACTCAGATCTTAGCTAATCAAACACCAAACTTTTATAAAAACATAAAAGGAATTACAATTTTCAGAAAATACCAACTTTATATTTATAAAAAGGAATTACAAAGATTTTAGCTAAAATCTGGAACAAAGCTCTCTCACATGTTGAGGAGTCTTTATATAGGCTATAATAGACGATTCTAGAATGCAAAATACATGAAACCCTAAGTTATGAAATCTAAGTTTTGCCCTTGAGTCTTCTAGACGCGTTTGATTTTGTGAGCTATCCAAATGAATCCTAGACCTTTATTTTTGCTTTGGGGCCAAGTAAGGAGTGTAAAGCGTTGATCTTGCCACGTGGCATTCCTTGGAGAGGAGGTTGTCACATGATTGGTGTAGGGGAGGTTTGGGTGGGGTCCTTGAGTGAATGGGTGTGAGAATTTAAGCGTGGGACGCGTTCGTGTGAGTGTCAATCAAATGTGGGTATAGGTAATTTGAATTTACCCTTTGTTAAGTGGAAGTAAAATCTGGGGTGGGAGGGTGAATAATAACTATGTTTGATCCGAAATTAGGGGAAAGGTAAGTTGTTTGGCACATTTTTGGTTTTTGAATGTTTGGTGTGGCAAAAACAGCCCTTGGTCTTTGGCAAATATGGTAAAACGTGTTTTTTAGCCCATACAACTCCATTCCTTTGTTATTAAACTTTCCAATTTCACACATTTGCCCCAAAACTTTGTAACAAGGATATAAAAGACTTGTTTTGTCATTTTTGGATAATTCAAGGACTAAACTTGGACATTTCTCATATTTGAAGGTCTTCATTTGATGTTTAACTTCATGAGGGACCATTGTTGACAATCTAGAATTTTTGAGGGACTAAACTTGCCAAATCTTCAAAGTTGAAGGACCTTTTTGTCATTTTGTCAAACTTAAGGGACCAAACTTGTAATCATTAATATACAAGGGTATTAAGTGTCATTTATTCTTAAATGAGGGATCATTCTTGTACATCTTCAAGTCTTCAAGGGTTTTTCTTTGATAAATCCATAATTAGGGTCCGGTTCATTGTGCGGCTTCGTTTCTCGTGTTCGTTTTTCCTTGTTTCTTGTGATCTTTTGTCTTTTTCACGATATCCATACCTAAAATACACAAGTAAACAAACACAAGCATATATATGGTATTTTGATGACATTATATGCATTTAAAGCCCGAAAAGAACGATGAGATCATGTATAAATGCCATCTCATCACAAACCCATATCTTACATGTCAAACTTAGATTTCAACATGTATTTGGTAGACTTGATCATCTTTTCGTTACTACCAACGATAAGCATATCATCAACATATATACACAATATTACATATCCACTATTTGCGTATTTGACATTAACACACTTGTCACATTCATTAATTTTGAATCCACTCTCTAACATGGCGTAGTCAAACTATTGATGTCATTGTTTAGGAGCTTACATTAAACCATATAATTACTTAATAAGTCTACAAACTTTGATCTCTTGTCCAAGAGCCATGAAACCCCATGTTGGTTCATATATATTTCTTCTTCTAGATCTACGTTTAGAAAAGCCGTTTTCACATCCATTTGGTGAACTTCCAAATTTCTTATTGCGGCAATGGAAAGAATCATCCTAATTGAGGTTATTCGTGTAACAGGTGAATAGGTATCAAAGTAATCTAGACCTTCGTGTTGTCTAAATCCTTAGATTACCAATCTTGCTTTGTACTTGTCAATGGTTCCATCCGCTTTCAGATTTTTCTTAAAGATCCATTTATAGACTAGTGGTTTACAACCAAGAGGTAAATCCACGAGCTCCCAAGTATGATTTTGTAAAATATAATCTATTTCACTTTTAATGGCTTCTTTCAATCGAGGCCCTTCCGAGGAATTTAACTCTTCTCGGTAAGAAGTGGCTCATTTTCTAACATAAAGAGACAAAATCGGGTCCAAGCGATTTCTCGGTTCTCGCCCTTTTGCTTCTTCTCGGCTCAACCTCTTCTTCCTCGGGTTGATCTTGTCTCTCATCTTGGAGATCATTATCATATGTTGTCTCTTATCTTGGACAACTTCAACATCTATTCTAGATGTGTTGCCAGTTTCCTTCTTTAAACAACGAAATATGTTTTTAAAGAAAGAAGCATTCCTTGATTCTATTACGACATTCTTTTGTATATCTAGATTTTTTGAATCATGCATAATGAACCGCTAGGCACAACTATTCTTAGCATATCCAATAAATATACAATCCATATATTTAGGTCCAATTATTTAGGTCTTAGGTGTCGACACAACTTCCTTGGTTAGCCACCCCACACTCGTAAGTAATGGTATGCCGGTTTTATTTCCATCCATAGTTCATATGGGGTTTCCGCTTTATCCTTACGAGGTATGTTATTTAAAAGGTAAGAAGCAGTTAGAATGGCATCCACCCACATGTCCCGGCTCAAACCAAAACTTAACAACATGGCATTAACAATTTCTTTCAAGGTATGATTGTTCCTTTCAGCAATACCGTTTTGCTGAGGTGAATAAGGAGCAATAAACTCGTGTCTGATTCCATGTTTCACACATAGATCAACAAAAGGAGACACATATTCACCTCCTTTATCACTTCATAAAACCTTGATGGTCCTACCAAGTTGATTCTCAACTTCGATTTTGTATAGAACAAACTTGTCTATAGCTTCGTCTTTACTTTTTAACAAGTAAACGTAGCAATACTTTGTACAATAATCAATAAACGTGATAAATTAGTTATTGCCACCTTTTGTGGGTAGTGATTTCAAATCACATATGTTTGTGCGTATCATATCAAGTGGTTCGATTTTCCGTTCAACCGTTGGAAAGATAATCTTGTAAGTTTGGCTTCAACACAAGTTCTGCACTTATAATCTAAATCAATATGAAAATTTGGTATGCCTTAAAATTTAATCAAACGACGCATTGAATTAAAATTAAAATGTCCAAGACGACCATGCCACACATTAGAAGATTCAATCAAGTAAGGAGAAGAATCCATTTTATTGATATCATTCTTAACACCAATTACAGTGAGCTTAAACACACCTTAACAACTATTTAGGGCATACCCCTTACCAACAAACATTTGATTCTTAGAAAGAAAAACTTTATCATACTAAAAAACATGACAAAAATCAAACTTATTCAAAAGCCAACCGGACACAAGATTATTACGAATATCGGATGTCATCTTCAAGATAACATCTCCTTCGCCCTTGGTATCAACAGTTGTAGAGTTACCAATGTACATCTTCTCTCCATTGTCAACCGCTCTGAAAGAGTGAAACATACTCTTGTCAGCACGCACATGACGGATTGCCTAGTATGAACCCACCAATCACTATTATTAGAACCTACCAGGATAACTTCAGAGATCATGGCAACGACATCAAACACCATAGCAATCATGTCCACGTTATCATTCACCATATTAGCCTCACGTGGAGTCACCCGCTTCGACATCTTGCAGTTAGCAGCACGATGACCTGGCTTATCACAGTTGAAGCACTTTCCTTGGAAATTCTGCTTCATAATTCCGGATTTAGGACCAAGGTACTCTGACTCCCCTTTGCTCTTCTTGTCATTCTTCCCTTTTCCTATGCATTTTCCTTTATACTTTGAAGAAGATGAACCATGCTCAACCATATTCGCTTTGGTGGAATCAGGTGTATAAATGTTTTTCTGAGCAAGCTTGTTGTCCTCCCTAATACGAAGACGAACAACCAAGTTTTCAACATTCATTTCCTTTCGCTTATACTTCAAGTAGTTTTTAAATTCTACCCAACTTTGGAGTAACTTTTTAGTGATAACAACAACTTGAAAAGTTTCACTTAAAGTCATACCGTCAACATGAAGGTCGTGTAGCATAACCTACAGATCTTACCTGAGTTATCACATTCTTTGGATAAGCCTTCTTGTAATCCAAAAAACAAGCTACCACGAACTTCTTTGAACCAGCATCCTCAGTTTTATACATGCGTTCCAATGACTCCAGTAATTCTTTGGCAATCATAGTCTTGTAGTAAACGTTGTACAAAGAGTCCACCAAACCATTCAAAACATAGTTGTCACACAAGACGTCTTAATGTCTCAATGCTTCAATAGCTTGCACAACTTGTTGATTAGAAGGTTGACCTTCCTGAGGAGGTTCCTCCTGAGGTAGAGTCTATTTTTAGAACTTTGCAAGGTTTAAAGTAGTGAGATAGAAGAACATCTTCTACAACCACCTTTTAAAATTATGCCTATTGAATTTTTTTAGTTTTTTTAGCATGATTAACAACTGTGTAAGTAACTGCACACCAGTTACATTCACAGGAGTAGTCGCATGAGTTTCAGTACCATTAGTCATCCTGAAAGATCAAAGAAGATCAAAACATAAACAGTTAGACAACTGTTATAAATATTTATCTAAGAAATTCAATCGTTATCTCTATATTCTTGTATTCGATTTGCTTCAAAGAAACTCAATCTTGGTTCAATGAATCAAATTTAACAACTCAAAGATCATAAAACTGTTAATTCAAATCTATGAAGTTAAAACTGATTTTTAATGAAACTCAATCTTATTTTAGACAGAAAACAGTTTATATAAAATCGGTTAATGATATTAATCCGATTTAATAAAAGGTTTTAATTATGTTACACAGAGTCTGCTTTAAGATTGTAGAAAACGGTGTACACTTTTATTGTATAAAATCGAATTACAAGTATAAAATGACAAAAATTTAGAGACAGAAAATAAATAACTATAATGAAGAAAGCAGTAAAGACTAAGACGAGCAAGTGTGTAACACGCTTCCCTTAAATCAGATTCACCCTCTGTTTCCCAGGGTACAACGTCCGTGTACAACCGGACTTAACACACTTGCCTGAAATATCATAGAAATAATCGAGCTCTGATCGAAGGACTGCTAGAAATTTGTTTGGTAATGGAGCTGTGTTTATTTCTGTGTTTGAAAACTAGATGAGACAGGTTATATTTATATTGAAAACTTCACTTGTTCTCAAAGAAAGATATACACCATAGTCAGAAAAATCAGTTATAATTGAAATAGATTTTCCTGTCTTTTTAACACACGAAAATATTCTGGGAGTAACTTATTTACTAAGTTTATATCTATTCTTAAAATAGATGTACATAATTTTCTGGAAAAAAAATCCGAATCTGAAGAAAAAATGATTGCCCATAGGTGAGGTTTCGGAGCTACATTCATTCCGCAAGACGCACGGGCTCGCACAAGTTTTGAAGATTCGAACTCATTTTGGCCTAGAAATCCTGAAATCTACACCCCCCCTGCGTGCGCATGTGGGTGTTGGCGTAAAACCAACCAAAGAGATTTGATGTTAACAGATAGAATGTGCGGCGTACTTAACTAAAAGTACGGCGTACTTTGGAACGCTACAGGAAGTGCGGTGCACTTTTTGGTTGTGCGGCGTACTTTCTGTACTGATAGAAAATTTTTTGATTGTTTATGATGAGAAATGATTCTATCTTCTATAATTATGAAAGGTTTTGTTACAAAACAGGATTGTAAGTCCCCGACAGCGGCGCCAAAAACTTGATGTTTGTTTCGCAAGTCTTAAATTTATATTACAAGATTAGACAAGACAAGGGACTAAAAATACAAATACGGGCAAGTATACCCTTTCGTTTGTAGTATATTTTTGTAGTGGTAAGCCAGGATCGTTCGCAAGGACTTAGTTTCGTTTTGGTAAACAAAATAATAATAGAAGGTAGATGTAATTGATGAACTAATATAATGACAAAATATGACTAATATGGGATAGTTTCTATAATGTTGTGATGATGATAATAATGATCGAGATATGATTAGGTAGATAAAGTGTGATAATCCTTTTTTTGTCAAAATGGCGTTTCCACAATTCACTTGGCTTGATTCAAGACTTATGTTTTATTAAGCGACTAAGTTTAAAACAAATCTTCTATGAGTTCAATACTTTATCAAAATATCTAAGCGGATCTCTCCAACCAAAGATTCAAAACCATAGACAAGTTCTTAAAAACTTATATAATAACTTGATCCTCTCGATGTCAAATTATCGTAACAGATCAACTTTGATAAAATATGGTGATAGAACTAAGTGGATAAATGGTTCTACAACATTAGCTTGAAACCGAGTTATAAAGGATCATGTCATAGCATCATCACTAATTATAGTCACATACCCATATCGTCACAAATAACTTAGCCTAACATAGCAATCAAAGTAACAAATAGAAAAGAGTAAGAGAACATCATACTTAGATTGAATGAATCGACGAGTACACAAGTGTCATGATTGTATCGCCTTTCCACAAATCGAGGAGCAAAATACTCTCGTTGCAAGTATTTTCCAAAAGTAGAATATACTAAAAATTACTTAAAAGCCTAAGAATACTCGGAATGCTGAGTATTAGAGAGAATGAGATGTAGTTGGTATGTTAAAATAAGGAGAAATGGCCTCTATTTATAGTTCTTTCTGAGGGAAAAAGTGTGCCGCACTTCTCCAAATGTGCGCCTCACATTGGAGGTGGTGATTGTGCGCCGCACTTATAACTTTGTGCGCCGCACATTCGTGCGTCCAGAATGTTCTTCTCCTTTATTCTTGTTTTATTGCAACTAAGGACTCTACTTTGCTTTTCTTCACTTTGAGCCTTGAAACTTTGTACTTGCATATACAATGTAGTGTATTAAGTATCGAAAGTTCTTATTTATAATACAAAGTGACATAATAGCAATGGATTAAATATGTATATTTCGGGTGTTATCATATCCACTAGTGGATCTAGAATCCTTTATGTCAGATATCCAATATGCATCAATGTATCATTCAATAACAGTAGGATATCTAGCATAATTCAGTCCATAATCACGACTTTATCTCAAATAATAAAGTATCCTAGTCAAAGCTTTCCAATGTACCTCACTTTGATTACTAGTATACCTACTTAGTTTGCTAACAGCATATGCTAAGCCAGGTCGGGTACTTGTCATGAAATATATTAATATGCCGATAATTCTTGATACACTAATTGGTTAACACCCGCTCCTCTGTTTTTAGAAAGATGCAAACTGGTGTCAATTGGAATTCTAGTTAGGCCGGAATCCCTGGCATTATGATTATTAAGAATTTTGTCCACGTAATGTGATTGACTTATCTACTCTAAGTTCGTATCATCTTTATTCAAAGGATCACATCAGACAACCCCATATCTTTCATGTCAAACTTAGATTTCAACATGTTTTTGGTATACTTGATCATCTTGTCGTTACTACCAACGATAAGCATATCATCAACATATATACATAATATTACATATACATTATTCGTGTATTTGACATATATAAATACACTTATCGCTATCATTAATTTTGAATCCACTCTCTAACATGGTGTGGTCAAACTTTTGATGCCATTTTTAGGAGCTTACTTTAAACCATATAATGACTTAACAAGCCTACAAACTTTGCTCTCTTGTCCAGCAACCATGAAATTTTCAGGTTGGTTCATATATACTTCTTTTTCTAAATCTCCGTTTATAAAAGCTGTTTTCACATCCATTTGGTGAAATTCCAAATTTCTTAATGCGACAATAACAAGAATCGTTCTAATTGAGGTTATTCGTGTAACAGGTGAATAAGTATCAAAGTAATTTAGACCTTCACGTTGTCAAAATCCTTTGATTGCCAATTTGCTTTGTACTTGTCAATCGTGCCATCAACTTTCATCTTCTTCTTGAAGATCCATTTATAGCCTATTGGTTTATAACTAGGAGGTAAATCTACGAGCTCAAGTATGAGTTTTCAAAATAGAATCTATTTCACTTTTAATGGCTTCTTTCCATTGAGGCCCTTTTGAGGAATTTACCGCATCTCGGTAAGAAGTGGGTTCATTTTCTACCATAAAATAGAACAAAATCAGGTCCAAACGATTTCTCGGTTCTCTCCCTTTTGCTTCTTCTCGGCTCAACCTCTTCTTCCTCGGGTTGATCTTATCTGTCTTCTTGGAGATCATTATCATCTCATTGTCTGTTATCTTGGACAAATTCATCATCTATTCTAGATGTGTTTCCAATTTCCTTCTTTAAACAAGAAAATATGTTTTCAAGGAAGGAAGCATTGTTTGATTCCATTACGACGTTCTTTTGTATATCTGGATTTTTCAAATCATGTAGAATGAAACCATAACATATCCAACAAATATACAATCCACAGATTTAGATCCAATCATTTGGGCCTTAGGTGTCGGCACAACTACCTTGGCTAGACACCCCCACACTTGTAAGTACTGGTATGACGATTTTCTTCTCATCCATAGTTCATATGGTTTCCTCTATATCCTTACGAGGTATATTATTTAAAAGGTAAGTAGCTGTTAGAATGGCTTCCCCCCAAATGTCCCGACTCAAACCAGAACTTAACAATATGGCATTGACCATTTCTTTCAAGGTATGATTCTTCCTTTTAGCAATACCGTTTTCCTGAGGTGAATAAGGAGCGGTGAACTCATGTCTAATTCCATGTTTCGCACACAGATCAGCAAAAGGAGACACATATTCACCTCCTCTATCACTTCGTACAACCTTGATTTTCCTACCAAGTTGATTCTCAACTTTGGTTTTGTATAGAACAAACTTGTCTATAGCTTCATCTTTACTTTTTAACAAGTAAACGTTGAAATATTTTGTACAATCGTCAATAAATGTGATAAAGTACTTATTGCTACCTTTTGTGGGTAATGATTTTAAATCGCTGTGTGTATCATATCAAGTGGTTTGGTTTTTCGTTCAAGCATTTTGAAAGATGATCTTGTAAGTTTGGCTTCAACACAAGTTTCACACTTATATTTTGAATCAATATGCAAATTTTGTATACTACTAAATTTAATCAAACGACGCACTGAAATAAAATTAACATGTCCAAGACGACCATGCCACACATCAGAGGACTCAATCAAGTAAGTAGAAGAATTCATTTTATTGATATCATTCATAACAACGATTACGTTGAGCTTAAACATACCATTCAGGGCATACCGCTTACCAACATACATTTGATTCTTAAAAAGAACAACTTTATCAAACTAAAAACCAAGACGAAAACCAAACGTATTTAAAAGCTTGCAAATCTCCAGAACATACAAGACATTAGTCAACTTGAGCTCTTTCTCGGATGTCATGTTCAAAATAACATCTCCTTCGCCCTTGATATCAGCAGTTGCAGAGTTACCAATGTACAACTTCTTTCCTTTGTCAACCGCTCTGAAACAGTAAAACATACTCTTGTCAGCACATACATGACGGGTTGCCCCAGTATTAACCCACCAATCATTGTTATTAGAACATACCAGGTTAGCTTCAGAGATCATGGAAACGACATTAGCCACCATAGCAATCATGTCTACATTATCATTCACCATATTAGTCTCGCGTTGAGTCATCTACTTCGGCATCTTGCAGTTAGCAGCACGATGACCTGGCTTGTCATAATTAAAGCAATTTCCTTGGAACTTCTGCTTCACAATTTCATATTTAGGAGCAAGGTACTCAGACTTCCCTTTGCTATTCTTGTCATTCTTCCCTTAGCCTTTGCTTTTGCATTTAGACTTTAAAGACGACGAACCATGCTCAACCATATTCGCTTTGGCGGACTCAAGTGTATAAGTGTTTTTCTAAGCCAGCTTGTTGTCCTTATCACTACGAAGACGAACAACCAAGTCTTCAACACTCATCTCCTTTATCTTATGATCAAGTAGTTTTTATAGTCTACCCAGCTTGGAGGTAACATTTCAATGATAGCAGTGAAGGTTTATTAATATCATAACAATTATATAAAACCCTAAACGAGATAAAAGCACATATAGCGGAAGCGATTTAACAAGATCATAATAATAACACAATTATAATTAATCGAATTAGGGTTACATACCTTTACGCTAAAGCAAATCCACAAGACGAAGAACGAATCACCAATTGGGGTTTATACCGTAATATACCAAGATATAGTCTAAAGTAAGACTATATTACAATATTGTACATACGTAATACAACGAGCTAACCGTTAATCTAGCACGTGAAAACCGAGCTACAACGCTTGTAAATAATCTACCCAACAACCCTAGAGAGGGGCTAGGACTAGATTATCAACAAAATTGATCAACCAAGAAAACCAACCGAAACCCTTCGTGGGTTACACCTTGCGATCGAACCAAAAGAGAGAGAGGGGAAAGAGATTCAAGTTATGTTGTGAATTATGAGGGATAAGGAGGTGTATTTATAGGTCTCAACCCATTGTAGCCCAAGTAAATAAAAGGCAACTTCCCCCCCCCCATTGGAGCCCTAACCGATGGTCGAAACACCCCTTGTGGGGTGTTCCAGAACTTTCCGTCCTTCTTTTCCTTTTAATCTCTTACTATATATTATTTTAACATTCGTTAATACTTAACTATTAATTAATTAACGATCGTTAAAGTTGTGTAGTTACTTGCTCGGTTTAATTTAATAAATACATAAATATATATTTATTAAATAAATTAATAAATTAATAAATACAATAAATATATTTATTAATTAAATTAACTCTTTACTTATTATGTGCAATCCCGTAATCTCGAGTTCAATCCGATCACACGACTATTAAATATAAGTCCATAAACTTAAAGCTCCCACTTGGACATATTTCGAATATCGTGATTACATTGTCTAGCGTCTAGTTACACTTAGCAATGTATCTAGTACAACTCGAGTAAGGTCTCCTGGACAAAACTTTTTAACGATTCTACATCGTTTATTATTATCCTTTTATTTCTAATACAACGTTAATAAGGATATGGATCTCAGTCATTCCTTTCATTAACCATTCTATTTCTCGTTCACAGATTCAGCAAGATTACCAAAACAAATTTGGGTGTGGCCACACAAACATCTTACTAATCCCACAAGGGGCCCAGTTGTATTAAACTCCAAAACAAAATTAGAGGAAATAAATTCCATATTGACTACGAGCAAAACTTATGAATTTTGAAACACTTCCGAAAATAATCCTTATAGCTACCAGTTACGTTTAGCGTTAGATTATTCCACAGAGGTGCACTAGATTCATAACAGTTTCCTGGTATCTCAAGTCTAAGGATAACTTTTATGTTTTACTTAATGACAAATATCCATAAAGTAAAAACATATAGTTGGGATAAGTCCTATATTTGATTCATCAAATATCATCCAAAATCGATCAATATACTTTCAAGTATAGTTTATCGCTATTTTGATTTGTCTTAGTTTAATATTATTCCCATATTATCAATCGACAACCGACAATTAGCATAACAATTTATGCATGGATTAAAACATATAAAATAGGATACACTTATTAAATAACAGAAATAAACGAAACTCGATCTTTATTTTATTATATAATAATGTCATAACATCCTTTATCCAAATACTAATCACAGATTTATTGCATGAGTTCGCTAGCTAGTTGCAGCCTAATCGCCTTGGCATGCTTAACTACCTTTGGTCTAGGCAAAGCCTAAGTTAAAGGATCGGCTACGTTATCATCTGTGTGAACTTTTATTAATTTTATTTCACGAGCTTCAACTTGTTCTCGGACGTAGTGATGTCTACGCATAAAGTATCTGGCGCCTTTCATGACTCCAGGGTCATTGGCAAATATTATTGCGGCAGAATGTCACAATACATATCTATAGGTTTTTTAATGCAAGCATCATCCAAAGATCTCCAATAAAATTCCTAATCCAGACCACATTTAGTTTGTATATGGCTAGCCTCTGAATACCAAAAACATATCTTTCGTACTTCTCAAATACTTTAGAATATGTTTAATAGCAGTCCAGTGGAGCTTCCCTGGATTCTGTTGGTATCTACTGACCAAGTTCTGAGCAAACGCCACACCAGGCCTTGTGCATCTAACAACATACATTATAGATCCTACAGCCGAAGCATAAGGCACCTTTGGCATGTATGCCTCCTCTTTAGGAGTTGATGCATCCATCTCATGACTCAGATTATGCTTAACTTCCATAGGTTGAAAACCTTTCTTGGAATTATGCATATTATACTTCTTCAAAATCTTATCTATATAAGCATCTTAACATAGACCAATTAACCGTCTTTTCCTTTCCCGATAGACCTTAATTCCTAGAATGTATGCAGCTTCTCCTAAATCCTTTATAGAAAAAGATTTACCAAGATAATCCTTAACTACTTTAAGTCTTGGAATGTTACTTCCCATGATTAATATGTCATCAACATATAGGAATAGGAATACTACATCACTTCCACTAGCTTTGCGATATACACATGGCTCATCACGATTCTGAATAAATCCAAACTTTTTTATTTCTTCGAAAATCTTTTATTCTATTGACGTGATGCTTGCTTCAAACCATAAATGGACCTTTGAAGTTTGCACACATGTCCTGGATTCTCAGGATCAACATACCCTTCTGGTTATTGCATATAGATGTCTTCATCTAAGCGACCGTTCAAGAAGACAGTTTTAACATCTATTTGCCATATCTCATAGTCATAGTATGCTGCTATAGCTATGAGAATCCTAATAGCTCTTAAGTCTGCTACAGGAGAAAAAGTCTTCTCGTAGTCTACGCCAAAAGTTTGAGTAAAACCTTTAGCTACTAAACGAGCTTTATAGGATTGTACTTTTCCGTCCATGTCGGTTTTCTTCTTGTATATCCACTTATGTCTCACTACCTTAGCATTTTGTGGTGGTTCTACAAGAATCCAAACATCATTTACTTTCATGGATTTCATTTCCTCATCCATAGCAACCATCCACTTATCCTTCTCAGAATCAAATATGGCGGATTTATAATTAGCAGGTTCACCAAGATCCCCTAACTCATCATCATCCTCTATGTTAAGACACATATTGCTATTTACGTTTTTAATCTTTACGGATCTACGCAGAGGAACTAATTCCGGTAGAACCGCCAGACTTTCTGGTTCTACAGGAATTACATCGCTAGTGTTTTCAGAAGGTAATGTATCTATATGACTCTCCTCAGGATCATAATTTCTCCCACTGAATTCTTGATTAACAAGATCAGATTCAAGGAAGTCTCCATACCTAGCAACAATTACTTAGTTCTCAGGTGGATAATAAAAGTAGTAACCCATAGTTTCCTTAGGGTATCCTACAAAGATACATTTTACAGATCGTTGTTGGAGTTTGTCACCCGAGTCACGTTTCACATACACCTCGCAACCCCGGACCTTTAAATAAGACAAATATGGCTTCTTGCCATGCCATACTTCATATGGTGTCTTATTGACCTTCTTTATGGGAACCATATTTAAAATGCGAACAAAAGATTCTAAATCATAATCCCAAAAGGATGAAGGTAAAGTTGTAAGATTAAACATAGATCGCACCATATCCAATAATGTATGATTTCTCCTTTCAGATACACCATTTTGTTGTAGAGTATAGGGAGAAGTAAGATTCTGAAAAATTCCGCTCTCACTTAGATAATCTATAAACTCTTGACTTACATATTCACCACCTCTATTAGAACGAAGAGCTTTAATCTTCTTCCCTAATTACAGTTGTACTTCTACTTTAAACACTTTGAATGTTTCAAATACATCATGTTTATGCTTAAGTAAATAAACATAACCATAAGGCTATAATCATTTGTAAATGTTAAGAAGTAGCTAGCACCTTTCCTTGACGTATGTCTAAGTGGTCCACACACATCAGTATGTATAAGTCCAAGTAGATCAGTAGCCCTTTCAATATTGCTATTAAAAGGTTTCTTGTTCATCTTTCCAGAGATACAAGACTCACATTTATCAAATTATTCATCATTGATATTTTCCAAAAGACCTTCATGTTGAAGCTTTTGCATACGAGTCTTTCCAATACGGGCAAGTCTACAATGCCAAAGATAAGAAGAGTTCTTGTCAAACTTTCTCTTCTTACTCATGCTAAATACAGATTTATCGTTCTTAGATTCATTATCATGCATGTCTATTTCAAATACACCATTCACATAAATTTCTTTAAAATAGAAAATACCATTTTTCCAAACAAAAATTACATTATTATCAATCGTGTGAACGAATCCATTATTTAACAAACAAGAAAAGGAAATAACACCCCTAACAATTGTAGGTGCATAATGACAATCATTTAATCTCAGTACTAAACCCGAAGGTAAAACTAGATCAAAAGTTCCTATAGCTTCAACGTTGCTTGTGCGCCATTGCCCACTAGCAGATATTGTTCCCCATAGGAAAGCTTCCTTTCCAAATTAAATCCCTGCAGCGTATTACAAATGTTAATACCGCATCCCGCATCATATACCCAAGAATTTAATTTTTATGTTAAATTGAACAATTTAATCATAAATAAAGTACCTGAAGCTGCAACGCTCTGCTCAGACTTCTTCTTTATTTCTCGCAATTTTTCGAGGTAAAGAGGGAAATTCCTCTTCCAGTGACCACTTGCCTTGCAATGGTGACAAGTCTCATCCTTTTGAGATTGACACTTCTTGACAAAGTTCTGCTTAGGTTTCGAATACGTCGTAACTTGTTTGCCCTTATTACCCTTGCCTTTGCCTTTCTTCTTGTTCGCTTGCGGTTTTGGCTTACTCACTCTACCCTTTTGTATGATTAGTACAGAAGGCGTAGAGATAGATGCCTTGTCTTTTAACCTCTTTTCATAGTCAATAAGCATTGCATGCAAATCATTAACTGTCTTCCCCGTGCGATGCATATTATAGTTTCTAACGAAATCATTGAAGTCCTTGTTAAGGGACCTATTGATTAAGTTAATAGCCATATTATGATCATAGGGTTGTCCTAGTGCAATGAGTTGTTTCATATAACCCCACATCTCCAAATAATGGGCACTTACAGACTTTCCTGTAGCTTGCTTGCAGCTATGCAAAACATCTACCAAGTCGTAGATCTCCACAGCTTGCGGCTTCTCGAACATAGCCTTGAGCTCATCAAGCATTCACTTAGGTGAAAATAGCTCATACTTTTGTTGAAGTGTAGGAGCCATTTTTCCTAGCATTAAGCAAGCCACCTCAGAGTGCTTCTTAACATTAGCAGCGTGTACAAGCCTTTGCGCATCAGATGCTCCTTCAGCAAGATCCTCCGGATTGGGAGTAGTCAAGATATCGATAGTACCCGTTGCTCTCAAGACAATTCTTAGCGAGCGGTACCATTCATTGAAGTTTGGGCCAGTAAGTTCGGGACGTTCAAATAAAGCTTTGAATGCGGAACTTATCGTGTTATTGGTGGGTTGAGCCATTTCTACATAAATAAGTTCAAATTTTACTATTGTCGATAACAAAATACTTACAAGAAAATAAAATTACCCCGGTATAAAAACCATATTATTTTCCTTGAATTCTAGAACTATATTGACATAGATCCATTACATCAGTTGATCTGCTAGTAATGAATGTACTCAACATAGCGAGTTGTCGAACAATTCAACTGACAAACAATTTTCAATTTCTAGATATTTAAGGGATTTACATTGCCAAAAAACGTTTTGCATTGTAAACATGTTTTATCCCTTCTGAATGCATTAAGTTTCCAGATCTCACTGAGTAACTTAATCAAGTCATCTAATCCGAGTAACGTAAAACCATCGTACGAATTCTCATTCTACAAACGGTTTTCTCTCCATCACAACATCACCCAAAAATCTCATTTGATGACGAAGTAATTTCAAGTGTTCGTCAATTAGGAGCATTTGACTTAAATTTTAAGGGTATAAATTTTGATGTCAAAATCAATGTATGAAGAAGCATGCATACAATCTCCATAGCCTAAGTTTAATAAAACGTTTAATAAACTTTTCCACGAGATTAAATTTCTTCATAAATTATGTTGCGGTATTGGTTAATCCAATTAAAGAATTTACCCATAACTAATCACATCGTACTTTTGCTAGAACTCGGCTACGCACAAAGCAATACCCTTATTCATTATGTTTCGGATGTGAATTTGTGGTAAATCATCCTTAAGGTATAATTCAATTAATAATCGTAGGTAATTTCAATATGACGCACAGGCGAGCCGGGAATTTGGTCAGCGACTAATGGCATAACACCTCCTTCCTTAACCGGGTACATGACCAGCGGTTCGTTAAACCCACTTTATAGTTTGTCAAATAGAGTAGGCCGTTAGATTATTATTGCAATTCACCAATCAACGTAATCTTATGTAATTTAAATCTCTAACAAATCATTATTTTAATATGATTTAGTCCATATTATTTCTTTTCAAAACAAAACCCTTGTTTACAACAATTCAACAATTTTATATATAAACAAGTAAAAAAACTAAATCATAAACACATAATAACAATTTATATGTGCAATAAATAAATGAAATAGCCACATGCATACGATTTATTCAATAATCATCAAATCTAGGTCTCTATATTCATATAAAAGTCTTCCGTAATTCAAGATTTATTCAATCAAATAATCACGTAGCACATAAAATCATATAACCATATAATTTTACGATCCATGAAAACATGCACGTAATCATGGATTCCCCACAAATCTTAACAATTAAATCTCTACGGATCGTAACCATACATGACATAACAATTAATCATGCAATTTAATCTAAAATTATCCCACATGTAATTTAGGGTTTCAAAACTATTCCCTTTTTTTAATTTAAAAATAGAGTAAAACCTTAATTTTTAAAAAACAAAACCCTAATTTTATGAAAACCTAAAAGAACATGTAGTTTTAACTCAAAACAATTATAGTTAAAAAAACTTTAGATTTTCGATAATTATAACATGTTAAAACGGCTCCTGATGCCACTGAAGGTTTATTAATATCATAACAATTATATAAAACCCTAAACGAGATCAAAGCACATATAGCGGAAGCGATTTAACAAGATCATAATAACACAATTATAATTAATCGAATTAGGGTTACATACCTTTACGCTAAAGCAAATCCACAAGACGAAGAAAGAATCACCAATTCCGGTTTATACCGTAATATACCAAGATATAGTCTTAAGTAAGACTATATTACGATCTTGTACACACGTAATACAGCGAGCTAACCGTGATTATAGCACGTGAAAACCGAGCTACAAGGCTTGTAAATAATCTACCCAACAACCCTAGAGAGGGGCTAGGACTAGATTATCATCACAATCGATCAACCAAGAAAACCAACCGAAACCCTTCGTGGGTTACACCTTGCGATCGAACCAAAAGAGAGAGAACGGAAAGAGATTCAAGTTATGTTGTGAATTATGAGGGATAAGGAGGTGTATTTATAGGCCTCAACCCATTGTAGCCCAAGTAAATAAAAGGCAACTTTTGCCCCCCCCCCCCCCCCCTTGGAGCCCTAACCGACGGTCGAAACACCCCTTGTGGGGTGTTCCGGAACTTTCCGTCCTTCTTTTCCTTTTAATCTCTTACTATATATTATTTTAACATTCGTTAATACTTAACTATTAATTAATTAACGATCGTTAAAGTTATATAGTTACTTGCTCGGTTTAATTTTATAAATACATAAATATATATTTATTAAATAAATTAATAAATACAATAAATATATTTATTAATTAAATTAACTCTTTACGTATTGTATACAATCCCGTAATCTCGAGTTCGATCCTATCATACGACTATTAAATATAAGTCCATAAACTTACAAGCAACAACTTAAAAAGTTTCACTCAAAGTCATACCCTCAACATGAATCTCGTGTAGTAAAACCTGCAGATCTTGAACCTGAGTTATTACATTCTTTGAATCAACCATCTTGTAATCCAAAAAACGAGCTACCACGAAATTCTTTATCAACATCCTCAATTTTATACTTAGGTTCCAATGACTCCCATAATTCTTTAGCAGTCGTAGTCTTGCAGTACACGTTGTACAAAGAGTCCACCAAACCATTCAAAACATAGTTGTGACACAAGAAGTCTGAATGAATACATGCTTCAACAGCTTGCACGGTTGTTGATTAGTAGGTTGACCTTCCTGAGGAGGTTCCACCTGAGGTAGAGTCTCTTTTAAGAACTTCGCAAAGTTTAAAGTAGTGAGATAGAAGAACATCTTCTACAGCCACCTCTTAAAATTACGCCCATTGAAATTTCTGGTTTTCAGCATGATTAACAACTGTGTGGGTAACTGCACACCAGTTACATTCACAGGGTTAGTCGCAAGAGTTTCAGTACCATTAGTCATCTTGAAAGATCAAACAAGATCAAAACACAAACAGTTAGACAACTGTTATAAATCTTTATATAAGAAATTAAGTCGTTATCTCTATATTCTTGTATTGGATCTGCTTCAAAGAAATTCAATCTTGGTTTCAATGAATCAAATTTAACAACTCAAAGATCATAAAACTGTTAACTAAAATCTGTGAAGTTAAAACTGATTTCTAATGAAACTCAATCTTGCTTTCGACAGAAAACAGTTTATATAAAATATGTTAATGATATTAATCCGATTTAATGAAAGGCTTTAATTCTGGTACACAAAATCTGCTTTAAGATTGTAGAAAATGGTCTACACTTTTATTATACAAAATCGAATTACAAGTATAAACTGACATAAATTAAGAGCCAGAAAAAAATAACAGTAATGAAGAAAGCAGTAAAGACTAAGACGAGGCACGTGTTTAACACGCTTCTCTTAAAACAGATTCACTGTCTGTTTCCCAGGGTAAAACATCCAAAGCTGTTATACAGCCGGACTTGACACACTTGTCTGAAAGATCACGAAAAGAATCGAGTGGTTCTGATCGAAGGACTGCTGGAAATCGTTTGGTAACGGGGATGTGTTTATTTTTGTGTCTAAAAACTGAATGAGACAGGTTATATTTATATTGAAATCTTCACTTGTTCTCAAAGAAAAATATACACCATAGTCAGACAAATCTGTTATAGCTAAAATAGATTTTCCTTTCTTTTTAACACACGAAAATATTATGTGAATAGCTTATTTACTAAGTTTATATCTATTCCTAAAATAGATGTACAAAATTTTCTGAAGAAAAATCCGAATATGCATAAAAAAGATTGCCCGTAGGCAAGGTTTCGGAGCTGCATTCGTGTCCCGTAGGTCGCGCGAGATCGCATAAGTTCAGAAGCTACGAACTCATTAATCCTGAAATTTGCACCCTCTGCGCGCGCGCACGTAGGTGTTGGCTTAAAACCAACCAAAAAGATTTTTGATAACCAATACCATGATTTCTTTATAAGCATGATTTCACTTCATGTTTTGGGCGATGTGTGTCAATTCTTATTTCCAAAATTTGTGTTTCACGTGCCTCACTTTAAAACACGATATCTCATTCATATTAACTTTATTTTGGAAATACTTTAGCTTTTTGCGAAATTTTTTTTGAGGAGAACGCAAAGCTACTAATTACCACGAATATATATAACATATGCATATATTAAATTATGTCCAAACTTTGTAAATATTACAAAACAATTTTTTTCCAACAGTTTCACCTCTGATCATGTCTGACTCACACGAAAAAAAAATGAACAATCAAGACGTCAAACCACGTCTAACCAGTGTCAGGGGAGAGTGAGGCGTTTTTAGCGAATACAAACATCCCCAAGTCTTTCTAAAGAGTTCAATCAAAAATACTATGTCAAATTTTTTTTAGTAAAAAATTATCTTTGATTTTTGCATTGAAGATGATCGAATAGAAAAAAATGATACGATAATTACACTCATCAAATATTCTTAAAAAGTGTCTTTAAAGCACTTGTTAGCTTATGTCACAAGTTACATAATCCTAATCAAAAAAGCATCATTTATAATGGGATTAGGTTTTACATAATCCCAAAATTAGGATAACTTTTACGTCTCGGGATGTCTTACGCTTCTTTTACGATATAATCCGTTTTTCTTCTGTTAATGTAATAAAGCTTCAGGATGCTTTTGGTTATAATCCATAATTTTTTACTTTAATGCCTGCCAAGTAACACTTATTTTTAAAACTTGCAAGGAACATATAACTTGTGGAACAAAACACTCCAATAATTGCTTAAAAGTCACCAAAATCTATAATAAAATCTACATGCATCATTATCATTCTCAAACCATTTTCTATTCGATACAACATTTCATTTTCTTGGTACCAAAATCATATCATTCTAGTTTCTATATATAGAAAGTCAACTTGACCAATATGACTCCAAGAAATTCTTCAGCATCTTACGGGGTCCGAACCCTTGCCACCTTGTTGATATGCCGCTATAGAGTTAACACGGGGAGAACAGTTAGCTGTTCGGCCTACCAGCAAATGAGTGGTGACATGAGGTTTCCCAAGTTTGGTTATGGCGTTGGTAGCTCAATGCACCAAGTGTCAAGCATTTCGAGTGGCGACTTGGCTAAAAGACCAGATTCTAAAATGTGTATATCTTCATCTTTCAATTGTTTTTTGGTTTTCTAAAATGTTAAATCTTAAACTTGTTCTATCTTTTATGAACTAAAAACGCAGGGAAAACGAAGATGCTGCGTTCAATGAACAACCATCGGATCCAGCTCCTCCAAGACCTAATATATTTTCATGGTATGTACTCTTTGACCCTTTTACAAAATAAACACAAACAATTCACAAGTTTTGACATTTATACCAAATACAGAAAGGGATAAATAGTATTCTAAGTATGCATACAATGCTATAAAAAATAAATATTATACAGTTCAACAAGAGGTTGCAAGCTCAAACCATTACTCCTGACTGGGTCGATTAGAGATGTGTTTAATATCAAACACAACAGGAAAACATGCGACCCACCCAATTTAGGAATTCAGATTATCATTAAGATAATATTGTTTACGAATCATACCTAACACGTTAAATGTACAGAAAGTATTTGTGACTCGGTCCGTTTTGACCCATCCTCTTTTCAGTCTTTCAGACAACTCTTTTTGACCCGTTACCTAACCAAGATTAGTGTATCGAAATTATTTGATTGGTGCAGGGTAAAATGGGTTTTGGGCTCTATCATGCCCTTTATGCTCTCATTCTGGAAGCAAAAATGGGACAGCATGCTAAAGCTAGAAGGCAAATACATTTAAGCTTTGTAAGTTTAATCATTTTTTGATAATAGATGCAAAGACAATAAAAGATTATTATTAATTCAGGCAAAGTGGAGGAAGTCGCTAAAGAGGTAGAGGAAGTGGCTGAGGTGGTAGAAAAGGTGGCAACTACAACCGAAAAAATATCCGCAGAAGTTGCAGACAAGTTAGACGATGGTGAACTGAAACAAGTTGCTCTAATGCTAGAGCATGTATCTACTATCATTTCCAAGGATGCTCGTATGACCGAAGAGTTCATTCACAAGGTACTTAACAACAAATTATTTGATGTTCACCTTTTATTTGCTGATAAATTTTGGTTCATTGTAGGTTGGTGATTTGAAGCAAGACATCACAGATTTGGAAAATATGGTCGAACCCGTCATTGAGAAAACAAAAAAGTAGATGATGATTACGGGATATGTTATTATTGAATTTCTCAAATCTTTGGACTAAATTGTAACTTTTTTGTACATAATTTTATAAATATTCAACATTGTTAACCTACATTAAAAGTCAGCACAATAATATATTAGTACATGCTAAACTAATGGCATACATCCCAATACTTAATAACTACATCCGAGATGTATGCTAACCTACATCTTAACTAATCATTATACAGTAGTTAATTAACTACATCGGGAGATGTAGGCTACACGTTTCTATATATCTGTCGTTGATATTCACTCAAAACTGATATAACGATCATCAACCACTCCCTCGTTGAACCCTACAGGATGGAGATCAAGATTCAATCCACTCAGTTTATAAAACCATCAAAGTCGACCCAAGAAAATCTGAGTAAATTTAAGTTATCGTTGCTCGATCAACTTGCTCCATTTTCATGCATAAATCTAGTGTTTTACTATAAGGCCAGTGGTGAGGTTAGCATTTCAGATAGATATGGCCAGCTGGTCAAATCTTTATCCGAGACGCTAACTTTTTATTATCCACTAGCAGGCATAATCACAGAAGATAGGCTCGTAGTAGACTGTAATGATCAAGGGGTAAAGTATATAGAGACTCGAGTGAGTACTAGACTCGGTGATTTTCTTGAACAAGGTCCCAAGTTTGATCATGTTAGACAACTCATTGGTGCATCAGATCAGGTCACAACTACATTGATAACGATCCAGGTCAACTTCTTTGAGTGTGGTGGAACTGTTATTGGTGTGAGTGCTTCCCATAAAATCACTGATGCTTGCAACCTTGTCAGATTCATTAATGAATGGGCTAGCACAAACCGCACAGGAGTCAGCAATGGTGACTTCGCACCTTCTTTTGATGACTTGGCATTTAGTTTTCCACCAAAGGAAACTTCACCACTTTATAAGTTACCCGTTAAAGTTGAGCAAGACGTCATGAATGTGACCAAACGGTTTATTTTTAATGAAACTACAATATCAAAGCTAAGAGAAAAAGCTGCTTCTGTAAATGGAAAACATAGTCGAGTAACTTTGGTGGCTGCATGTATATGGAAGGCCCTTATCTCAGTTGACCATGTCAAAAGTGGGAGATCCCGCGATTGCTTGTTGGCGCCTGCGATAAATTTAAGAGGTAAGGCCAGATCACCCATAACAGAGAGCTCATTTGGGAATGTGTGGGCTCCTTATCCTATTCGCTTTTTGCCAAATGAAATGAAATCCACGTTCACTAATCTTGTGGCCTTGATAGGAGATACAACAAAAGATGTTATCATGTGGCTTCAAAAGGCAAGTGCTGAAGAGATAGGAAGACAAGCAATTGCAAATTATGCCGAGAGTGATGAAGAACTAAAGGAAAATAAATTTTGCATTTTTACTAGTTGGTGTCGGTTTCCAATATACGAGGTTGATTTTGGTTGGGGCAAGCCCGTCTGGGCAAGTGACGGTGGCAGTTCACTTGAGATGGTAACTTTAATGGATGACAAACATGGTGATGGTATTGAAGCATGGGTGAATCTGAAGGAGAACGACATGTATGTATTTGAACAGGATCAGGACATTGTAGCCTTCACCACCTAATATCTCAATTCGTCATTTCATACTGTTGTAAATTTATACCTTATCTCCTAATCTTGATATAAACAAAATTATCTCATAAACTGCCACACTTTTCTTAACTTTACTTTTCATTTTACCATCAAAGAATAAGTCCAAACCGGCAACTCTTAAAGACCAAGTAAAATTTTCCACTCAATTGTATATATATATATCTCTTCGGTCCTCTTTCAAAGTTGAACTACTGATTTATCATTCGCTTCCTCTCTGAAAACAAAGATATCAGAAGTCATAACTAGCCTTACAGAATGGAGGTTAAGATTAAATCTACACAGTTCATAAAACCATCGAAGTCAACCCCAGAAAATTTACGCAGTTACAAGTTATCGAGGCTCGATCAACTTGCTCTACCTTCGTACATGAATCAAGTCTATTACTATAAGCCCAGTGGTGATATTAACATTTTAGATACATGTGGTCAACTGGTGAAGTCTTTATCAGAAGTGCTAACTTTGTTTTACCCCCTAGCTGGACGAATCGCAGAAGAGGGACTCAAGGTTGATTGTAGTGATCAGGGGGTCAAGTTCATCGAAACTAAGGTTACTGAAAGACTTGATGATTTTCTCAAACAAGGTCCCAAGATTGACCATGTAAAACAACTCATCGGTAAAGACACAACCACTTTAGTAATAGTCCAAGTCAACGTCTTTGACTGTGGTGCACTTGCTATTGGTGTGAGTGCTTCACACAAAGTAACTGACGCATACAATCTAGTTAGTTTCGTTAACCAATGGGCTAGCACGAATCGCACCGGATGCATCAGTGATGCCTTTTGTCCTACATTTGACAATTTGGCTTCTCTGTTCCAACCGACGGCGATTTTGTCAATGGAGCAATCACCTGTTTCAAACGAACCCTTACCCAAAATAGTCACAAAAAGGTATGTGTTTAATGCTAGTATCATATCAAAGCTAAAAGAAAAAGTCGGGTCAGACAATGAAAAACATAGTCGAGTAACATTGGTGGCTGCATTAATCTGGAAAGCTCTTATATCAGTTGATCAAGTCAAAAGTGGGAGCCTAAGGAATTGCATATTGGCCCCTGCAATTAACTTAAGAGGAAAGATTGGCTCACGAATATTAGATAGCTCATTTGGGAATGTCTGGATTCCTTATTCAATCCGCTTTTTGCAAAACGAGATGGAACTCAAGTTTGCTAATCTCGTGCGCCTGATAGAAGACACAACAAGAGAAATTATCATGGAGCTTCCGAATGCAAGTGGTGAAGACATATGCACAAAGGCTATGGCGTGTTATGCCGAGGTTGGGGAAGAACTAAAGCAGAACAAGTTTTCCATTTTTACAAGTTGGTGTCGGTTTCCGATTTATGAGGCTGATTTTGGTTGGGGTAAGCCCTATTGGGTAAGTGAAGCGGGTCGTTCACATGATATGGTAACTTTAATGGATGACAAACATGGCGATGGAGTTGAAGCATGGGTGAATTTGAATGAGAATGACATGCATGTATTTGAAAAAGATGAAGACATTATAGAAATAACCTCATAAAACTTATTTTGTAGTCATTCCTACTGTTGTGTGTAGTATGTCTCATCTTATTCCATTAAAGCTTTATACATTCCCGTGTGATTTTCTCCTAACATAATTATGAATGTTTGTCAAATGAATTGCCTAATTAAGGATACCTCATTCGATAATAATGTATATGTCGATTTACAAGGTTCTTACGGTTAATTAATCAATAGTTTTCAAAGTTATGCGATATCAATTAAAGCTATCAAGGTTCATAAAGATCCGAAACATAATCCCTTAGTAAAATCACATAACAATGGGAATATTCATCGTGTTCTCTATGGTGTGGCTATAATTCACAGAACTAGATCCCTACCACAAGTGGGCTAAAGCCCGGAACCGGTCGCAAAAAGAATGTTCTTGTTATAGGCCTTGCCCAATGGTTAGTCCAATCTACAAATCATTTAAGGACAGGTTATAGCTGGTATACAGGAAAGGCCAGTTAAGTCCCGCCCAACCTGGCTCGATGAGAGTGTAAGGTCCAATGGTGTTCATAAAGCACCAAGGGTGCTCGCATCGCAGCTTTGGGGTCACTAAGATTTATTTCTTTTTAAGATATGTTTGATTAAACAGAAGAGACCCTTATTATTGTATAATTTGATACAAAAAGCAAGTTGGGAATAAAGTAGTGATAACATCATGTGTCTGAAGAGAAAGAGACCTTCATAAACAAAGCTTTATTAAAACCGATTTGTCAAATAGAAAAAGGTACAGGTAGTAGGTGCAAAATGTGGTTATATACCATGTCAAGTAGAGGGGTAGGTTACTCGGACACTTTGGCTAACAACTCACAAGAACAGTCGCCAATAACTGAAAATGCCATTTGTGCCATGTTCATGACATGCCTTTTCATCATGATTATAATGCGCGTTAAATATCATTAAGTCTGCGACTATAATGATTATCCATGTATCAAGTGTCATTGATCGGGTCTTTAACCAAATATACCTACGCGAAAGTTGTTCCTTTGGTTGTCATGAGTTACGTACGACCTTTCAATGAAGTAACCAAAAACTAGAATTTCACTTCTGCATCCTGACTATATTAAATTCCAAGGATATTGTTGAAGTATTCCAAGAAGCTATCAGCTGGCATAAGATTCCCGTGCATCTCGCAATAAAATTCGCAAACATTTCTATATGTTTAGATCTTCTTTCAAAACTTGATATAGCATTCATTTACTACTCCCTCAATTATCCTTAAAGCATGGAGGTTAAGATTCAATCTGTAAAGCTCATAAAACCATCAAAGTCAACTCCAAAAAAGCAAACAACTTTCAAGCTATCATTGCTGGATCAACTTGCTCCATTGTCATATGTAAATCTAGTATTTTATTACAAGGCCACTGGAGTAGTTGAAACTTCTGATAGATGCGGGCAGCTAGTCAACTCTTTATCAGAGGCGCTAACTTTGTATTACCCACTAGCTGGCAGAATCACATGAGATGGGCTCGTAGTAGAATGCAACGACCAAGGTGTCCAGTATATATAGAGACTCAAGTTAGTACACAGCTCAGTTATTTTCTCGAGCAAGGTCCCAATATTGACCATATTAGAAAGCTTATCGGTGCACCAGATCAAGTCGCAACCACATTGGTGACTGTCCAGGTCATGTCTTTGATTGTGGTTCAATTGCTATCGGTGTGAGTGCTTCACACAAAGTGACCGATGCTTACAACCTTGTCAGGTTCATTAATGAATGGGCTAGCACGAATCGTACAGGGGTCAGCAATGGTGCATTTGCACCTTCTTTTGATAACTTGGCATTAAGTTTCCCACCAAAGGAGACGTCATCACTAAAGCACACAGATGACCAAGATGCCATGATAGTGACAAAAAGGTTTGTGATTAATGGACCTACAATATCAAAGCTAAGAGAAAAAACCGGCTCTGTAAATGAAAAACACAGTCGAGTAACATTAGTGGCTGCATTAATATGAAAGGCTCTTATCTCCGTTGACCAAGCCAAAAGTAGGACAGTCAGGGATTGCTTGTTGGCTCCTGCAATGAATTTGAGAGGAAAGGCAGGATCACCAGTATCTGAAACTTCGTTCGGGAATGTATGGTTTCCTTATCCTATTCGCTTTTTACCAAACAAGATGGAATCCAAGTTTGCTAATCTTGTGGCCTTGATAGAAGACACAACAAGAACTATCATCATGCAGCTTTCGAAAGCATCTGCTGAAGAGATATGCACACGGGCTATTTCATATTATGCCGAGGGTGAAGTAGAGCTAAAACAGAATAAATTCTTCATTTTCCCAAGTTGGTGCCGATTTCCAATATATGAGATCGACTTTGGTTGGGGTAAGCCTGACTGGGCAAGTGACGCCGGCAATTCACTACAGAAGGTAATTTTAACCGACGAAAAAAATGGTTATGGAATCGAAGCATGGGTGAATCTGAACGAGAAAGACATGCATGCGTTTGAACAAGATCAGGACATTTTAGCCTTCACCGCATAATAGCCTGAACTTGTTAGTAATATTTTATATCTTATCTTGTTATCTTGATTTCAACAAAGTTGTCTTAACTTCACATGTTTCTTAACTTTAGCTTTACACTGATATAATATTGAACAACCCTGTCATAATCATAGAATAAGTCACACAACCATGAAAAAGCCTGAAAGTACTCCATTGGACATATAGATTTTTGCTACTTATCTTAATCTATACAACTCTTTAGTCTTAATCTTCTTCGAAATACTGATATACTTCAGCAATCACTTGCTCGCTTTATCAAATAGAAACTATCATACACTCCCTATAACATGGAAGTTAAAACTCAATCTACAAAGTACATAATACCATCTAAGTCTACTCCTGCTAGTTTACGCAGTTACAAGTTATCAAGGCTCGATCAAATTTCACCGCCATCATACATAAAACAGATCTATTACTATAAGCCGAGTGGTGATGTTGACGTTTCAAATATATGTGGTCAGCTGGTCAAGTCATTATCAGAGGTGCTAAGTTTATTTTACCCTCTAGCTGGACGAATCACCAAAGACGCGCTCGAGGTTGATTGTAGTGATCAAGGGGTGAAGTACTTGGAAACAAAAGTTAGTACAAGACTGGATGATTTTCTTGAAGAAGGTCCCAAGATTGACCATGTTAAGAAACTTATTAGCATACCAGATCCAGTCGAAACTACGTTGGTAACGGTCCAGGTCAACGTCTTTGATTGTGGAGCACATGTTATTGGTGTGAGTGCTTCACATAAAGTTACTGATGGATACAGTCTAGTAAGGTTTATTAACCAATGGGCTTGCATAAACAGGACAGGGTGTATTGATGATGCATTTCCCCTTTCTTTTAATAAGGTGGTTACTCTTTTCCCACCCAAGGTAGTTCCGTCAATTAAACAAATTCCCGTAACTAAGCGTCAACCGAAAATGGTCTCAAAACGATATATGTTTAGTGGTACTGTACTTTCAAGGCTAAGAGCAAAAGTAGGTTCACCAGATCGTACACATAGCCGCGTAACTCTAGTGACTGCGTTATTATGGAAGGCTCTAATCAGTGTTGACAAATCTAAGAGTGGGAGCCTAAGGAATTACATCATGGCCCCTACAATTAACTTAAGAGGGAAGGTAGGTTCAGAAATAACAGAAAGCTCATTTGGGAATGTATGGGTTCCGTATTCAATCCGGTATTTTCAAAATGAAATGGAGCCCGAGTTTGTTAATCTCGTGCATCTGATAGAAGACACTAATAAGAATTTAATCATGGGGCTTTCAAAAGCAAGTGGTGAAGAGATATGCGCACAGGCAATTGCCGGTTTTGACGAGGTTGAAGAAGAAATAAAGCTGAATAAGTCTCCCATCATAACAAGTTGGTGTCGGTTTCCTATTTATAATGCTGATTTTGGTTGGGGTAAGCCCTATTGGGTAAGTGAAGCTGGTCGTTCACGAAATATGGTAACTCTAATTGATAACCGAAATGGCGATGGAATTGAAGCATGGGTGGATCTGAATGAGAAAGACATGTATGAGTTTGAAAAAGATGAGGACATTGCAGAACTCACTTCTGAAGCGGTTTTACATGTCTTATAGTAGCCATCTCGATCTATATTTAACTAGTCTTTGCAATATCTCATCTTGATTCAAATAAAGTCGTAAACTTTCCCCCATCGTTTGGTGCAAATAAAATTATTTAATGTTTCTCAATGATAAGCAACCTCTAATATAGTAAATATTTTGGGTGAATTGTCTATTGATGATACCTCATTCAATAATAATGTATATGTATATTTAACCAACTAAGCAATATAAACTAAGCAACCCACTTTCATACATGACCCAAAACAATGAAACATAGTCTCATTCTCGTAGTGAAATCACATGGCCAATAGGAAATTCATTCTGATAGTAAGCCTTCCCACACAGCACTCGCAAAGTCGCAATATAGTCAACTAAAGATGCACAAAGTGAGCCAAGGCCCAAAAATGTTCCAAGGACCACTGTCCTTTACAGACCTAGTCCGCCTATCAGTCGCTAAAATTTCAAATCAAGTAAGGACAGGTTGAAGCCGGTTTACTAGAGCGCCCAGCTAAGTTCGATCCTTGCTCGATGAGCGTTTAAGATCCCATGGTATTGATTCAAGGTACCAAGGGTGCCCACACAGTTTTCTCACGGAAATATGCTGAATGATTAGGTCGTCACTTAGTAACCCAATGCTACAAGTTTTCTCACGGAAAGCTGATACATGATGTCAATCAAATTAAACTAATTGTACTTCATATAGCATAATTTCTAGTTCATTCTTATTAACTACAATTATACTATATATACTCCGTTGAAAACCCCGGCCGTACTCCGGCTTCTAGTTACCTCCCACGGTTACCCGTGGTGGCCAACTGAGCTAGCCTAGTTGGTTCGTTTATAATTACTATTTAGGGAAACAAATCAAGGTCATCACTTAACCAGCAAAACTACCATAACTCTTACGCTCAGTTCTCGAGTTTTAGATGAAAGGAAAAGGAAAAGAATAGGAAAAGGAAAATGAAAGGAAAGGTAAAGGAAATGTTATTTACATGTTCTTGAGACAAAGGAAAGGAAAATGAAAGTAAACAAGATTCATGTTCTTGAGGTAAAGGAAAAGGAAAATAACTTGTTAAATTACATATAGGCCCCTTTAGTTTTTATGACCAAATATTATTAAAAGGGTATTTTAGTCTTTAAATAACTTATAATAAGATTTCCTTTCCTTTTCCTCACACTTTTGGGAGGAAAGTTTTATAAAGAAAACTTCCTCCCATTTTTTACTCTAATTCCTTTTTCTTCTTAAAAAAAACTAAAGAACACAAAACTCTTTCCCTTTCCTTTCACTTCCTTTCAAATATTAACTCAAGAACACAGTGTTAGGGAAAATAACAAAAATACCCATTTTTCAACCCAATTTCACAAAATACCCAATTTTTTTCTTCAAAAAGCAAAAATACCCATTTTTCAACCCAATTTCACAAAATACCCATTTTTTCTTCAAAAAGCAAAAATACCCATAAATTTCGAAAAATTGGAGACTTTACGAAATAGAAAAAAAAAATAGAAAATTTTCGAAATTTATGATGATTTTTTGCGAAATTTCTAAAAATTTTCGAAAATATTAACGGGGTGCTTGGCAATGCATTTAACAGCAACACACTATATGTGTTGCTGTTAAACGTGCTGGCAAACACCCTTTAAAAACAGAAAAAGCTCAAATTAGCTTATTTAAGCTGTTTAAAAGCCAAAACCAAGGATTACTGTGAAAAAACAATGGATATGCATATTTAATAAGAAAAAGGGTACATATTCAAGGCTCGGAAGTTACTTTATAATAAATCTTTTATAAGTATCAAGAAGAACTTGCCATAAGAGACCGAGAATGAGACAATGCCACAAGACCTCTTAAACCAGACCACAAAAGTACAATAGCTTCCTTCCAGTCCAAGTAGTAACCAAAATAAGCTAATTTGAGCTTTTTCTGTTTTTAAAGGGGTGTTTGGCAACGCTTTAACAGTTGTGTCACTGATTAATGCGTTGCCAAACACCCCATTTAATATTTTCGAAATTTCGCAAAATTTCTGAAAAATTTCGAATTTTTTCCTATTTCACAAACTTGTCACTTTTTGCGAAATTTATGGGTATTTTGGCTTTTTTTTTTTAAATTGAGTATTTTGTGAAGTTAGATTATAAAAATGGGTATTTTTGTGAGTTTCCCTAACTCGTATTATAGCTTAAAATCAGCAGTGAATAGGGAGCTTCATAACATATAATACCTCACATAAAAAAAAGTAAGAGGTACTTAATGCTCGATAAATTACTGATTTACATAAATTTTTCACTATCATCAGCTAGAGCACTTAGCAAAAAGTAGATGATATTATTACAACTAACTGGGTGTAAAAAAAATTTGCACCGTTGTCAATGCATTAGGATCTTTATTAAGCTTATCTCTTTTGTTACTTGCCTTGTAGTACAGTCATATTAAACTACATAGGCACATAGCTAAACAAAAAAGATACAATATATGTAATTAGCATTCCAAATACTTCAATTAAAGAAGTTTTAAAAAAATGACTCATTTATTGCTTAAAATTCCACAAAACCAATAGAAATGTTCTAAAAATCATTATCTTACCAAATGCCGGCTATATATATGAATATGAAGTAAATTTGTCCAGAAAAGTCACGATATGATACCAGTAGTTAACCCTGAACTTGTGAACTTTATTTAACCAAAAAAGTAGATAAGTAAAACATACCTATCTTTTAATTTGTTGGTATGTACTCATTAGGATCTGATACAAAAGAAACAAAACAAGGCATCTTTTATGACATTTGTCACCGGAAATCTTGCATGACTACTGTCAATGCATTCAATGCTGCAAGTATTCAGAATCACATTATTTCTGGACTACAAAGTATCAAAATGCAATTCTGTGAGAAACTCCTATATGAACATAAAATGGGTTGCAACAGATGCAGTCCATAGAACTAATATAAATCATTTAGTTTTGGTGCATGATAATATGGTTTGTGGTTAAAACTGTTCATAGAGTAAGAGTGGAAGCAAAGTTTGATATATATACTTCAGAAATTAGCCCGTACCACATTGATAACAAAGAGAGCTTATCCAGCCTACAGTATGGAAATCAAGATTAGATCCATACAGATCATAAAACCGTCAAAGGATACTCCTGAAAATCAACGCAATTTCAAGTTATCTTTGTTTGATCAGCTTGCTGCATTTTCAAACATAGATCTGATCCTCTACTATAAGCCTAGTTGTGAGGGTAACATAACTGATAGATGGAATCAGCTGGTGAAGTCTTTATCAGAGGTTCTATGTTCATATTACCCACTAGCTGGAAGAATCAAAGAAGACGGGCTTGAAATTGATTGTTGTGATCAAGGAGTTAAGTATTTGGAGACACGAGTGACTACGACACTTGACAATTTTCTCAAAGAAGGTCCCGAGATTGAAAACATTAGGAAATTCGTTGATGCACCAGATCAAGCTACAACCACACTGCTAACTATCCAGGTGAATGTCTTTGATTGTGATGCACTTGCAATAGGTGTGAGTGCCTTGCACAAGGTCACTGATACATGCAACCTGATTAGGTTCATTAATGAATGGGCGGGCATAAACCGCACTGGGGGTAGCAAGGCTGCATTTTGCCCATCTTTTGATAACTTGGCTGCTTTCTTCCCACCCATGGAAGTTCCTTTGTCTAATTATCCACCAATTCCTAGTGATCCCGACGCCATTATTGTCAATAAGAGGTTTCTGTTTAATCGGACTGCGCTATCAAAGTTAAGAGCAAAGGCGGGCTCATCACAGCGTAGACATAGTCGAGTAACACTAGTGACTGCACTAATATGGAAGGCACTAATTTCGATTGATCAAGTAAAAAATGGAAGCATCAGGGATTGTTTGTTGACCCCAGCAATGAACTTGAGAGGTAAGGCAGGCTCACCAATATCAGAAAGCTCGTTTGGAAATGTATGGGCCCCATACCCCATCCGTTTCTTGCACAAAGAAATGAAACCCACGTTTCATAATCTCGTGGTCCTAACAGAAGACGCAACAAGAAGCACTATTATGTCGCTTCGGAAAGCAAGCAGTAAAGAGATACACACGCAGACAGTAGCATGTCATGTGGAGGTTGATGAAGAGCTAAAGCAAAACAAGTTTTGCATTTATACAAGCTGGTGTTCATTCCCTATATACGATGCTGATTTTGGTTGGGGTAAGCCCTACTGGGCAAGTGGTATTGGGAGCACAATTGAAATGGTAACTTTAATGGATGACAAAGATGGCGATGGGATTGAAGCATGGGTGAGTCTGAAAGAGAAAGATATGAACTTGTTTGAACACGATATGGACATATTAGCTTTCACCTCCTAAGTTCTTTTACCTTTCCAATGTTTAGTCATCCCTACGGTCGTTGCAATTTAGTCTTATCTTCTGTATTCCAATAAAGTTGTAACGATTCAATAAATAAATATTACGAGGGAACTTTATAGTTCTTCAAAGCTAAGGCAGATTCTTATAGGATGTCCACTTGCTCCATAATAAGTCAACACTAATATACACAAACTACAACACTAAAAATCTATTGATTTGCATTCTCGGAAATGAAGAGGAAAAATTGGTACTAGATGAGTCAGACTTCTAATATACCGGGGACACAATGAATAATGTCAATTCAACTCAAACAAATCAACAACAACAAACTAGTAAATTAGCAAGATTAACGATGTCAAATCAACCGGTGAAACATCAATATAATTGTATATCAGGCAATAGGGAATGATGTCAATTCAACTCAAACAAATCAACAACAACAACAAACTAATAAATTAGCAAGATTAACGAAAACAAATTATTACATGAAATGTATTGAAAAATGGAATCTTGCAATTAACATGTAAGACCTTGAAAGAAAAGATTAATGGATAATTGATGCTTAGTAGGATTAGCCTTTCAAAACAGAAAGACTGGCGATATGTTAATTAGGGGCCTCAAGTGTTTTACTCTAAAACCTCCAGCTTCACAAATGATCCTAGTTACTTTTAAACCTTGAATTTCTCTTTCTTGTATAACAGGAAAAAGGAAGATACCTTAAGGGCACGTTTCGTACAGAGAATTTCAGAGATTGGAAATGAAATAAAGAATTGAATTCTTATAATCCATTCTTTCATTCTTTGTCGTGTTTGGTTGATATAATCCATTCTACCAACCGATCCAGTGTCATCTCAACGCAAAACGAACAGTACAAGACATATATATATTTTTTTTTTTGACATTTTTACAACAAAGCATACACAACAAATATTTGTTAATTACTAAATAAAGTGTTAATCAAATGTATCCTTCAAATAAAACTATAATGAACCCAAGATCAGCAAGCAGATCTTTAATCCTATCAACCAACAAAGGTCACCTGCATCCAAGTACAGAACTAATTTTAATCATTCTATCTAATGCCGCGTCTATTTGGTTTATCATTACCTTATTGTTCTAACACTCATGTTCTATATCCTAAACAACGTTTCATTCTTTGTGCTCATAATAGATCTCATGTTACCTGATGCATTTTGATATATCACATGTCAAACTACCTATAATAAACCACATACCAAACCAATGAAAGAAATTCACCACACTTCTTGACTTTGTTTTACCGACTAGCGAACTAACTGGTGAAACACCAAAAGTATTACCATTGGTTACTTGAATCTAGAGGTGGCAAAAATGGACGCGCAGGGCGGGGCAAAACGGCGACGGACTAAGTGGGTGGCGGGCTAAACGGGAACGGCCAAACAGGCACGGGCTAAACGGGCGCAGACTAAACGGGTAAAAAACATATAAAAACGTAAAAAATACAAAAATTAGAATACTTGTTTAAAAGTCGGACAAAATTATTAAATATAAAATATCCGTCAAGTGACCAATTTGGTGTTTTACTTACGCCCATTAGAGCGCATCTAGCGTCTTACATGTGCCCATTGAGCCCATTAATAATAATGGGAAGACAAAAAATGCCCTACTTTTTTTAAAAGGGCTAACAAGTGTTAATAATTAGCAAGATGGGCAAGATTTGCTAACTCTAATACAGTTATTGTATAACTAGATCTCTTTTATATTCACAAAAAGGTTGTAAGATATATATATATATATATCTGTTGAAGCATGGTCGGACCGATCTTGACGACTCTCCTAGTCCGTTCGTCGTCTTCTTGGACCCTAAATGGTGCTGCAAACAAAGAAAACCCGGCTAAGAGTGAACATGAGGCTGGAGGCCCGGGGTCCACCTCCGACGGTCAAGTTAGTATCGGATCGATACAGTATAAGAGAGGTGTTGGTATGAGAAAATAACCTGTGGAGTAGGAGGCCCTTACCCCTGTATATATAGTGCTTGGACTAGGGTTTCCTATTGGATGGTAAGGTTGGGTCGCGGGCCTGTTGGGCCTAGCCCACTCCGGACTATAAGTCGACATGTCCCCCAGTCTAGTATGATATGGTTCGTGACCATGTTATGCTAGACTCACTCATTGACCACGCCTACTAAGCAACCGTGTACGGCTTGCTACTAGGACATCTTGTGGGTAGTCCGTAACATATGGCCCATTCGTAATGGGATACCTTAGCGGAAGTATGGTGAATCGGGGATGAAAATAGTGGCCCTAACCACTATACGTCATCATGTCCCCCCAGTCTAGTATGCGAGGTGGTCACCAAGGTTACTAGACTTTACACTATATCCGCTACATGTAAGCGTATCCGAGACGATTCATATAGTCGGAATCCACATTTAGCACATGAAGCTCCACCATATAGGCGACACCCGTATACATAAGATGGGTGATTGTGCTCGGATGCTTGGTTTCCCGTTACGTGTATGACAACCCATAAATTTCACAAGTATGATATATGCTATGATCGAATGGAAGTGGAAAACCACTAGAAAATTTTCCTTTTTTTGCATTACTTGGTAAGATGAACTGCTTCTCACAACCTGAATACTATACCAACATATTCTTATATGTTGTAAATACAATGTATATATCAAGAATGAATTCTAATAGTGATCTAATAATTAAGTATGAAGAACATCTCAAATATAATTATTGTGACACCCCCAAATAGGTCAAATGCAGCGGAAATAATAATTGGGTGTCACGTAGGTGGATCAACAACAGATAGTGTGTACAACAACAGATAAAAGATTATCAAATCAAATATTACATGAACCATAGTACAAATTGTCATAAAATTTGTCTTTAACATTATTCAGCAGTTTGTTTATTTCCCCGTTATAAATTCCCCGTTATAAAACCCCAGGTGAGCTCTATAAATGCTGCCTATCATGATGCTTGACTCCATGCACATCAAATACCTGCTTCAGTTTCCTAAGAAAAACATGTTTTGAGAGTCAACATAAAGTTGGTGAATTCATAGGTTTAATAAATTAAGTTTGGACAGTAAAACATTCACTGAAGTAATAATGCACATAACATCAGCACTTAAAGGTAATTACATTTCCTGATTGCCCGAAACTGACGCTTAGACTCGCTAAGCCCTCAACAAATGAGGACCCTTCGCATAATAATAAATATAATGCACCCATAACAATGTTCCGACATGATACAAATTTGTTGTCCTGTCCCAGGCACAGTGAGCGCTACTCACTCAGATGCGGATGGTCAGTCCCAAATATATCTATTTATAACATTCAGGCTATACAATTAACAGTTTCAGTTCACGGGTCATGAGGCATTCTACACTAGGCAAATGTAATCAAAGTTTAACATATCAGTTCACGTCCATAAAATATGTTGCATGATTTCTCCCCCATAAAAGATTTAAAAGTTTGTCAATATATAGTGTGGAGCCATGAACTCACCTCAGTAGTAGTGTCAGTTAGATATCACTAGAAATCTGATAAAGTGTCCACGCTACAGTCAACTACCTAAGTAATTGTACAGTCTCAGTATATGTATAAAATAATGCATGAAATCTCTGAATGATAGCTGTGCATGCTTATACCGGTTTTAAGCAATTTATTAAAATTAATGTATTTTAAGTAACCGTTATATAAGTATTAATAGTACTCAATATTAATTGTGTAGTTAATAATATAGTTTAAGTAAATAATACTTTACTTATTATTCTTGTACTTTTACTTTCATAAATTAGTTTAAATAACTTATATAAAAATGATTTCTGTATATTTAAAAGGATGAGAAAATAATATATATGTTTAATATATTTACTTATAAAATTGTTGTATATATATATATATATATAGAGAGTTATGATCAAATAAGAAGATTAAATAAAATTAGAAGAATGAGAAGAAACCACAACCACACATTTCAGATGCACCTACAAAGTCAGGTGCATCTCCCCTTAAAATTCTCCTTCCTTTGTGGAATTTGTGGTCAGGATTTCTTCTTATTCTTCTCATTTTATTTTTTCTTCTTACTGGATCCCTACTATATATATATATATATATATATATAATTTATAAAATGGTTTTTATAATGTGTAAACATTACATATAAATTAGTTTAAAATCCTTGAAGTTTCTATTAATTGCCGAAATGTCCTTAGGTTATAAGTTAAGGTATTTATAATTATTGTCCTCCACTAATTAATGTTTAGTTTAAGTTTTAACCTAAATATTAATATAAGGGTTTTCGGGCTTATATAAGTTTCATGTAAATGCAAAACAAGTCCCTCCATTTTATTTTAGGTTTACTACCCGCGATATTTAGACATTATACGCCTAAGGCTTATACAAGTTTTGGTAAGTGGCAATAATAGCCCCTAGGGCTCGTTTAACTTCCAAGTAATGACACAAATGGTCCTTCGAGTTTAATTAGGGTTTATGACTTAGGTTAAGTTACGAAAACAGCCCCTAGGGCTTGCTTATGTTTTGGCTAATTACACAATTAGTCCATAGGATTGTAAAAACATTTACTAACTTTCGATTAATTGCAAGAATGGTCCCTATGGTTTCCTTGTGTCTCGAATGGGGTTAAATGGTCCTTAAAATTTAGGATAAATACCCTTTTAGTCCTTGTGTTTAATGTCCTTGTTATTATAAGTTATATTTGTCACGGTTTAGTCCCTAAACTTTGTATATTTACACTTTTGACCCAAAAACTTTTATAAGGCATATTTAAAGTGTCAAAAAGTTTATATAAGTTCAAAAATATTAAGTGGGCTTGTTAAATAAGTCAATTGGGCTTATGAGCTTACTAAACATTTATTAGGCTTTACACGACCCATTAACCATTTTTATTTATTCAAATGGGCTAAAGTATTTCTAAATGGGCTTATTAACATTTTTAAGTACACTAAAATTATAAGGCTATCATAATGGGCTTATTTAACAAGTATGGGCCTAGTGGGCCCATTAAAGGTTCGGCTATTATTCATTGGGCCTAACTAAGTCCATTAACCATATATGGGCTTCTAGATTTAATAAGTAATGTTAATAACTATTCAAAGGATTTTATAGATCTAAGGTTTTTAACTACAAGTATGTGAGCTCATAAAATTTGTATATAACCTCTATAAGCTTAAACATACCCACGACATATATATAGTTTTTAGGATTTTCAAGATTAAATCTAGGTTTAGAGTATGGGTACATGTTCATGTGTTAGGGACAAGATAAATTTTATACAAATCCTTGTGGGAATAAAACAAGCTGTGACCTATGTAGGTCTAAATAGTTTTGAGTTTTAATAAGTTCATGATATGTGTTCATGGAAATGATTAAGAGTATGCTAAATGAATGAAAGTAAAATAGATATAAGTTTGTATGGACTTACTTGCTAAAATGAAAAGAATGAGGATAAGTAAACCAAAGGAAAACTTAAGCCTCTATGAACAATGATGGAAAAACCCTAGCTCTTCCACACAAGCTGTGACCTATATGGTTGTATATGTTCCTTAAACTTCCTTGGAGACCAAGTTGAGGTAGGAGAAGTAAATGTTTAGTATTTATGGTGAAAGAGACATTGATTTGGTGTAGTAATTGTGAAGTAAATGTGTTTTTGGTGTATATGCTTGCTTCAAGCTGTGAGGTAGAGAGAGTTTGAAAGGATTTTGTGAACTTGTGTTTTGTGTGTATGAAACTCTCAGCCAAATAAGCAAGATAATTTGGAATATCCCAAGTATAGTACTATGAATCTTGAGCTAGATCTTGTAGGATATGGCGAGATACTTGTGTAGATTTTCATGTGTCTCCCTAATTAGAAAAACATGTACTCCTTGCTTTTCTTCTTTTCTTGCCGTGTCTAAAGAAGTCAAAGGGGACAAGTATGGTTGTCAAATAGTGTCTAGTGTTGGGTGGTATGGTGTAAGTTGAAACTTGGCAACATAAATTATTTTCAAGTTTATAAAGTAAGTGTATGTTACAAGTGTATATATATTCGGCTAGTATATACATTTAGGGTAGAAATGAGTTTGATTTTTATAAATGTAGGGAGTTACTATAGGTCTAGGTAATATATTGTAAGCACTTGTGAAGTTTTTTGGTACTTTGTTTAATATTTTAGATAAATTGATGAAAGTATGTGATGTATGTAATATTAGAAATGTTATTCTTATTTGTTATAAATAAAAATGTTAAGGTGAGGTAACATGTATTGTTTTTATGGAGTCATATGGTTTTTTATAGTATGATATATGTAAATACATATACATATGATAGTAAGTCCAGATACTTGGTAAAATTAAGTATGTGAGATCATGTTTTCCAGACTATTATAATTATCAAACGGTGTACTAAGGTGGTGAGTCCTTGTTTATCATGTGGCCAGATAATTGTCATAGTAGTCAGAAAAGACTAAAGGTTCATATGTATTAAAATTAAATATGAAAGGATAGTATGATAAATTGGAAAATAATGCTTCAATTAATCATGCAAAAGTGGTAATAAATAGGTTCCAGAAATGATGAGTACAAATGTTGACAAAGTCAAATAGGTAAAATCAGAGGTTTTACAGTACATTCCCGTTATTTTAGCTTTGTCCTCAAATCTTAAGATGACGTCACCGGTCAGGTGAACAGATGCGGGTACTTGGTTCTGAACGATTCTTCTCGTTCCCAGGTGAACTCAGGACCTCTCCTCGAGTTCCAACGTACTTTGATCAGCGGAATGCGACTACGTTTCAATTTCTTAACCGCTCTCTCCATGATTTCTACTGGTTCTTCTGTGAACTGGAGTTTGTCGTCGAACTGAACTCCTTCCAAAGGCATAGCCAATGGTTCTTCAGCATAGCACTTCTTCATATTAGACACGTGGAAGGTAGAGTGTACCCGCTCAATTTTTGCGGTAACTCTAAACGATACGCTACCTCCCCGATCCTGGCTATCACTTTGAAAGGGCCGACATAACGTGGGTTCAGTTTCCCACGTTTACTAAAACGTACAACTCCCTTCTAAGGTGATACCTTGAGCATGACACGGCCACCTACTTCAAATTGCATAGGTTTACGTTTCAGGTCCGCGTAGCTCTTTTGTCGATCGCGAGCAGCTTGAATTCTTTGCTTTATGAGGAAGATCTTGTCGGTAGTCTCTTGGATTAACTCAGCTCCGGTGAGCTGAAATTCACCTATTTCTGCCCAGCACACTGGTTAACGACACTTTCGACCATATAATGCTTCGAAAGAGGCATCATGATGCTGGCGTGATAGCTGTTGTTGTAGGAGAATTCAACTAAAGGTATGTTGTCAACCCATCCATTTCCAAAGTCAATCACACATGCTCGTAGCATGTATTCTAGAGTATGGATGGTTCGTTCACTTTGACCGTCAATCTGTGGATGATAAGCAGTGCTCATGTCCAAGCTCGTACCCAAGACTTGTTGGAAAGCCTTCCAAAAGTTCGATGTGAACCTACCGTCTCGATCACAGATTATTGAGACTGGTATTCCATGTTTGGTCACTATCTCCTTAAGATACGTCTTTGCTAGTGTAACACCCCCAAATTTATACAACTCAATACAGCGAAAGACTCGCTGGTGTTACGGGATAGCACATTACTCACATCATAGACAACGCTTAAAAATCGCGTCGTTTAATAGTAAAGCATTTCCATTCATAAATATCAAAGTTACATAGGTCCCAAGTCATTATATTTTACATAGGTTTTACAAAGTATTTGAATGGAAAGTATTATTTAGGTGCGGGCCATGAATTCTTGTTGTCTTCCCGAGAATTACCTTCAAGTACCTGAGATAAAACATGTTAAAAGAAAAGGTCAGCGAAAACGCCGAGTGAATTCATAGAGTTTAATAAAATCCATCAATATAACATTGGTATAAAATTATTACCAAAAATCATTTTTGTACAAATCATTATAATAGGCCATAAAATAGCCAAAGTCATTTTTATACAAATCCTTATCGAAAATCATAATATAGGCATTTGCCTTAAAAATCATTATACGAGCCAATGTCGTAAAAGCATCATACAATACGTCTTAATACGTTGTATAAAGTTAAATAAAAACCGTTATATGAATAGGGTTATATAACACCAAAACACGAACATAATATCAATAGTATGACCCTGTATTGCTAGTCAGGCAATACATCGTAATTCGGTGCGTATAGCAGTATTTCGTTAATTGGATTATTATAAGCCGCATGACATTGTTACCTTACTAAACCAAACAACGGGTAGCTAGCCCGAAACTCAATTTGCCCATACATAAATTTGCTTACCAATCAATGTGGCACGACGGGGATCAACCGTCAAGGCGCGAACTGGGGTGATCGTCCCCAAATAGTACTATTATATGCATAAGCGTCTACTAAATCCCGGTAGTTCACAATTCATGCTAATGGGACTTTTAGTGACATAACCTAACTTTAATAATCCATTTTATTTCATCTATCGGGTCCTTTGATTATTTATCAGGTCATACAATCGGGTCATACAATCATTCGGGTCCAAATCAATAAACAAACAATCGGGACAAATGGTGTCCTAAGTTTATAAAAACTAACATCTTATCTCCCTCGCGGGTTTATAAAACATTTATAAAAACATTTAAAAGAGTGTGAGGCTATGAACTCACGTTGATGTAGGAAGGCGGGTTATCGGCAATTCGGATGTACGGTAAGTGCTTCAATCACGGAAACCTAGACAATTAATACTCGTCTTAGACTCATGTCCAATGACTTTATAAAAATAACAACTATGTATACATATGATGATTTTTTATATATATGATGATCAAGTGGGTTTACATATTCTTGTTTACTCATTTTAGTGTTATGTGTCGATAACTTTTATACTAGTTTACTAGTTTTACCTATTTATGTGTTTTAAGTCCAATAAACTTATTATAAGTTCTTTAACTTGTATTAATCCATTTTATACTTGTATTATCAGTATTTAAACTTTACATGTTGGGCCCAAATGGGTTAAGCCCAATAAATAAGTTTATAAGTGTTTTAGCCCATTTTGTTGTATTATTAGTCCAATAACGTTAACTTAGCCCGTTAATGTCTGTATGTTCTATAGTTCAGGTTTTATCGGTTTTTACTTGTTATATATGTTTATATATCAGTATATGAGTTTTAAAATCTTTACATTAGACGGGTTTGATCGTCTAAGTTTTAGTTGGCGAAAAACGTTAATTTTACGGTAATAGCCGAAAAAGTCGTAAAAATCATGTTTATAGTTTTATAACTTATAAAACTTATCAAATTACCATTTTTATAAAATGTATCATTTATTTATCATTATAAATATTTATATAAATGTATTATATGAGTTAGTGGGTATTAATTCACATTTTATACTATTTTTATTTGAGTGCTTATATAATACTATTATACTTTAATTTCCCAAAATCTGATTTTTACTTTCACTTTCACCATTTTTACCATATCTTGAGTTCTACAAGGAGATAGAAGCTCATTTTTGGACACCATAAACTACATGATATGTGCTACAATTAACTTAGCTTTATCTACTGCTCAATCCAACTCTAAATATCCCTAACAGTCCGTCCAAAACTGACTATTCAGATTGGTACACCAATCTTGTTTTGATCATATCTCACTCATTTTGATGATTCCATTGCATGGCCAACTCTCACATGTGTATGACATCTAACAATTACTGTAAATGGATTCCACCATGCAATTTTATCAGTTCATAACTTGGTTACTTACTGTTTTTATACAGCCAACAATTTAAGCAAAATTTTAGCCTTGTTTCTTATGATTTTTCATCTTTTTAATCATATTTATCAACACTTGATCCCCACACAACATTTTTATCATCATATATTCATCATATACATATACAATAAGAAAGAAAATACATGATTACATAATCAAAATAAAAATAGGATAGGAAGAACAATCTCTATACCACCATTAGTGATGAAAAGCTGAGGTTTTTGATGAACAAGACTTGGTTTTGGGTAACCAATCTTATGAGATATCAACACCACTTCTAGGATCACCAAGTATTTATAGATTCCTCCAAAAATCAGCCCTTGTTCTTCATGAAAACTCCTTGAGAAATCAGCCCCAAACTCCCTTGAAAACTCATTTTTACATGTTAAGATCACCTCCAATCTTCATAACTTCAATGGGTTTTCATCATATGTAGAGATAACATAGGATTTGTGGTTAAATTTGATCAAAATGGGGTGTTTAAGGGTGAAGGTTGGACGAATTTTTAGAGAGAGATGAAGGAGAGAATGGGTGGTATTGCATGTAAGAGTTTTGTGAGAAAAATGGTTTTGTTGTTGGATGGTTTTAGGAGTGTATACAAGTGTTAAGCTTATTAGCTAAGCTTTGACACCTCATGGGATGAGGTGTTGTCCTCTTGGCCATCCCATGTGTTAGTGGGGTGGGATAAACTTGTTTTGTCCCATCCCACTAATTTACTGGTATTCCTCGATTCTAGTTTCCTCGATTTGCGTGCCCTCGGGTCGTTTTACGAAAAACGTTTTTATAAATTATGAATCAACGGCACAAAACGAATCTAATAAAAATTGTCTCATCAAAAACGGAGTTCGAAAACGTAAATACGTAATCCTAAGGTTTTCGGTTTAGTCGTAAAGGACGTTAAATTAAAATCGTAAGTCCTAATCTCTTCTCGTAAATTTGTGAGTTTATGAACCAACACAAATTTAAAATCTCAAAATAATATTCACGGACAAATTTATTTTCTGAAATGTCGGACTGTCACCAAAAACGGTGTATGTAAACGTGAGCACGTAACGTAGAATCCTCCGGTTTAGACGTAGTCGATGCTACTCCAAGACGTAAATCCAAATTTCTTCCCAAAAATAAGTGAGTTCATAATATAACATTAAAATAATATTTTCAATAAATATTGAGAATAAAATATCAATCATAAATTGACGGATTGTCACAGCAGTTACCCCTAAACAGGATCTTTGTCCTCAAAGATCATCTTACTACTCGCTTCTTATAGAGTTAAAGCCATGTGGGTATTTCCTCCACATTCGGTCTTTTCTCACAAGTGTAATTCATTACAATACGCGAGTTTCATCAAACATAACTACGGGAATAAGATCAGGCTTAATGTTGACTTACTTTCTCTATCCATGATGTTCACGGGTTTTTGATGAATGCAACTTTTCGCCGATCTAAACTTTATCAAGAAGAATTCAGATTTTCACTTGATAGATATTTATCAAGTTCGATTTATGAAACATAATTCACGCAGCTCTTGAAGTCCTAGGGTAGATCCATCCTATATGCCTTTCAAACCAATCTTTTACATCATCTTAATGGTCCCATACAACGGGGACTTATATCCCATGATCTTTCAGATCATCAATTCATTTTTCCATGGTTAAAATTTTTGGCATAACTTCGCTACCCATCTGGCACTTCAAGATCTACATTTCATATTCACATAACCTCTTGCCCACTACCGGCAGTCAATAATCAGATCCTAATTTCAACAATCATTTCAGGTCTCGCGGGTCGAGTATTTTGTAAGGTTAGGTTCGCCATTATAGGAAACCTTAAACCTAAAAGACATGTCCAACTCACAATGGGTGTATGTCGGGTGTCTTCATCTCAACTCCTGCTTACAGATGCTGTAATATAAAAATCCTAACAAGATTCGATCTGGATCCTAATACGATAATTATCAATGATAATCTTTCCTAAGGAAAGCGATTATACGGTTTATTACCAAAGGTCAATCATTCAAGCATAAAACATCACTTATAGTATTTTGTATCGTTACTTTACCTCATCCCTTCGATTGGGGTGGTACACAGTACTCTCATCAAGATTCGTTCTCAATGACTTCTGAGCAAATCTCTAGAAATTCGATGCGAAGCGAGGATCTTGATAGATATGATCGATGCAGGTACACTATGTTTACATAACTCCTTTAAATATAAAAGAGTCAATTTCTTCATCAAGAATTTTATCATTAACGAGAATGATATTAACAGATTTGGTCAGTCTGTCGACGATGACCCAAATCGAATCAAATTCAGATGATGACCTTTGCGATAGCTAGACGTTTACTAATGTATGAGGCGATGTCTGCCTTCATAATTTGCCATTAGTACAACTTCTTCTGATAAAGATACATTAAATCAGAAATGACAGGAATAGAATACTTATACTTACAAGATTTCAACATGACTAAATCTCAAAATCCTCCATATTTAGGCAACCACAAGTGGCCTTTTATACATTTAACGCTACCGGCTTCTCAATTCTAATGGTTCACATTAGCCGCGAACCCCTTTTATGATCTATATTATCCTTTCTTACAAGCATCGTTTATTTTTTTATATTGTTCGGCAATTTATTTTGCACCTTCATTATTAAGGAACATGTCCTAATTGGTTCTTTATCTTTTCTACATAATGTGTCAGTATCTATTTTCATCTTTCTGATGAAATAATTATCATGTCCACAATTCACTCAGATATTCTTTCTTCATATTTTCTAAGTTTTAGTTTCGTCTCAACTATCATTTTTATCAGTTTTGCTCAATCTGACGTTTAAAGCGTCGATAATTACTACAAGTAAATTAATAATAAATATTAAGTTTTTATGAAACGAAAACGTTAAAAGTTTAAATTTCTTAGTTAGACCAATTATAAAAATGTTCAAAACAAATTTGAATTTAATTAACAAGATTTTTGTTGATTTATCGAAAATAATTAAAATATTTAATAAGATCCGTAAATGTTCGAAAAACCTTTGTTTATACTTTGGTCAAAATTTTCTTAGTTAAAAAGCAAAGTTTGTCATTTCAAATTTTAAGTCATGGTTTAAATGTTTTCCTCAATCCTTCTTAAGTTGTCTTAAGGTATGCAAAAACATTTACCCCTAAACAGGAGTTTAGTTAAATGTTTTGGTTATAAGGGAATAATCCCTTAAAAATCCTTTGTTAAAACATTTGTCAAAACATATTTCCATTTTCTTTATGGTAAAACCCAAAATCTTAAAAGGGCTCTTAATCTTTGAAGAGTCAATATATTCCATTATCTATTAATCACACGGTCAATTAATATAAAAGATTAAGTCTTAAATCACATGTAAATTATTCAAGGTACAAGTTTCAATTGTTCGGCCAATTTAGGGCAATCTATAAATAATTACTAACTCCTTCTTATACTTATAAACAAACAAATAGTCCTTAATGATCACAAGCATGAATTTATCAAATTACAGCCTACACACGTGATTCACCAAATTTATGAATGCTACATGTGTATTAGTCAATCCAAACGACATCACGTGAAACTCATAATATTCGTTACAAGTACCAGATGTAGTGATTGGAATACATAATCTTTTTCGCAGATGCGAAGTTGATGATAACCATGCCATGGATCATATCTTTAGAACATACGCTAGAACCTTGTAAATGATCGAACAAATCTTCCATTTCGAGTTATGGATATCGTTTTCGATTGTCAATTTACTCAGTTCACAGTAATCTATAAATATAAGGAATGATAACACCATAGCTCTTCATGATGACGAGCTCGGTAGAATAAAATCTTTCTCCGACAACTCCCTCAGTTGTACGGTAGTTCTTTTAATTCAGGTGGTGCTGACGTACAGTGCACACGCCACATGTGCAGCACCGAGAATATAATCAATATCAAATTCAACTTGCCTTAATGACGAAAGTCTAGGTAATTTATCAACAAATACTTACTAAAGTTTCAGATAACAGAAACATCTTTAAATAAATTCATATTAGGTTCTTTCTAGATTATAATATCTATGACTAATTCACAACCATTCATGGTATAATTTCAAGTCATCCATCAAGAATTATTTAGATCACTTTTGATAATCAACATCTTATCATTTAGGGGAATTCTATTTGAGTTCCCATCAATTAAGACAATGTCGTCCTGTCATAATCAATCAATCCATTCTACTGGCATTACCAACTTTTCAGTTTCATTGTCGTCGATAAGATGTGAACTTCTCAAAAGACTAATAACAACTCATAATCCTTCATAAATTCAAGGATATATGGAGACATAACTAACCTTAAAAGAGCAAGGTTAACGCATAATCTATGCGAGAGAATTTCAAATCAGATACAGACGATAACATTTAACGAATATGAATATATCCCATGTTTTCATAATTTGAGTACGCATTCGAAAGCTCCTCGGATCGTTACCCAGGTCATTCAAATGAAATCAAATCAAAAGAAATGATAGGAACGTCGATACATCCAATCGGGTATCAACACTCGGTAATCAGATACTTTTCCTAAGAATCTCACTACAGGAGAATTGGACAAGAAAGAATTTTCAGTTGTCAAATAAGACAATTTCCACAGATGAGTAAATTCGACTCAGAAGAATAGATGGTCACGGGCACATATGTAGATGTCTCTAACATTATGTCCCTATTTTATACTTCTTGCAGATCTCATAAAATTTTAATCTTTCACAATCTTCAAAGAAAATGTAGTGTTTATTATTCAGTTTTATGGTGACTACTAATCAGCCTTGCATGGTCCATTCCAAATTGTATGTAGGCGCGCAACTATATACAATTTCAAGATTAACGATGCAATACTGAGTTCGTCAAAATTTTATCATCATGTCTATAATAAAAACATTTTCATGCTTAATTCTTAAATAAGAACCAAAAATAAATTTACAAAGATTTTCTTGGTTATGAAAACAATTAAGTTTTCCAAGGTGTTTTATAAACAACTTCATTTCGATAACAATCACTTATAAATCTCACTTTGAATAATCCTTATAGCGATGAAAATTCAATTTTTCTCAAGGGATACTGTTTTATCTTATAAAAACAATGAGTGATCTGCAGAAGAGTGATGAAAGCTTATTCACCAAGAATTAACTACGATATGATAGGAAATGAGATTAGCCAATTGATCATGAAGTTCATGACCTCGATGGAACTCAAAAAGAATAATCCACAATGTAACTCAAATCGAGATGAGTACTTGTTCAATGGTTGTATCACTAATGCGAGCATTAGGAAGAAGAAAGAAAAGATAGATGTCATCGATACATGTAGAATTTAGCAATCAAAGGTAGTCTTTTCATTAATCACAAACAAGTGAAATTGTACCGTAACACATTATGTGTCACTATGTCATACAATTCCAAGACCTCATCCTACCAACTAATGTCTCAGTTAAGTTAGGGATTATTTTTAAAAGATACCACAATGAATACTAATCTACAAGAGTCATTAGGTGTTCCACATGTCCCGAAAGATCCATCGGTCCCAATTTAGAAGAAGATTTCTTCAATTTATTTATTGGACACTGGGCATCCTCGTCAGTGGACAATGGCTTAGGAACAACACTTAACATGAATCAACAATCAATTAAAACCTTATAATTCAATCACAGGGCTTAATGACTTCCTCTTATCAATCTCATATTTCATACGGGTTAAATTTTACTTAATTCAAGTTTTCAATCAACTTATACTCAATTCGATATCCTACCTCATTCTCCAATATTTTCAACTTTTATTCTTAGACCTTAATAGGGCAATAAAGGCTCGATATAAGCAACACTTAATTTCCAATCCTATAGCTCTTACAACAAAAATTATCAAATGAGTCACTAGTATGAAATAACTTGATCATTCAACTAGACTTCTCGGAAAGGTACTAGTGCATGAGGCTTTTGGGTAATGGTTCCAATGACAGCCTCAAGTGCAACATTCACCCTTTCGATTTCAATTTAAGAATTGGATGACAACGAATCAGATGACATCTTTCTAGGTGGTAACGTTTTGTCAAACTCCACTCTATAAGAAAAGATCGTCATGACATCGATATCAAATTTAATCTCGCAAGTTCTTTTTCAATATCACAATCAACTAATATCTACATTTCTACGAATATCAACCATTTGTTGGGATCATAAATATCCACAACTTGGTTTAGATTTAGGATAGCTAGAATTCCTACGAGAATAGCTTCGATTAATTTACTAGGGGATTTAGGGTTCCTTGTGACAATCTACGTCGTATAAATACCTCGTATAAATATTAAAGTAATCATCAAACAATCATGTAATAAAATTACATCATATATATATATATAATCCAAGTTATATATATACATATATATATATATTAAAATAACACTTCTCAGTCTGGCCTTGTCGGTAACTCGGGAATTCTTCGGCACCGTTATAGTCAAAAGATTTTTAGACATTTTTAGAAAAATGTTTATAGTTAAAAGATTTTGAAATGTTTTATTCAAAACCTTGGTTTTAAAAATCTTTCGTTCTCTATAACGAGAGCTCTGATAACAAACTGTAACACCCCCAAATTTATACAACTCAATACAGCAGAAGACTCGTTGGTGTTACGGGATAGCACATTACTCACATCATAGACAACGCTTAAAAATCGCGTCGTTTAATAGTAAAGCATTTCCATTCATAAATATCAAAGTTACATAGGTCCCAAGTCATTATATTTTACATAGGTTTTACAAAGTATTTGAATGGAAAGTATTATTTAGGTGCGGGCCATGAATTCTTGTTGTCTTCCCGAGAATTACCTTCAAGTACCTGAGATAAAACATGTTAAAAGAAAAGGTCAGCGAAAACGCCGAGTGAATTCTTAGAGTTTAATAAAATCCATCAATATAACATTGGTATAAAATTATTACCAAAAATCATTTTTGTACAAATCATTATAATAGGCCATAAAATAGCCAAAGTCATTTTTATACAAATCCTTATCGAAAATCATAATATAGGCATTTGCCTTAAAAATCATTATACGAGCCAATGTCGTAAAAGCATCATACAATACGTCTTAAGACGTTGTATAAAGTTAAATAAAAACCGTTATATGAATAGGGTTATATAAAACCAAAACACGAACATAATATCAATAGTATGACCCTGTATTGCTAGTCAGGCAATACATCGTAATTCGGTGCGTATAGCAGTATTTCGTTAATTGGATTATTATAAGCCGCATGACATTGTTACCTTACTAAACCAAACAACGGGTAGCTAGCCCGAAACTCAATTTGCCCATCTAAATTAGCGTGTCGTCACAAAGGTCACACTATGGAAATCTTCTCATACATAAATTCGCTTACCAATCAATGTGGCACGACGGGGATCAACCGTCAAGGCGCGAACTGGGGTGATCGTCCCCAAATAGTACTATTATATGCATAAGCGTCTACTAAATCCCGGTAGTTCACAATTCATGCTAATGGGACTTTTACTGACATAACCTAACTTTAATAATCCATTTTATTTCATCTATCGGGTCCTTTAATTATTTATCGGGTCATACAATCGGATCATACAATCATTCGGGTCCAAATCAATAAACAAACAATCGGGACAAATGGTGTCCTAAGTTTATAAAAACTAACATGTTATCTTCCTCACGGGTTTATAAAACATTTATAAAAACGTTTAAAAGAGTGCGAGGCTATGAACTCACGTTGATGTAGGAAGGCGGGTTATCGGCAATTCGGATGTACGGTACGTGCTTCAATCACGAAAACCTAGACAATTAATACTCGTCTTAGACTCATGTCCAATGACTTTATAAAAATAACAACTATGTATACATATTATGATTTTATATATATGATGATCAAGTGGGTATACATATTCTTGTTTACTCATTTTAGTGTTATGTGTCGATAACTTTTATACTAGTTTACTAGTTTTACCTATTTATGTGTTTTAAGTCCAATAAACTTATTATAAGTTCTTTAACTTGTATTAATCCATTTTATACTTGTATTATCAGTATTTAAACTTTATATGTTGGGCCCAAATGGGTTAAGCCCAATAAATAAGTTTATAAGTGTTTTAGCCCATTTTGTTGTATTATTAGTCTAATAACGTTAACTTAGCCCGTTAATGTCCGTATGTTCTATAGTTCGGGTTTTATCGGTTTTTACTTGTTATATATGTTTATATATCAGTATATGAGTTTTAAAAACTTTACATTAGACGGGTTTGATCGTCTAAGTTTTAGTTGGCGAAAAACGTTAATTTTACGGTAATAGCCGAAAAAGTCGTAAAAATCATGTTTATAGTTTTATAAGTTATAAAACTTATCAAATTACCATTTTTATAAAATGTATCATTTATTTATCATTATAAATATTTATATAAATGTATTATATGAGTTAGTGGGTATTAATTCACATTTTATACTATTTTTATTTGAGTGCTTATATAATACTATTATACTTTAATTTCCCAAAATCTGATTTTTACTTTCACTTTCACCATTTTTACCATATCTTGAGTTCTACAAGGAGATAGAAGCTAATTTTTGGACACCATAAACTACATGATATGTGCTACAATTAACTTAGTTTTAGCTACTGCTCAATCCAACTCTAAATATCCCTAACAGTCCGTCCAAAACTGACTAATCAGATTGGTACACCAATCTTGTTTTGATCATATCTCACTCATTTTGATGATTCCATTGCATGGCCAACTCTCACATGTGTATGACATCTAACACTTACTGTAAATGGATTCCACCATGCAATTTTATCAGTTCATAACTTGGTTACTTACTGTTTTTATACAGCCAACAATTTAAGTAAAATTTTAGCCTTGTTTCTTATGGTTTTTCATCTTTTTAATCATATTTATCAACACTTGATCCCCACACAACATTTTTATCATCATATATTCATCATATACATATACAATAAGAAAGAAAATACATGATTACATAATCAAAATAAAAATAGGATAGGAAGAACAATCTCTATACCACCATTAGTGATGAAAAGCTGAGGTTTTTGATGAACAAGACTTGGTTTTGGGTAACCAATCTTATGAGATATCAACACTACTTCTAGGATCACCAAGTATTTATAGATTCCTCCAAAAATCAGCCCTTGTTCTTCATGAAAACTCCTTGAGAAATCAGCCCCAAACTCCCTTGAAAACTCATTTTTACATGTTAAGATCACCTCCAATCTTTATAACTTCAATGGGTTTTCATCATATTTAGAGATAACATAGGATTTGTGGTTAAATTTGATCAAAATGGGGTGTTTAAGGGTGAAGGTTGGACGAATTTTTAGAGAGAGATGAAGGAGAGAATGGGTGGTATTGCATGTAAGAGTTTTGTGAGAAAAATAGTTTTGTTGTTGGATGGTTTTAGGAGTGTATACAAGTGTTAAGCTTATTAGCTAAGCTTTGACACCTCATGGGATGAGGTGTTGTCCTCTTGGCCATCCCATGTGTTAGTGGGGTGGGATAAACTTGTTTTGTCCCATCCCACTAATTTACTGGTATTCCTCGATTCTAGTTTCCTCGATTTGCGTGCCCTCGGGTCGTTTTACGAAAAACGTTTTTATAAATTATGAATCAACGGCACAAAACGAATCTAATAAAAATTGTCTCATCAAAAACGGAGTTCGAAAACGTAAATACGTAATCCTAAGGTTTCCGGTTTAGTCGTAAAGGACGCTAAATTAAAATCGTAAGTCCTAATCTCTTCTCGTAAATTTGTGAGTTTATGAAACAACACAAATTTAAAATCTCAAAATAATATTCACGGACAAATTTATTTTCTGAAATGTCGGACTGTCACCAAAAACGGTGTATGTAAACGTGAGCACGTAACGTAGAATCCTCCGGTTTAGACGTAGTCGATGCTACTCCAAGACGTAAATCCAAATTTCTTCCCAAAAATAAGTGAGTTCATAATATAACATTAAAATAATATTTTCAATAAATATTGAGAATAAAATATCAATCATAAATTGACGGATTGTCACAACTAGTTTTGTCAGGGAATCAGTTTCCCTGATTGGTAGGAAGTGAGCAGATTTGGTGAGTCGGTCGACGATTACCCAAATAGTATCGTAACCGTGAGATGACTTTGGTAGTTTGGTAATAAAGTCCATAGTGATGTTTTCCCACTTCTATTTTGGTATCTCGGGTTGTACAGGCAAACCCGATGGTCTCTGGTGCTCGGTTTTGACACGTGAGCATGTCAAGCACTTTTGAACATAGGTGGCAATGTCAGCTTTCATATTCGGCCACCATTATAGCTTCTTCATATCCTGATACATCTTTTAGGATCCGGGATGTATGGAATATTTAGACTTATGGGATTCGTGCATGATCACGTTTCTCAAGTCTCCATAACAAGGTAACCAACTCCTCCCGTGAAGACATATAGTTCCATCTGCTCTTGGTTCTAATTTCTCCTTGGTAAGGTCAGTTCTAAGCATTCCTTCGACATCTTCCTTCACGAGGTTTTCTGGTACTGGGCTTGGGTCTGAGCTTCCAAAATTTTCTTGGGTAGGTCCAAGCTGATTGTCATAACTAGTGCTCGGACTCTCATAGGAGGGTCCGTTTCCTTACGGCTTAGAGCATCAGCAACCACGTTTGCTTTACCGGGGTGGTATTTGATCTCGCAGTCGTACTCATTTAACAACTCAATCCAACGGCGTTGCCTCATGTTTAGCTCCTTTTGATCCAGTATGTGTTGCAAACTTTTATGGTCAGTATGCACAGTACACTTTGTTCCCTAAAGATAATGTCTCTATATTTTTAGAGCGAATACTACGGATCCAAGCTCTAGATCATGAGTGGTGTATTTCTTCTCGTGTTTCTTCAATTCTATTGAAGCATAAGCGATCACTTTCATTCGCTACATCAATACTACACCCAAACCTTTGTGTGAAGCATCACAATATACAATGAAATCATCGTTGCCCTCAGGTAAGGATAAAATAGGTGCACTACACATCTTCTGCTTTATTAGCTGAAAAGTTGATTCTTCTTTCTCTCTCCAATCGAACTTTATTCCTTTTTGAGTGAGTTTGGTCATCGGTTTGGCTATCTTGGAGAAATCTTCAATAAATCTACGGTAGTATCCGGCAAGGCCTAGGAATTGGCGGATCTCTGTCGGTGATCTTAGGGATACCCAATCTTTGACAGATTCAACCTTTGATGGATCTACGTGAATACCGTCACTATCACTAACGTGACCGAGGAATTGCACTCTGGGGATCCAGAATTCACATTTGGAGAATTTGGCGTATAGTTGTTCCTCCCTGAGTACATTTAGTACTTGTGCAAGGTGCTCTCCATATTCTTGTTTGTTCTTGGAATAAATGAGTATATCGTCAATGAAGACTATCACGAATTTATCCAGGTAGGGTCTGCACACACGGTTCATAAGGTCCATGAAAATGGATGTGCGTTGGTCAACCCAAATGGCATAACCTGGAATTCGTAATGACCGTAACGGGTTCTGAAAGGTATTTTTGAAATATCTTCCTCCCTGACCCTCAATTGATGGTATCCAGATCTCAGATCAATCTTGGAGTACACACTTGACCCTTGTAGTTGATCAAATAGGTAGTCAATGCGAGGAAGTGGATAACGATACTTCACAGTTAGCTTGTTCAGTTCACTGTAGTCGATGCACATTCGGAAAGAACCATCTTTCTTTTTGACAAATAAAACAGGAGCTCCCCAAGGAGAGGAACTAGGTCGGATGAATCCTTTGTCAGATAATTCTTGAAGTTGTTCAGCTAACTCTTTCATTTTTAATGGTTCCAACCGGTATGGAGATTTAGCCACATGTGCAGCTCCTGGAATCAAGTCAATTTGAAATTCCACCTGTCAGTCGGTGGTAGGCCTGACAACTCATCTGGAAAGACCTCAGGAAAATCTCGGACGACCGGTACGTCCTTGATTTGCTTTTTCTCGGGTTTGTCTTCTTCATCGGTCTGGGAAATATGAGCTAAGAAGATAAGGCATCCTCTCAACAAATACTTTTGGGCTTTAGTACAAGAGATAACACTAAGTCTAGTGTCAGTAAGGTCCGTGTTACCGTCCCCTCGAATAATTAAAGTTTAGTTTCCCCATGGAATACGGGCTAGCTTTTCATCACAAACAATGACTGCGTGGTATCTTGCCAACCAGTCCATGCCAATAATAACATCAAAGCTACTAAGTTTTACCGGAATTAGATCAATGTTGAAGGGATGCTTAGAAAGATTTAAGGTACAACCTCTAACAATGGTATCGGCTTCTACAGTCTTACCGTCAGCTAATTCTACGGAGTAGCGGCGGTCTAGAATCGATGGGACGACTTCTAATACATTACTAAATTCGGTGGATATAAAATTTCTATATGCTCCAGTATCAAACAAAACGGATGCATAATGATTGTTTAGTAGAAACGTACCAGTGACAACATTGGAGTCCGGATTGGCCTTCGCATTTCGCACAAGGTACACCCTTGATGGAGATCCTCCATCACTCTTACTCTTGTTGGCTAACTTCGGACAACCTGGTCTCACATGCCCTGGTGCTCCACATTCATAGCACATGACTCCTTTCTTTGGTCCATTGCCATTTCCTCCGGTGGTATTGCGGTTTCCCGGCTATCCATTCCCATTCCCACGGGCATTATATCCGCCCCTGTTACCATTGTTGTTGTTGGGTCAGGACTGGGTGACAGCATTGACTTGGCAAGCCCGAGCAAAGTGACCAATCTGTCCACAGTTGTGGCATTTCTGACAAGGGCTGCCAAAAGCATGATGATAGTGTCACTTTGGGCACAAGGGTTTTGCACCTACATATGGCTTAGCTCCTGTGGTGGTAGCACTGTAAACCTGTCCAGCATTTTGCCTTCTGGGAGGCTGCTGGTGCTGACTGCGGAAACTATCATATGCCTTCTACTTGTTCTCAACTTGCCTTTCTAACATGGTACAGACCTGTTTTTTATCAACTCAGTAGCGAACTCGATGGCACTTGTGGAATTGTAAACCTATGCTTATGTTTCTAGAGAGAGAAAGAGATAGAGAGATGGTGGATTTCACACAAAGCTAGAGAGAGAAACTAAAAAGAACTATGTGTAAATTATGAAACCACACACCCTCTCCATCAAAGGAGAGGGTTTATATACCCAAGCCCTTGTCATGGGCTTGGGCTTACATTTTGGGCCGGCCTACACATGTTGTAGGCTAGGCTTGTTCTTGTTTGATAAACAAAGAAAGTTAACTAAACTACGAGCTATTACATGGACTATCGTTGGAGTGACCGATCCATCTTAATACGTAAAACGTATTTCCAACAATATCCCCCTAAGGGAGGTCACTCCAAACAAAGGCATTACCCAAGTTACAATAATAAGATAAACCTAGCATACTATGCTTGTCTTGAGCTCGTAGTCTTCGTCTTTCTTTTTCTTTTTCTTTTCTGGTGAACATGCTGATGTGATCTTTGATATCAATCTTTGAGCATTAATCACTTGCCTTGATCTCGTGCATCCATCACTTGTGATCTTCGCCTCTTCGTGACGCCATGTCCCACATACTTATACCTTCGTAATTCTTGAAAGCTTCAGAGTTCGATACAGCGGAAGACTTAACTTTTAGGCTTTCTTGAATTAGATGAGATATTAAGTGCATAAAGTATAAGCATGCGGGGACGACTTCTTCTTGGATTCCGCAACGCCACCGTCTTCAAATGCCGCAACATAAGTAGACACGAACGAAATGGCTTTGAACATTTCATTCTAATTCGGTAGCATTTTACCTCCGGTCGGTGAAGACCGTTGGACGATATTAGATATCGTACCCGTGACGGATAGTTTCAATTAAGTAACTTCCTGACAGGATTTCGCGGGTAAACCCGTTCTCTTTATTCGACCGTCCAAAGCTGACTGCGAACATAAAGAGTGAATCATTTGGATAATAATGTCCGCATGATTTGAAGCCGTCAATTCATGTTCCTGGAACAAGTGAAATTCAATTAAGAACCGCACCATCATTGCTTTCCAGTTGTCACGAGCTTGATTCGTATAGAATCTTGCAAGTTACCTACCAAGTGTTGTTTGAGGTTAACACTAGAAGGATTTCCACTCATCACTGTGAACACTAAGGTATCACTCTGAGTGTTCTGGCAAGATCACTAAGATATTGCGTAGAGGCCTGGAACGTGTTTGAATTCAGTTAAGAATTAAACAGCTGTTGCTTTCCAGTTATCACAAGTTTGATTCATAAAGAATCGCACACGTCACCTACCATGAGCTTTTTGATATTCGCTCAAGAAGGATTTCCATCTTCATTGTAAATACTTTTGTATTACTCGGATGTTCAGGTAAGATCATGAAGATTTTGCGTAGGACTCTTAAAATCTTTCTTACTTTTCACAGTGTGTGAAGAAGCAAGGAAATATGAAAGTGTGTCCTAATGAGATATTTGATGATCTCAAATGGCTCTAGACTCGATCGTGCATTTTGTATTTTAGTGATCGGAGGCTGGAGAGGAGTGCCACCTTTTCAATACCAATTTATTCGGAGTGAATAAATCAATAGATAATGTGTTGTCTCCGTGTGATTAAAACAAATACCTTTTGAGAGATATCTGAGTTAGCTGGGCTGGGTTGTGCATTGCATCACTGGGTCCATGATGTCTGTCTTCAATATCGAGAATCATTAAAATAATCTCAATAGCATATGTGTTGACCCGGTTTCTGCCTAAAGTTGTAAGGAGGGCTTCTTTCTTTACACCCTTTATCTTTACAATTCTTTTTCATTCTTCAACCCCTTCAATGCTTACCAATACGTCATAACTAGCACCTTGTTGTGATTGTTCCAGTGCTAACTTAAGTACTTGGTCGGCATTCAGCTACGTTCACAATCTTACTCCATCTTTCCTAAGGACTACTATTTCTAGCTATGGAATGTCCTTGGGAAGATTCCTCCGGTTCTGGAAGAATCATAGGACTTAACCTATCCTACCATCCTTATGTCACCACAATCTTCATCCTCGTGAATTAAATGAGGTTTGGGTAAGTATATGTCACCATGAAAATCCATTTTGATATAGCAAATCCATTTTGCTCCCCCTTAACATATGCCTCGATATTCGAAAACATTTCACACATGTCAGGATGAGCCAGCACATTAAGTCAAACCATTTGTGATAATATCCCATATTAAATCACATTTTCTCCCCCATATTAAAAATATTAACCCAATCGATGTTTTTAATATCAATTGATTTAATGTAGTTTTAACAAAGGTTTTGGGAAGAAAAATGCGAGTCCGTTTTATCTTCATGATACCAACTGTGTGAGATATGATATCGATTTGTAACAAGATCACATATTTACCATATTAAAAAGAATTGACAAGGTTGGACCTGATTGATGAGAACATCATATGATAAGATCAAATGGTTCTTGGCAGCATATGTTGGTCGCCTCGTCACGTCTGAAGTCGTCTCTTGACACCACACGTACGATTGTTATTGTTGTCTTGACACCAACTTGTGAACTTGGCACGTTCGGCATCGAAGATTTTGAATGCTTGACAGTTGCTCCCCCTCAATTGTTGACCCGTGTTCTATCGAAAGAGCTGTAGTCGTCAACTGAGTAGTCGCATCGTCGAGTATGTAGATACCAATTTTAGATAGCAATGGTTGTAGAGATGATAGCTTCATAAAAACAAGACTTCTCTTGTTTTGACAAATAAATGCACTGAAACGTACATAGATTTGTGTTAGACCAAGTTATAAAGTAAACTTGATCCCTTACAAGGTTTTAAAGTAAACCTTGCCCGAGAAAATTAATTCCCGTTGTGAGCCAAAGCTTTCATAAGAAATATTTGACTTTAATATGAAAACCGGGTTGCAGTCAGAAATGACTACAAGCCATAAGGGCATGTTTTATGAAATATTTACAACTTTTGTACGAACTCTATTTATGGCGCCGTGTCGATATTAATCAACATTTCTAAGGCCGTAAATATTATCGTACCAAAAGACATGCCTTTTTAAAAAATAAAGTAAAAATATTTTTGGATTTTTCTAGATTTTTTAATTTTTATGGTTTTTATATGGTTTTATATTTTTGTATTTTGCTTTTGTGGATTAAAATATAAACAATATATACAGATGATCACCAAGGATACGGAGAATAGTTTACCATCACTATTCTTTCGCTTCATCTGCCAATTCCTTTAGAGTCTCAGGCGAGAAGGTTCTCATTCCTAGCTTGTCGGCCAAAAATTCAATTCGAGCGCGATCTAAAGCTTTTGTAAAAATATCCGCCAATTGATACTCAGATCGGACAAAGTAAAGCTCGATTACTCCATTTTCCACTTGCTCCTTGATGAAGTGGTAGCGAATGTCAATATGCTTCGACCGGGAGAATTGAACGTTGTTGCAGCATAAGGCAATTGCACTCTTGTTGTCACAGTACATCGGAATCTTATTGAAACCTAGACCATAGTCGGTTAATTGCGATCTCATCCAAAGAATTTGAGCACAGCAACCGGACATAGCTATGTATTCTGCTTCCGTACTTGAAATTGCAGCGCTTTTCTGCCTTTTCGATGCCCAACTGATTAGTCGATCTCCTAGTAGTTGCAAAGTTCCACTCGTGCTACGCCTTGTATCTTGACAACCCGCGTGATCCGCATCTGCATATGCCATTAGTGCAATAGAAGAGTCCTTCGAATACCAAAGTCCCCGATTAATGGTTCCTTTAAGATATCGAAAGATCCTTTTAACAGTAGCTAAGTGTAACTCAGTAGGCCTAGTTTGATACCTGGCACACATACATGTAGCAAACTGAAGATCAGGACGACTAGCTGTAATATACAGAAGAGCACCGATCATTCCACGATAAAGTGTCGGATCAACAGCAACTCTATGAGGATCTGCATCAAGCTTAGTTCGTTCCACCATTGGAGTATCCAAGGGGTCGCAAGATTCCATCTTGTATTTCTTAAGCAATTCAAGGGCATACTTGGATTGATTGATAAAGATGCCTCTGGGACTCTGAGATATCTGAAGACCTAAGAAGAATGATGCCTTGCCCATCATTGACATCTTAAACTTGGAAGACATGAGTTTCCCAAATTCGTCGGATAAATTTTGGGTCGAGGCTGCAAATATAATATCATCAACATATATTTGTACCATAATCATATCTTTACCTCGTTTCTGAATGAACAGCGTAGGATCCACCTTGCCTTTAGCGAAGCCTTGCGTAATGAGGAATTGTGACAAAAGATCATACCATGCGCGAGGAGCTTGCTTCAACCCATAGAGAGCCTTCTTAAGCTTGTACACATGATTAGGATAATTAGGATTCACAAAACCATCCGGTTGTTGAACATAGACCTCTTCCTTAAGTTCACCATTAAGAAATGCCGTCTTCACATCCATCTGATAGACGATCATATTCATATGGGCTGCATAAGCGAGGAATAGTCGAATAGCTTCCAAACGGGCGACAGGTGCAAAGGATTCCATAAAGTCGATGCCCAATAATTGCTTGTATCCACGAGCTACTAGTCGAGCTTTGTTCTTCAATATTCCGCCTAACTCATCGAGTTTCACCTTATAAACCCATTTCAAAGTGAGTAACTGCACTTGATCCGGGCATGGGACAAGTTCCCAAACTTCAAGACGTATGAATTCTTTAAGTTCTTCTTGCATAGCTTCTATCCAACAGGATTGAGTAAAAGCTTGTTGCCATGTCTTAGGTTCAACTTCAGTGAGAAACGCATCAAAATGACAAAACATTGCATTTTCTTGTAGCTGACTTCGTGTGGATACCGGACGATTAGGGTCACCAATAATTGAATCTATAGGATGATCCTTTGTCCACTTGCTGTCATGTTCACGAATCCGTGGATTGGAGTAAACCGTAGTTGGAGCTTCTCTGAGGTGGACGACCCAGCTTGATTAGAGGCGGGAATTGGTACACCAAAGAATGGAAGTTCACGCATTTGAGCGAATTCCAAATCGTGATCATCATCATCCTCTTCATCATCAATAGGCATGACATGGGTAGTTGTTACATGTGTTGGTTGAGAATTACTTGTGGATGGTATATCTTGACCAATTGTAGGTGCAGATGTAACTGATTGTGCTTCAGTTGCTGGAGCGACAACTTCGGTTACCGGAGCTATTACCTCAGATTTCGGAGCAACAATAGTTGGAGGACTAAAGAATTCATCAAAGAACGGTTGAAACAACGTATCCCATTCAGTCCTAGTAGGTGGTATAAATGATGAAGTAGGGTTGTTTGGGACAAGACCAGAACTAATATTACTGGGTCCCATTTCATGAAGTGCGGGTTCAGAGCTGCTTTGCTTAGAAGCCATTGCTGTCAGCTCATCAAAATCAACATTCATAGTTTCGAGGATCTTGCGAGAGTTACGGTTGTAGATTCGGTATGCCTTCTTTGCGGGTGCGTAACCAATGAAAATACCAATATCAGCCTTTGGTTGAAGTTTTCCCAAATTGTCACCATCATTATTTGGATAGCAAAGAGAACCAAATACATGAAGATATGATAAATCTGGTACTTTTCCATAGAGAAGCTCATAAGGTGTTTTACCATGGCGTTTACGAATTAGTGACCGGTTTTGGGTGTACACTGCTGTAGATACTGCTTCTGCCCATAAAAACAATGGATCCTTTGCGTAAATTAACATCGTTCGAGCAGCTTCCATAAGTGTGCGATTTCGCCTTTCAACGACACCGTTTTGTTGTGGAGTGCGTGCAACGGATGTTTCATGAGATATGCCAACTTCTTCATAATAATCACGCAAAATTTGATTCACAAATTCGGTTCCATTATCTGTACGAATGCGTCGGACAGTAGTGTTGAGACGCACTTGAATCATCTTGAGAAATCCGATGATGAATTTAGGTGCCTCATTTTTTGCTTTAAGAAATTTCACCCATGTAAACCGAGAGTAATCATCGACAATGACGAGGATGTACTTTTTGCCACTAAGACTTTCAACACGCATTGGTCCACAAAGATCCATATGTAACAGATAAAGTTTCTCTTGGTTGGTGTCTTTCGTCTTGGGTTTGTATGACTTCTTAGTGCTTTTCCCCATTGTACACGCGGAACACAAATGATCCTTGTGAAATGATAGTTTAGGAAGACCACGAACAAGTTCGTTTTTCGCCAAGTGATTAATAGCGTCAAAGTTAAGATGAGATAACCGTCGATGCCATAACCATGACTTAGTCTTCGATGCTTTGGAGAGAAGACATACGGGAGAAGCGGCCATCATGTCTTGTAGAGACAAAGTATACAAATTATTCCCTCGAGTACCTTTCAATAAATCAACCCCTTCCAAATTACGAATGAAGCAGGTATGCTCTCGAAAAGCAACTTCTAGGTTTGCATCACAAAATTGTCCCACAGAAAATAAGTTGTGACCAAGACCTTCCACGTAATACACTCTTGAAATTATAACATTCCCAATATGATATTCACCATAACCCATTATCTTTGCAATATGATCATTTCCAAATCTAACCGTACCAAGAAACTTGCTGACGAAATTTCTGAGCTGAGAGCGATCTCCGGTCATATGCTTGGAGCAACCAGAGTCCAAATACCAAAGAACAATTTGGACCACCTGTTTTCAATAACAACAGTAGACAATGCATTGGAAACTATTGGTTCCGGAGTGTTAGCAGATACAGATATAGAATTATCAGAATTGCGAACATTTTTGAGACCCTTAGATTTCCTGCGTTTTCTAATGTGAGTTTTAGCACTAACAGGTTTTACTGTTCCAACTTTCTTAGGTTTTGGATTATTCGCGGGCACTACAGTGGGAGTAGACCTATTTAAAGGGCACTTGTTTCCTACAGTAGTGTCGGTGTTCCTAGTTAAAGGACACGCTTGGGTTTTGGTAGCCTTGGTACTCCTAGTTAAAGGGCACGCTTTCTTCGCTGTAGTGGGAGTGATCCTAGTCAAAGGGCACGTATTTCCTACTATAGTGAAAGTTCTACCAGTGGGGCGCCACATTCAACCAACGTGGGTTAACACTTTCCCAGTCGGTTTCCATTCTAATCCATTTTTCCGGGCATACATCTCATTCACATGGTTAATAAGGCAAGAATCATGACGACTAGAAAACATACACTCATTGCAATTCCAACATTTCAAATTAGAATTCACAGTAGGCTTAGAACGCTGCACAACCGCAGAGCCTTTAGGTTTAGCTACATGATTCTTTTTATTCAAAACAGAAATAACATTCCTAGGATGGGCTTCTACTTTCTTCTTCACTTGACTACTAGATGGGGGCAAGATCCTATCATTCTTCTTGTTTCTCTTAAGCTTAGATCTTTGAGCCTTAGTAGTGGTGCTTACTCCTGTAGAAGGCAACACGAGAATATTAGAAGCTGGTTTTGATTCCGCCTTATCTTTAGTGACCAAAGTTTGAGATGGTTTAGTCCTAGGGCCCTTGTTAAGTGGTGTGACGGCTATTAGGTTCCTTTTGATTGCACTAGAGGGCGATGCTGAGACAGTGGCTGCGTTATCCACGACATTCTTACCTTTTAGAGTACGAAGTGTTTCCTTTAACTCAGCCAAGACCAGATTTTTATCACAAATTTGTTCCCATAAATCAGATATTTCCACCGACTTTCGATTCAATTGTTCAATCAATGATTGATTCTGTGCAGTGGTATTAGCACATGCGGGCTTTACTGAATCGAAGAGTCGTGTATTTTCTGTTTTCAGTTATCAACCTTGGACAAAATCTTGGAAACTCGACTATCTAGATCAAGTTTAAAATTCTCAGCTGCCTCAAGTACGTTCACACAGTTAAGCTCCTTAGATTTCTCTATGTCTATCGGCAAAGATTGAGCAACCTTGTCACTTGGCTGACGCTGTTTTGATTGTAAATTCAATCGAAAATTCTTTTCAAAATTTGCATCATCGATATTAACACCTTCGAATGACGTTTCAAAGATTTCTTGAATAAATTGTTGCTTGCATTCAAGCGAAATACAATGTGTTTGAATCTCATCAAAACGTTTTGAAAGCGGTGAATATGAATCTTGAAGCTTTAAAAATTCAGCGTCAGATTCGTGACAAGTACTATCTACCACAGTATCCACAGATTCAACATTATGCACAATAGAATCATTATCAACACTTGAATTCACACAGACATAAACTATATCATGAGACATCACTTGATTCAGAAGCAGATCATTATGGCGTGAAACCCGTTCTATTTCAAGTAAACTGTTTTCATAAGCATTATCCATTTCATTGAAAACACGTCTAAATTCTTCTATTTCCAAAAACAAATCTTGATCAAGATTACTAAGACAAGCCTTAACATTGTCTACAAACGGAACAATTTCATTTCGGAACGCAGCTCTAGTGTGCTCAAAGTTCCATTCACCTTCCGTTATGGCCGAAGCCGTCGTACGTTCCAAAATGACCTTGTCAAAATCGGCTAAGTGTTGGTGAACCGCATTTAAGTTAACGGACGCCTTGCTTACCGGTGGAATTAACTTTGTTAAATCCGTTTTGACAAGTGTAGGAGACGTACTAGGAAGGTTTTCATTTGACAAACTTTGGGGCACAAGAACTGTCAATTCTGCTAATTCCTTTTGTAAACGAATGCGTGTCTTTTTTGAAAATTGATCTTTGTTATGTTGATCATAATCAAATGTATGGAATTTTGAAAGCATTTTAGAATGAGTTTCATCCCCAAGTGATTGTGTCTCCTCAGTACTACGAACAAAAGGTGCTTCTTTCGATTTTCCAATTATGGTCATATCATAAAGACCGGGAATATATTCTTGAGCTTGTTTTGCATAACCGGGATTAGGTGGTAAATCTTGAAGACGTTTAAGTTCGAGTTCTTTAAATGATTTAGTTAAAAGATGAACCTTTTCTGTGGAAGCGTATTGTTTTAAAAGCTGTTGTTCTTTGAATATAAGAAGTTTGGTAGCATTAATTTCTGATTCAATCTTTTTAGACTCGAGAGTTTCGAAATCCATTTTAAGTTTTTGAAAATCATTGACAACCGACTCCTTTCCTTTTAATTCATTGGAAAGATTAGCTTTTAATGATTCTATTTCTTTCAAGTGTTCAATCTTTTCAAAACGAAATTGGTCAAATTCAGAACATGTTATTTTCTCTTCTAGAGGGACCATTTCAAAAGTTTTGACCTTTTCTTTATGCAACGCAAGCTCAGCAGTTAGGGTGGAATTGGTATCTGCGGATTGTCTGAGGGCCATATGCATTTGATCAATTATATGTTTAGGCACCATGACCAAATCATGTTGAGCATAAGATGCCATACCCGTCGTAGCATTTGGTTGAGGTTCACTCAAATGTGTAGAATTGGGTACCACATCATTTGAGTTACTAGTTCCCGAATGCTGTTCGAGGTTGTCATTTTCATGCCCAACTTGATGTTGGTTATCATCAATATTATTAGATGTGGTTGGTACCTCACTGATGACATCAGAGCCGTAGTGAGAGAGATTAGCAACGAGAGCAACTTGGGCTGAGTGAATGTCATCACAATCCGAATCGTATGCATCAAGATCATCCGCTTGATAAGCTGCATTAGAAGTGGAAACGACTGCAATGCCTTCAGTATCTGCTGCCCCTGGGTCTGCAAGAAATGCTAACTCCTCTGAATCCAAAATCTTCCCCTTAGACTGAGCATCAACCAAATACATTTTCTCACGAAACCATGCATCATCCCTTCTCCTTTTCGGCTGAGTGCATTCCCTAGCCATATGACCTTGTCCTCGGCAATTGTAGCAAGTCACAACCTTCTTAGGACCAATAGGACTCCCATTTCCACTAGCTTGAGAATTCACAGCTTGATTGTTCCCAGTCCTTGTAGGAGGTCCATATGAATTTTGCCTTCCCTGAATAGGTTGCAGCGTCACTTGACCATCTTGAACAGTGGCTTGTTATCGAGGATTTGATGAGGTGCGGAGCTGATTGTTTGTTGGTGGAAATCCTCTAGTTGCAACAAGTTTTGACAAGTAGGCTGTGAGATGGTTTAGAACATCAGCTGGCGTATCATTTGGAGTAAAGACCGGTGCTTGCAGTGGTGGAAGTTCATTAGAGTAGAAAGCTTGTGCTGGTTGTGCTTCTATTGGAATATATCCTTGCTGAGGAGTATAGCCCAATGGAGAAGTGTTGGCTTGTGATGGTGATGTTTGATATGGTGGTTGCTGTTGAAAAGATTGTTGATGAACACTTTGTTGATATTCTTGCTGTGGCATCATTGGTGGTTGATAAGATGGTTGCTGTGGTTGCTGATAGATGTGTGGTGGTGGCTGCTGCAAGTATGATGGTTGTTGATAAGTATAAGCCATGTTTTGCTGAGAAGCATACATTGCAAGTGGATCATGAACTTGAGGTTTAGACAATCGAGCCTCGATCGCATGGCATTCGTGTTGTTGAAGAAAAGCTTGAAGTTGATCCACATTGGTGTTATGCAAGTCCTTAGCCAATTTAACATCCGTCGCGTATTTTTTCCATTCTGGAGGAAGAGTTTTCAAATACTTGGTGTTCAATTGAAAGGTAGGGATTGCCATGCCATAGATATTTAGCTCATTCAACAATAGGGTAAATCTCAGATAGTAGTCATTGAGAGTCTCCCTGGCACATAGGCAAACTTATCAAAAGTATCATAAAGCTTACACTCTCGTTCTTGTTTAGTTAACGAGGTGCCTTGCATGAGAACACGAATTCTATCCTATAACTCTTTGGCAACTGTATGTTTGCTGACGAGTTTGTAGACATCTGGAGGAAGGGCTTGGAGAATGATGTTTGTAGCATACTTATCACATTTATCTTGAATCTTCATATCTCCAGTCAACTCACCCGTTGTGCGAGGACGAGTAGTCGTACCTTCCGTCACTGTACCATAATCTAATGGTCCATTGAGCACCGATGCCCAAATTAGATGTCCATTCTCCTTGTTCAACATATAAAGTTCCATTCGGGAAGCCCATTCCTCATACATAGTCTTCACCAACATTGGTGGACGATTATCCGTACCCGAGAGGATGGACTTGTCCGTAAGAGATGTGTACTCCATTTCAATAAGTTAAGATTTACAAAGTTGATCGAACAATGAAATAAGGTTAAGTATTTTTGTGTTGTTGTGAGTTAAAATCAAGAAACAATGTTAAAATCCCCTAAAATATGTTCTCGATAAACCAAAAATTCCAAGTCAAAATTACACACGATTGTTCGAAATTTTTTAAGGAATAATGGTCGGATTGTCGGAATGTCAGATCGGAATGTCACTATCGGAAAGTCCAGATCGGAATGACCTATCGGAAAGATTCAGATCGGAATGAACTATCGGAAAGATTCAGATCGCAATGACCTATCGGAATGATTCAGATCGCAATGACCTATCGGAAAGATTCAGATCGCAATGACCTATCGGAATGATTCAGATCGGAATATAGCTGACAAACTTTCGGCAGAGTAACGATTAAGCAACTTCCTTATATCCGTCGGAATCCCAGATCGCAAAGAACGATCGGAATGTTCAGATCGGAATAAGTATTGAAATCCTCAGTATCGCAATGTGGAACCAAACACTTTCTGATGGTGATGGTTATTGCGATAGAAGCCCCTTTTACTTGTACTTTCCGATGTAAATGTTTGCTTGAATTTCGGAAAGATGAACACAATACCTTTTTGCACTTTTGATCCAAGAAAGATTATGTTTTAACCAAAACCAAGATACCAAAAACACTATAACAAGAATCACTACGTTACACTACTTGAAATTACGATCAAACACACAAAAAATTTGAAGATTCGGCAAGAACTCTACGAAATGTTTAAAAAAAACATAAGCAACACTAAAACCAACCTATATTTCATCCCAAGCTCTTGATACCATTTGTGAATTGTAAATCTATGCTTATGTTTCTAGAGAGAGAAAGAGATAGAGAGATGGTGGATTTCACACAAAGCTAGAGAGAGAAACTAAAAAGAACTATGTGTAAATTATGAAACCACACACCCTCTCCATCAAAGGAGAGGGTTTATATACCCAAGCCCTTGTCATGGGCTTGGGCTTACATTTTGGGCCGGCCTACACATTTTGTAGGCTAGGCTTGTTCTTGTTTGATAAACAAAGAAAGTTAACTAAACTACGAGCTATTACATGGACTATCGTTGGAGTGACCGATCCTTCTTAATACGTAAAACGTATTTCCAACAGCACTTTCGACTGTAGTGGGTCGAGATGCGAGTACGCTATCGTGGATAGAGTCTGGGAGTCCACGAATGTATTTCTCAATCTTTTCTTCCTTTTCGGGGCACATCCTGGTACACATCAGGGTCAACTCTTGAAATCTCTAGTTGTACAACACAATGTCGTTGGCCTTGCATATGAGATCCCATAGTTCCACTTCTAGCTTCTTCATCTCACCTCCTGGACAATATTGTTTAGTCATCGTTTCTTTCAATCTGGTCCAGTTGAGTCCGTAAGCAGCATCGTGTCCTAGGGTGGCAACTACGGAGTTTCACCAGGTAAGAGCACTTTTAAGCAACGTGCAGGTGGCGAATTTGACTTTCTTCTCGTCCGCACAATCGCTGATTTGGAATACAGTCTCCAACCTTTCAAAACCACTGAGTCAGCTCTACAAAACCTTCTATGCCTTTGTAGTATAAAGGTTTGCATTTCAGAAAGTCAGGGTAAGAGAAACCCCTGGTGGTACGGTTATCTCTGCGGGCATTTGAGTTTTGGCTATCGGCCATGTTCCTGCTAGCATCTCTAGAGGCCATAGCAGTTGCGAGGCCCTGATCTATCAGTTCCCTTAGTTGGGTAGGAGTGACATTTTTGGTAGCATCGACATTGTTGGGGTTTTTTCTAGTGATTGCCATTTGTTTATAGTCATACACAAAAATGAGATCATTAGTTTTTGTGTTAGTACAGTTTTTATGTTTAATACATGAGAAAGTCCATGCATAGAATTCACAACAAATTAGATAACCTGTCAAGAGTCCATAATATAATACAGCACATAATATAGCAAAAGATAATGAGTACATGTCATTTCTATGAAGAATAACCATAACTTAATGCACAACCAATCCAAGACAGAAGCACATCACACCTGTCTGGGATAGTGGTACACATAGTCTAAAGTACATCATCCACAAACACCTATCTAGGAGAGTACAATGATAATATGGGATACAAAAGATAAAAAAGAAATAACTGTACATAAGGCCCTATATCATGATAGCTGGGATGCAACCCAAAAGCTTATCATGATGTACAAAAGATCTAGTACATCTAATCTACACATGCCTAACTGACTCCTCAGAAACGGTCGGTGCGACTGGTGCAGCTGAAAAAACCGGTGCCTGCATGGCATCCTGCATCGTCATCATGGAGACTCGTGTCTCCTTAAGGAGTCGGAGTGCCTCCAAGATCTGAGCCCTGAAAGTATTGTCAGCTCCTCTGAGATAGGATGTCTCTGCAGTCAAGCCCTGGTGGCGTACCTCCTCTAGATCGAAGAGTATCGCGAGTGTCTACTCCATGGTCATAAGAGAGGTATGGGTCTCATATTGCTGACCCTCCAAGGTGTTGATCCCAAACTCAGATCTTAAACCTTAGCTTGTTTAAGGGTTGTAGTAGAAAGAAAGAATGCAAGCTACTACTAGAGAAACTTTGCAATACACAAAGTAACTAAACAAGATGCAGAAAATAAGTTTAGCACAAGAACAAGTATTGAATCAAACTTTAAGCTTTAATATATTAATGATATACGAATACCAAAGATGGTATTAGATTCTTACAACCTTTAAATCATGAAAATGAAATGAGGAAAAAGGTATATGACACATGAAACCTAATTTGACTGTGGATAAACCTGAGAAGATCATATGGAACATGGTTCTTGCAATCCACTATTAAGTCAGTCAGCACCATCTTCTTCATTGTATCTTGTGAAAGAGGATAATAATGATTGTTGAGCAGATAGACACTCACTCCTTCCATGGCCAGCTCATAGACTCCTGAATTTGTGAACAGCTTCCAATATAACATTTTGGCTCCATTCTGTGCATCAAAAATAGGGTCATTCAAATCAGTTTCATACATCCTATGCATATTATCCCGAATCAACCAGTCCTTTTCAACATCTTCCATAGTAGGAGGACTTGCTTCAAACATTCCTTTTAGAATTCTCCATAAATCATCTAGGTCTTCTCTATCCAATGTTTGAAATAGAAGACCCAAACTTTGGAATGTCTGAGCTGTATCATCAACCCTTGTATGCTTCCACCAAGATATGCCTCTATACTGATATACATCATACTTCACAATGGAGTACTTCTTTTTCATGTCATCTGGTGCAATCTCATTAGATTCCTCCAAGATTAAATGTTGATCAATTTATTCATTGGAGGGATGCTGATCTTCTCTAGTTACTACTCCAATTCTCTCAATCCTCTTCATTCTTTTTGCTGCTCTTTGTGAGTTAAGAGCAGATCTTTCACCTGCTAAAGAGGATCCACCTGTTTGAGAAGTTGCACCTGTTTGGGATCCCACTGTTTGAGCAGTTTCACCTGCTTCACCCTCTGCTTTCCTTTTCCTTAACTCCCTAGCCTTCTTTAGCATTTCCTCTTATTTCTTAATGTACTCTTCCTCCTCACCTGTGCCAATGCTAAGGAAATCTTCCACACTATTAGCCCTTATTACTGAAATTGCAGGCTTCTCTATCTCATCAAAGGTCATCTTTCTGAGGTGTGCATCAGTGTACTTCTTAAAACTCCTAAGCATAAACTTCTAATGCTCCAATCTTCCTTTCTCAGATTGTAGATACCTTTCATTTTTAAGCTGCATTTCTCTTTTCTCCAAGTAGTCCTTTTGAAAATTAAAGGCTAAGAGTGTCATTTCATACCTTTCCTCCAGTGGAGCATTCACCAACTCTTTCTCCCATTGCTCCAAGATTTATACTATGTTAGGTACTCTATCATCCAACTCTCTATGCATAATTTCAATTTGCTTAAGCTTATCTCTTGATTGCACTAGTACCTCTTTACTCTTCTTTTGCATTCTCTCCTCTTGCATATGTAGCTCTTCTTCTTGCATCCTTTGAGCTACAAATTCATAATGTTCAGTCTGAGCCCTTATATCTTCTGGTGTTCTATGCTTGTATTTCTTCTTGGGCTGTTCAACCATTTTCCCTTTTCCCTTTGTCTTTTGGATCCACTGTTGGTTTTGCTTTGGGAGTAGTCTCTCCAATCTGTATCCCCTTCTGAGTTGACTGTCTCCTTTTTCTAGTAAATGTTTGAGAGAAAGCTGCTCTTGTAGGTGTGATAGTAATAACAGGGGGAATACTTACAGCAGCGGGATTAATGATAGCAGGGGAAAAAATTTTTGTAGCAGGGGCTTCTTCTTGATGACCCATATTCAGCAATGTCTGGGCTACATCCTTTGTTGCACTCCCCGTGTCACTGCCTTTCTCCTCACTAACCACCTTCTCATTACTTGCTTCCCTTCCACTAGGAAATGCATACCATTCAATAGACTCATCTGTGGGGTACTTCCTCCCCTTTGGAAGCATCCTCATCTGTAGAAAGGACTAGATGTGGTCTTTTCCTCCCCTCAAGCTTAGCAAGTCTGGTTTCCAAGTTATTGATTACCAAACCTTGTTGTGTGACTGTTTGTACCAATTGTGCATTTTGCTTTTGCAAGCTCATGCACATATTCGTCAATTCCATTAATGATAGTGGTTTCAGTCTGCTCTCAACCCTAGTAGGAGATTGCTCTCCTTTTTGGGTATCATTGAGTGAGGAAGTGGACTCACTTATGGTGTCACTATCCTGCTCACCCCTTGAGGATGAAACAATAGTGGCAGCCAAATCCCCAGTTTGCTCCATACCCATGGAGACTCTCCTCTCTACTTCAGGTGAAGGTTCACTGGGCAAGGGATACGTAGCAAACCTGGATTTGCTCCTTCTTTCTTGTTGTGGGTTGACAGGGGGTAGAGTACTAGCAGGGGCATCAGTAGATGAAATAGAAGTATCAGCAAGTGTGTTTTGGGCTGCTCTAGGTTGTGAAGCAGCTTCACATCTAATTTGTTCATCATGGTTTGAGTTAGGGGCACTGCTCTGCCAGAAAATTATAGGGTCGTTGTTGCAAGAGTGGTGAATACTTTAGTGGTGTGGGGATTGGCTGTGAAGTGATTTTTATGTCGAATGGGTCCATGTTGACTCATATCCAGCAAAATTTCTATAAACCTTGGATACATACAAAATTTTGAACTGCTTTTAACATTTTTAACCATCCCTTCAAAAATCATTTGAGAAAAACAATATTTTCGCCCTGTTGCCAAACACACCAGAGCAGAAGAAACTTGACTCCCAAATTCATTAAAAGCAGTAGTTTTTTAAGACAAGCATTGCAAAATAGTATGAATTAAGTACTTCTAATGGGGTGCAAATTAACCTTTAGCAAATTTACATTTTTTATTCTCAGAAATGTTGTACCCCAAGTTTGTCAAACCCTCAAAAATTTTAGCCTCAAGCAGGGTAACCACCCCATCCTCATCATTCAAGACTAACTTGTCTCGAATGGAGGCAAGTGTAATCACTTTGTGGTGGCCATCAACTATAATTTTAAGTGTAACCTCTTCATCCACTGTTTTAGTCGTAGAATTCGACCAAAACTGTTGGATGTGTGAGGTATAAATTCTTGGACTGATCACAAGAGCTAACCTGAAATAACTAAATTTTATGTAAGCCACTACATCAGAGAATTAAGCTATTTAACCAGAAAGAATTGAAATATGGTTATGGTTAGGAGAGATTTTGACAGCCATTGAAATTTTTTTGAACAAATAAGGTTTATATTTTGCAAGATGAAGTGGGATATGATCGACATGATAAGTTAGGCCTGTTGGTTAAGAGAATTGAGTTTATATAGGCGAATTGAAGGCTTGTGATTGGACCAAATTATCAATTGGCATAAAAATCAGAAATAAATCTTGCTTAGAAAGTAATTGATTTGAAATAATAATAATGATACCAATCCGCGAAGAAAGTGCCTTAAATATCTTTTGAAAATAATAAAATATTCTCTAACCAAAAATTTAACAAGCAGGCCCAACGGCTATAAACAGTGTAACGGTATTGTCGGTCAACGGTCAAACAGGGGAATGTTTTGCAAAGCATGGGAAAGTCATACTAGATGGGAATGAAAATCAAAAGCAGGGGAAACGTTCCTAAGGGTATTAGGTTAACTTAAATAGTCCAATGCTAAACAGCTCTGTCCTAATGCACAGACTTGCATATGCAAGCTAGATACACAGAATCTCTAGAGTCCTCCATTCAGCAAAGTCCCAAAAAGAAAATCCAACACATAAGTAGCCCTGCACCTGGTCAACCTAATGAAATACTCATACCCAAGTCTCCAACCCTACCATTCCCTTCATATGGTCAAGTGGTCTTGGCAACATGCATTCAAAGGCTCCATTTTGTGCAGCAAGCTGTTCAATCAAGAGTTTTGATTGCACATTACAGTGCCTCAAGGTCCCAGAACTCCAACAAGCTTTGCAGCAAGTTGTCATTGTCCTAAGCCCCTACTCACCAGTGGATATGATATAGAATCATACATGAGTATCCTAAGGATACCCTGAATCCTAAAGATGTGACCTAACCTCCCTTGAAACATGGAGTACATACCAGATTTATCCATATGATACACCATACTCCACAATGATCCCTGCGTTGTTAGTCTAAAACCATATGTAACCACTTATAAAAAGAACAAACCCTAAGCAAGGGAAAGTACCCTGGCAGGGGATTAACCCAAGCAGGGGAAACTTTGTTCAAAAATAGTGGCATTAAGAATGATGGAAAAAGTAACTAGCATTTCTACAATAAGAGACAATACTATAATCCTGAATATACACACAAAGCTATAGACATCTATTTAGGGATTGACCATCCCAATACTGGCAACCAAGTACTGAAATCTCCCTATATCAAAAGGTTTTGTCAAAAGATCAGCAACATCAAGTTTTGTATCAATTGTCTTAGGGACAATTAATCCTTTTTCAAAACAGTCTCTAATAAAATGATGTCTGATTTCAGTATGTTTAGTTTTGTTGTGAAAAACATGATTCTTAATTATGCAAATTATGTTGTTATTGTCTATAAATATCTTGGTTTTAAGGAAATTGTACCCATAATCAAGCAACTGATTCTGAATCCAAAGGACTTGTCCACAGCATGCAGCAACATCCACATATTCAGCTTCAGTTCTTGAGGTTGCCAGGATAGTTTGCTTTTTATACTGCCAATATATAAGCCTGCTCCCCATAAATTGACATTCACCTGTTGTAGACTTTCTATCATTGTTGTCACCACCATAGTCACTATCTGAATAGGCTATCAGCTCAAAGGGTGACTCTTTAGGGTACCAAAGTCCTAAAGTAGGGTAACACTTGAGATATCTAAAGATTCTCTTTACAACAAACAGGTGGCACTCCATAGGTGTCACTTGGTGTCTTGCACACAAACATAAAACAAACATGATGCCAGGTCTTGAAGTTGTAAGGTACATGAGATATCCAATCATGGATCTATATGTTCTGACATCAATAGGTTTTCCTTGGCCCTCTTCGCCCCAAGGATGCTCTTTGTCCATGGGAGTGGAGACTTTCTTTCATTCACACAATCCAAACTTTTTCACAATTTCAGCAACATATTTGTCTTGAGAAATAAAAATCCCATCTTTCCTCTGCTGAACTTGTAACCCCAAGAAAAAGTTGAGCTCTCCCATTGCACTCATTTGGAATTTGTCTTGCATCAGTTTGGCAAACTCCTTGCTAAGCATGGAGTTTGTTGATCCAAAAATGATATCATCTACATATACTTGCACTAAAAGAAAGTCACCTTTTTGTTTCTTTATAAACAGGGTCTGATCAATCTTTCCCTTGTTGAAGCCATTATCCAAAAGATACTTGGATAGAGTCTCATACTAGGCCCTAGGGGCTTGATGAAGCCCATACATTGCCTTTTTTTACCTTGTAAACCTTGTCTGGATGTTTTGGATCCTCAAAACCTGGAGGCTGCATAACATACACCTCCTCATCAATGGTGCCATATAAGAAGGCACTTTTAACATCCATCTGGTACACAATAAAGTTCATGAAGGAAGCATATGCCAGAATCAGTCTGATGGCTTCAATTCTTGCAACTAGAGCAAATACCTCATCATAGTCAATGCCTTCCTCATATGTGTACCCTTGTGCTACTAGCCTGGCTTTGTTTCTGACCACGATACCTCTCTCATCCTTCTTGTTTCTGAGCACCCATTTTGTCTGAATGGGTCTTACCTATTTTGGACAGTCAACCAAAATCCAAATCTCTTGAATATCAAACTGCAATAACTCTTCGTGTATAGCCTCTACCCAACTTGGATCATTCAATGCTTGAAAGATCTTCTTTGGTTCTTCATGTGACAAAAAGGTAGCAAATAGACAACATTGTATATTGTCATGATTGAGTTTCATTGTGATGTTGGCAATAAAGCTATGTTCCTTTGCTTGATACCTTGTTTGTCTGGGAGTATCAAGATCACCTATGATTTGAGATTGAGGGTGATCTTTATTGATTCTATAGGTGGGCTGCATATTCATAAGGACTTCAGTTTCATCATTTCCCAAAATCAGGTTCTATGGGACTATCTTGATTGGGAAATAACTCTTCAAAGGATCTTCTAAATGATACTGCATGGCTGAGAGATGGATGTTGGTGAGCTGTGTGCAGCTCTGAATAGCTTGGACCTGCATGCCTAATGATTATGTTTCCACTGTTGACATAGTGATTGGAGAAGATGTAGAAATGAGTGGGGATTCTCTTTCTGCATCATTAACATCATCCACAACTGTTTCTTCAAAGGCACGGGAAACATTTGGACCAACAGGGAATCCATGATTCCTCTGCTTTTATACATTCCACTGCTTTCATGACTTGACTTAGCAGGGGAAGAGACTGGTTGTGCATCCTTTTGAGAGAGGTCTTCTTCTTCAGCCATCACTTTGCCAGCATCATCAGCAGGGAATAAGGAAGGTACAATCATGTACCTCAAAGGTGGACTCTCCAAAGTAGTTGATTCTTTTGTACCTGAAATGTTAATATTTACCAAAGCAACAGGCACATAATTCATAGATTTAGAAAGTAATTCAATATCAAAGAACCATTTGGAACCTGTTTGTGTGTCTTCAGGATTATCCTCCAGAAAATTCACATGTATGTTCTCTGTCACCTTGCTTGTCTTCTTGTTGAAGACCTTATATCCCTTACTTGTCAGTGAATAGGCAACAAAGTATCCATCATCCCCCTTTTCATTGAAGTTAACACTATGATCACTTGTGTTGATTATCACTACATGACACCCGAATGGTCTAAAGAAGTCAATTAGAGGGGGTATTCCATTGAATAGCTGATAAGGGGTCTTGTTGTGAGCCTTAACCACCAAGGCCCTGTTTTGAACATCGCAAGCAGTGGCAACAGCTTCAGCCCAAAATATAACTAGAAGCTTGGAATCAGATAGCATGGTCCTTAGAGCTTCAATGAGTGTTCAGTTTCTCCTTTCTTCAACTCTATTTTGTTGAGGTGTCCTGGCTATGCTGTATTCCCTTTTTTATCCTTTTGCTGGTACAAAAAGTGTCCAGCTCCTTGTTCCTAAACTCTCCACCATTGTCAGACCTAATTGTCACCACCTTCATACTCTTTTCAAGTTCAATCTGAGTGATAAAGTCTTTGAGTACTCCTGATGTGTCACTCTTTTTAAACAAGAAGAATGTCCATGTGAACCTTGAGAAGTCATCAGTTACCACTAGGTAGTACCACTTCTTTTTCATGCTTGCCACAGATGTAGGACCAAAAAGATCCATGTGAAGTAACTCCAATGGTTTGGTGGTGGAAAGAGCAACTTTTTATTTGCAAGAAGCTCTATGTTGCTTTCCCTTCAAACAAGCAACACAAGTATGATCATTATTAAAGGTCTTAAAAGGCAGACCATGAACAAGATTGAACATAACCACCCAAGTCTTCTGTGTTATTTCGTGCATTCATCTGAGTCTTTGCCAATAAAATAGTTCTCATTATCTTGAAGAGAAATATCTGTTAAGTCAATGGTGTACATGTTCTTCTGCCTTGGTGTTCTTAGTACAATAGGAGTATTTGGTGGTAAAACAAACTCCTTTCCAACATCAGGCACTCAGTATCAGTGAAAAGAACAAAGTTTTTGTTGTCAGTCAACTGAGACACACTAAAAAGGTTGTACTTTAGTTTTTTCACCAGATAGACATTATCAAATGTTGTTCCATTAGTGACAATGGTCCCTTTCCCTGTGATTGTCCCATGCCCATATCCAAATGAGACACCATCATTATCATGTAGGGGAACGAAGTTTGACAGATATGCCTTGTGACCAGTCATGCTTCTTGAGCAGCACTATCCCAGTATGCTTGTCATTCTTGGTCTGCTTTGTTACCTGCAAAAAGAAAAACAAATTAGTTTTTCTTGGGGACCCAAGCCATTACTGACTTAGATCTACCTCGTGTATCGATGTAAGATAACTTTTCAAAGGCTAAAGATACACCATTGGATTGAGTACCCCTTTTGGGAGCCCAAACCCAATGAGCTGAGGCTTTCACAGCTTTTCCCCATCTACCTATGTTTCTAGAGGCCATAACTTTGCCAACAGGGGAAACCCTAGGCTTAGTAGGGGAATCCCTATGCTTAGCAGAGGGAACCCATTTTTGGCCTTTATAGGTGCGTTGGTAAGGTTTGTGGCCAGATGCAAATGTATTATGAGACGTTGGTCTGGTCACATTAGAGCTCGATTTGGGGTATGCTACACTTATCTTTCTCAAAGCAGGCACAACATACTTATCAATTGCCTTATTTCTCAAAGAAGGGGGAATATACTTAGAAGGGGAAAAAGATTTTGCCCATGATTTCAACAAAATAGCTTGTGGTTGCATTTCCTTTAAAGAATTTGCAGCCACCATTCCCTTGCTTGCTTTACAGCCTTGGTATATGTGATCAAAAATGCCACAGGTGAAACAAGGTTTGGTGTTTTTCATAAAGTCTTTTCCAAGTTGAATAGACTTTTGATTATTCCAGTTTCTTTGGTTTCCTCTAACCACATTTCTGTTATGTCTAGGCCTATACATCTCTGCATATCTAGTAGTGGTTTTGTAAGGTTTTGGACTAGTTGTTTTTATTTAAACTCCTGATTCACTACAAGCTCCAGATGAAGTACTTTTGGAACTAGTGTCACTACCAAACAAACCTTATCTAGAGAAAAGAACAGGGTTATCTATTTTCCACTGCCTTAATGTAGCTTGTTCCTTTTCAAAGTCCCTAACCTCACTGGTTTTTACTAAGGGTTCTTGTTGTTTCTTATTGTGTGACACATAAGCATTTAAGTCAAACTCAATATCTGCCCGCTTGGCAAAACAAGGAAGACCAGTCCAAGAAAGATCTTTGATAGGAGTGGCTCCATGTATGTTAGCAGGTGGTGGTGGAAAATCAGCATGTTCATTTTTAACACCAAAACCAGCAATTTTATCACTTGGAGATTGTCCTATTTCAACAGCCTTTGTAAGATCTTTAGAGACTTTTGCAAACTTTTCAACTGTTTGTTCATCTACCTTTTTATTATCTCTAAAGATTTCAACTTCAGCAGTTAATTCCTTAATGGAATCATCTTTTTCTCTAGCATCTCTTTCTAGAATACCAATGTGATCTCTATATTGGTTCTCTCATTGCTTATATTCTCTAATGTTAGACTCTAGTTGTTCTAAAGCACGTTTGTAGTTGTCTAAATCATTCTCAAAATTTATGTAATTAACGTTTAGCTTTCTGATTTGGTCATTTAATGACTCAGTATTTTTCCTACATGCTTTGGTATAATAGGATTCATCATATACCTCATGGTCTAAGCTAGATGTTGACATGGCCATAAGAGCAAATTCTTCCTCTGTCTCCTCAGCAACTAGAGCTTGATTCCTTTCAACACCTTCTGTCATGGAGCTCTAGTCCCATCCAACTCCATCTATTCCATGCACGACTACCATAACCTTAGCTTCAAAATCCTCATCCATGCTCTCCTTCCTATAGCTGCTACCATTATCTCGACCCCTACATTCCCTAGCAAAGTGACCTTTTTCCCATAGTTGTAGTATTCTACCTTTGATTTATCAAATCCAGCTACATCAGAAGGATTAATGTAAATATTTTTCCCATATTTCTTATAGAATATGTTGGCTCTCATGCTGAGTAGAGCCATATTCCACTTGATGTCCATTTCCTCTAATCCTTGCTTACTGATTTAGGTTAAATCTTCATGTAGCACAATGGAACCATGAGATCCTTATGATGCAATAAAGGCACAAGCAATGTCAAGGCTAAATGTTGCAGGGCTTTCTTCTCCATTTGATGGTCCTGAGTTTGAAATGGTGGAATGTGTAGCAGGGGAAACTTCAATCCCACTGCCTTTAGAGTTTCCACTGTTTTGGGAAATAAAGGCCATATTAGCAGGTGGATCAGTAGCTCTACTTAAATTTGTGGGAATGGTCCCTGAAGCCTGTATTTCATTGGCAACAGAATCAAAAACCTTTAGGTTGTTGTAGATGTCATCAATGTTTTTATCATCAATTTCATCTTTGTTTTGCCAAATGGATTTGTAAACAAACCATTCTTTCTGAAGGCTATTAAGGAATCTTGCATTGACCTGTTCTCTTGACACTTCTATGTCAAAGAACTCCAGTTGTGCCACAAGATCTTGAAGCCTATTATAGATGGAACCAATTGATTCATCACCTTTTGCTTTAAAAGAAGCAAATTGGTCTATCATCTGGTTTTTCTTTTCCTTCTTGGTAGCTTCATTTCCTCCAAATGTTTTCCCATTGGCCTCCCAAAGTTCCTTAGCCGTCTTATGCTTCCTAAACCTTAACTGATGTCTATCAGGTAGAGCTAACATCAAAGAACTATGAGCTCTGACATCATGCCTTCTTGCTTGGATCTGTTTATTTGAAACAACAGCAGACTTGGTTTTCTTAGCCTCATCTTTGGAGCTTTCACCTTCTACCTTATCTTTGTTCTTATCTTTAAATGTTATTGTTTTGGTGAACTGATCACCAAACTCTATGACCTCCAATAGGGCATAGTGTTCCATCATAAGATACTGTTGAATCCTGAATTCCCATATATCAAAGTTTTCAGGATCCAATATTGGAAGTTTGAGTGCATTATTGTTTAAGGATGAAAGAGAGTCTGTAGACATGATTCGTAATGGATGCGAGGTTTGTGTTGTTCTTAGTTTAATCAAATTTTCTCAACAAGCTCTGATACCACTTGTTGATCCCAAAATCAGATATTAAACCTTAGCTTGTTTAAGGGTTGTAGTAGAAAGAAAGAATTCAAGCTACTACTAGAGAAACTTTGCAATACACAAAGTAACTAAACAAGATGCGGAAAATAATGTTTGGCACAAGAACAAGTGTTAAATCAAACATTAAGCTTTAATATATTAATGATATAGGAATACCCAAAGATGGTATTAGGGTTTACAACCTTAAAGCATGAAAATGAAATAAGCAAAAAGGTAAATGACACATGAAACCTAATGGGTCCTTTTATAGCACAAGGAATCATGTACAAGATAATCACTAACAAACTAGGAAAGTATTATGGAGTAGTAACAGAAACGCGTCAATATCTCTTCCTAGTTTATCCATGCAGCAGGGGCATTGAGCTCCAGCAGTGGGAACCAATCCTACTGTCTTCATTACTTCAACAGGGGGAACTTACTCTAGCAGGGGTATCTTGATCAACCAGCATGGGAACTTTAACTCATGCATTTATTCCCAACACAAGGTATACACTCGCTGACGAAGAAAATCATTCTCCTCCATCAGCTACTGCAGGGAGTGGTAGACTGTAGTCCATGTCCCCCGAGCAGCATGAGCCTCCGCGCTAACGGTCCATGAAAGGTAGTCCTGACGCTCCTACAGAACAGGGCGTCCGGCCTGTCCAGCCATCAATAGAGTGTGGACATCTGCCATGTACTGAGCTTGGCGTGCGGCCAAGGAAGCTATCTGATCCTGGATGGGTCAACACGTCTCGTCCCGGAGCCCTCTCCGATCTTAAAAGTAGAGTCGGGAGGATCCTCATACCTCCTCTTACGAGGTGGCAGAGACCCGGGAGCATAGCCCTGAAGAGAGGAAGCTGGTAGTAAAGGTGGCAGGGTAAAAGTCATTTGGTCCTCTTCCCTAGCAGGGGAAACAGATGCAGCAGGTGAAGAGACAAGAAAAGAATCAACGAGTGTGATGTCTCCGGCAAGCTGGTTGTCCTCAGACTCGCTGGTTGACAACCATCCTGGTAGTACTGAAGTCGGTGATAGATCAGTGGGAGATGCAACTGGTGAAGTCAGGGTGAATCTGAAAATAATATCATTTTAAATTGTCGTAAGTATAGACTTACTCAATTTTAAAAGGCTTTTAGAAATCATAGTTGTAAATTATATAATAAGTGCCATTTAACATTGCAAGTTAAAGGTTGCTTTAATACTTATAAGATTCATCAACCGAATGTTAATAATCAATGCACACTTAGTCCACATAATAAATGTATGCTCTACATTCTACATGCTCAACTATTCTAGTCCCGAATATCCCTGATACAAGGCTTTTGCCCGTATAAAAATTAAAGTTCGTTGTTCTGGTCTAATCGAATTGATAACTGGTTAACTATGCGACTCAGTCGTTCTTTGGTGAAACAAATAGTTGTGTCGTTGTAGTAATTAAAAAGTGCAAAGACGTAAATGAAAATGACGTTAATTTAAATCTAAAACTAATTTAAAATAAATGGCGAGTATTTAAAAACGTGACGAGAATTAAAAGGCGCTTAAAGTAAATAACGCAAACTTAAATCTATCTAAGGCAAACTTAAAACGCAACTAAAACTTAAAACTAAGGGAAGGATAAAATAAATCTAAGGCAAGTAAACTTAAAGTGCAACTAAGGAAAAAGGCGGGAAAAGTAAAGCTTGAAAATTAAAAATTAAAAACTGAAAGTTAAAAGAACCTGAAAACAGCTCATTCGGAATAATCCTTCGTTCGGAATAAATCACTCGTTCGGAATGTCACCTTCGTCCGGAATAATTTCTTCTTCACTCGGAATATTTACCAAAACCCTTCATCCGGAATAAATCCTTTACTCGGAATATGTCACTTATCCGGAATAACATCTTTATTCGGAATGTTGCCTTGGTTCGGAATACTTAATGTTCCGAATGAACTCCTTGATTCGGAATATCTCCTTGGTTCGGAACTTCCACTGATCCGGAATGTTCCGAATGAAGCCTTCTTTCCGAATGAACTCGCTGATCCGGAATAAAATCTTGATTCGGAATATATTCCGAATGAACTCAAACTCCTTGATTCGGAAAATGTTCTGAATGAACAACCCTTGATTCGGAAAATGTTCCGAATGAACACACCTTGATCCGGAAGAAATTTGATTCGGAATATTTTCACAACAACTCCTTTATTCGGAATGTTCTGAATGAACAGCTGATCCGGAATGTTTGGTATTCCGAATGAAATGCTTGATCCGGAATGTTTGAAGTTCCGAATGAATCACCTTTATTCGGAATAGTAAATGTTCCGGATGAATAAATTTTGGTTCGGAAAGTTCCGGATGAACTCCCTTTACTCGGAATATTCTGCTTTATTTGGAACAATCAACAAAATCACCTTGATTCGGAACAAATGCTTGATTCAGAATATCACCTGGGAAAACAATAATAGTAGCGAAGAACAAGGAGAAACAAATAGACACGAGTCTAAACAAAAACTAATCAAATCAACCAAAAGATTAAATCAAACTAACCACAAATGATCAACTAATGATAATCAAACAAACCAAATTAATAAAACTAACAATAATAACCACAATAATCAAAACCCACTTAATCAATTTAATAAAAACTTAAGAACATGAACATGAACAAATAAACATAAAGATTGAAGATCAAACAAGAAAGGAAGATAGGAGATCAAACAATAAAAGTAAAGATTGACAAGAATTAAAAGGAAACTTACTTGAAATTAAATGTATTTAAGGTGCAAGACAATTAATTAAATGACATGTAATTAAAGAACAAGTAATTAAAGGGTGGAAGACTAATTGTCACACTTAGCCAACAAAAACTAATGAAATGAAAATGAATCCTATTTATAGGAGATTAGGGAGGTGCTTAGGAAGCTTCCTCCCCTCTTTCTTCTTTCTTTAATTGCATGATTAAGTCCTTGTCTTCTTAATCTTTGGACTTTAATGACTTTGTCTCGGGATTACTTTAAACTCGTCTTGTAATTCTTCAATAAATTAGACTTGAGTTCTTCGGCTTTAAGTAAACTTCCGTCTTTTGACTTTTCTTCGATAAATCTTCAGAATTTGTCTTGGACTTCCGTTCTTTTTGCACTCTTGATTTCTTGACTTCGTCTTTTGTCTTTTTCTTCGATAAAAGCCCGTGAATGCCCGTGTTTTCTCCCCTTTTCACATTTTCGTCCTAAATCACAACAAAAACACAAACCACGCATAATTCCGACATTTACGACATAAAATACATGTTTTGGCTCGGTTATTATTGTAGTTAAGTGGTAAAAAGGATGGGTGTTTACACACCTATCAAATCCCCTACACTTGACCATTGCAATGTCCTCATGCAATGCATTAGTTACAAAGCATGATTACACTTTTCATCATAATCCAATCCACGTTGGCCTTTATTAAAGAGATAGAAAATTATAAACATTCAAAGGAAGAAAGAAATCAAAATCATACCTTAGGGTTTTGGAAATGTCATGAATGATCATCATCCTCAAGTTTTCACTTTCTCCAAACCAAGCTTAAAAACGAGATCATTGTTATTATAAGTTAGCAAACTAACACGAACTCATGTGGGCCAATTATTCACTTAGACTCCCTTATTCCTAGGTGTATCTCTTATATTTTATTGTTGTCTTGAATGATCACGAGGATGCATTGTTTGACTTATTTCGATAGTTATTAAGTCTGAAAATAAAGTGGGACGATTTAATCAATAGTTAGCTAAAGGACAAAATCTTTTAAAACTGCTTCTCGGGACCTCATAAAGTTCATATCTTGGCATAACTCGCTTCGCAATTTGAGACCTTTCTCGGACCGATATTTGGCAGCGACTTCATATTTCAAATCTTGAGAGACATTCATGAAATAATGGTCTTCTCTTCATAATAGGAATTTCTTCACTTGAAATTTTGAGAGATTCTTCATACTTGGACCACGACTTCTTCATTTTTCTCTAATCTTTATTTTGGACTTTGATATACAACGATCCGCCTCCTTTTTGGACTTGGATCTATTTATCCTCATACCTTGCTAGGGTCTTTTCGGATAGACTTCTCCATGATCTTTTGGGAGTATTTGCTTTTCGTCGTGTGTCTCGATCCTTCATATTGATTTTTGATAAATGATTCTTCACATCACTTGAGATCTTTAGCAACAAAATGTAGCCCTCATGCCTTGTTAGGGCCTTTTCGGACTCGCCAATCTTCGCATCCCGCTTCAATAAGTTATGCCTTGGCTATGAACTCTAATCCATACCGAGCAACTTTTAAACGATCTTGGGCTAGAAGCTAAGTAACTTTTCAAATTGTACAACCTTATTTATTGCAGATAAATTTATTAGCAAGCCATGGGAGAATAGGCTCATAATTAACTCACATAAATTCACGAAACAATACCAAACTTATAATTGACTCTATCATCTCTCGTTCTCCACAGTTTAAAATCTCAAGGAATGAGACTCGTGGATGCTTAGCCTATTAAATCAAAGTTTTGGGTTTTCGAGTCGCCTATAGGATCTTGCAAACTTTTAGACTTTTTCAAGTTTAGAAATCGCATTTTAAAGTTCCCTTGATAAACAACTCTCTAGGATCAATTATAGGAACTTGCGAAAAGTTCTTGTTCTTAACCCGTGAGAGTTAAGACTTTCGCGTTTTAAAGCTCCCTATATAAAAGCCTAGCAAAACTTGACTTAAACACGTTAAGGATACTAGCTAGAGTAAACTTAGATAAGTAAACTCGGGTTGAGTCAAAAGATACTCAACGTTTGAAAATTAAAATCACTTTATTGAAAATTTATTCTAGTAAAGAGAGAAAATAACTATACAAAAGTAAAACTAATAGGCCAAAATAGATCAAAATTTTTGAAAAATGTCGAAAAAATTGATTTTCTGGTTAAAATGAAGACAAATACAAGGAAAAGGCCACTTAACTTCGATAGAAGTCCCCCCTACACTTGATATAAACATTATCCTCAATGTTTAAGCATGTGGGAGTAAACTCCCCTACACTTAGGACATTGTGCACTTTGTTTAAATCTTGCTAAGGAAAAGACAACTAACGAGATTCCTATTTTAATATTGAGAAATATAAAATAGTGAATCAAAAAGAGTTTAGGATAGAACCGGGAAGACGGAAACACGGAATCACGGGTCGTCAAAAATCATCAAGAGTGGATCATTGAGCGCTCGAATCCCTGAATATGAGAAAATAAGAGATAGCAAACACCAATGGGTCTCCCCTACACTTAGGATATAGATAGCTAAAAGATAGATACATGGGCTGCCTCCCAAAAAGCGCTTGATTTTTGTTCACCGAGTCGTGAGCCTGACTCGACCTTGATTATCATAGGAAGAAGTATGAAACATATCCACCGGGATCAAATACATAGTTTTCGTCCATCAAATAGCACAAGCTTAAGGCGAACAAGGAAAGCCAAAGAAGAGTAGGCAAGGTTCCCTTAAGCAAAGATGGAGCACGATGGGAGCAAGGGTGAAGTGGTGCAAGCATATTTCCATAAGTTCCAAAGATTTTTCCTTTTATTTCATCAGACGGATACTGAGATGGCTGAAGAATATCGATGCCAGGGTCGAACACCTTTTCCTTTAGGGGAAAATAGCACTCAGGCTCAGCAGAATTTGAAGATGGTCTGCGAAGAAGATGCACAACCTCGTCCTCAAAAGGTGGACAAAGAGGTGTCAAATCATATGTGTTGCGGATGTTGGTGTCGTCCGGTTGCTTCTCCTTTGAAAGAATTTTCTTCAAATCCAAAGTAGGATCAAGACGATAATCATCAAAGTCTAAAGGAGGAGCATCACTCTCATGAGGGAAGTAAGTATTGAGAAAAGTAGAGAAGTCTTCCTCAAATGAGTAATCATCCAAAGTAGGATCAAGTGATGGTGGAGGATCTTCATCATGTGAAGAATCACTCGAAAGAGTATCGGCCTCATCAAAATCATCATAAGTGGGCATGTCAGGATACTCGGAAGTAAAATCATCATAATCATCCGTATCTGAGCTAGAATCATCATCATAAGCATCAAAGATCGGTGGAGAATCATATATGGGTGATGGTTCCAAATTGGAGAGAGAATCATCCACATCATCTTGAAAAAGTGGATTATCAATGCAAGAATCGAATAGAGGATTGTTGTAGATGACAAAATCATCAAGCACATTAATCATATTCACGGATTCTTCCATAGGTTTTGCTTGTAAGCTTCCCCATTTTGAACACTTGTTATTCATTCCCGACCCTTAAAATTAATTCACCTTCGGCAACATCATCTAAAGCTCTTCCGGTTCTCAAGAATGGCCGACCAAGTATTAAAGGAATACGAGGGTCCATTTCATAATCAACAACAACAAAGTCGACCGGAAAAGTGAAGGTGCCAACTTTAATGAACACATCTTCGACAATACCAACGGGGTAAGCGAGAGTGCGATTTGCAAGCTCAAGAGTTATCTTTGTTGGAGTAAGGTCGGGTAATGATAGTGTTGTCCAAACACTTAAAGGCATCAGATTTATACTGGCCCCGAGATCAGCTAGGGTAGTAAATTCTTCGGTTTTGTTAAAAATGCAAGGCAACACAAAACGACCGGGATCTCCAAGTTTTTCCGGAAGTTCTTTAAGAATAACTGCAGAACAGTTTTCATTTAAGCGTGTGTTGGCGAGCTCAATCAGCTTCTCCTTCTTGTTAAGAAATTCCTTGAATGCTTTGACAAATTTCGGCATGTGGACAAGTGCTTCAACAAGGCTAATGTTAAAATTCATTTGAGAGATCATCTTCAAATAATTCGACACTTGAGTGTCATCCTTAGTGAGCAAGTTAGGCTTGTCCAAGCGAGAAGGATATGGGATGTTGGGTTTATAGGTGGAAGGTGTAGGTGTAGCAGGTAAAGGTTGAGATGTTGAAGGGTTCTTCTTGGGTACTTCGTCACGATGAGGCGGAGACGGTAATGGTGTACTAATACTAGGTGTGGGAGGAGTAGGGATAAATGGTGGTGGAGGAGGTGTAGATGATGGGGGTGGGATAGGTGGTCCTACTAAAGTAACTCCACTACGGGTAGTAATAGCACTCACATTCGCTCGCGGGTTGGTGACGGTGTTTGAAGGTAGAGAACTCGAAGTAGAAGGTTGAGTGGTGGGCAAGAAACTAGCCAGCATATTCTTCAAGTCATTCGTTTGATTGCTGAAGGAGGATTGAATATTATCTCGAAGCTCGGATCTAATGTCATTCCCTTGCTTGGTGATATCTCCTTTCAAATTGATAATTTGGCTCTGTAGATTCTTGATTTGCTCACCTTGGGTTCTCATTAAGGCTTCAACATCTTGATTGATGGGTGGGGTTTGTTGAGCGGGTGGGTGATAAGGATTAGAAGCTCTAGGTGGGATTTGGTTGCTTCTATTGTAATTGTTGTTGGGGTTTTGGTTTTGAGGAGAAAAACCGGGTAAAAGGTAGTTGTTTGACCGGTAACTCAGCAAATTTCGATCCCCTTGAGGTCGGGCTAGGTAATTTTCCGGTGAATAATTACCATAAGCAGCATACACGTTTTCTGGATTTCCTTGAGTAGAAGGACAATCAGTGTATAAGTGTGGACGGCCGCATGTTTCACAAGGATTGGCTACTGCTTTAACTTGTTGTTGGTTTGTAGCGAGGAGCAAGATATTTTTGTTCATTTCGGTCATCATGCGGGTGAATTCGGTCATGTCGGGGTTTGCTGAAGTAGAAGAAACATTGACTCTCGGGTTGTTCCTTGAAGAAGCGGAGGAATCCCAGTTTTTATGATGAGTAGTCATGTTTTCAATAAGCTCTCTACACTCCTCGGGTCTTCTTTTCATAAATGTGCCACCGGCGGCTGCATTAATCGTATCACGATTACGAAAAGTCAAACCATTGTAAAAAGTATCAATTAAGGTCACAGGGAGCATGTTGTGGTTTGGACAACGATCGATCAAAACATTATATCTTTCCCAAGCATCAAATAGAGATTCATCGGGATCTTTCATGAAACTGCTGATTTGATTGCGAAGGCTCGTGACCATGGATGGTGGAAAGTAACGCGACAAAAAGCGTTGAGTCATGTCATCCCAAGTATGAATGGAATTCTTCGGGAGACGATCAAACCATTTCTCGGCGTGGTGTGATAAAGTATGTGGGAAGAGTTGAAGGCGAAGAACATCCATTGTGGCACCGGGCAACTTCATGCTTTGAGTGATTGTAATGAATTTGTCGAGGTGTTTGTTGGCATCATCATCAGGCATTCCTCGGAAAGGATTAGTTTGCACTTGCTAAATCATGTGGTGCTTCAACGAAAACTCCGGAGCCGTGATTTGCATCGGCGCAATCGGTCCTCCTCGTCCAAACATGGTAGGTTGACAAAGCTCCTCCATTGTCCGAAGATCGGGCCGTGGAAGAACATTGTTATTAATGTTGAGGTGCGGTGGATTATTGTTGTTGTTCACACCTGCGATAGCTAAATCTTCTCGAGTCTCGGGCTCTTGATAAGTAGAAGATCTAGTACGCATACACCTACAAAGGCAAAAGAAAACAATACCAAAGCAAGACAATATATATACACAATAAAAAGAAAATCTTTTTGGATTTTTGAAAATTTTTAATTTTTGTGGATTTTTAAAAATTTTTAATTTTTATGGTTTTTTGAAATTTTTAAGCAAGAAAAATAACGCTCACAAATGAACGGATCCCAAAAAGCAACGCGTCTCTCACAGAAAACCGTTAATCTTTACGAAAAGAGCCGGCAGCGGCGCCATTTGATACAAGGCTTTTGCCCGTATAAAAATTAAAGTTCGTTGTTCTGGTCTAATCGAATTGATAACTGGTTAACTATGCGACTCAGTCGTTCTTTGGTGAAACAAATAGTTGTGTCGTAGTAGTAATTAAAAAGTGCAAAGACGTAAATGAAAATGACGTTAATTTAAATCTAAAACTAATTTAAAATAAATGGCGAGTATTTAAAAACGTGACGAGAATTAAAAGGCGCTTAAAGTAAATAACGCAAACTTAAATCTATCTAAGGCAAACTTAAAACGCAACTAAAACTTAAAACTAAGGGAAGGATAAAATATATCTAAGGCAAGTAAACTTAAAGTGCAACTAAGGAAAAAGGCGGGAAAAGTAAAGCTTGAAAATTAAAAATTAAAAACTGAAAGTTAAAAGAACCTGAAAACAGCTCATTCGGAATAATCCTTCGTTCGGAATAAATCACTCGTTCGGAATGTCACCTTCGTCCGGAATAATTTTTTCTTCACTCGGAATATTTACCAAAACCCTTCATCCGGAATAAATCCTTTACTCGGAATATGTCACTTATCCGGAATAACCTCTTTATTCGGAATGTTGCCTTGGTTCGGAATACTTAATGTTCCGAATGAACTCCTTGATTCGGAATATCTCCTTGGTTCGGAACTTCCGCTGATCCGGAATGTTCCGAATGAAGCCTTCGTTCCGAATGAACTCGCTGATCCGGAATAAAATCTTGATTCGGAATATATTCCGAATGAACTCAAACTCCTTGATTCGGAAAATGTTCCGAATGAACAAACCCTTGATTCGGAAAATATTCTGAATGAACACACCTTGATCCGGAAGAAATTTGATTCGGGATATTTTCACAACAACTCCTTTATTCGGAATGTTCCGAATGAACAGCTGATCCGGAATGTTTGGTATTCTAAATGAAATGCTTGATCCGGAATGTTTGAAGTTCCGAATGAATCACCTTTATTCGGAATAGTAAATGTTCAGGATGAATAAACTTTGATTCGGAAAGTTCCGGATGAACTCCCTTGACTCGGAATATTCTGCTTTATTCGGAACAATCAACAAAATCACCTTGATTCGGAACAAATGCTTGATTCGGAATATCACCTGGGAAAACATTAATAGTAGCGAAGAACAAGGAGAAACAAATAGACACGAATCTAAACAAAAACTAATCAAATCAACCAAAAGATTAAATCAAACTAACCACAAATGATCAACTAATGATAATCAAACAAACCAAGTCAATAAAACTAACAATAATAACCACAATAATCAAAACCCACTTAATCAATTTAATAAAAACTTAAGAACATGAACATGAACGAATAAACATAAAGATTGAAGATCAAACAAGAAAGGAAGATAGGAGATCAAACAATAAAAGTAAAGATTAACAAGAATTAAAAGGAAACTTACTTGAAATTAAATGTATTTAAGGTGCAAGACAATTAATTAAATGACATGTAATTAAAGAACAAGTATTAAAGGGTAGAAGACTAATTGTCACACTTAGCCAACAAAAACTAATGAAATGAAAATGAATCTTATTTATAGGAGATTAGGGAGGTGCTTAGGAAGCTTCCTCCCCTCTTTCTTCTTTCTTTAATTGCATGATTAAGTCCTTGTCTTCTTAATCTTTGGACTTTAATGACTTTGTCTCGGGATTACTTTAAACTCGTCTTGTAATTCTTCAATAAATTAGACTTGAGTTCTTCGGCTTTAAGTAAACTTCCGTCTTTTGACTTTTTCTTCGATAAATCTTCAGAATTGGTCTTGGACTTCCGTTCTTTTTGCACTCTTGATTTCTTGACTTCGCCTTTTGTCTTTTTATTCGATAAAAGCCCGTGAATGCCCGTGTTTTCTCCCCTTTTCACATTTTCGTCCTAAATCACAACAAAAACACAAACCACGCATAATTCCGACATTTACGACATAAAATACACGTTTTGGCTCGGTTATTAATGTAGTTAAGTGGTAAAAAGGATGGGTGTTTACACACCTATCAATCCCAAAATAGTTTTTTATTCAGTTATAGTCCAGTTTATAAAAAAAAATTATTTTTATTTTATTTTGGTCTGGTTCTCTATAACTATCGCTCTGATACCATTCTTTGACACCCCCAAATAGATTAAATGCAGCGGAAATAATAATTGGGTGTCACGTAGGTGGATCAACAACAGAAAGTATGTAGAGCAACAGATAAAAGATTATCAAATCAAATATTACATGGACCATAGTACAAATTGTCATAAAAATTGTCTTTAACATTATTCAGTAGTTTGTTTATTTCCTCTACATGTAAGCGTATCTGAGACGATTCATATAGTCAGAATCCACATTTAGCTCATGAAGCTCCAACATATAGGCGACACCCGTATACATAAGATGGGTGATTGTGCTCGGATGCTTTGGTTTCCCGTTACGTGTATGACAACCCATAAATATCACAAGTATGATATATGCTATGATTGAATGCAAATGGAAAACCACTAGAAATTTTTGCTTTTTTGTGCATTACTTGGTAAGATGAACTGCTTCTCACAACCTGAATACTATACCAACATATTCTTATATGTTGTAAATACAATGTATATATCAAGAATGAATTCTAATAGTAATCTAATAAGTAACTATTAAGAACATCTCAAATGTAATTATTGTGACACCCCTAAATAGGTCAAATGCAGCGGAAATAATAATTGGGTGTCACGTAGGTGGATCTACAGCAGATAGTATGTAGAGCAACAGATAAAAGATTATCAAATCAAAAATTACATGAACCATAGTACAAATTGTCATAAAAATTTTCTTTAACATTATTAAGAAGTTTGTTTATTTCCCCGTTATAAAACCCTAGGCGAGCTACATAAATACTGCCTATCATGATTCTTGACTCCATGCACATCAAATACCTGCTTCAGTTTCCTAAGAAAAACATGGTTTGAGAGTCAACATAAAGTTGGTGAATTCATAGGTTTAATAAATTATTTTGGACAGTAAAACATTCACTGAAGTAATAATGCACATAGCATCAACACTTAAAGGTAATTACATTTCCTGATTGCTCGAAACTGACGCTTAGACTCGTTAAGCCCTCAACAAATGAGGACCCTTTGGCATAATAATAAATATAATGCACCCATAACAATGTTCCGACATGATACACATCTGTTGTGTTAGCCCAGGCACGGTGAGCGCTACTCACCTAGATGGGGATGGTCAGTCCCAAATAGATCTATTTATAACATACAAGCTATACAATTAACAGTTTCAGTTCACGGGTCATGAGGCATTGTACAACAGTCAAATGTAATCAAAGTTTAACAAATCAGTTTACGTCCATAAAATATGTTGCATGATTTCTCCCCCATAAAATATTTAAAAGTTTGTCAATATATAGTGTGGGGCCATGAATTCACCTCAGTAGTAGTGTCAGGTATATATCACTAGAAATCTGACAAAGTGTCCACGCTACAGTCAATTACCTAAGTAATTGTACAGTCTCAATATATGTATAAAAGAATGCATGAAAATCTCTGAATAATATATGTGCATGCTTATACCGCCTTAAGTAGTTTATTAAAATTACTGTATTTTAAGTAACCGTTATATAAGTATTAATAGTACTCAATATTAATTGCGTAGTTAATAATATAGTTTAAGTAAATAATACTTTACTTATTATTCTTGTACTTTTACTTTCATAAATTAGTTTAAATAACTTATATAAAAATGATTTCTATATATTTAGAAGGATGAGAAAATAATAAATATGTTTAATATATTTACTTATAAAATTGTTGTATATATATATAATTTATAAAATGATTTTTATAATGTGTAAAACATTACTTAAAAATAGTTATAAAATCCTTGAAGTTTCTATTAATTACCGAAAGGTCCTTAGGTTATAAGTTAAGGTATTTATAATTATGGTCCTCCACTAATTAAGGTTTAGTTTAAGTTTTAACTTAAATATTAATATAAGGGTTTTAGGGCTTATATAAGTTTCATGTAAATGCAAAAAAAGTCCCTCCATTTTATTTTAGGTTTACTACCTGCGGTATTTACACATTTTACCCCTAGGGCTTATACAAGTTTTGGTAAGTGGCAATAATAGCCCCTAGGGCTCGTTTAACTTCCAAGTAATGACATAAATGGTCCCTCTAGTTTAATTAGGATTTATAACTTAGGTTAAGTTAAGAAAAAAGCCCCTAGGGCTTGTTTACGTTTCGGCTAATTACACAATTAGTCCTTAGGGTTGTAAAAACATTTATTAACTTTCGTTTAATTGCAAGAATGGTCCCTAGGGTTTCCTTGTGTCTCGAATGGGGTTAAATGGTCCTTAAACTTTTGGATAATTACCCTTTTAGTCCTTGGGTTTAATGTCCTTGTTATTATAAGTTATATTTGTCACGGTTTAGTCCCTAAACTTTTTATACTTGTTGGAAACTCACTTTATGTGACGACATTTAAGAATTCCCGTTAGTTATCATAGTCACACACATTTAGACTAGACTAGGCTCGTTGTAAAGTTTAGGTTGTGTGCGTGACTATATATACCCCTCCTTAGCTTCCAAGGAGGGGTGTTGATTGTCATTTGTTCATTTGGGAATACATTACACTTTTACTTTCAACCTCTCTCTCTCTCTCTCTAAGCCAACAATGGCTTCCACCACCATTTACCACCACATTAGACCACCGGATCCGATTTTAGCATTTCTACATTTGGCATCAGAGCCTCGGTTCCATCCTTGGATCGTGTTTATATATTCGATTTGGTGGTCTAATTCTTTCTTTGTGTCTCGTTTTATAATATTTCTGTCCATTTTGTCACAAATTTTTGTCACGTCATAATTTTTGTCCATCTGTCCAAACAGTCGCATGTGTTGGGTCTCAATTTATTAATTTATTTCCTCGGTTTCATCATTATCATGGTCAAAAGTAAACAAATCTGGTCAATGTTTCTGGGTTTCTGTATTTCTTGTTTATACAATCAGAAAAGGACAAGTTTGCAGATCCATCATTTTCGGTTCATTCAAAACCCTTTTCAGATTGGGTTTCCGACAGCCTTTTCAGATTGAACATTTAGATTGGGATTCAGATGGGGATTCCGAGTAGGACATTCCGATTAGACCATTTATTTGGTCATTCCGATCGGTCTTTCCGATGGTCATTCAGATTGGTTATTCCGATGGGGGTGATTGTTTGATTCCGATGATAGATTCACAAAATCATTCCGATGAGACCAAATTAAAAGATATTCCGATGGAAGCTTAAACATTCCGATTGGACATTTTTTACTTTCCGATGGCCATGTTTTGTTAAAACTTGTGAACTAAATTTGGTGACCAAAACCCACAACCATCTCAACCGAAAAGACTCAGTTATATTATCATGGTTTCCAAAACAAAACCATCACCCATCACAACCGAGTCAACTCGGTAATTACCGAGTTGACCTAGTTAACTCATTGAGTTGACTCTGGTGACTAATGCATGTACCAACTCAAAATCATTCCATCCTTATACCTCCACAACACCTCAATCTATCCTAATCCCTTCGTCTCCTAACCCATCTAACATAATATAAACAGATCTCAGTTTATTTTTTTCTCGATCAAGGATCTCTTAAAGATCTATTTATCGAAAATTGTTTTCATCACAGATCTTTGGAGGGTTCAACCCATATGGTTTCATGTATACGGGATAACCCATATTATTAATATACGAAATTAAAGAGAGAACAATAACAAATATGTTATATTCTATCTTTGATTCGTCTGAAAAAAGGTCGAACCCGTTTGATTTTCGAAGTTCAAGAAATGGAATTAACAATTATATTAACTCCAAGTCTTTGTTTCGATTTAGTCACACTAAAACCAACATGCAATCACGAATAAGTACCTACCCGAAACCTTCATTCGAAGATCTTGAAGCCAACTTGGTTTCTCTATCTTCGTGGGTTTCATATCATCTTAGGATTGAGATTCGTTTGATTAAGATATGCTTGATTTTTTTGGTGTTGACTGATTTAACGAGGATGGTGATGGAACAGATGTAGTTTGGATCAGTTTTATTGTTTTATGAGATGGAGATGATCAGATTTAGGAGAAGAGAAGATTGATTATGTTTTTAAAAAAAATGGCAGATAGGTGTTGTGGGTTGTGTCGTTGGAGAAGAAGAGTTGAGAGAGTATTTGGTGGCGGATGAAACGAGGTGAGAAGATGGGAGTTAGGTTTGAGGGGCGGATTAAATGAGAGTTGATTTAGGGTAGTGTGAGATATTTATCTCAATATTGGACCGGATTTTTGACAAGTGATGGGCCGGGTTTTGGACTCTCAATGAACTGTGTAGATTAACTTATATACACACTATTTTTTTAACAAAAATTTTTAAATAAATTTTGTGTATTAAGTTATAATTCGGTCGTCATCGGGTCGAGACAAAAGTGACGAGACATTATGACGAGATGGAATAATTTAAGGAGAATGGATGCTCAAACAAACAAGTTCATTTTTTGAATTTGTGGTTTTTTTGTTGCATTTGTGGTTCTTTAATTTATTCTTGACACTGATTGGGTGACGAGAATTGTGACGCGACAAAATGACGTGACAAATGTGATGAGAATTTATTTGAGATGAGACCAAGAAAAAATGGGCGATTTTTTAGTGGCTACAGATTTTGTTTGATCGGGTATTAATTACGTGACGTTGAAGACGGATTTTTCGAAGGCGTGTATTTATTTTATCTTTTACTAGATAACTTGCTCGTGCTTAATCCTAGAATGAAGACTTGGTTATCTGGTTTCCGGGTTCGGGGTGGATGGTTGATGACTCGGATAACTATCACTTAAAGGGGTTACATTGTTGTACTCAGTGTCATGCGCTTAGTCGACGTGGATAATTTCAAGAGGTGTTGTGCTTATAGACTTCTTCAGTGATGCATTGAGTACTTAGAGATTTCTCCACCGTTCTTCATTCAACAATAGTGCAAGCTTAAGTCACAAGATCGAAGGATTTTTATTCAGCTTCACGTTTGACGTATCTGGTTCATTCTTTCAGTGGTCACTTCAAATTGCTTTCACGTGGGATGGTAAAGGTGGCCATGGAGAGTTTAAGAGAAGAGATTTTTTGATCAACAGCTGATTCTCACAAAATATATAATTCAGCTTATTTATTATTCTCACGAGATTTCAGGTTCATGTGCGTACAATTTATTGATGGTTCCGAGTTTCGAAACCATCAAGGGGGAAGAAGAAGACACATTGAACGCACAACGAGTACACGTGATGAACTTCATACCTTCTTTTGATTTGAAGATATTCCGGGATGACATTTGTCATAGCCGCAGAGAAAATCAGTGTTTTAACTCGTGTCGTTATCAATCTCCAAACGGTACACTACTGATTCGAGAATTAATTGTTTGATTGTTGCAATTAAACATCATCATTATCCTATATGCATTCCCGGGACTTAATTGACTCTGGTGCATCTCCGGAAGAAGATATGTGCATTTCCGGGACTTAATTGACTCTGGTGTTACGATGTCAACTTCATGAATGGGATAAAGTGTCCACTTCAGTATTTGAGCTTCATAATTGGGATTGATTTACCTTCTTCAACTATGTGGGGGAAGAAGTGTCTTGATTCTTTCTGGTATGCATAACTTGAACTCTCAGGGGGAAGAAAAATTCAGAAGAATTATTCAAGCGTGAGAAGAAAAGTTGTTGATCTACTTGGTGTGCCCCAAACTTTCAATCCCTCTTAGAAACATTATCATGTTATATGATGGGATTTGCTTGTTAGATTCTGCTGTGCGCTTAATCATTCTAAGCTTTATTGAAAGCTTTGAAGTTGCTTACGAGGGTTGTTGGTTCAGGGGGAAGCTATTTAAAATGCTTCTACATCAAGTTTACGTGGCATGAATTAGGGGGAAGCTAATTCAGAAGCTTCTCCTTAACCAGAAGTGTATGGGTTACTTAGCTCGTGCCGTTACAGTATTTCTACTACAAGTTAAAGATGAGTCGTTTTGAAGTCAAAGGCCTCAGAAGACATCATCAGCATTAGACGCTTCATGAAAGCTCTTGTTCTTATTTATTTTGTACTTGTTAGGAAGAATATTGTAAGGAATTCTACACGTCGTCCCATGGGGGAAGATTGTTGGAAACTCACTTTATGTGACGACATTTAAGAATTCCCGTTAGTTATCATAGTCACGCACATTTAGACTAGACTAGGCTCGTTGTAAAGTTTAGGTTGTGTGCGTGACTATATATACCCCTCCTTAGCTTCCAAGGAGGGGTGTTGATTGTCATTTGTTCATTTGGGAATACATTACACTTTTACTTTCAACCTCTCTCTCTCTCTCTAAGCCAACAATGGCTTCCACCACCATTTACCACCACATTAGACCACCGGATCCGATTTTAGCATTTCTACAATACTTACACTTTTGGCCCGAAAACTTTTATAAGTCATATTTAAAGTGTCAAAAAGTTTATATAAGTTCAAAAATATTAAGTAGGCTTGTTATATAAGTCATTGGGCTAATGGGCTTACTAACCATTTATTAGGCTTTACACGGCCCATTAACCATTTTTATTTATTCAAATGGGCTAAAGTATTTCTAAATGGGCTTATTGACATTTTTAAGTCCACTAAAATTATAGCTATCATAATGGGCTTATTTAACAAGTATGGGCCTAGTGGGCCCATTAAAGGTTCGGTTACTATTCATTGGGCCTAATTAAGTCCATTAACCATATATGGACTTCTAGATTTAATAAGTAATGTTAATAACTATTCAAAGGATTTAATTGATCTAAGGTTTTTAACTGCAAGTATGTGAGCTCATAAAATTTGTATATAACCTCTATAAGCCTAAACATACCCACGACATATATATAGTTTTTAGGATTTCCAAGATTAAATCTAGGTTTAGAGTATGGGTACATGTTCATGTGTTAGGGACAAGATAAATTTTATACAAATCCTTGTGGGAATAACACAAGCCGTAACCTATGTAGGTCTAAGTTTACTAGTTTTTAAGTTTTAATAAGTTCATGATATGTGTTCATGGAAATGATTAAGAGTATGCTAATGAATGAAAGTAAAATAGATATAAGTTTGTATGGACTTACTTGATAAAATGACAAGAATGAGGATAAGTAAACCAAAGGAAAACTTAAGCTTCTATTAACAATGATGGAAAAACCCTAGCTCTCCATACAAGCCGTTACCTATATGGTTGTATATGTTCCGTAAACTTCCTTGGAGACCAATTTGAGGTAGGAGAAGTAAATGTTTAGTATTTATGGTGAAAGAGACATTGATTTGGTGTAGTAATTGTGAAGTAAATTTGCTTTTGGTGTATATGCTTGCTTCAAGCCGTGAGGTAGAGAGTGTTTGAAAGGATTTTGTGAACTTATGTTTTGTGTGTATGAAACTCTCGGCCAAATAAGCAAGATATAGAAGATTTGGAATATCCCAAGTGTAGTACTATGAATCTTGAGCTAGATCTTGTAAGATATGGTGAGATACTTGTGTAGATGTTCATGTCTATCCTTAATTAGCAAAACATGTACTCCTTTATTTTCTTCTTTTCTTGTCGTGTCTAAAGAAGTCAAAGGGGACACGTATGGTTGTCAAATAGTGTCTAGTGTTGGATGGTACGGTGTAAGTTGAAACTTGGCAACATAAATTATTTCCAAGTTTATAAAGTAACTGTATGTTACAAGTGTATATATATTCGACTAGAATATACATTTAGGGTAAAATTGTTTGATTTATATAAATGTAGGGAGTTACTATAGGTCTAGGTAATATATTGTAAGCACTTGTGAAGTTTTTGGGTACTATGGTTAAGGTTTTAGATAAATTGATGAAAGTATGTGATGTATGTAATATTAGAAATATTATTCTTGTTTGTAATAAATAAAAATGTTAAGGTGAGGTAACATGTATTGTTTTTATGGAGTCATATGGTTTCTTATAGTATGAGATATGTAAATACATATACATATATTAGTAAGTCCAGATACTTGGTAAAATTAAGTATGTGAGATCATGTTTTCCATACTGTTATAATTATCAAATGGTATACTAAGGTGGTGAGTCCTTGTTTATCATGTGGCCAGATAATTGCCAGAGTAGTCAGAAAAGACTAAAGGCTCATATGTATTAAAAATAAATATGAAAGGATAGTATGATAAATTGGAAAATAATGCTTCAATTAATCATTTAAAAGTGGTAATAAATAGGTTCCAAAAATGATGAGTACAAATGTTGACAAAGTCAAATAGGTAAAATAAGAGGTTTTACAATTATAATGCCCTAAATTCCTTAGAAACCCTAGAATCCCTATGAATGAATGATAAACTCAAGAATTATGGAAGTATAAATACATAAAACATATGAATAAGTAATCAAGGAATGAAAACAACGATTATACTATCATATGGAAGAATAAGTAAGTACAAACTACACAAAGCTAATGTACAAATAAGTGTACATAATAGTCTAGATCATCACCTAGAAATCCCTTGTAAACTAATCTTTCAAGCAATATAACTCCACAATATCTATATACAATTATCAAATACAATGTACTAGTTATAATCTATTATATAAATAAGAGATAATTGATCACAAAATACTAATATTCACTAATCCAAAGCTAATTACAAAGTAACACCTAATAACCAAGATTAGCATATAAAATCCATTTCACATTGAATTAGAATCTAATCTTTTGAAACTAATTATAAAACTAAACTAAGTATCATATTAAGATTATACATTTATTACAAGTCAAGTTACAAGTTAGTAAAGCATAATGTACAAGTTATTAAAGCATAGGATCTTAAGCTCACTTAATAATACCTAGATTATGATTACTATATGTAAACCTTAAACTAAAAATGTAGAATCCTTAGAAGTCATAATCATATCATATAAGCCCTAGAATAAGTGTACATAAGGATATAAACCCTAATTACCCAAGATAGAGAGTCATTAGGATTAGTAACCTAGAACCCTTATATTAAGCAATCTACATAGAATCAATACCTAGTCTTTTAGGACAAGTCTACAAAACTTATATCATTACATTAAGGTTATAAGATTATGTTAAGACAATGTACAAGTATCCTAAAGAACAAGGTACAAGATTTCAATGCATGACTTGTAAATTAGGTCAAAACATGTATTTTCACTCTTTAGACATGTTTACTTAGAATAACCAATCAAACCAAGTGTGTGAACTAATTGGACACTTAAAACAAAAGATCTAAGACCTAAATTAAGTTTTCATCAGTAGCTAAAAGGAAGATAATGAGTTTTGCTAAGATTTAACCCTAGATCATTAGAAACCTTAATCTACATAGGTTATCTTCCCAATTTCACTTCAAACCTTTGTTAAGCTTCAAACCAAGGACCTAAACTTATTAAGTACAATATTTAAACCCTAAATATACCCTAATTCATCACTAATCACATTCCTAAGCCCTTAATCATCAAAATTACAAACCATAAAGTTACAAGCCCTAAAATAGGAACCAGTTTTGTTTTTTCCCTCCAAAACATGATTTAAATACTTACGGGAGATGTTTCTGCTTATATTCCTACTAATGTAATTTCGATTACCAAACCTCCATTTCTCCTACCCGTTGTCCCCCTTTCTTGGCCCTTCCTTTAAGGGGTTGTTGTGTAAGACGTGAATAACGCCCACTGGAACGCCCATGGATTTTATCATCAACTTGGTTCCTTACTTCGACAGGGTACAAATATCTAAAGTTTTTATTTTTAGATACTTTTTCAGACCTATTGCCGATACTAAGTGGCAGTCAGAAATTTGTATCCATTTTTCATGATATTATGCATGGATCAAATATAGCAAAAAAAATTATCCCTAGAGTCGAGACTAAGAGGAATGTATAAACCAATGCTTCACTCCCATTCTAAGTTTAAAACCAGATATCTACTAGATATTTAAGCCTTATAGAAGACCTACAAGCTGCTGGATCACCACCTAGACTCTATAAAATTATGTGTCGTGGGCCATTTCTAGCCACATCCTTAGATATTTTCTATCCTAGACTCTATAAAATTGTGTAGATCTTCACTATTCTTCCTTAGTCACTTACCAGCTAAGTTACACATTTCATGGCTTTTCTTAGAGCCTAAGTGTTGAAACAAGTATAAATAGGGGAGAACTACATACCTTTAGAACTCTCACCCTGTTTCTTAAGTATCTCCTACCCATTCTCCAATTCCACTTCTATATACATTCTAGGACTCTTATAAGACCAGAAAACATGTCTAGAAGGAATCCATTGAAGCTCTTGAAGCTTTGATAGCAAGTTGTGTTCATAGGAAGCCATAAGGAGCCATTTTGGTGCTACCTAGATAATTTCTATGTTAACCAAGCTTTGATCTTGTTATAATGTTTTCTTAGACTTTTTATAATGTTTATATAATGTTAGAAAGATAATATAAAAAAAATTAGAGCATATGATCATTTTAAATGAAAGTTATAAGCTAAAGATGTCTTAAAACCTTAGTTTTGTAATTTAAATGAAATAATGACTTAAAATCCATTTCAAAAGCTATACTTCTGGATAAATGTTGTTATTATGATTATAAATGTGTTTTGAAACTTTGTTTTAAAATCCTAGATCATTTGGTACATTTGTGAGGTTGTTATGTGATTTTTATAAGTATGGGGACCAAAACTGTCATTTTTGAAAATATTTAACATTTTCGGCAAAAAGTTTCATTTTATGAAATTTAGAATTATAAGAATAAATATTGGAAAGTTTGAGACCCTAAAGTTAATATTTGAAGGTTAAAAATGTGAATATTAAAACTATATACTTTAGGGGTTAAAAGTGTAATAATGCTAACCTTATTAAACTATGTGCTAAAAAGGTAAATATTCCAAACATAGAAACTTTAAGGATCATTTTGGTCATTTATGAAACTGTATGGATTAAGGTTATATAATAAAACCTATTTTCTAAAGTAATATAGACTAGAAGGACTATTTTTGCCAATTGTGAAAACTATAAGGATGAAAAATACAATAATAAAAGAACATACTAATCTTTGAAGAAATTTCTTGTATGAAAGTATCATGTTAGTAGGGATCTTTGTGCAAATATGTTCCATCTCGATATTACATTCTTACTGAATGGTTGGGTTTACGATATAAAATGCCCTCGCTCCTCAAACGTTTATAGAATGGCTTCAGAGTATGATGGCCCGAACAATGATGCCATAATTATGAGAAATTATAACTTCAATAACATATAATTAATAATTAGAGAATATTGAACTTAAAATCATGATACTATACAAAATATGTTAATTCAGGGTTGGTGTGAGACCAAGTTCTTGTTTGCTAGCTCAAGTTGTTCTATGTGATAAAAACCTGCCAAAAGATACAGAATTACTGGATATAAGGTGAGTTCATAGCGTAACTAAAGTATACTAATTTTAATGATTTGAAAACCCATGAGGGGGAGATATGCCAAAACTGGAATATAAGTGTTTTTTGTATGCTTCACAGATATGATTATTGACACCATGTTTATGGCTGCCTTCAAAGTCACTTTTAATTGTGAACCGTTAATCATTTCATGGAAATGAGCACTGATATTGTAAATAGTACTATTTGGGGACTGACATTCCCTGTCTGGGCAAGTCTCACTTGCTAGAACCTTAGTGGTCAAACAAGCATACTTTATTTTGCTATACACGATAGTTTGGCAAACTTCCTCATAAGGACAATTGTTGGTTTCAGATATGTCTAGCAGCGGTATCATGAGCTTAGTGAAATTATTAATTTGTTTTATGAGCGAATTGTAACGTAGCTCAGGAAAAAGGATCTTGTATTCAAAAATGATTTAAAACCTATGAATTCACTCAACAATTGTGTTGATTTTAAGCATATATATCAGGTGTTGAAAACTGATAGCATGGAGCAGCATAATGATGACATGGAGAGATATAGACTTGGAAATTTTTATCATTCAAACCTATTTTCTAGATCTCAGGAACCTGTGAAGTACATAGTATGTACAATTGTTTCATTGAAAATCTCTAATTTTGAATGATAATGGTAATTGATAATTAATTAATAAATAAAGTATTAAAATGCTCTTTTGAGTTGTTTTCTGTTACCGTGCCTTTTATTCCATGAAGTAATACCCCAAAATTGTTGTTCCGTTGCGTCAATATAAAAATGGGGGTGTTACAACGTGGCGATAAACTGTAAGAAGAAATATGTTTTTGGTGTATATGCTTGGTTCAAGCCGTCAGGTAGAGAGAGTTTGAAAGGATTTTGTGAACTTATGTTTTGTGTGTATGAAACTCTCGGCCAAATAAGCAAGATACAGAAGATTTGGAATATCCCAAGTGTAGTACTATGAATCTTGAGCTAGATCTAGTAGGATATGGTGAGATACTTGTGTAGATTGTCATGTGTATCCTTAATTAGCAAAACATGTACTCCTTTCTTTTCTTCTTTTCTTGCCGTGTCTAAAGCAGTCAAAGGGGACACGTATGGTTGTTAAATAGTGTCTAGTGTTGGGTGGTATGGTGTAAGTTGAAACTTGGCAACATAAATTATTTCCAAGTTTAAAAAGTAAGTGTATGTTACAAGTGTATATATATTCGGCTAGTATATACATTTAGGGTAGAAATGAGTTTGATTTATATAAATGTAGGGAGTTACTACAGGTCTAGGTAATATATTGTAAGCACTTGTGAAGTTTTTAGGTACTTCGGTTAAGGTTTTAGATAAATTGATGAAAGTATGTGATGTATGTAATATTAGAAATATTATTCTTGTTTGTAATAAATAAAAATGTTAAGGTGAGGTAACATGTATTGTTTTTATGGAGTCATATGGTTTCTTATAGTATGGGATATGTAAATACATATATATATATATATATAATAGTAAGTCCAGATACTTGGTAAAATTAAGTATGTGAGATCATGTTTTCCAGACTGTTATAATTATCAAATGGGATACTAAGGTGGTGAGTCCTTGTTTATCATGTGGCCAGATAATTGCTAGAGTAGTCAGAAAAGACTAAAGGTTCATATGTATTAAAAATAAATATGAAAGGATAGTATGATAAATTGGAAAATAGTGCTTCAATTAATCATTTAAAAGTGGTAATAAATAGGTTCCATAAATGATGAGTACAAATGTTGACAAAGTCAAATAGGTAAAATAAGAGGTTTTACAATTATAATGCCCTAAATTCCTTAAAAACCCTAGAATCCCTATGAATGAATGATATACTCAAGAATTATGGAAGTATAAATACATAAAACATATGAATAAGTAATCAAGGAATGAAAACAACGATTATACTATCATATGGAAGAATAAGTAAGTACAAACTACACAAAGCTAAAGTACAAATAAGTGTACATAATAGTCTAGATCATCACCTAGAAATCCCTTGTAAACTAATCTTTCAAGCAATATAACTCCACAATATCTATATACAGTTATCAAATACAATGTACTAGTTATAATCTATTATATAAATAAGAGATAATTGATCACAAAATACTAATATTCACTAATCCAAAGCTAATTACAAAGTAAGACCTAATAACCAAGATTAGCATATAAAATCCATTTCAAATTGAATTAGAATCTAATATTTTGCAACTAATTATAAAACTTAACTAAGTATCATATTAAGATTATACATTTATTAGAAGTCAAGTTACAAGTTAGTAAAGCCCAATGTACAAGTTATCAAAGCATAGGATCTTAAGCTCACTTAATAATACCTAGATTATGATTACCGTATGTAAACCTTAAACTAAAAATGTAGAATCCTTAGAAGTCATAAACATATCATATAAGCCCTAGAATAAGTTTACATAAGGATATAAACCCTAATTACCCAAGATAGAGAGTCATTAGGATTAGTAACCTAGAAACCCTTATATTAAGCAATCTACATAGAATCAATACCTAGTCTTTTAGGACAAGTCAACAAAAACTTATATCATTACATTAAGGTTATAAGATTATGTTAAGACAATGTAAAAGTATCCTAAAGAACAAGGTACAAGATTTCAATGCATGACTTATAAATTAGGCCAAAACATGTATTTTCACTCTTTAGACATGTTTACTTAGAATAACCAATCAAACTAAATGTGTGAACTAATTGGACACTTAAAACAAAAATTCTAGGACCTAAATTAAGTTTTCATCAGTAGCTAAAAGGTAGATAATGAGTTTTGCTAAGATTTAACCCTAGATCATTAGAAACCTTAATCTACATAGGTTATCTTCCCAATTTCACTTCAAACCTTTGTTAAACTTCAAACCCCAAGGACCCAAACTTCTTAATTACAATATGTAAACCCTAAATATTCCCTAATCCATCACTAATCACATTCCTAATCCCTTAATCATCAAGATTACAAACCATAAAGTTACAAGTCCTAAAATAGGACCCAGTTTTGGTTTTCCCTCCAAAACATGATTTAAATACTTTCACTACTATTCTAAGTTTAAAACTAGATATCTACTAGATATTTAAGCCTCATAGAAGACCTACAAGCTGCTGGATCACCACCTAGACTCTATAAAATTGTGTGCGGTGAGCCATTTCTAGCCACAACTTTAGATATTTTCTATCCTAGACTCTATAAATTTGTGTAGATCTTCACTATTATTCCTTAATCACTTACCTAGCTAAGTTACACATTTCATGACTTTTTTTAGAGCCTAAGTGTTGAAACAAGTATAAATAGGGGAGAACTACATACCTTTAGAACTCGCACCCTGTTTCTTAAGTATCTCCTACCCATTCTCCAATTCCACTTCTATATACATTCTAGGACTCTTAGAAGACAAGAAAACAGGTCTAGAAGGAATCCATCGAAGCTCTTGAAGCTTTGATAGCAAGTTGTGTTCATAGGAAGCCATAAGGAGCCATTTTGGTGCTACCTAGATAATTTCTATGTTAACTAAGCTTTGATCTTGTTATAATGTTTTCTTATACTTTTTATAATGTTTATATAATGTTAGAAAGATAATCTAAAAAAGTTAGAGCATATGATCATTTTAAATGAAAGTTATAAGCTAAAGATGTCTTAAAACCCTAGTTTTGTAATTTACATAAAATAATGACTTATAATCCATTTCAAAAGCTATAATTCTGGATAAATGTTGTTATTATAATTATAAATGTGTTTTGAAACTTTTTTTTAAAATCCTAGATCATTTGGTACATTTGTGAGGTTGTTATGTGATTTTTACAAGTATGGGGACCAAAACTGTCATTTTTGAAAATATTTAGCATTTTGGGCCAAAAGTTTCATTTTATAAAAGTCAAAATTATAAGAATAAATATTGGAAAGTTTGAGACCCTAACATTAATATTTGAAGGTTGAAAATATAAATATTAAAACTATATACTTTAGGGGTTAAAAGTGTAAATATGCTAACCTTATTAAATTATGTGCTAAAAAGGTAAATATTCTAAGCATAGAAACTTTAAGGATCATTTTGGTCATTTATGAAACTATATGGATTAAGGTTATATAATAAAACCTATTTTCTAAAGTAATATAAACTAGAAGGACTATTTTTGCCAATTGTGAAAACTATAAGGATGAAAAATACAATAATAAAAGAACATACTAATCTTTGAAGAAATTTCTAGTATGAAAGTATCATGTTAGTAGGGAGCTTTGTGCAAAGATGTTCCATCTCGATATTACATTCTGACTGAGTGGTTGGGTTTACGATTTAAATTGCCCTCGCTCCTCAAACGTTTATAGAATGGCTTCAGAGTATGATGGCCCGAACAATGATGCCATAATTATGAGAAATTATAACTTCAATAACATATAATTAATAATTATAGAATATTGAACTTAAAATCAAAGACTTAATACTATACAAAATATGTTAATTCAGGGTTGGTGTGAGACCAAGTTCTTGTTTGCTAGCTCAAGTTGTTCTATGTGATATAAACCTGCAAAAAGATACAGAATTACTGGATATAAGGTGAGTTCATAGCCTCACTAAAGTATACTACTTTTAATGATTTGAAAACCCTTGAGGGGGAGATATGCTAAAACTGGAATACAAGTGTTTTTGGTATGCATTCCAGATATGATTATTGACACTATGTTTACGGCTGCCTTGAAAGTCACTTTTTAACTGTGATTCGTTAATCATTTCATGGAAATGAGCGCTGATATTGTAAATAGTACTATTTGAGGACTGACATTCCATGTCTGGGCAAGTCGCACTTGCTAGCACCTTAGTTATCAAACAAGCATACTTTATTTTGCTATACACGATAGTTTGGCAGACTTCCTCATAAGGGAAATTGTTGGTTTCAGATATGTCTAGCAGCGGTATCATGAGCTTAGGGCAATTATTCATTTGTTTTATGAGCGAATAGTAACGTAGCTCGGGAAAAAGGATCTTGTATTCAAAAATGATTTAAAACCTATGAATTCACTCAACAGTTGTGTTGATTTTAAGCATATATATCAGGTGTTGAAAACTGATAGCATGGAGCAGCATAATGATGACGTGGAGAGATATAGACTTGGAAATTTTTATCATTCAAAACTATTTTCTAGATCTCAGGAACCTATGAAGTACAGAGTATGTACAATTGTTTTATTGAAAATCTCTAATTTTGAATGATAATGGTAATTGATAATTAATTAATACATAAAGTTTATTAAAATGCTCTTTTGAGTTGTTTTCTGTTACCGTGCCTTTTATTCCATGAAGTAATACCCCAAAATTGTTGTTCCGTTGCGTCAAGGTAAAAATGGGGGTGTTACAACGTGGCGATAAAGACCCCGTAAGAAGAATATGTTTTCTATAGTCTGGGTAACACTAGCATTGGCAAGTTACCATTCTTGTTCATATCTAACGTGAGGATGATAAGAAGATTTTAATTGTGAAGGTAGACCCGTATGTTACATCATAAACTGGGTAAAGTTGTACCTCTTGTACAAATTGATGATGCATCATAGTGCGAATATTTCATTTGTCTTAAGGCCAATAGAAGACGTACTTCTGTGACAAGGTGATGCGGATATTACATCCGTCTTGCAACCATGACTCTTAATAATTACTTCCAAAAAATTCATGGTTTTACCTGAACTAAGAGTAGTTGATCATGCTCCGTCTAATTAAGTTCATACAATGTATGTTTTAGAAAAGTCACTACGTGCTCGGGCAAAGTAATAAGCCAGAGGAAGGCGTACTACGTGAGGTAATAAGCCATCAGAAGATGTGCTTCTGCGACGAAGGGATGAACCAAAGGAAGGCGTACTTCCACCGTGAAATTGCGGATATTACATCCGAGTTATGACCTTTGGAAGTTATACTTCCGTGGTAAAGGAATGCGTCGACGGAAAGCGTTCATCCATGGCTAAGGAATGTGCCAACAGAAGACATACTTCAGCGGCAAAGTGATGCGCCAATGAAAAAAGTACTTCCTTAGCGAAGTAATGGGCCGAAGGAAGACGTACATCCGTAGCGAAGTAATGCACCGACGAAAGATGTACTTCCGTTGCGAAGTAATGCGCCGACAGAAGACGTACTTCCGTGGCGAAGTAATGCTCCGACGGAAGACGTACTTTCGTGGCGAAGTAATGCGCCGACGGAGGACGTACTTCCTTGGAGAAGTAATGTTGCTAGCGGAAGACGTACTTCCGTAGTGAAGTAATTCACCGATAGACGACGTACTTCCATGGATAAGTAATGACCCGACGGAAGATGTACTTCTGTGGCGAAGTAACGAGCTGGCGGAAGGCGTACTTTTGCAGCGAAGTGATGAGCCAACGGAAGGCGTACTTCCGCGACAAAGGTTCAGATATTATATCCGACTTATAGCCGATAGAGGGTGTCCCCCAAACGACGAGGTGAAACGGATATTGTATCTGACTTATAGCCGACAGAGGATGTCCCCAAACGGCGAGGTGATACGGATATTATATCCGACTTATGACCGACGAAAGACGTACTTCCACGACACTGGTGCGGATATTGTATTTGTCATTCTACCGGGCTTGCAATGCCTCTTACATACAATCTTAGGTGCCGTTTGTTAGTTAAGAGGCTCTGAATCTGAATTTAAACTGCACATCTAAATCTAAATCTAAGGCGTAAATGTTTGAATCTGAAGTTAATAAGACGATTTGTTTTGTCTTTTAATTAAATGTCTGAATGTCGTAAACCAGCCCGTTTAGACATAAACCATGGAATGATTAGTAGTCACATAATTAATATGTTGTGATTTAACAATCTCGATGTTACTTTATACAAATTATTACCATTATCAGATGTTAAACAAGCTGCTAGTGGAGCTTATTTGTCAAAACTTGAAACGACAACAGTTTCATGTATTTCTAATTAAATTTGTCACATTTTATAATAAAAACATGTGACTTTCATTATCATATATCATTAATTTCAAATTTATATGATAACTAGGTACAAAAATAACGCAATTGTCTAATATCATTATAAATATGAAAGCATGCAAAGTCAATCAAATCCCAAATAAACTTATAATTGGTATGTTAAAAAAAGCACAAACAATTCATACGATGAATTAAGGAAAAATATAAATCTGTAGCTTTGTTAAAAAAAATGGTGGTTAAAACTCCATTTTTCTCGACAAGAGACATTAAGATACCCCTTCCAAGTTTAGACTATTAAATAATTTTATCTCTGACCGCGTCTGAACGGAAAAAAAATAAACAAACAGTCTGAACGCTCAAAATGTCTGACCGATCAAGATGTTTGCCTCATAAAGAGTCTGTTAAAACATTTTTTTAAAACACCACCTTATATCTGAGGATATTTGCATGATGTGCAGGAAATAGTGGTATTATCATACCCTGGTAGCCCTCAAGTTTAATGTTGTACACTCGATTACTAGTATTAAACTTACATAATCAAGTATCCAAAAAATTATGGGCGTGGTGACTAGCGCGGTGGACGTGCCATATCCACGTATACAAAATATAAATAGGCCCGAACGTACGGACCAGCAGGATGGGCGTGTCGTAACCGCGGATAAAAGAAACATATAGGTTCGAACGCGTGGACCAACGCAGATGGGTGTGCCATACCTGCAGATGAAAATATGATCGTGCAATCAACATACCACAACTACCATATCAATTTTCGCGTGGACAAGTTTTTTTAAACGTGCACGGTGTGCCTTAGTATTATCATTCACTTGTCGTGAGATTAATATCGATTTAACATCCGATGTTACGAACATAAAGTGTTTACCAGGGATTCGTGATCCACGGTCGCTCGGGTTTTATCCCTCTTACGCGACAAGCTAATTAGTAAGTTCGCTTAGCGTATTGGTCATCTGTAGATGAATACATGTACACCCGTAGGCTAGAATATGTCCGAACGTGCGGACTAGCACAGATGGACGTACCATGACCGCGGATAAAAATGTCGGGTCGCGACACGATATAATGTTGGGTCTAAAAAGTTAATGTGGCAGAAACTCAAAACGAAGAAACCATGAAGGCATTTATTTTAGCCGCTGACACATTGTGTCTAGCCGCTGACAAATGTAAACGAGACGCTGACAGCCTTCAACGCTGTTAGAAATCTATTTAGGATAAGCATTCAGAATATTGTTTATCAATACTCTGTAAATAGTTTATTTCAATAGAAAATATGCATGTTTATTTGTTCTTATCTCTTGTAAAACCCTATTCCTTACACTATAAAAGGAACCAAGGGTCATAGGTTTATTCATCAGTTTCATTCACAATGTAAACCTAAAGTGTGTGTTGCACTAAACGTGGGATTAAATGTATACACGTCTAGTGGTTGTTTATTATTAATATAATGATCAACCCTTTTGAGTAATTACATTGTGTGCTCTTGTGCTTAAACATCTTGTTTAACGTTTTTCATTCTATTCCACCTTGATTCAATCAAGTGAATGAGAATCGTTACTAGTAGCTAAAAGATCGAGGAATCTTAGGATTCCACAGTTGGTATCAGAGCCTCGTGGCTCTCGATGCTAGGACCAACAAGGTGTTCGTATTGATGAGAAAGAAGAAAAAATCGTAAAAGGTTTTTCTGGGCAGTTTTGTGTGCGCAGCAGCAGTAAAAAGAGCATAAGTTTTTCGTGAACCGTTGGATCGCCACGAATTTGGGTATGTGTTTTCTACACATATATGGCTAGACGTTCACTAGAGGGATTGTCAAGAACTATTTCCAAGAAAAAGTTATTAAGTGTCGAAGTCAACAGCAGAAAGTATGATCATATGCAGATCTCTGTGAACAGTGATCGTAAAAACGCGATTTCTCCTTCGTTAACCGTTGGATCATCGGGAAATTTGAGTTGTAGGTTCTTGACACATGTGTCTTGGATCTCACCGGAGGGATCTTTGATCTGAGATCTTATGAATGATTTATTGGAGGTCGAAGTTGGCTGTTGAGTTGATCTTTGTTTTTAGGGTTTGGAATAAAAACCCTAGAATAATTGTTCATCATTGCTGGATTAGAGTTAAATGCTGTTAGCTTTGGGGAATCGATCATTCATGAATTGATGATGAACCCTAGCAGCAACTTATGATTTCTTACACAACAGGTTGTGCATCGTTTAATTATTAGGGTTTTGGAATAAACTCTAGATTGGATGATTTTAAAAGGGCAGTTGATGGCAGCGAGCTGGGAGTACGTTTTCAAGATCATGGTCAGAAGGTGTGCTCATAGATAGCAACAGTTATAGTCGTGAATTGAAGGTTACAATGTTGCTGTTATAGTACCTTGTTTTGATTTAAAGATGTTAAAACACGTGAGATCTATGCATAATGGATCAAATAGTATTATATACTCCTCATGTTTTTATATTTAAAAAGGACGAATGAGAGACCGGCCCACATGGGAAGGTAAGGTATCGTTTATACTTTATTTTGTTTTATCCAAGCATGATAAAAAGTCAATGATGTGGACGTTTGAGAGATTGGATTCACGATGCCATGTGAATGCGAAAACGCAATTGTTTTTTTATAATTGTCTCATGATTCAAGTGAGCAAGAGACAAGAAAGTGGGGATGGTGACGTGATGAAGAAAAGAGTTGTATATATGTTTTGAGCAGCAAAGAGGTAAAGGTCACGTGGGGTACTTATGGTTTATTGGTTTATATTTTTTTGCTGGTTGTTGTAATGTGGAATCATACACAGTGGTATCTCTAAAGGTATATTTTTCGTGCCACTTTTACATATAATTTACTAAGCCGGTGTCAAGAGGGTTGTTGCCACAAATGGTGTCAGCGGTTGACTGAGCCTCTGACAGGAATAAGTTAGGCGCTGAAAAAAGCGCTGACAAGTGTTGTCCGAGATATTAGTTTTAGTCCACTGACAAGTGTTGCCCGATATTGGATAATACACGGTTTTTTACCCTAGTATAAAATATTATCGTCCGATCTTTTCGAATTGATTTCCAGTCTAGAGTGCGACTCAATTGCCTTTTGGTGAACAAGAGAATGGTTTGGTTTGGTTATCTAACTTTTAAGCTAAATGCAAGTAATTAAAGTTGTCGTTGAGTAAAATGGAAATCTTAAAATTAAACCGCAAATAAAAGCTTGCAACCTTGGAAACTAAAATGTAAATGATTAAAAACTAGGAAAGATGTTTAAAATATACTAAGACAAAAGGCGGGAAAGAGTAAATTTGAAAACTTAGGAAAATAAAACAAAGACTAAAATAAATGTGCACTGCGATCGCACTCCATCGTAATCATTCCATCGCATTGCTCCATCGCAACATTCCATCGTATCCTGATCGCAATGTGGATCGTACCCACCAATCGCACTCAATGCGATTACAACAAAAGAGATTCGATCGTACTCACTAGTACGATGGGAGGGGCGATCGTACTACCAGATCGTAACCACGATCGCAATGAGTGATCGTGGTCTTTGATCGTGGTTCCGGATCGTAACAAACCGATCGCAATCAATGCGATCAAAGCAGGGAAGAGAGACCTGATCGCACCCCATATCGCAATAAGTGATCGTGGGCGTGGATCGTACCAGGGAAGGGACACAGATCGCAGCTATGCAATCGCAACAAGATCGGTACCAAGTAAACCCTCCTAAGATGGAAAAGGCGTCCAAAAGGGAAATAAGCTCAAGCAAATAAGCAGTAACCAATAAGCATTTTCAAACTTTTAAGAGAGTAGATAAGCACAAATTCCAAAACTTTTGAAATCTAAAACATTCGAACTTCAATAAAACGAATTTAAGAACAATAAATCTTTTAGGAAAACTTAAACGTAAATAAGCCAAATCAATCGAATAAGCCAATAAGCATGAAGAGCTTATAGCTTATACGTTCAAGAGCATATGTAGAACAAGAAAGATTAACCTTTTAATCACGAAACACCAAAATTAACACGAATTGAGAACCATTCGGATCATGGACTTTCGGATTAAGAACAAAGTAAAATAAAGAAAGGTATAAAGAGATTAAAGAACAAAAAGCTTAACTTGAATTAGATTAATGAAATCCAAATACAATAATGATTCAAACCTTAAACTTGAAAGAAAAAGATGAAACTTAGTGAGAGAAAGTTGGGAACTTTCTCTCTCTAAAAACTAGAAAGAAAAATGAAAAACTAAAACTAGCTAACCACCCTCCTAATGTGATTAGGAGGGTATTTATAGGGAATTGGGAAGTGCATGTGTGGTGCTTCCTTCTTTCTTTTCTTCTCGACTCGATTTAATTCTTTGTCTTTTCTCGACATCGTCTCGGGATTCGAAGTTGTCTTCATAATTTTCTTCTTTAATTTAAACTTAAGTTCTTCGACTTCATTAAACTTCCGTCTTTAGACTTTTTCTTCGATAAATCTTCAGAATAGGTCTTGGCCATCCGTTCTTTAAGCACTCTTGATCTTTTGACTTCGTCTTTTCTCGTCTTCTTCGATAAAAGCCCGTGATGGTAATGAATTTGTCGAGGTGTTTATTGGCATCATCATCCGGAATTCCGCGAAATGGGTTAGTTTGCACTTGTTGGATCATGTGATGCTTCAACGAAAACTCCTGAGCCGTGATGTGCATCGGCGCAATCGGGCCTCCGCGTCCGTTCATGGTGGGTTGACGCAATTCCTCCATTGTTCGTAAATCAGGTAGGGGGACATTGTTTTTGTTGTTAGTTATTCAAATTGGGTAGAGGTGGGTTATTATTGTTGTTATGCACACCAGCCATATCTAAATCTTCACGAGTCTCGGGCTCAGAATAGTTTGAAGATCTAGTACGCATACACCTATACAGAGAGAATATCTATATAATATTTTTGGTGCAAAACCTTTGGAAACGAATTGCTTTTTATGATTTTTCAATGTTTTTGTTTTTTTTTGAAAAATTTTATATTTTTTAGGGTTTTTGAAAATTTTTAAGCAAGGAAAATAACGTTCAAAGAACGGATCCCAAAATTCAATGCGTCTCTCACTAAAAACCGTTAATCTTAACGAAAAGAGCCGGCAGCGGCGCCATTTAATACACGATTTTTTACCCTAGTATAAAATATTATCGTCCGATCTTTTTGAATTGATTTCCAGTCTAGAGTGCGACTCAATTGCCTTTTGGTGAACAAGAGAATGGTTTGGTTTGGTTATCTAACTTTTAAGCTAAATGCAAGTAATTAAAGTTGTCGTTGAGTAAAATGGAAATCTTAAAATTAAACCGCAAATAAAAGCTTGCAACCTTGGAAACTAAAATGTAAATGATTAAAAACTAGGAAAGATGTTTAAAATATACTAAGACAAAAGGCGGGAAAGAGTAAATTTGAAAACTTAGGAAAATAAAACAAAGACTAAAATAAATGTGCACTGTGATCGCACTCCATCGTAATCATTCCATCGCATTGCTCCATCGCAACATTCCATCGTATCCTGATCGCAATGTGGATCGTACCCACCAATCGCACTCAATGCGATTACAACAAAAGAGATTCGATCGTACTCACTAGTACGATGGGAGGGGCGATCGTACTACCAGATCGCAACCACGATCGCAATGAGTGATCGTGGTTCCGGATCGTAACAAACCGATCGCAATCAATGCGATCAAAGCAGGGAAGAGAGACCCGATCGCATCCCAGATCGCAATAAGTGATCGTGGGCGTGGATCGTACCAGGGAAGGGACACGGATCGCAGCTATGCAATCGCAACAAGATCGGTACCAAGTAAACCCTCCTAAGATGGAAAAGGCGTCCAAAAGGGAAATAAGCTCAAGCAAATAAGCAGTAACCAATAAGCATTTTCAAACTTTTAAGAGAGTAGATAAGCACAAATTCCAAAACTTTTGAAATCTAAAATATTCGAACTTCAATAAAACGGATTTAAGAACAATAAATCTTTTAGGAAAACTTAAACGTAAATAAGCCAAATCAATCGAATAAGCCAATAAGCATGAAGAGCTTATAGCTTATACGTTCAAGAGCTTATGTAGAACAAGAAAGATTAACCTTTTAATCACGAAACATCAAAATCAACACGAATTGAGAACCATCCGGATCAAACATGGACTTTTGAATTAAGAACAAAGTAAAATAAAGAAAGGTAGAAAGAGATTAAAGAACAAAAAGCTTAACTTGAATTAGATTAATGAAATCCAAATACAATAATGATTCAAACCTTAAACTTGAAAGAAAAAGATGAAACTTAGTGAGAGAAAGTTGGGAACTTTCTCTCTCTAAAAACTAGAAAGAAAAATGAAAAACTAAAACTAGCTAACCACCCTCCTAATGTGATTAGGAGGGTATTTATAGGGAATTGGGAAGTGCATGTGTGGTGCTTCCTTCTTTCTTTTCTTCTCGACTCGATTTAATTCTTTGTCTTTTCTCGACGTCGTCTCGGGATTCGAACTTGTCTTAATAATTTTCTTCTTTAATTTAGACTTAAGTTCTTCGACTTCATTAAACTTCCTTCTTTAGACTTTTTCTTCGATAAATCTTTAGAATAGGTCTTGTCCATCCGTTCTTTAAGCACTCTTGATCTTTTGACTTCGTCTTTTCTCGTCTTCTTCTATAAAAGCCCGTGAAAGCCCGTGTTTTCTTCCTTTTTCATCTTTTGGTCCTAAAACACAATAAAAACACAAACCACGCATAATTCCGACTTTTACGACATAAAATACACGTTTTGGTCTTGTTATTATTGGAAAGAAGTGGTAAAAGGATAAGTGTTTTCACACTTATTATTGGACAACAAATACTGTAAGGTTATTGGACAGTGAAGGATCTCGGGTAAAGGAGGAAATGCTGTTGTTTGGAAATTGGTTATGTTTTGGCACATAAAACAAGGAGACTATACACACAGGTACATGGGATCTCTGTTACTATTCAGAATATCATTATGATATTTATGGCTCAGATATTTTTATTAGAAGACGTATATGATTAAGGGGAAGAATTCTTATGATAAGTTTGATGATTCGAAGTAGATTTTCGCGAGTTTGTGTTTTATCATATCTTTAAATCGTGTGGATAGCACCCTATTGGTTTGAAGGTAACTTGTTCGTGCTTTCATGGTTGGTGACGAAGACTTGTCAAATCTAGCAATTAGATACCTTGCTATCACTTGAAAGAGTTACATTATCGTGCTCAGTGTCTCACAATAGGATGAGGATTTTGACAATGGGATCGACGTCTACTTATGTTTCCCTATCAGTATAAGTTCAACGTCACGTGGATAATACAAGACATGGAACATAGGTTTGGGTTATTCTACTTCTACATCAAAATTATTGTATTTATTTTTCTTCAAGGTCATTACACAGAGCCTACATTTGGAGAATCTTCGATTGCATACATTTTTTCCTTCCCTATTTTATGTGACAAAAAGGGGAAGATATACATGCTTGATTTGATGTGACAAAGAGTTTTACCGACATCAACTAGGGGAAGATTGTTGGGTCTAAAAAGTTGATGTGGCAGAAACTCAAAACGAAGAAAACATGAAGGCATTTGTTTTAGCCGCTGACACATTGTGTCTAGCCGCTGACAAATGTAAACGAGACGCTGACAGCCTTCAACGCTGTTAGAAATCTATTTAGGATAAGCATTCAGAATATTTTTTATCAATATTCTGTAAATAGTTTATTTCAATAGAAGATATGCCTGTTTATTTGTTGTTATCTCTTGTAAAACCCTATTCCTTACACTATAAAAGGAACCAAGGGTCATAGGTTTATTCATCAGTTTCATTCACAATGTAAACCTAAAGTGTGTGTTGCACTAGACGTAGGATTAAATGTATACACGTCTAGTGGTTGTTTATTATTAATATAATGAGCAATCCTTTTGAGTAATTCATTTGTATGTTCTTGTGTGTAAACATCTTGTTTAACATTTTTCATTCTATTCCGCCTTGATCAATCAAGTGAATGAGAATCGTTCCTAATAGCTAAAAGATCGAGGAATCTTAGGATTCCACAATTAATAGACCGGGTGTTCGCATTAATTCTTGCTTTTCGGTAGTATGTGACCACGAAGCATAGTTTATTCATGGTCCTACGGATGGCGCCAACTTGTTGAAGCATAATTTGGTCGGATCGATCTTGACGACTCTCTTGGGTCGTTCTTCGTCTTTCCAGGCCCTGAATGATGCTACAAACAAAGGAAAACCATTTAGGAGTGGACCGAGGTCGAAGTCCCGGGGTCCACCTCCAACGGTCAAGTTAGTATCGAATCGATACAGTATAAGAGTGGGTTATTATGAGAAAATAATTTGTGGAGTAGGAGCCCCCTACCCCTTTATATATAGTGCTTGGATTAGGGTTTCATGTTTGTTGGATGGTAAGGTGTGGGTCGCGGTCTATCGGGCCTAGCCCACTCCAAACTATACGTCGACATGTCCCCGAGTCTAGTATGATATGTTTCATGACCATGTTATTCTAGACTCACTCATTGACCACGCTTACTAAGCAATCATGTAAGGCTTGCTTCTAGGATATTCCGTTGGCAGTCCATAACATATGGCCCCATTTCTAATGGCTACTTTAGCGGAAGGATGGTGAATCGGGGCTGCGAAAGGTTAACCACTATACGTCATCAATATCCATATGAAATGAAATTTTAAATGTTTGGAAAAGTTATAATAGCTTCTCGTCGTTTTCATACAAAATATGTTCTAAAAATAGATATTAGTAATGTCTACTTGCTGCAAAGTTTCACAACACAAACAAACTACAACAATCAGAGCGTACCTCCGACAAAAGTTTCATGTTTGTGTTGTGATATCTGACCTGTGTAACAAGATACTACCTGAGATCAACTATCAGAGACCTTAGTCCAAGACAAAAATTAGCCATGGGAGAGATTTTTTTTTGAACGGTATATATATAGAAAAACACTAGCAAGAAGCTAGAAAATATTACAAAGGATTGTTTAACCAAGAGTTCCAACATAAAGCTTTATGGCTTCTATACTTAAACCAAGAAAAAGAAATCATACAAATAAAATTAAACAAATCGCTTTTCTGTAAAGGATGAGCATTAAAAACGATGCTATTCCGATACCGCCATATAAACCATAAAGTTGCTGAAGAAATGCAATACACACGGTCTTTCGATGTCCTTGTTGCTCTCCAATTTTCAAACCAATGAAGCTATTCAGAACACGAAGAAAACGAAGGCATACTAACATCAATCCAAACACAAGTAAGCCGCCATAAGTTACAAGTTGTAGCACACCCGAAGAATATATGATCGTTCGATTCCACACCCACGTTGCATAAAGGACAAGAAATAGAAGTAATATCCAACCCCCGAGAAGATAAATTCAAACAATTTTGAAGTCTATCTAATATAAGACGCCAAAGGAAAATATTTACCTTACGGGGTAAGATTTTAGACCACCTTGTACTTGGAATACACGACGTAAGAATAATATCATCCACGTGGATGCGAGTAACATGCACGGTAAAACCCCCATCAACAGCAATGCTCCATTCCCAAGAATCTGGCGAGCTGTTTATAGAAACATGGACAACTTCAGACAACAAACTCTGAAGTGCTTCTACATTCCTGGTTCCTAAATTTTGCCGAGACCAATTTCATGAGAAAATACCATTCGAAAGCCGATCAGAAAGTAAGCAATTACCATCAACATCCAAGTGAAATAAACGATTATATTTTAAGCTCAAAGACCCGTCACCTATCCAAATGTCCTTCCGAAAACGAATAGAAGAACCATTGCCCACTTTTCGTCGTAAAGTGTGTAGTGGAATGATATCTTTCGGATGTAACATAGAGTATGATTTTACTATGTTAGCCCACGTACCACTAATTTTACACTCTTTTTTAGCCAATCCTGTTTCATCTCCATGAAATGGCTTTTACCACTCGAACCCAAAGAGAATCCACTTTAGTCACAAGACGCCATCTCCATTGTTGAAGGAGGGCGAGATCAAACGCTTTCAAACTCCCGATATTTAAATCACCTTTTTCGTAGGAAGCCAAAATATAGTCCCATTTAATCCAAGCCATCTTCTTTTGATCACCACTACCACCCTAGAAAAAAGAAGCCCGCATATATTCAAGATTTTTAAGAACGGATTCTGGGCATTTAAAGATTGACAATAATATATGCCATGGCTTCCTAAAATAGCTTTAATCAAAGTTAATCGACCACCAATAGATAACAAATTCGCTTTCCAAGAAGATAATTTCTTCCGAAAGCGATCAATTAAAGGTTGCCAATCGTAATCAGATTCATGTTCGAACCTATTGGCAAACCAAGATATGTGAATGGAACCATACCTGGAGCGCAACCAGTGGCACAAGCCATATCTTCAATTTCATGCGACGTAACACCAACCCCAAAAACATTTGATTTAGCTATGTTAAGCTTAAGACCTGAAGTAAGATAAAATACCTGAAGCACACGAATTATACTGTCCATATCTTGAGGATTCCATTAAGAAGTTATAACGACATCGTCCGCATAAAAAAAATGAGATATATTTAATCCCATGCCTCCCACCTTTGTCCCACGAATGAAACCTGAATCAACCGCATCTTGTAAAGCAATGTGAAGACCTTCCATCACAATTATAAACAAGAAAGTGCTTATAGGATCAACCTAACAGAAACCATGCTTGATAGAGAATTCTGAAGTCGGGCTTCCATTTACAAGAACAACACCTCTAGAAGAATGTAAACAAGATTGGATCCAATTCCTCCACTTAGTTCCAAAACCAAGAACATTCAACTTCCAACTTACGGTATCATAGGCCTTTTCGAAATCGACTTTAAACTTCATAAGTTTTTGGTTCCGCTTTTTGTACCACGCCATAATCTCACTAACTATAGTGGGACCATCAAGAATTTGGCGCCCCGTAAACGCCGATTGCTCAGGACTGATTACTTTATCAATAACTTTTGCTAACCGATTGGCTAAGATCTTCGCTATTATTTTATATTGCATACCGATTAAGGATATTGGACGGTAATCCTTTATATGTATCGGAGTAATGAACGAATAGTTCGTACCTTTAGGCATCACAGAAGATTCAAAAAAGTTTTTCACCGAGGCATCGACATTAGACTTGAGTAACTCCCAATACGACTTGTGAAAATGAAAAAAAAAACCATCTGGGCCCGAGGCTTTTTGGCTGCCACAATCCCAAACGGCTTCCTTTATCTCACCATCGGTAACGAACCTTCTAATTCATTCAAATCATTTACGTCTAACATTACTCGAGATGTTTGGGATCCTAAAACCATGTTACTTTGGTGATCAACAAATTATGTGGCATTATGTGGTAATGCTACTCTAAGAACTTCAACTGGAAAATGCAGGGCACATGACAGAGAGGTGACAATTGGTTGTTAATCGAAGGCTCGAAGGAATATAGAATGTATGAATAATGGACCAGACCGTCATGGACGGACCTTCATGGGGACCGGGGGTTGTGGCTCTCCCAAGATTCAGGGTTGATATTGTAATTATATTAAAAATTAAGGGTATTTTTGGGAAATTTTGTATTTGACCCTCCCAAAAATATTGATCGGCCCTCCCAAATATAATTTTTTAGATTTTTAGATTTTAGTACTTTCGTCAATAGTTCCATAATATCGGCCCTCCCACTAAAATTATTCAAGTTTCGTCTATGCAGACGGTCAGCAAAACATATGAAGGTAATTCAGGATATATTCTTAGAATTAGCTAATTATAATAGTCTCCTTGATTTTAATTTCTTTGTAAAACCCGTTAAAAATACCGTTAAATTAAAACTTTACTATTTAATTATTTCACGACAAGTAAATACGAATAATAAACACGACACGACAAGATACGGAACGGAAATTAAAAATCATAAACTAACGACATGTAACAACGCATATTTTAGTTACAAAACGAAAAGTATAATTAATAAATGCATGATAAGTATTTACATATATTTAATATTACACGACAAGATTTAATATAAACATAAGATTCACGAGTACACGAATTTGTAAGAGCATAAGTTATAATTATATCACGAAATAATAATGCACTCATGTAAATAAACCTTACAAGACTTCTTAAATAACTTTACAAGTAAATAGACCAAGGCCCAATCCATCAAATGTTGTAAAACAAAACATACGAATGTTTTTATTCCCATTTATCAAAACACAGAAATCAACAGGAAACCATATTGGTCCCTTTAGGCCTTCGATTTTTAAGAATAAAAAAGGAAAGGAAAAACTATTGTTTGATCTTGTATCTTACGGGGTAGTTCATGTTATTCACTCAAATTAATTATTAATTAAAATCAATAACGAAATCGGTTTGGTTTGTTTCGGGTTTGCACGAAAACCGAGAGATGGTGCTCTCGGTGGACTTTTTGGACCAGCCGCAGGCAGCAGTGGCTGTCGTGGCTAACCAGAAGAAACCCTAAAAAGGTTGCGGTGGGATGTTTGGGTGCAGCAGTGGCAACCGAGACCTGGGGTCTCGGTGGGTAGGTTGCTGCTGTCGGTGGTAACATTGTGCAGCCGGTGGGGATCAAGCTGCTGCCGGCGGGAAAGTTTGGCTGGACAGTGGGTACCGCAGCAGCAAGGCTGCGATGGTGTTGGTTGATTCGTGCAACCGAGACCGTAAGGTCTCGGTGGGCTTTGTTGTTGGCTCGGATAACCAAGAAAAAACGAAAAGGGGTGTTTGGATTTTATTTATTCGGCTTAATTAAATTACTTAATTTATTCGGGCTTAGAATAAATTGACTAATAGATGATCGTTTATTACGGTTTTATGAACCGGTTTATTTAATCTATGGAATTTGTATGTACGGTTTATTAAACTATGTACTTATTATGAACCGGTCTAATTTGGAGTTATTGTAAAATTATTTAAATCGGTATAACTATTCAAGACTTATTATATAAAATTGATGTACTGTTATTCGGCTTTTTTACGAATTATTTAGATTTAACTAAATTAACAAGGGCTTATCAAGTTAAGGCTTAATTAATAATCAAATAAATATATGATACATTATTAATTATAATTATTTATAATCCATGACATAATATTAATTATTAATTAATATAAATCTATGACATGTTATTATTTAATAATTAAATTAAATCCAGGATATATTATTAATTAATGATTAAGTATAAATCCATGATATATTATTAATTAATGATTACGTATAAAAACATGATATATTATTAATTAATAATTATATATAAGATTATGACATGTTAAAGTATTTATTAAAATAAACTTTACTATTATATCTTTTAATAAATCATGACTTATAAAATATGTTCGTTAAGCTTCGACTTATATTATATGCTTATTAAACAAACTTATTATTATTTATGGAAACTTACTATTTATGGAAACTTTCTATCTTTGGAAACTTACTATTTATGGAAACTTACTATTTTTTTAAAGTTACTATATATGAAAACCTGCTATTTTTGGAAAGTTACTATATATAGAAATCTGCTATTTTTAGAAAGTTACTAATTATGGAAATATCAAGTATAATAACACATGAAACATGTAATACATTAATCAAGAACACATGAAACGTATAATACTACGAAAGACATGATAAAACATGAATAATTAAACAAGTCAAGAACAAGTAAATTAAACTAAGAACCAGTAATTTATACATGAACAAACAACTCATACACGTCCTTTCTCATGTAGCTTACGTAAAGTCGGAGTAGGACTTTCTTTCATTTCATCTTTTGTCGTTTACTGGACATAAGGTAAGGATATTCCGTCCTTCAGTAAGGACATCTCTTTTTATGCATTATTAGGATTCCCCTTTGCTTCCATCTGTTTTCCCTAGTTTTCATATAATAAAACTTTTCATTGTTTGCCATGCTATCATTTTAAATTGCATGAGCTATATACATGCATGACCATGACCACCTAGTTATGGAGGTACCATAATCATGACACTTGAGGCACCGGTGCCATGACTCTTCCACGACGAGAGTGATTTCTCACAGCATCCCTTCAGTTTACATGGGCCATCATTATTATTATTATTATTATTTTGGGGAGTATGGGTGCATCCTATTTACATGTTTGCAGGTACAAGGTGATTGTTGGTGTGTGCTATACATCCATCACATTGGAGTTGATCTCTCCACCCACATTAGTATTTATTAGAGGTCACCCCTTTAATAGCATGATGAGGTCACCCCTCTATATATTCATGCACGTTGATATATGTTATGACCTATATAAGCTCATTGACATTTAAATTATATTCATGCATAAGACATAAGACTTTTCAGATATAAATATATTTTTAAAACATGGACATACACATTTTCCGCTACTTTCATTGTTGATTACTTATTTTCAGTTATTCTTATCATGTCATTATATATCCGTTCACTGAGCGTATTGCTCAGCCGTATTTTTTTTTCATGTCTCATACGGCAGGTACCGAAGGACGATATTGGGCATCACGAGTATGTGCTTAGGATGAGAGCTACCTTAGTTTTCTTCCTTTATGCATTTTAATACTTGGGCTTCTGTTGGACATATGTTTTGCCCTTTAGCGAGAGTCGATGTTTGATTCCAACCAAAAAGATACACGGACTTAAAATGGTTCCGCCAAATACCATTTATAAATAAATGTGACATAACGGTCTTTTTTTACATTCTTATCAAGACAGGACCATAGTTGTGGACTTACAGGTCTAATCTGTTAAAGGAATATTTGGACAAAATAAAATAAGGTTCTGAGTTTGAAGATCGGGTTAACAATATTTCGACGAAATGTTTCCATTCCTAATCCTAATCATGTGATAATGAATAATAAGGATCAGAATACCAATTGCAATACAATAAAACAGCTAAAGATACCACATGAGAGTGATTCTGATGTTTGAAGATCACTAAATAGATCGACTACATGCAATTCTAAGCCATAATATAACTAGTAATAAAATTGACTAAATATATCGCTAACTGAAACTTCAAGTCGTAATAATCATGTAACATACCGATTTCATGAAGAAAAAAAACATCCAAAAATCCCCTCAAACAACTTATTATTTCACAAAATAACTTGGAACAGTTCCGATACATGTTTTATTATGGCACATTGTCACCAAAACATTTATTAACTCAACCATCCTATAGACGCAAAACCTATATAGAAAAAACAACTGCTAAAAAGCCAACAAGTAGAGTTCCAACTGTTACTTCATTCATATGAACTCCATTAGGCGAAGGAGCCGGCGCATATCCATGAAAAGGAGGAAACGCAAATGATACAGCCGCTGGTGAAGGAGGAGTTCCGATAAGTTCCGACGACGAAGGTGAAACAGGTGGCTCAACAAGTGGTTGCGGAGAAAAAGAGGACGGAGATGGAGTTGGAGACGGTGTCATTTCTGATGTTGGTGCCACAGATTTGGACGCTGCTGCAGATACAATGATGAGAGCGAGTGCTAGGATTGTAACAATGAAAGAAGCCATCGTTTACTAGATTGAAAGTATTGTTTTTTATGATAACAATGAGGGTTTTGTGAGGGTTTTATATAAAGGATATTCAAGGAAGTGTAAAGTCATTGATGAACGTTACCATGATGTGGTCTAGCAAAGGGACTTGGTTAAATGAATGATGAATAAATGAGTGAATGTGCTTACTTATTGATGACTTGATTGAAACTTAAAATGATAAATTCTGTACATTTGGTTTTATGTTAGCTATGCAATACACCACATTACCTTATAAGTGTAACTTATGACTTTAGCATAATGAAAGGAGTAATCGCTTTGGACAAGTATTTTTGGTAAACGTGAACATATATTACATGAAAAAAATATTATCTTTTATTATTTTTATTTTTCTTATTTACACCAATTGATACGACGTGCTTATGATGTATCGGGATAAATAACACTACTTCAAGCGTTTGTTTGCTCCATAATAACTTGAGATGAGAAGACGAGAGAAATATTTATCTTTTAACTTGATTAATTACATTCATAACAATGACGTTATTTATAAAACTTAAAAACCCTAATAAGATAAATAATAGCATTTGCATGCTTGGCCCGACCCATACAAAGCCCGGTGTATCATCCTCACTCTTTCGAAACCACCTTACCCTCAAGGTGATGTCTTGAAAAACACTCTTAGTTCCAGCATCCCAAATGATTCTCCACTCAGATAGTTCTCCAACACAGTTTGTTCTCGATCCCAGTTTGTTCTTCAGCCTAATTTGTTCTCTATCGGCGATAGTTCTCCAACAAAATTTGTTCTACAGTCGTCCGCTACCGACACGAACACCCTTTTTCCTCTTCTTCATTCTGCTGCCTTGGACATAACACAATACATTTCTTTTGTGTGCCACTGTCGAGTCCCTAATACTTATCACACCTTCAAGGTGATACAAAGAATACGCCGATAAGGAGTCCATCATCCATTCCCACGCATTCAGTTGAAAAAATTTGTGGATGCGCCCATTATTCATGACCGTGAACATCACCGATACCAATTCTTTCCCATAGTTTGAGAGCTAGTAAACTTTCATGTACAAAAGTGTGTGTAAAACCAATCCCGTTGTCCACTACTTCTTTAACACGTGTCTCCTCGCCTGAAGCTTTAGAATCATCACCGCCGTCCTTAAATAACGGTATTACTCTATTCAACTCATCCTCGTCAATCCCACGCGTTTCACCGCTCTTCACAAGAACCTCTTCCACACTTCCAATATAATCTGAAAATTCACCAAACTCGTTACAAACTTCCATGCTTCTCACATTGCTCTGACTAATATCACAAACATCATCTATCATGCTACTAACCTCAACAACACCAATAGCTTTCTTAGCATTTAAAGACCCTTTAACCACAGGCGGTGTAAACCCCGCTTTAAAATCCCTAGAACATTAATTATATGAAATTACGTATAAATTAAAACATTTCGATTTATTAATGTACGACGCGAATCATGATTATTGAATACGAACATTACGTACATTAATTAATTAGTACAAGCATTACGTATATTAATATTAATATTAATACACGATAAGTATTTATGTATAATACTTAAATCGTACAAGAAATAATTCACGACATTTTAAAACACGAACACGCGTAAATAAATAATTAAACACGAAAATTAAAACGAAACGTGTGTGGTGTGTTTATGTTGGACGGCAAGGGCCCATAGCCCATTTGGGTCTCCTAATCCATATCAAATAGAAAATACGGGGGGGTATATTGTTTAGACAAGAAATCCAAAAACCCTAAAACAAATAAAACAACCGTCGACTTCTTATTCCTCTTTTCTACCGTCGACATCAACCCAAGAACAAAGAGCAAGAACGTGGGGTTTTGATCCTTAAATTAGCAAAGGTTCGTGTGGTGTTCTATCCTTAAATCATTCACGCACTAGGTAATCGTTTAATCCTTGATCTTTGGTTATTTAATCATGTTAAAAATCTAGAATACTTAAAATATGAAAAACATGAGATTAATAGTACGAATTCTGGTTGATTTCAGTGACACGCTGAATCAGAATGATTCTCACGGTTAATCCTATCCTGACTTAGCTTACGCGTAGAGGAGAGAATCCTACACTAGGTTATGTGTTCCAGAGGATACTACGCTAAGAGAGGTCTAATCTATCCAAACTGATGGTTTTCCAAACTTCTATGTATCCAGTCCCTATGAAACAAGATGTAGTTATGTTCATATCTAAATACCTGACATACCAGCAGGTTAAGATAGAACACCACAGGCTAGAAGTTATTTCCACCATTAGAAATTGTGAACGGAAAAGGGACAGGATCTCCCTGGATTTTGTCACCAGACTACCACATGCTCAGGAGAAGCATGGTGCTATCTGGATATCCATTCCATCTGCAAGAATTTCATAATTTGCTGATTATTGGACATTTTCTAGCCAAAGATCGTACGATCACTTGGCACTCCTTCAGCTATCAGACAAGATAAAGGTGCGCGCTCGTGCCCGTTATTACGTCCCCATCCTTGTTTAATTTTACGATTTGCTTTCGCACTCACGTTCATGATACTGTTCACGTTCATGATTGTATTTTGGCTTACGATTTTCACTTCACATTTTGTTTTGGGAAGTTTTATAGAGAGTTTAGGAGACCAGACTCAAGTTTAATAAACTTTCCATCCTCAGATAGACGTTTCACGTCACATTTCACGTCTCACCTTATATCGTTTGGCGTTACCTCCTCAATTATCTCACGTTCACGATATGTTTCACACATCGTGTTCATTCTATGTTTCTCATATCACGTTCACGATATGTTGCACGCATTCTCGGCCGCCTTAAGTTCTCATATTTCATGCACCATATCTCCACGTATCACGTTCACAATAGTTCACGTATCACGTTCATAATTGTTCATGTACTACGTCTCAATATGTCTCGTGCATCAATGTTCAGAGTGTGCTTATACCACTAAGTATGTCACTTCGTATCATATCGTTCCATGTATCTTTACATATTATTTCTTATCCACTCGATCAGATCCATGAGAATCTATCTTACGTTGATAAACCAGAAACTGTTCAGCATCGTCAAGACAGAGTCATGGGGACCAAGATAATTAGCTTCTTCATGACCTTTCAGAGGAACCGTTCCGAGTGGGAAGCCACTTGGAAACGGAGGAGTCCATCTGGATTTCTTATCCTCTTTTCCTTCCATAATTCAGATATGTTCTTTTCAGCCACTTCACGTTCCATGTTCCTTTCAGTCACGTCATGTTCCATATTCTTGACAGTCACGTCACGTCCATGTCCCTTCCAATTTATCGTATCTCTAATTTGAGGACGAATTATTCTTTTTAGAGGGGAAGAGTTGTAAAACCCGCTTTAAAATCCCTTAGAACATTAATTACATGAAATTACATGAAATTACATGAAATTACGTATAAATTAAAACATTTCGATTTATTAATGTACGACACGAATCATGATTATTTAATACGAACATTATGTACATTAATTAATTAGTACAAGCATTACGTATATTAATATTAATACACGATAAGTATTTATGTATAATACTTAAATCGTACAAGAAATAATTCACGACATTTTAAAACACGAACACGCGTAAGTAAATAATTAAACACGAAAATTAAAAAGAAACGTGTGTGGTGTGTTTATGTTGGACGACAAGTGGTGGCCCGGGTCTCCTAATCCATATCAAGTAGAAAATACGGGGGGGTATATTATTTAGACAAGAAATCCAATAACCCTAAAACAAATAAAACAACCGTCGACTTCTTTTTCCTCTTTTCTGCCATCGACATCAACCCAAGAACAAAGAGCAAGAACATGGGGTTTTGATCCTTAAATTAGCAAAGGTTCGTGTGTTGTTCTATCCTTAAATCATTCACGCACTAGGTAATCGTTTAATCCTTGATCTTTGGTTATTTAATCATGTTAAAAATCTAGAATCCTTAAAACGTATGAAAAACATAAAGATTAATAAGATTAAAAAGAAAGGGTTCGGGATTTATTGGTGTTTTGTTGTGGTGGCACACAAACTGAAAGCAAGATAGCTCTCGGTGGTATTTGTTTTTCCTACCAGTCGCACCCTTATAAGGGCCGGCGTAGTTTTTGTTCAAACAGTAGCAACACCCACACACCCCATCAAGGGGGTTTGGTTAAAAACAGTGGGAACCGAGACCTGTTGTGGGTCTCGATGGTTAATATATATGCAGCAGTGGGAGGTATTAACCAAACAACAGGAACATATAAAAAACCAGTGAGTAGTTAATGGGCAGCAGCAGGAACAAGAACTGTGGGTCTGCGCATATATTGGACAACACTGCAGGGTTTATATTGGTTAGAAGTAGTAATATAGATATTGGACATAACTAAAACGTATGTTGGACAGAACTAATTATATATGTTGGACAACACTGTTTTGCTTGTTTTGTATAGTGCGTTGTTGTTTTGTGCGACCAAGACATGGGAGTCTCGGGACTCGGGTACATTTTGTTAGCCATTATTTCGTTAATCAATTAATTTACATGAACTATTAAGTTATTTAATTAAAATCATGACTTAGGTTATGTTATTAAAATTAATAATCCATGTTATAACCTAAGTATTTAATTGGCATAATTAAATTAAAAACCATGCTTTAATTTAATTAATTACATAAGGTAAAGTTTTATTAAATTAACCATGTCACATATTAATTAATAAACCATGCATATCCTTATTAATTAATAATCTTTTAAGCTTAAGTATTTAATTTAATAAACTTTACTAATATATCATCATGACTTATAAATTATGATTATTAAGCACTAGCTTATATTTTGGACTTATAAATCAAGCTTATTTATAAATATGGAAACTTACTATTTTCAGAAACCTGGTATTTTTAAAAAAATGACTTATTATGACACTATAAGTATAGTAACACAATAATAAATGAAATACATTAATCAGAACACATGAAAAACATCGAGAAGTACAATATAATACATGAACCAGTAAAACAAGACAAGAACATGTAAAACAAACTAAGAACACTAAGAAACCAGTTAGGTATGCAGTAATCAGACAACTCATTCACGTCCCTTATTTATGTAGCATCCGTGGAGCCGGGGTAGATCCTTCAGTTTTAATCTTCTTTTCACTACTGGACATAAGGTACAGATATTTCGTCCTTCAGTATGGACATTCTTTTCCTTTATTAGGATTCCCCGTTTGCAGCCATCTGTTTTCCCAGTTATTTTATATGTTTTGAATGATTATGTTACATTTTAAATGCCTGAGCTATATACATGCATGACAGTCATCTAGTTATGGACGTACCATAACCATAACACTGGAGGCACCACGGTTATGACTTCCCCACGACGGAGTGATAGCTCGTGGCGTCATTTCAGTTTTGGCCATTTATTTATATTATCATGTGGGGCGTATGGTGCATCCTAGTTACATGTTTTCAGTCAGGTTTTTCATGGTGAATGTGGTGTGTGTCTTGCATCCTTCACAAGGAGTTGATCCCTCCTACCCAGACCAGTATAATTAGAGGCAACCCCTCTAATTGCATGATGAGGTCGCCCCTCTAAGTATTCATGCACGTTGATACCTCATGACCTGTATGGGCTCTTGGCTAAATTTAAAATACAGTTTTTATAAGTTAATCATAAGCTTTTCAATGTATAAAATCAGTTTTATAAACATGTTCCAGGTTTTCCAGGACTTATACAGTTCCGTTTCTTTTCAGTCTTTACTTATATTTCACTCATTCATACCATGTTATATATCCGTTTACTGAGCGTATTGCTCAGCCGTATATTTCCTTTCCATGTCCCAAAACGGCAGGTACCCAAGGACAGACTTGAACATTTGGAGGACGTGCATAGGATGGAAGTTGTCTTAGACATCTTCTCTTTTTGCCTTCTTATACTTATGCTTGTTTGGACACTTGTTTTGTCTTTCTCATTTCATTTACTTTATTTATGTTTTGGGCTTATGTTTGGGAACCTATGTTTGATTCCGGTTTTTCCCTTTTGGTCATGTTTAATCTAGTACATATTACCTTGCATGCTTTGATGACACGCCATAAATACGCGTAATGGTCCACTTATCGAAGTGGGGTGTTACAAGCGGAGCTTCTTCACTTGGCCATGATAGTACGGTTTCTAGTTTATCTTTATTGTTCAACTCTTTCCTAGAAATTTCCTCAAAACGAGCCTCCATTATACGAGAAAAATAAAATGCATCTTCTAAAGTTGTAGGGCCTGACCTTAAGAGTGCACATTATATAATCAGTTTAAGTACACAAAAATAAAAATATGCATGTAAATTTTTAGACATCCCCGTTACTCGATTTGCAAGCATCACAAACTCACTTTCATATTCGGCCACCGTACACTAAGGAAAGAGCTTAGATAGTGTGTCCCGTTCCTTGCTGCCCGAGACCATAGTAACTCTTGAAAAAAATAAAAATAAAATTATTTTTTTCAAAGATGAACAGTACCCGTGAATAGTGCCGATGAACAGTGTGTATGAACAGTACGATGAACAGTAACTCGTCGACGAACAGTACTTTCGGATGAACAGTGATCTCGATGAACATTAACTTTTTTCTTTTTCTTTTTTTTATTGGAACCCTAAAGCAAAAGGCCTCAACAAGTTAAGGTCTCTCAACAAAAGCACCAACTGATACGATCCGGTTAGGGTATATCGGGATAGATAGAACCACTTCAAGCGTGTGCTTGCTCCATAAGAACTTGAGATGAGAAGACCAGAGAATTATTTATCTTTTAACTTGATTGATTACATTCATAACAATGACGGTATCTATAAAACTTAGAAACCCTAATAAGATAAATAATAGCATTTGCATGCTTGGCCCGACCGACACAAAGACCGGTGTATCAAAGAGTTGGTGATTTTATACGTTTAATTAAAAACATATCAATAAATGCTTCGCAAAAAATGTTTCAAAGCATATGAATAAATTATAGCACATATAATGACAAGCATACAGGGTAAAGGTTACTCAGTTATGATAGTGTTAAGCTCATGACAGCGATGCTAATGACAAGATCAAACAATAATAAGTGCCCCCAGGTGTCCTATCCCAAAACCACCTCTGAATTTGCTATAAGTATGCGTTTGTTTGACAGTGGTGACAAAAGAGACCCGCAAAGGAGTGTCAATGAAACTTTTTCCACATCAATGAAACTTTTTTGTTTTTTTCATAAAATTAAAATCCATTATAAATAAAAGTAAAAAAACTACAATAATAAAAATAAAAAAATATTATAATAATTCAAACAAAATTAAAAACAATACTATAATAAAAAAACTAAACTACTCTTTAGTTGATGTGTTCCACTAGGTCGTCTTTTAGATTTAGATTAATTGTTTTGCTCATTATCTACCGAGTAGTTTCCATCAACTCTTCATGCGTATTTACGAGATCTTCATCACAATGTAGTTCTTTTCGATAAAATGTGAAAGATATTGCCGCCCCGTTGTTCTTAATTATCATATTGTGTAATATGGTACATGTGTATATTACCTCCGATATTCTACGTTAGAAAATCTTTAATGGACTTAATAAGAACGGGTCATTTGGGATATATGCCGTTAGTAAGATAATATCCCCCTTTGATAATACACGTTGTTAGCCACGAATCCCAACTCTGGTGCTTTCCCTTATTTGAGATCATTGAAGATAGGGGATTGACGTAAAACATTCGCGTCGTTATTCATTCCGGAGACACCAAAGAACGCATGGCAAATCTCTAAGTCTTGAGAGGTGATCGCTTCCAATAAAATGAATGGATGTGGTGCATGATCACCTCTAAAAAATTGAGCAACGAATTCAACTTGCAATTCTCCCATGGCCAATATGTACAATCAATGTTTTCCATCATCAGAGGAAACTCATGCTTTTCCTCGTGATGAGCATATAGTTTTCCATGTCAATGTACGTCGGCCTCCGCAAATACTCGTCACCATATAACTGCATGATGGCCTTACAAAACTGTCAGAGACACTTACGTGTTATTGTTGCACCCATTTGCAGATATTCGTCAAGCAAATTAGGAATGGATCCGTATGCCATTTGACGAATAGTTGAAGTACATTTCAACAACGATGAAAGACTTACTCGTCCGGTATTTGTTTGTTGAAAATATAGGTAATTATCGATGACATCGCGAACAATTTATGTGAATAGTGTCTGACTCATTCGAAACCGCGTACGTAATCTTGTCTCCTCATACTGTAGGTGTTCCGAGAAGTAACCAGTTACATCATGAGCACCGTCATGATCCCTCTCTACGTAACTTCGCGGCTTTCGTTCCTTTGCTTCTTCATAAGCCAAGTGACAAGCCTCCATAAATAACTGAAACTCGCCAGTAACTTTATCCTCGTCGTCGGAAGAATCATCAAAAATAATTCGAATAACATTGTATATTCTTTTTTTTAAGTCTAGCTGTAGTTTTTAGATTAAATTTTTTAGAAAAAAAAAAGTTCCCATCGGTCAAAAATCAAAATGACCGTTTTTTATCCACACTTGCTGCTTCAAACACTCACGCTAGGCCCTTTTTGCATGATGACCAATTTCATTCTATCACCGTGTCGATAACAACCGATTCGGATGTACCCAGCCTCATATGTACGTATATGGACGAAGCCATGTTCTAATATGATTGGGTGCACAAATGTTTTAAAAATTGAATTAAAACAAATATTAGAAACACATTTTCATAAACCGGGTGCATTTTAGATTCATTTGAAAAAAATCGATGTTTTTTTTAAAAATTAGCACTAAATCGAAAAAATCTATAAGTGTCCTGGGTATCCGTGGGACATCCTCTGGCACCGTCCTTGTGTACGTATACTTTGTATTTTACGAGGAAGAGATTAGTAAATGGGGTAACTGAAATGAGATGAGTGACAAACAATTTTTGTCAAATATTATAATTATTCTTCTCATTTATTTTTAACATTAGTGTTTTAAATAATCAAACGAACATGAACGAAACATTATTTATGTTCGTTTATCATATTATTTATGTTCGTCTATCGTTTAGTTTTGATCATATAAATAAACTGACATAATCGCTTAAACAAACAAAAAATTTTATTCATGTTCGATTTATAAGAGAATAAGGTTCATTTCCGTGTATTATGACACTAAACGAATGAACATAAGAGCATCCACTATGGTGGTTTAAACATAAGTTTATAATATTTTGAAGAGGTCTATACTTTTACAAACCATAGTGGAAGATTAGTTCATGCTTACTTGGCATGAAGAGGTCTAGAATCTTGGACCTCTTCATAAGTTAATGTAGTTGAGATACATGTTATGTTTATAAAGTTTATAGGACTTATGTATAGTGGCAATAGGTTTATAACACCAAAAAGTTTAATAATTAATGATTTTGATGAGTTATAAACCTTTGTAGAGATCTAACATAGTGGATGCCCTAATTGTATGTAAAAAACTAAACATTAAACTTGCCCAACAATATATAAAATTGTGTTTTATAATTTATTTATTTTTTTTTATGTAAACCGATTCTAAAAGTATGTATAGTAAAAAAATTGGATAGATGAACATGAACAAGTAATAGAACCTCATCGAACGTTTACGAACATACTAAACGAATAAGACTTTTGGTCATGTTCATTCATTTAACTAACTGAACGTAAAAAAATTGTTCATATTCGTTCAATAAATACATATACGAACTTTTAACCGAACATGTTCATTGAATGTTTACTGCCTCGGTAACTCGTGTTTTACTTTAAAAAAAACAGTAACGGCGAATACTTGGAAAGAATTGGTTGTCGATATAGCGTCTTGCTTCGTAATGCTAAAGTACATTTTAATGTTTCTTGAAGACGATTCACGAAAACATCAGTAATTTTACTTATGATTACACCAAAAACATATATCTTATCCTCATTGAAGTCAAAAGTCATCACATAAACAAAACTTGCAACCTCTTCCCATCCAGTAACAAGTATTACAAATTGATGTAGCAATCAGTCTTAAAAGAATGAACTTACCTGTTTTTTTCTCTTTTAACTTGATTTATGAGTTTGATTTTACGGCCTATATCAACTTATTTGATCTGAGTAAGTAAGAATATGAGTCAATCAATAATCAACCTGAACTCAATCACTCTGGTTTTCAGTGGTTGGTTTTTCGTTTTGAACGATGAGGTTTGGGACACCGTTGTTTCCCGACCCATATACGTGACCCATCTTGGAACGTTTGGTCTCGAGATATCTCTTGTTCTGCTTTGTGATTGGGGTCACAAGGGCCACTCTACCTGCAACTTCCAAACCATAACCCTTGAGCCCACTGTACTTAGCAGGGTTGTTTGTCATCAGCTTCATTGTTCTAACTCCCAAATCTCTCAAAATCTGTAAACGGTTGATCAACTTAGATTCAGAATAAAGTACATAAATATGAGAAAGAAATCGCGGAATTTGGGAATTCCAACATTGAATTATGTTTTCTTATCTAAACTAGGACAGTTTTTATGATTATATCTCGGATCTTATGTTAATGCAGTAGCATCTCCATTTCTGGAAAGTTAAAGTTACATATTTGTAAAAAGTCGCAAATTTTTGGGTAATTATGGTTTGCGACACATTGTTAGAAGGCGCAATTTCAGTTACTTATGAAGGAGTCACTTTGGGTTATGTTTTCTCTATAGTTCATGGGTAAAAGCCCAAGTTATATAGAAAATGGGTTAAAAACGTCACATTGGTCTAAACTGAAGATAAAGTGTATTATAATGCATACAGCGTCTTGAAATAATATACTTTTTCCATACAACCGAACCAGACTCGTACCGAAAACTACCCATTTTGACCCCTTACCCAATCTACCGCACACAGCCAATTTCGCCCCCATTAACCTTTGTTGATTGACATCCTTATATACCACATATGGGATTAATTTAGCAAGATTGGCTTCATTTAGGCATGGGCAATGAATTATTGTTCTAAAACAAAATTCTTTTGGTTTTTAGTGTTGAAATTATTTTTTGCAGTAGTTCCATGACTCCAATTAAGAGAGGACAAAATAGAGTGATCCCATGACATAAAGTGAATATCTATATTCCCCTCTCAGATAACATTTTGGATTAGTTAACACTTTCATTACACGTGGAATAAAGATTTTCGGGACCAGCATTACCTCTCCTACTATTATTCAAGCATATATAATTCTTTATACACCTCCCAAATGTCTAAATACCTATTAAAAACATAGTAATTTTCATTCTTAAATACGCAAATCAAATATAATCAGTTCTCAGTAACGAAAACAATGGGCAAATATGTAAGGTCAGCTGCAAAACGTTCCACATAGAGAAAATCAGCATTTTTTCTAAATTTATTCATGAATCAAGTACGAGTATAAAACCAAGTGTGTGGTGTCAGATATGCTATGACCTAATTTACTACTAGCATTTGAGCCTTATTTAACCGTTTACATTATTATCCATTATCATCATAATATAACTACGCAATCAAATATTAAATTGTTACAGGTTAACAAAACCCGATCCACCCAGTTACGACCGCACTATACACTTACCCATTCAACCCAAGCCTAATTGACCCATTAACCAGCTTGTCCTAGCCTCTAGTCATTATATTTCTGGTTAGTCATTATATATCTGGTTATGATCATTTGTTCGGTTCAAGACTTCGACTTTGTCCATTCCAGCATGCGTAATTTATGTCGTTTGTTTAGCAGAGATATATAATTACCTGTGCACCAATGCCGTATTCCCTGGAATCAACAGGCAAACCGAGCTCCTCATTGGCTTCCACGGTATCACGGCCATCATCTTGCAGGTTATAAGCACGAAGCTTGTGACCTAAGCCGATACCCCTTCCCTCGTGGCCTCTGAGGTAAACTAAGACGCCCCTGCCAGCCTCTTCGATTTGTTGCATTGCAAGTGCCAATTGGTTCCCACAATCACATCTAGCAGATCCAAATATGTCTCCTGTTAAACATTCTGAGTGTACCCGTACGAGAATATCCTGCCCATCCCCAATCTCGCCCTATAATAAAACAGGAAAATAAATGCTATCAGTTTACTATCGAAATCCTATGGTAACTTTACAAATTGCAGTATATGGCAATTGTTACTTCCATGGGAAGACTTCAATAGTCACTAAAGAGAATACACAAGGTTTCTGTAGGACGTCTCAAATAGCCAGTGTTGTAAATATCGGTCATGGCGGCCGATATATCGGTGATATATCGCTTGGCGGTGGTCCACCGCCACGCCATGGAGCATATCGGTCAACTTGGCGTTTTGGTCAAATATCGGTCATATCGGTTGACTTTTGGTATTTTGCTTGTTTTTTATTGTGTTTTTATTTTTTAATGTAAATTTTACAAGATAACTAAAGTTAATGAATACATTAATCAAATTATAAAAATATATAAGAATTTCAAATTTATATTAAATAAATTTTAAAAATATATAAAACAATGATAAAAATATATAAAATAATGATAATTTACAGTACCCGCCGAGAAACCGATATATCGCCGCCAAGACGATATATCGCTTGGCGCTGGTCGACCGCCTAGACCCCGCCGAGCGATATTTACAACCTTGCAAATAGCAAACCACTGCAGCTTTTGTGAGACAAATTAAAATTTTAGCTTTTGTCGGATAAACTGAAGTACTGAACCTTCATAATATAGAAAGTGGGAGAACACGGTTTCCAAGATTCAAAGAAAGACTGTAATTTGTACAATGGGCATACTTTCAGCCAATTTTAATTTACACAGCATACTCTCAAATGACGTGTATGATCCTGTTGTATGTTCATAATCAAATAAGAACCTTTTACGGCTGTAAGTGGTTAAGGATTATAGCACTAGACAGATTCCTTGTCAGAAAAAAGGGCCCGTAAAAATTCGTTTAAAAAGTGCATTCATATATCGAGTAAAAGTACGTCCCTTGACTGCAACTTTCCCATAAATAATACTGTAACAAAATTCATACCAAGTTTGCTTAGTAGAATAATGAGACAGGTCTCAAACTACTACCATATCTCTATCAGTGGAAGAAGCAAACATATTTTCGATTAATTTTCCCTCACCTTGACCATAGCGATATGTTCGATTCCATCTAAGATTGATCTGTAACAATAGGCAACAAACGGCCCCCATGTGGTAGGTATACGTGCAGCAGAAGCACGTTCAACTAGTTGATCCGTCTTCCTTCTATACCTGCCAAAAGTTTACACAATATGTTATGAAAAATCCTTTATTTCATAAAGTCCAAACAGAAGAGTGAATAAAATCATTATCTACCTGATTAGATCAGCAATTGATACAATTTTAAGGTTTTCCCTTTTGGCAAATTCTCGAAGCTTTGGTAATCTAGCCATAGAACCATCATCGTCAACAATCTCACATAACACGGCTACAGGGTCAAATCCAGCTAAAACAGCTAGATCAACAGATGCTTCCGTATGACCAGCTCTTTTTAAAACACCCCCTTCCCTGTATTTCAATGGAAATATATGGCCCGGGCGGTTAAAATCACCAGGCTGTGAATCTTTTGAAGCTAGAGCCTTTATGGTTGCCGACCTATCACGTGCTGACACACCGGTAGTTGTACCATGTTTTGCGTCCTACAAATTAATACACAGAAAGTGATAATGTGAGATTTAATAAACAGAACCAGATTAACAATTGTAACAGAACGGACTGTAGAAGATAGTGTTAGGTGGTGCTTCTGTTATTCGAAGTTGTAATTGTAATAATAAAATAATCAGATGTTCAAGTTTTTGACAAATTCATGTTGTTTGAGTAATTTTCTTCGCACAGGTACATAGGTAACTTATTTTACCGATACACCCTCATATAATCAGTTTTTCACAGCTGATATGAAATTGATTATTTGTTGAATGAATCGTCATATAATCATAAGCATAACCCGTTTATCCAAAAGTTTATAGCTGTTTATTTTAACTTAATATTGTATGGATCAAATAATCGGTACCACAACAAAGGTTCAAACAGCCGACAACAGTGACAAGAATATTTCTTCAATTCCCTGACGTAACGAAAATGTTAAATATACAAAATATAAATTTACATACCACTGAGACAGTGAAGGCTGTGGAGAGCTTCTCCTCATTATCTTTATGAGTTACCATTAAAGGAAGTTCCAACCTATCCAAGTCTTCACCTTTCATGCTAACGCAAACAATCCCAGTTCCATGCTTAACAATAAAAGCCATAGCTTCCGGTGTAGCACATGATGCTGCCATTATTAAGTCTCCTTCGTTTTCTCTATCTTCATCGTCCACAACCACCACCATCTGCAAATAATAGCCAAAACTAAGACTAAGCTGAAACGACACCATAAATTACAATACATACTAATTAAAGAAAAATGGTATATAAATGGGAATGTATGTTATAAAAATACAAACCTTTCCCTGACGTATATCTTCAATTGCCTCCGGAATGGATGAGAAGCCCGTGGTGGGCTGATCCAAATCGTATTCATCAGCACCGGTAGAAAACCCACTCATGGTAGGGGTTGTTTCGGCTGAAAGTGTACCCAAAGCTATTGAGTCGGGTTGTATCACAATTCCAGATGACACACTGACTCCGTTTTTCTCTACACCATTGGCGTTGATTCTTTTTGAATTCACAGGAAAACCGCCATCTATAGGCAATAACGAAGCTCTTAACCTACCATCACCTTTACTTTTAGAGGGTGTTCTAGTACCGAGATGAAGAAATACATCGGATGTATACCCATTGGATGAAAAAAGATTTACGAAGTGAGGACCGTTATTTGAGCTTACATTTGTGATCATCCTGCATCAAAGTGATCATATTAAATACTTTCGCTATCCCTTAGTAGATGATACGTTCATATGAGCACATTCTTTAGTTAAAATGTACAACTGTCGCCACTCACAAAAATATTAAAGCTGTATAAAAAATAAGAGAATCCCCTAGACCAAAATTATTACTATCAATGTTTTGAAATGATAAGAATGAGACATGAAGTAATTTTCAGTTGAATACTTATATGTTCAAAACATTTTCCAACAATGATATGCTCACACGTGGGGAGTCGAATGATGAACTAAAAAATTGTTCAACTGCTCAAATGCATATCAATAGAAACTTCTGTCGTGCAGAAAAACATTACAAAGACCGTCATTGCAATTTTAAGTTATAGTAAGATTGATAAATATCGCAAGGCCCCATTAGATTGCTGATAAACTAAAGTTTAACTCTATTGTCCGCAACAAGACGATAGGTTCAAAACTCAATAACACACATTTAAACCATTTTCCATCCTCTGTATGCTCCTCCTCATGCTTAGCACATTATTACTTTAAGTGTTTCACTCGAACGAATCACTTAAGATGCAACTTCTAATGGAATAACCAAAGTGTTTTACATCGATGAAATGCCTTAACTAGAGGAATAGTAATAAAATCAACGCTATCAGCATTTTGAAACAACTTTGATTAGAACTTGTCCCCAAAAAATCAGTTTGTGTAATTAAAAGGCACCCCATTTGGTATATCAATAAAACATCCAATAATCCGAACCTGAATTCATATCCAAAGCAACTTTAACTCATAATCCAAACAAAATAAACCTTAAAACTTCATACCAAAATAAACTCTTAGGGGGTGTTTGTCTAAGGGTATATAATATCGCCTTACATTTCATAAGCCCATTTTTCGGCTTATTTTATGACTTATGAACTTAAAGACAAAAAAATAAGTTCTTGGGTGTTTGTTTAAGCTTATTAGTGGGCTTACAAGCTTACGCGATTTCAGCTCATATATCATTAGCCCAAAATTTCCGGTTTGATTTGAGACTTATAGCGAAATCGAATAAGCTCATAAGCCCACACATAATAAACCCGAAACAATGCGCTTTTGAAGCACAAGGAGAAACCACATAAGCTCCTAAACTCATATAAACTCCAAAGAAACAACCCCTTAAAAACCATGTAAAACATAACAATCATTAATCCATGCAATCAAGTGCTAAAAATAACCAATCCATAAAATAAAAAAAGAAACCCAATTGCAATGAATACAAATAAATGAAGAAAAAAAAAGCTTACTTTGAGCGTAGTAAAGATGTGGATTGAGAAGATATGTTGATTGACGCCATTAGTAATGATTGAAGGGTTTTGATGAATTTTGAAAATGGGTCAAAATGAAAGAAAAAAAATGGGTTTTTTTTTTTTGCGAAAATGGTGGGTGGGTTTTATAGATAGACGATGATGATAGGACGAAAGTGGCAAGTTGGTGAATGGAAAAAAAAGGTACCAAGTAAGAAAGATAGATTGGGTTTTTTAAGGTGTTTGGTTGTGGGTGATATAATCCTACGTCACTGCTATTATAGTAAAAGGCAATGTTTGGATTAAGGTCGGTAATTCCTGTCGGGTTCCAGTTAACTTGTTTGATCGAATGTAATAATATAATAATATAAGTGTGGTCAAGTGGTTCATACGCTTTTATAGCATCCGTGATGCGTCATCGTGCACCCTCCACCTGTAGAAGAATTATATTATTATGATTCTTGTAATTGGGTATAGTTTGTTTTTTGTTTTGTTAAAGATAAATTAGTAGTTAGTGACTTTTTATAATAATGTGTTTGTCATGTAAAAGTCATAGGAGTTTGAGACGAGAAATACATCTTGTTTGATTTAAAGTTCATCTTATATTATGTGTTAATCTTATATTCAGTTGTGTCGATCCAAGTGAACAAATATATCACACGTACCATTTGGTTACTATAGTTTACAAAGGTATTGCCTAGTTCGGATTCTGAATACATGGTCAACGCCAAACCAACAATCTGCAATCATAGACAAATCAAAAGTCTTGGTATGTCAATTGTCAAATCAAATTCTTAGCCAAAATAAGATTTACATAGTAGCCAAAAACAAACAGCAACGGACCGTAAAAATATCCTAAAAAAATTTGCTTGCATGAAAAGGATTTGTCAAATTTTATTCTTTTTATTTTTTTGAAATTAATCATGTTCAAAATATATATTTGTTATAATTAATCAAAGAAATCTTATGACATTTACTTTGGTTTATTTGGAAAAAAGACATTGACTTGTTGGTACAAATTGTAAACATGCAATATTGCCTTTCACTCGCAATCAATATGATGGTTTAATTTGTAATCCAACTTATATGATCTATTTAAAACGAGTTTTGCTTAAGAAAACATAACACTTTGCAACATAAATTGACAGTCCGTGAGGAGAGCAAACCCCAAGAACCAAGCAAATGAGGCCACGTGGAAAGGGATTTGGTGGAACAAGAGGTTGCTAAATTCTAGAAGTAGATAACTATTAAAAAAATGCTTGCACAAACCAACCTGGCTTTGTCTTCTATTGTGTGCTTGTGGCACTTGACTTTGACATTTATATAAAAGTTTGGTCAACATTTTTGGTTTTTTTTTTCTAAATTGTGATTAGTGTCTTATGTGGTTTAACGTAAAAGGTAGGGTAGCGGGTATAGGTGATGGGTTAAATGGCCGTTGGTTTAAAAACGCGAATTAAATGAGTAATTTTTAATATTTGGATCAAATGGACTTGGGTAAAATGTACATTAGACCAAATGGACTTGGGTGAAATGAATAATATTAAAGAAGAAACAAAAAGACTCAAATTTAATTGATTGAAATAAAATACTCATCACATATTGTTTATAATACCTATTTATTTTAACTCAATTCTTTTATGTTGTCCAAATAATCCAAATAAAATAAATAGTAAATTGCAAAAATCGTCCCTAAAGTATGGCCAAAATGCATGTTTTGTCCTAAACGTTATGAAAGTGCAAAAATCATCCCTATTTGAAAACTTTAATGCAAGTATCGTCCTTAATGGGGATATTGCTTGGGACGAAACATGCAAAATGGCCAAAACATTTGGGACGAAACATGCAAGATAGCAAAACTTTAAGGATGAAAATTTGCAAAATAGTTTGATTTTAGGACGATATCAGCACTTTCAAAATATTTAGGACAAAACTTACAAAATGACCAAACTTCAGGGACATTTATGCAATTCTCTCTAAAATAAAAGTGAATAACCCATTTAGTCAAATTAGTTAAAAAAAATGTCCAAATAATCCAATTTTTATACATTTATACATAATTTGCCACCTCTAATAAAAAGTAAACAAATGAAGATCGTGATAGAGTAGTTAGGTGTCTTTTCAATTCATCATAGTCACTTCTTGCTACTTCATTGCTTTTTTCGATTGTCGTATCAAATCTTCAACTATGTTAAAGTTAGTTTCGTACCTCTATATTAGGGGTGTAAACGATTTGAGTCGAGTCGAGTTTTGTCCTAAACGAGTTAAGCTTGTTTATTAACTGCCTGGCTCGAGCTCGGCTCGAGCTCGAATAAAACTTTATAATCTGGCTCGAGCTCGAACTCGAATATTTTTTTGTTGTTCGAGCTCGAGCTTGAAGCTCGTTTACGATTTTTAAATTTTGTTTAGACTAACTTCTATTATAAATATAGTTGGATAGACTCGTTTATTAACTCAAGCTCGAGCTCGAAAGCTCGTTTATGATTATTAAAATGATATTAATACTTAATGAGTAAGCTAAAGTGTATATAACATATATATTTATAGATTTATCATTAAGCTCGAATAGCTCGTTCGGCTCGTTAAGCTCGAATAGCTTGTTCGGCTCGTTAAGCTCGCTCGGCTCGAGACAATTAAACGAGTTTTCGAACGAGCCGAGCTTAATATTATTTTTCAAAGCTCGGCTCGCCAAATTAAACGAACACAAATATTTGTTCGAGATCGACTCGAGCGCGAGAGTATTAAGTTCGAACTCGAGTTAAACGAGCTCGAGCTCGAGTAGCTCGTTAAAAGCTCGACTCGTTTACACCCCTACTCTATATATATGTATTATTGTCGGAATATGTGATCGTTTAGCTATCGGAAATTCGTGAGTCTATTAGGGCACACATACAATATGGAGAACACACTTTTATTAATATATTTATTTATTTATTATTAAACGTTTAATAAAAACCTCACTATTTATTTAATTAACAGTGATTAAATTAATTACGGGTTTTAATTAATTTATCTTGAGCGCGTTTAATTAATTTGGGGACTAAAAATCAAGAATACCCTAGAAGCCTAGTCATGGCTATAGAGGTTCTAGAAGGATTTTGTTTTGGTCATTAAGGTTACTAAATATTATCTTGGGCCTAAACTTTGAGTTGGGTGCAAGAAAACTAAGGAGGTGAAAGTATAAATACACTTCCCCTAATCTCATAATTTTCGACACACACACCCTCCCAACCGATTTCTTCAATCGGACAAAACTCCCCAAAACCCTAAAATCGCCTAAAGTGTAAACCTTTGCAAGACCGACTACCTTTTGGTATGTGAGACCCCCAAAATCAAGCATGGAAACACGTAGGCAGCAAGGGGGTACCACGTCATGGTACAAGAAACAATGGAATATTGTTCACACAAAGTTGACGTAATAAAAACATATACATTACATCATAAAAGATCAGAGTTTTAAACAAAGGTCCCAAAGTTTTATAAGCGGAAAATCTATTATTTTATCATGATTTATAACATATAGTTACCAAAATACAGAATAAACTTTTGACAGCTTTTACCAAAATCAAACTTTAAAAAGTATCACAGAAATCTCCAAGCTGCAATAATATCTTGCGGGCTCCCATCCAAGCAAAGCTAAGTATTAATACCCGAGATTAAACATGTAAAATCGTCAACATAAAGTTGAGTGATATTCATAGGTTCAACAGTAAAGGTGTGGAACACAAGCATTCATTTGTAAAACAAGAAATATGGAAAATGGTTATGTACATTAACCATAGTCCGAAATCATTATTATTGCTATTTAGTTCATGAACCGAATCTTAACATCAATGTAAGTTCCTCTAGGGAGTATTCAGCCCAAATACTCAAATAATAAATCAAATACAATGCGTCAATGGTTAAACAACCGCAACATGGGACGGGGATAGTCAATCCTGATAGATCTACCCACAACATTCGCGCTTAGCAACACAAGTAAATTAATGGTTCATGATCAAGCCAGGAAACTTAAGGGGTATAGACTAAAATCAATAATATCAATGAAAACTGTTGAAAATCATACAAGTTCTGGATAGCATACAAGTTCTGGATAGCATACAGTTTTTAAATGAATGTGTTCCACCATGTAAAATCTCACCCCGCGTTTAGAAACAGTGTGCAAGTAGTAAAAAGGGGCTATGAACTCACCTTAGCCACGAGGTAAGTGAATCACGGAACTCAGAAGCTGAGTAGAAACAGTAGTGGTAAGATGATCGCCGACGATATGGATGCCCGGTAAAACATGAAAGCCGCAACCTAACAAGTAAGGCGCGCACTTTATTAACAATTAAGTCAAGTATAAACCATACTTAATAACATAAAACTCAACATATACAACCATGACAAACCCGAAAGAACAACAATGCAAGCGGCACTACAATACACTTCTATATGTTCACTTATTAAACTACTTTCTCGATAAAAATCTGTCGGCACATACCAAATGTACAAGCTCATTTCTCTTACTTAGACAGCTCGGATTTTTATGAAACTTGGTGAAAAATTCAATCATAGCCTAAATAAAACTTAGTTTAAATTTCATCCAAATATTTACATTTTAGAACCACATGCTCAACACAATTCTAAACTTGAAAAACCAGACAGATTTGAATACTTGACTCGTGGAACCATTTTGACTTCTCTAAACAACTTCGTTTACAAAACCGACACTTGGGTTTAAAAATAAACTCACAACCCTAGGTTTAGAAACTTAGAACAGCCCTTAAATCTTTTTAAAACTCATTCTATAGTCCCCGAGATTCGATCCAAATATCGACGACAACTTCGAGTTGTGTCGATACTCGTCTCCCGGTACACGAATAATCAAACTATCGTAACTTCCTCCTCGTTTTGATTTAGAAGCTCTAATTTATATCAAAATGAGCGTCTCGACAACCACTATAACTATATCCAATCATCTCAACCTATATTTAAACTTGAACCCACGAAAAACAGCCCTAAGCCTGCTGGTCAAAAATACACTTTAGAAAATCACATTAGATCATCATTTTGACCCATTTTAACAAATCTCCCATTCCTAATATTGTCTAAGACTAGCTTTATCAACGGACTTGAACAATCGGTTGGGTCATATAGATACAAAAAGAAATATTATTATATTGCAAATAGGTAAGTGAGAGAAATAGATATGGGACGATCGGTTCGGTTTGTGATCTCTAAATCACGAACCCAATCTTTGCCACGTCACACTAAAAAGTTTGCAATCTAAAAAACAGTATTTCAATATTTGTTCAGTTATTACGTCAGAAAGATGGCAAATAGAAATGAGGAAGATGGGTTTACTGGTTTACTCTATGAGAAAGTTGACTTTTGCGTGGATGAATGTGTAATAGTATTAATGTGAGTAAGTATTATTGAGATTTTTTAATTTTCATATTATTAAAAGTATCAAAAGTTATCTTACTGTATTTATAAGTATGTCTGCACTTTAACTATTTTAGGATTTTAATTTTTTGTTATGTACTTTATTCAAATGTGAAAATATAGATGATATTGTTAACATTAATTTTGCTAAATGGGCAATTTCATATATCATGCTTCTTTTCAAATCAATTTTATATATACCCAAACATGTATAAGTAGATTATGCATTCAATAATTATACTTTGGTATATATGAAATTGCATTCAATAATTACACTTTGGTATATATGAAATTGATTTAAAAAATAGGATGATATATGAAATTAATCTTATGTTAAATATAGAATACATAGATATAGTTATAAATTAATTTACTTATTGGTTTGCATTAAATATAAAAATAATATGTTGGGTTGGGTTGGATTAGGTTGTTGATAAATGATAGTAAAAGTTGAGATTGGTTGAATGTATAAGATTTGTAAGTATATGAATAAGAAAATAATATTTTAATATAAGGTTGGGTTGTTGAAAGTTGTGAATAAATATGGTCTAAACATCATCCTAATCAATTTCTATCAATCATAATCACTTGCATGTCCACTTTTAATAAAAACCCAAATCAAAAATCTTACATGAAATGATCAAAATTTATATATAATAACAATAACAACAAAAGCATTTATAAAGGATCAAACATAACCAAATCTTCTTGAAAAATAAAAGTGGTTGCATGTAGGTAAAAGTAGGATCAAAAGACTCACAATTGAATTTGTAAGATGGGATAATTCTTGGTTTCTTTTGAATCAAACTAGAAAAAATGATGATGATGATTTTGGTTGTGATAGGGGGCGGTTTAAACAAGAAGAAAGAAAGGAAAGTGTGTGTTTTTTTGATAAAAAAAAATGAGGTGAAGTTAGGTGTAAAATTAATATATAGTGGGGTGGAGGGTAAATTTTGCCAATTGTGCAATCTTTTGGACTAAAATGCACTTAAATAGTTTAAAAGGTAGAAAATGACTATTAGTCATTTTTGAAAATATTTACGGGACTCGGGTTTCGTAAAAATACTTTTCAAAGTTAAAACGCATCATAAATATGATAATATAGTCTCCCGACACGACTTAACACGTCATTAAAAAGAAGACATCGAAAACTGAAAGTTTATGGACTTATATTTAATAGTCGCGTGATAGGATCGAACTCGAGATTACGGGATTTCACACAATACATAAAGAGTTAATTTAATTAATAAATATACTTATTGTATATATTAATTTATTTAATAAATATATATTTATGTATTTATTAAATTAAACCGAGACATAACTTTAACGATCATTAAATAATTAAGAGTTAAGTATTAACGAGTGTTAAATAAATTTATAATAAGTAAGTAAAATAGAAAGAAGGTTGGAAGATTCCGGAACACCCTATAAGGGGTGTTAGCCGTCGGTTATGGAGGAAAAAGGGAAGGGGAAAAACTTTCCTTTTATTTGTTTTGGGTTACAAGAATTAAACCTATATAAACAAACCCCTTATCTCATAATTAAAACAACAAAAATATCTTCCTCCCTCTCTCTCTTTGCGATCGCAAGATAAACCCACAAAGGGTTTTTGGTTGGTTTTCTTGTTTGATCAATTTTACTTATAATCTAGTCCTAGTCCCCTCTCTAGGGTTGTTGGGTAGATTTCTTACAAGCGTTGTAGCTCGGTTTACACGTGCTAGAATCACGGTTAGCTCGTTGTATTACGTGTGTACAAGATCGTAATATATCCTTACTTTAGACTATATCTTGGTGATATACGGTATAAACCCGAATTGGTGATTCGTTCTTCGTCTTGTGGATTTACTTTAGCGTAAAGGTATGTAACCCTAATTTGATTAATTATAATTATGTTATTATTATGATCTTGTTAAATCGTTTTCGCTGTGTGTGCTTTGATCTCGTTTAGGGTTTTATATAGTTGTTATGATGTTAATAAACCTTCAGTGGCATCGAGAGCTGGTTTAACATGTTATAATTATCAAAAATCTAAACTTTTTTAACTAAAAATTGTTTTGAGTTAAAACTACATGTTTTTTAGGTTTTCTTAAAATTAGGGTTTTATTTTTTAAAAATTAGGATTTTCTGCCGAATTTTTAATAAAAAAAGAATTGTTTTGAAACCCTAAATTACATGTGGGATAATTTTAGATTAAATTGCATGATTAATTGTTATGTCATGTATGGTTACGATCCGTAGAAATTTAATTATTAAGATTTGTGGGAGATTCCATGATAACGTGCATGTTTTCATAGATCGTAAAATTATATGTTTAAATGATTTTATGTGCTACGTGATTATTTGATTCAATAAATCTTGAATTAGGGAAGACTTTTATATGAATATAAAAATCTAGATTTGATAATTATTGAATAAATCGTATGCATGTGGCTATTTGATTTATTTATTGCACATATAAATTGTTATTATGTGTTTATGATTTAGTTTTTGTTACTTGTTTATATTAAAATTGTTGAATTGTTTAAGGGTTTTTTTTCAGAAAAGAAATAACATGGACTAAATCATATTTAAATAAAGATTTGTTAGAGATCTAAATTACGAAATATTACGTTGATTGGTGAATTGCAATAATAATCTAACGGCTTACTCCTTTTGACAAACTATAAAGTGGGTTTAACGCACCGCTGGTCATGTACCCAGTTAAGGAAGGAGGTGTTATGCCATTAGTCACTGACTAAATTCCCGGTTCGCATGTGCGGCAAATTGAAATTACCTACGATTATTAATTGAATTATACCTTAAGTTTGATTTACCACAAATTCACATCCGAAACACAATGAATAAGGGTATTGCTTTGTGCGTAGCCGTGTTCTAGCAAAAGTACGTTGTGAATAGTTGTGGGTAAATTCTTTAATTGGTTTAACCAATAACTCAACATAATTTATGTAGAAATTTAGTCTTGTGGAAAAGTTTACTAAATGTTTTATTAAACTTATGCTATAGAGTTGTATGCATGCATCTTCATACACTGATTTTGACATAAAATTTATACCCTTAAAATTTAAGTCGAATGCTCCTAATTGACGAACACTTGAAATTACTACGTCATCAAATGAGATTTTTGGGTGATGTTGTGAGGGAGAGAAAACTTTCATAGAATGAGAATTCTTATGATGATTTTACGTTACTCAGATTAGATGACTTAATTAATTTAACTCAGTAAGATTTGGAAACTTAAGGCATTCAGAAGGGATGAAACATGTTTACAATGCAAAACGTTTTTTCAATGTAAATCCCTTAAATATCTAGAAATTGAAAATTGTTTGTCAATTTAATTGTTCGAAAAGTCACTATGTTGAGTACATTCATTACTAGCAGATCAACTGGTGTAATGGATCTATGTCAATATAGTTCTAGGATTCAAGGAAAATACTATGGTTTATATAGCGGGGTAATTTTATTTTCTTGACATTATTTTGTTATCGAAAATACTAATATTTGAACTTATTATGTAGAAATGGCTCAACCCGACAATACCACTATAAGTTCCGTTCAAAGCATTATTTGATCGTCCTGAACTTACTGGCTCAAACTTCAATGATTGGTACCACTCACTAACAATTGTCTTGAGAGTAGCGGGTACTATTGATATCTTGACTACTCCTTATCTGGAGGATCTTGCTGAAGGGGCATCTGATGCGCAAAGGCTTGAACACGCTGCTAATGTTAAGAAGCACTCTGAGGTGGCTTGCTTAATGCTAGGAAAAATGGCTCCTCCACTTTAACAGAAGTATGAGCTATTTTCACCTAAGCGAATGCTTGATGAGTTCAAGGCTATGTTCGAGAAGCCGCAAGCTGTGGAGATCTACGACTTAGTAGATGCTTTGCATAGCTGCAAGCAAGCTCCTGGAAAGTCTGTAAGTGCCCATTACTTGGAGACGAGGGGTTATATGAAACAGCTCATTGCACTAGGACAACCTTATGATCATAATATGGCTATCAACTTGACCAACAGGTCCCTTAATGATGACGTATAGTCCCTAGTCGAGCTGAATAGTCCGACTCATGGGTACTACCCGTATCCATCAGGAATGGATTAAAACTTATACAGCGTGCGCATAGCCCAGGAGGCCCGGTAAGCAGCTGTCGCACATACGGTTCATTACTTAACTGTGTCCTCGTCGCACTACGACAGGATCAAACAAGGATATAATATATCTTATGATTATATTCGCCTAAGGAAAGAGGATATACACTTTACCATAGTTATGCGATAAGGATCATTCTATTTTGAGTCATTATCTCTTCCTTAGGCCGCAAGAATAGGGATCCCAGTCAGGATTCTCTCGAGTATAAAAGGAACCCCAGAGGTTCCACAAAGGTACGATACACACAATACCCTAAACCCTAATATACTCAAATCGGTTACTTACTCTCACGTCGGAGTCTAATCGTGGGTCACAAACCCACGGTAAGCCTAACGGTGTCTGTTTTTAGTGTGCAGGGTCCTTAAACAAGTTTCACTTGGTGCAAGAGCCGGAGTCCACAAGACCCCGAAGTAAGCCTAACTCGGGTCAAGCTCGTCCATCCTACTTTTGTATCAACAAGTTGGTGCCATCTGTGGGACCCTACACTAACTCTAAGCAATGACTAAAAACGGTGTGAACAAAGACCATCGAAGAACTTCGACGGTAGCTGGTCACATGGCATCCGCGAATGTTACTCTTGGGTCTGCCAGCGAGGCAAACAGTCGGGATGTAACAAATCCACCTTTCAGAGGAACAAGTACACTATTCTCAACTCTCCTACCTATTGTTGAGGAAAGAAATATAGGACAGGAGTCAGCTCAGCCTCCTCCTAATAAACACAAAAGAAGGATACCCCCCGCATCAGAAGAAAGCGGGGAAGTAATCGCCACTAAGGCACGCTCGATGGAAGAATATGTAGCGAATAATCTGCAAGCCCTCATCCCATTAGTTGCCAAATACATGAAAAATCATAAGGGAACAAAAGGAAAGGAGTGCGCAGAACGCGCCATGCAAAGCGCAGGCGTGAATATTACTCTTCAGATGACCAAATCTTCTCATAACCTTGGAGAAGAGCTAGGAAAAATGCTTTCACAAGACGCATACAGTATTACTCGAACACAAGAAAGCGTCGCATGCCAGCAAATGTAAAAACATACGATGGCACCTCAGATCCAGAAGACCACCTAAAAGTCTTCGAATCCTAAGCAGGTATTGAGCAATGGCCAGAACTTATATGGTGCAATATGTTCAATGCTACACTTGTAGGAAACGCACGGATATGGATTGACAGACTTCCGCTACGAATAATTAATGGGTTTGAAGCATTGCGAAAAGCATTCAAAAGAAACTATGTGCAACAGAAAAGACATGATAGGAGTGTTGTATCACTCGCGAGAATTAAGCAGAACCAGGACGATTACCTGGAGGACTTCCTAGAACGTTTCAAAAGCGAATGCCTTCAAAGAAAGGAATGCCCAGAGATTTTAAAAGTATCTTGCTTCATGGAAGGTATACGCAACAGTGATCTAATAAAAAAGCTAAATGAAAAAACCCCATAAACCTTTGATGGGGTGCTGCGGTGAGTAAGATCTTTCATACAAGGGGAATTGGATGCCTCAGAAGTTATACAAAACGCCCATGGTTATAGACCAGGTGACGCGCCTAGTAAAGGGTCTAGTAGACAAAGCAGGCCTGGAGGTCTTGACTACCAAAGAAATAAAAGAGAGGGGCGAGCCAGTAACTTCAGGTTTACTCCCCTTACGTTAACTCCAAGGGAAATCCTTATATCAAAAGGCGCGAACTTCCCAAGACCATTGCCAATGACCACTCTTGTAGAAAGGCGCATTGGCAACAAGTACTGTGAATATCATGATGAAAAGGGACACACTATGAATGAATGCATTCAGGTACAGAAACATATCGAGAATATGGTAAAAGAAGGCAAGCTAAAACACCTTGTTAAAGAAACCGTGGAGGGTTGGAAACCAAAAACCGCTAACACAAATGTTTACATGATAGAAACATGGCAGCGAAGAACAAAGCAAAAGGTGAGCCAAAAATTCTCGAAAGGAAGAGACATCTCTTTCCCCTCAACGCGAAGAATGTGGCAGAAGGTCCGTTAGTGATAGAAATAAACATCGGTGAACACTGTATACATCGTATGTATGTCGATGGAGACTCATCAGAAGAAATAATGTATGAGCACTATGTCCTGAAACTCAGCGCAGAAGTAAGGAGCCAGATGGTACATGCAACCTCACCGCTCATCGGATTTAGTGGAGAAGCGGTGTGGCCTTTGGGCCAACTAAAGCTAGTGGTGAAAGTAGGAAGCGACGAACATTCGACAAATGTCTCAATGAACTTCCTGATAATACGATCACCATCGCAGTACAACGGAATCATTGGGCGACCTGCCATACTAGCAATGCGAGCAGTACCTTCTACGGCCCATGACATGATAAAGTTCCCAGTGGAAGGAGGAATCGTAACGATCTTCAACACATCCATCATACTCCCAGAGTGCAACACGATCGTGGAACCCCCTCGGGTTACAAGGGAACCCATGATAGATTCACCGCCGAACCTAAAAGTGTCAGTCCATCAACAATATCCGGATCAAGAGATAACGATTGGAGGAACATTATCCGACAAAGGAAAGGCTGACATGTGCCACCTCTTAAAAGATAACCTAGACATCTTCGCGTGGGAACCTAAGGACATGACGGGGGTACCAAGATCAATAGATGAACACAAGCTGCAAATCCGCGAAGGGTATCCCCCAGTCAGGCAAAAGAAAAGAGGACAGGCTCTAGAGCGCAGCAAGGTGATACTTGAGGAAGTGAAGAAGTTTGTGGATGCGGGAATCATGCGAGAAGTCTACTACCATGATTGGCTCGCTAACCCAGTAATCGTTAAAAACATGATGGCAGCTGGTGCATGTATGTTGACTTCACAGACCTTAATAAAGCTTGCCCCCAAGACTGTTATCCACTCCCAGAGATAGATTGGAAGGTAGAATCATTACGCGGATATCCTTTTAAATGCTTCCTAGAAGCATACAAGGGATACCACCAGATACAAATGGCAGAGCAAGAGGAAGAGAAAACAGCATTTCACACCAGCCAGGGTGTGTATTGCTACACAAAAATGCCATTCGGACTTAAGAACGCAGGGGCCACGTACCAACGATTGGTTGATAAGGCGTTCGAAGGTCAAATCGGGTGAAATTTGGAGGTATATGTTGATGACTTGGTGATAAAAAGTCACACAAATGATGAACTTATCCGGGATATAAAGGAAATATTCTCAACACTTAGGAGAATAAACATGAAATTAAACCCAAAAAAGTGCACTTTGGGGGCAAAAGAAGGCATGTTCCTAGGATACATGATTGATCCCAATTGCATTAAACCTTTCCCAGAAAAGACAGACGCAGTCATTCAGCTTCAAAGCCCAAATACAAAAAAGGAAGTGCAATCGCTAAACGGGAAGCTCGCAAGGTTGAACAGGTTCTTGTCCAAATCCGCAGAGAAATCGCTCCCTTTTTTTAAAACGCTCAATAAGTGTATAAAAAGAGAGACTTCAATTGGACAAAAGAGGTTGAAAAGGACTTCGAGGAACTGAAAACACATTTAGCGTCGCTCTCTATGTTAGTTGCACCACGACCGAAAGAAGAGCTAATAATGTATTTGCTAGCTACACATGGAGCGATCAGCGCGGTGCTCATGACGGATAGGGAGAATGTGCAAACACCAATATACTTCATAAGCAGAGCAGTACAAAGCTCGGAACTGAATTATACCTCAATGGAAAAGTTGGTACTCGCACTAGTGTTTGCGGCGAAAAGGTTACGCAGATACTTCCAAGCACATCCCATAGTGGTGGTTACAGATCAACCCATTGATACAGATGATTTGCTATGGGTTCTTGATTTAGTTCTCGGTATCCTCTTGAAATTGTGTATAATGCAGTTCGTTTTTCTCAGTTCTTGCTAATTGAAAATCCAACCAATATCGGGTTTTTTAACTGTTTTTGGTTGTTAATCTTTTTTGGATATTCTATTTGCTAATTCAACAAAGCCTCGTAAAACTGAAAAATATTACCTACTTATATGTAAAACATAGTGCACTTACCAAATTTTTATTCAAGTAATATTGAAAATGTAAATTCTAAAACTTAAAGGACTGAAAATGTAAATTCTAGGAAATATAAATGCTTGAAATGAAAATTCTATCAAGTATAGGGACTAAAAATGCAAATCAGTAAACTAAAAGGATCAAAAATGTAAAACTAGTAACAAACTAACCAAATAGTAACAATATAACAAACTTGCTAACTGATTTTAACCAACTTCAAAACTAAAAGGACTAAAATGTGAAAACCCTAAAAAGAATGAAGATTAGCCATGATTAAACACTGTTTGAAACAAGAAGGACCTAAATGCAATTTTCAACACTGTTAAGCCAAAAACGGGTTATAGAGAAAAATAAGCTCGTGTGAGCTTATTATTGGACCAAATTCAATGAAACCAATTTCAAAACACTTAAAATCCAAAATAAGCAAGACCTCTAACAGGATTTTGACTGAAAATTCAAAATAAGCAAATAAGCACTTCAAGTTAAGCCCAAAATAAGCTATAAAACAAACCAAACAAGCACAACTTGATTTTCTTGCCAAACCTGATTAAGCAACTCAAATGATTAACGGGAAATCAAGTTAGAACAAATTTCATCAAGAAATAAGCTAGAAATTTGAATTAAGCTAAAATGTGCTTATCGTTGACCAGGCGTTGACCAAACTTTTTTGACAAAAAGCTGAATCTTTCAAAAATCATGTAATACTATATTCTAAGTGGTTTTGTGCAATAAAATGGCTTGATTAATGAAGAGAATCAAGAGATCTAAAAATTCAGTTTCAAGTTACAGAATCATGGCTTAACTCAGCTTTTCATGATTTTGCTTATTTCTCTTTGCTGAATGAAAACTGTGTAAAAAACTTTTGGAATCTGAAACTTTATATATTGAGCTACAAATGAGAGCTGGTTTGACAAAATTTCATTAAGAATCAAACTAATGCAAGGCAAATGAAAATGAGAACTTTTTGAAAGCTAAACTGACTGAAATGAGACCCACACTTTTTATGGCCAATTGCCTTTTTGACCTACAAGTTGACTTGAAAATGTCTAAAAACACTTTAATATGACCTAATGACTGAAATTGAGCTTAAAATTGCCAAGACTCAAAAATTGAAAACTTAATATCAGCTATTACCAAACACTCCTTTAACTGAGATTTAAGAGAATTTCCAAAGACTTTTAAAGAGCTGATTAAGACTAAATGAAATCTTTATCAAACCAAACTAAGTGTTCAAAATGAAATGTTTTAAGACTACAAGCAAGCTATGAGAACAACTATTACTCTATCAAGATACAAGTACTAAAATTGACTGAAAATAAGCTATGACTAGAACTCAATACAAAATAGAAAGCAGTAAAACAAGAATTAAGCTATAAGCAAGTATACAATCAAACAATCAGCCAACTAAACAACTTTGATCATGCATTCATCAAATTTACTCTAGGAAAAATAGCATGCCATTGACTTATTAAGTGGAACCAAAATCAGAACTATTGAAACCTTTTGTAGAAACCATTGGGAAGAAGAGGAGTGCTGAACTCTCTTATCCTAGTGATAACCACCACCTTATCACTAGCTCAATCAATCAATCATCAAAAACAGCTACACATCTACTAAAATCATCATCATGGCATGAAAACTTCAAATAGGCTAAGGCTTGAACTGAAATCACAACAACAGCTACAAATCTTCTTCAAAGTCAGTTATGATCATTCAATGATCATAACAAACTCAATGCAGTAACTCAATGATCAAGAAGGAGCAAGGAATGAACAGTAGAATTAATATGAAATTTGGCGGGAAAAGGAGAATTCAAATTTTATTCATGGAAAGTTGTTACAAAGTTGTTGGAATGAAGCTAACTAACTAACTAACTCAAGAGTTTGTCAGACTCTTAAGTAGTTAGGGTAAAAAGGAAGAAAGATGAAAGGAAATTGAAAAGTGTGTGTTTTTACAATTTCTAACTACTTTTTACAAATGAGGACTAGCAGGCTATTTATAGGCTTGAAGAAGGAGTTTGTTGGGGATGATGACGTGTTGAGACCAATCCCAGGTCTCCACGTGGCATGATTCTGCAAAACTGATCTTCAAAGTATGAACAAGAATTGGGGATTTCTTCTAGAGTTGATTTCTTGTTAATTGGTTGTTACCATTGTGTTCGTCTCTCCAAAATAAGCATTTTTGGTGTTTACAACTCTTTATGAAATGCAGTATAGCTTAAAAACGATCCTGGGAAAATTTTGGTTTCTTGAAGAAGACACGTGGCAGGTTCTGACTGGCTAAAATAGAGTCACACGGATTGCACTGTTAGGATTTGGTTATTAATTGTGGCGGCTGATAGTGGATATTAAATGCATATGGCTGGCAATCCGTGTGCAATATATGCTTGCTTCTCATTGGCCCAAACTTACATCACATGGATTGAACTTGTGAAACTTTCCAACTTTGGCAGTTTTAACCCTTGGACTTTGGCAGATTGCATTTAAAGGCTTGTATCTTTGTTTCTTTGACACTTTTAATCCTCCAAACTTCATCTTTGAGCAGAATTGGTCCTTTGACTTTGTTGACTTGATAGTTGACCAATTTTGACTTTGATCTTGACTTTGTTCAATATTTGCACTTTAGTCCTTCAACTTTGGCAGTTTGTCAAGATAGGTCCTTGTACTTCAAAGTCTTGTCACTTTTGATCCTTCTTTGTCTTTTTCATCAATTTAAGCTTGATAATTCCTTGTTTGCTTGAAAATGTATCCTTTTACCTACACAAGTGAACACAAACACAAACATACCACATAATACTGTTTTTGCAAGATTAATTGGTATTTTGCTTCATGTTTTAGGGTTATTTGTTGATAAAAGGATATGAGTTTAGGCTCATATCAAATCCCCTACACTTTAACATTGTCATGTCCTCATGCAATATTATATATTTTAAAGCTCAAATTTACATTTTCTTCATAATTAACCCACCTTGGCCATATGAGATGCATCTACACTACTCTAAACTACATGATGCATGATTTTGAATTTTAATAATGCAATGAACAAAATACAATTCTATCTATATCTTTTTGATTTTTCTTGAAATGGTTTTGATGGAAATAACTCATAAAGAATTCAATGGCTTAGATTAGGGCTTGGGTACCATGGACATTTATCACCCTCAAGTTTCACTTTCCCCATACCAAGCTTAAAAATGGGATCATTGCATTCACAAGTAAAAAGTGCATCAACTTATTCATGACAATTAAATGTGGAACCGGTTATTATTTGAGCAAATTGCTTGTGGGCAAATTTGTCATTTATTCAAGTGTGAAGTATAAGAAGTGTAAAATCCAAAAATAAGGAAGCACGGTTTTAATCCTAAGTAATCCTCTCATCCATTACTTGAAAAGCCGCTCACAATTAATACAAGTCCGTTTCAAGAGTAATAAGTCATTCGCCTTATGTGTAAAATCCTCATGTCATGCTTTCATAAGTAACTACACACTCGCTAAGGAAAGAAAAATAAAACTCACGCAATAATTTACATCCGCCATCTTTTTGAGACTTTGGATCTTCAACCCCGCAACCCGTCAAGGTAATATTGGATTGGAGCAATCTATTGAATCCCCGCAACCCGTCAAGGTAATATTGGAACTCAATAGTCACTATAATTAACACCACACTGCCCCTCTTGGGAGTCTTGTATATATTTTTTTTTTCTTTTTTTTTTTTCTAGCCACTCATTTTTTTCATAAGCCGCTCTTATTTTTCTTTATTCCTCACAAAGAAATTTGAAAAGAATAAAAGGAAAAACACCCGCTAAATATGGAGCATGACATAAGTCTAGTACACATAAAACGTACTAACTTAGAATCTTAAGACGTACTCATATCAACCATGAATGATTAGTCAAAAATGCATAAGAGATTACAAATCAATTAAAACCGTACTTAATTATTTATTAACAATTATATACATGCGAAGAAATTAGAGGTAAAGAAGAGAAGGGTTTAGCCACAAGTAATTATCATGAAGTTTATCTAGCCCTTTTATACTTGCTTCAACTCTATCATTTCCCATTCTCCACAAATTTAAAATCTCAAATAATGAGATTGGTGGATGCTTAGCCTAATAGACCAATTAAGGACTACATGGTTAAGGATACTAGCTAGAGAATGCTAAGATAAGCAAACTCGGGTTGAGTCAAAATATCCATGGCGGGCCTAATATGTCAAAGAAGTCTAAATTTGTTAAAACCATGTTTTATTATATTTTTTTCTTTTTCCAACTTTTTGACGAAAAATAAAGAAGAAATATATACAATGCAAATGTGTTATGCAAAATGAAAAATGATTGATGAAAAATATGAATGCATATTTTTGTTGGCCAAAGTAGATCAAAAATTTTAAAAAATGTTCGAAAAATCAATTTTCCATGTTATCATGCAAGACAATGACAATTTCTAGGTAAGGTCACTTCGATAGAAGACCCCCCTACACTTAAGCTAAACATTGTCCTCAATGTTTAAGAGCATGGAAGTATAAAAACTTCCCCTACACTTATGACAATGAATAGACTTTGCTTAACCCAAGTTAAGGAAAGGACAACTATTAGTGAAATCATGTTTAAGCACAAGGTGTCAATGAAAAATCACTATAGTAACGAAGTGAACCGGATACAAGGGCCTCCTCCATAAGCTCCAAAGCATAAGATGAGTGAGCAACCCTACAAACAATCATGAAGACAAAAGAAGGTCTCCCCTACACTTATCTCCAAGTCTATTCCTTTATTTCTAACCTACAACACTCTAAACCTAGTTATACGATGCTTGAGTTAATGAGTCTCTAGCTCGACTCGTCCCACACTTAAAAGTGTCTAAAACCTATCATGGAGAAGAATTTTTTTGCCCTTTTTAAGAAAAATCTCCATGATGAGGTAAAACAATTGTTCATTTATCAAAACTCCATAAATATCCCCGAGGATCAAATACATAATTACCCTTCCACTTATAACACAATTCAACAACTAGCTTCCCAAGCAATGGTGAAAAGAATGAGGTGTAATTCTCCAAAATGGTTTCCCATATGTTCTTCCCAAGGTGATAGTGTAAAGTTCTCAAATCTTTCACAAGGTTTCCTTTTGTTGCATCAGGCGGATACTGAGATGGTTTAGCAAGTTCTATGCCAGGATCAAAAATCCGTTCCTTGATGGGAAAACAACAAGTGTTGGTTGCCTTAGAAGATTCTCCTTTGTAAATCACATTGTGAGAGAAAGGTTGTGAAGGCATGGGTAACAACAAGCTCTTGGAAGGAATCATTATGACTTGTTTTCCTTTATCACTTTGAAAGGTTGAGGTGGGCAAGGAAAAAGGTAAAGCATTTTCATTCAAAAGAGATTCTAAATAGAGTATGTCCCCCTCCTCATCAAGATAACCAAGAGCATACTCAAAAGATATATCCTCCACTAAAAACTCATCAATCTCATCAATGATAGAATCCTCCTCATCACCATAAACATCATAGATTGGACTATCAAAAATTGGTGATCCCTCAAAACCAAAGGAAGTATGATCATCAACAAATAGAGAGTCACAAGTAGAAAGCTCATCATCACTATAGTCATCATATGTTGGTGAATCACAAAGAGAAAATTCTCCATCACTAAAGTTCTCATAAACATGGTTATCATTGTGGAAAAGTGGAGTGTCATATGGGATTTCACTAAGGTTTAGCTCTTGATGTGTATGACAATCCAAAAATGAAGTGATGGAAGCAATGGTCTCAATATGCGGTAAATCATAGTCTCCACTTGAACAAGCTTCATAAAAGTACTCATCACAAACTTCATCAAGAAGATCATCGTGTGTTTCCTCCTCATGCACAACATCAATATGTTTTACCGCTTCGGGCTCATTAGACTTTTTAGACAACTTCCCCATGTTAAACACAACTCTCTCATCTCCTACCCGCATTGTAAGTTCTCCTTCCGCCACATCTATTAAAGTACGACCCGTTCTCAAAAATGGCCTACCAACAATCAAAGGCACTCTAGGATCCATATCATAATCAACCACCACAAAATCCGCGGGAAATGTAAATCTATCAACCCCCACAAAAACATCCTCCGCAATTCCCACCGGATAAGCTATAGTACGGTTGGCCAACTCAAGAGTCATCTTAGTAGGAGTAAGCTCGGGAAGTGAAAGTTTCTTCCAAACCGATAATGGCATGAGGTTTATGCTTGCTCCTAAATCCGCTAAAGCCATACAATTTTCCACCCCCGGGAAATTGCAAGGAATCAAAAACCTCCCCGGATCTCCAAGCTTAGTAGGCAACTTCTTAAGCAAAACCGCGGAACAATTTTCATTCAAAGAAGCATTAGGCAAATCCACCAATCTTTCCTTGTTAGAAAGCAAGTCCTTAATCATCTTAGCAAACTTAGGCATATTGGCTAAAGCTTCCGCAAAGGAGATATTGATGTTAAGTTGCTTGAACATCCTCAAAAAGTTAGAAACTTGGATATCATCCTTGTTCTTAAGCTTTTCTTTTCTCAATCTTGAGGGATAAGGAAGACTTGGTTTTGGTTGTGGTTGAGTGGTTGATGAAGGATTTTCCTTATTGAGTGTTTCATGAGTAGGTGTTGAAGTTGGAGAAATGGGAGCATTTTGAGGTGGTGAAGTAGAGGTAGAGGGCTTGTCACAAGTAGGAGCACAAGTGGGTTGAACAATAGTAGGTTTAGGAGGTGAAGGATCCTTTGTTGTTGTTCCACTCCTTGTTGTAATGGCATTGACATTGGCCCTTGGGTTTGTTTGTGTGTTGGAAGGTAAAGCCCCTTGTGGTCTTTGATTTAATGCCATTAAAACCTTATTCATTTGGTCATTCATTTTCTTCTCCATAGCTTGGAACTTCCTTTCATTCTCTTGATTCATTTTGTGCAAGAAATCCATTGTGTTATAATCTTGTGGCACATAACCTTGAAAACCTTGAGGTTGGAAAGGTAAAGGTTGGGCATTAAATCCTTGATTTGGTGGATAAAAGGTATTTGCTTGAGGTTGAAATTGATTGGGTGCCTTGTAGTTATTTCCTTGGTAAGGTGGTCTTTGCCCTTGATTCCTTGGTAAAATTTGAGGAGGATTTTGTTGAATTTGGGTGGGTGGTTGGGGTGGGAATCCCGGTGGAGTAAGGTAGTTTTGGGACTTGTAAGAAAGGTTATTTGGATTGATATTTGGCTTGAAGTGTTCACGATGTTCCTCTTGGTAAGCATAGCATTCTCCTTGATAAACTTGCACCTTATCACATTGTTCATAAGAATGGGGACCTCCACAAGTAACACAAGAAAAGGCAATGGCATTCACATTATTTGAAGAATTGTTCAAGGACATGTTCTTAAAAGCTTGAAGTAGTTCTTGTTGTACTTTCAAATTCTTCTCACTATCTCTATCCATCCTTTGAAACATCTCTTGTTGAAACTTGAGGAGTTGGTTGTCACAAGGAGTTTGAGAATTATTTTGGATAACATGAACCCTTTCCTCAAATTGATTGTTTGTTTGAACCATTGCTTTAGTCTCAATGATGTCCAAGGCCTCTTGGTAGGATTTAAGAAGAATATTCCCTCCCGCGGAAGCATTGAGTGAATCTTGGTGGTGAGATTTAAGGCCATTATAGAAGATATTGATTTGGTGAACATCATCCAATCCATGATTAGGGCATCGCCTCAATAACTCACTATACTCTTCCCAAGCATCACTAAAGGATTGACTAGGTTTTTGTTGAAAGCCTCAAAGCCATAGTCTTATGTGGAGGAAAGAACTTGTTCAAAAACTTAGTGGTGAAACCATCCCATGTGGTGATACTATCGGGTGGTTGGATGTCTAACCAATGCTTAGCGGGTCCCTCTAGTGAAAATGACACTAACATCAACCTAATCACCTCATTTGGAACTCCATTATGCTTAATGGTATTACAAAGAGAAAGGAATCTCTTAAGGTAATCATGAGGATCCTCATTCTTGTTACCATAGAAAGGTGATTGTGAAACCATAGTAATCATAGATGTGTGTAGCTCAAATGTGTTTGCGGGAAAGTCGGGAATCTTAATAGCACTAGCATATCCATGAATATTGGTTTGCATACGTACCAACAAAGAGCGATTATCAATAGCCATGGCTTCTTGTGGTGGAGGAGTCAAAGCACGATTCTCGTGATCGGCTTGGTGGACGGTGGTGGTCTTACTCTTTCTCTTTTTCTTCCTTTTCGGAGGAAGAGGTTGTACACCAATCGGTATTTGTGCACGCCCGCGAGTGAGCATGCAACTCAATACGAGGAATGAGAGAGAAGCTCTCGTGTGACTTTGAAGAGAAATGGATTATCCTCTTCGAGTTTCAATATTAAATATCCACAAGAAAATAACAATATACGTATGTACTGCTTGGGTGCAAGACCCCCAATGAAGCCTTCCTTCTTAGAATACTTACAAGTGAACGGGGGGTTAGGTGGCGCGAAGCACTTAAGTACCTATTGACCCTTAGATGGCATTTTATAGCACATCGCCTTTCTATTCACTTAAATGTTCGTATTCTTCGAATTGTTGCTTATTGAGAGTATTTATCTATTCTTGCTTTATTTTGTTTGATCGATACACGTGTCAAGGACCAGAACGCCCCTCAACACGGTGTATTGCCTCGGCAATACTTATGGAAGATATGTAGATTGGTTGTTCTTATACGTATACGTATTTACTTATAATAATATATGGAAAATATTTTTGTATTTATGAGTTTTTTAAGAGAAAATACTATATGTACATAAAAACCGAGAGAATCCAATAATATATATTTTTGGGTGCAATCTCTTAGGAAAAAGATTGCTTTTTGGATTTTTTTTGATTTTTTTGGTCAATTCTTTAGGAAAAGAATTGTTTTGTTAATTTTTTAGTTTTTATATATTTTTATATTTTTGATTTTTTTATTTGTTTTTGATTTATGATACGTAAAAATAACGTTTACAAGGTGAACGGATCCCAAAAGCCAATGAAAACCGTCAATCGATAGTCTCTCGTAAAGTTAAAGAACCGGCAGCGGCCCCATTTGAAATTGTGTATAATGCAGTTCGTTTTTCTCAGTTCTTGCTAATTGAAAGTCCAACCAATATCGGGTTTTTTAACTGTTTTTGGTTGTTAATCTTTTTTGGATATTCTATTTGCTAATTCAACAAAGCCTCGTAAAACTGAAAAATATTACCTACTTATATGTAAAACATAGTGCACTTACCAAATTTTTATTCAAGTAATATTGAAAATGTAAATTCTAAAACTTAAAGGACTGAAAATGTAAATTCTAGGAAATATAAATGCTTGAAATGAAAATTCTATCAAGTATAGGGACTAAAAATGCAAATCAGTAAACTAAAAGGATCAAAAATGTAAAACTAGTAACAAACTAACCAAATAGTAACAATATAACAAACTTGCTAACTGATTTTAACCAACTTCAAAACTAAAAGGACTAAAATGTGAAAACCCTAAAAAGAATGAAGATTAGCCATGATTAAACACTGTTTGAAACAAGAAGGACCTAAATGCAATTTTCAACACTTGTTAAGCCAAAAACGGGTTATAGAGACAAATAAGCTCGTGTGAGCTTATTATTGGACCAAATTCAATGAAACCAATTTCAAAACACTTAAAATCCAAAATAAGCAAGACCTCTAACAGGATTTTGACTGAAAATTCAAAATAAGCAAATAAGCACTTCAAGTTAAGCCCAAAATAAGCTATAGAACAAACCAAACAAGCACAACTTGATTTTCTTGCCAAACCTGATTAAGCAACTCAAATGATTAACGAGAAATCAAGTTAGAACATTTCATCAAGAAATAAGCTAGAAATTTGAATTAAGCTAAAATGTGCTTATCGTTGACCAGGCGTTGACCAAACTTTTTTGACAAAAAGCTGAATCTTTCAAAAATCATGTAATACTATATTCTAAGTGGTTTTGTGCAATAAAATGGCTTGATTAATGAAGAGAATCAAGAGATCTAAAAATTCAGTTTCAAGTTACAGAAACATGGCTTAACTCAGCTTTTCATGATTTTGCTTATTTCTCTTTGCTGAATGAAAACTGTGTAAAAAACTTTTGGAATCTGAAACTTTATATATTGAGCTACAAATGAGAGCTGGTTTGACAAAATTTCATTAAGAATCAAACTAATGCAAGGCAAATGAAAATGAGAACTTTTTGAAAGCTAAACTGACTGAAATGAGACCCACACTTTTTATGGCCAATTGCCTTTTTGACCTACAAGTTGACTTGAAAATGTCTAAAAACACTTTAATATGACCTAATGACTAAAATTGAGCTTAAAATTGCCAAGACTCAAAACTTGAAAACTCAATATCAGCTATTACCAAACACTCCTTTAACTGAGATTTAAGAGAATTTCCAAAGACTTTTAAAGAGCTGATTAAGACTAAATGAAATCTTTATCAAACCAAACTAAGTGTTCAAAATGAAATGTTTTAAGACTACAAGCAAGCTATGAGAACAACTATTACTCTATCAAGATACAAGTACTAAAATTGACTGAAAATAAGCTATGACTAGAACTCAATACAAAATAGAAAGCAGTAAAACAAGAATTAAGCTATAAGCAAGTATACAATCAAACAATCAGCCAACTAAACAACTTTGATCATGCATTCATCAAATTTACTCTAGGAAAAATAGCATGCCATTGACTTATTAAGTGGAACCAAAATCAGAACTATTGAAACCTTTTGTAGAAACCATTGGGAAGAAGAGGAGTGCTGAACTCTCTTATCCTAGTGATAACCACCACCTTATCACTAGCTCAATCAATCAATCATCAAAAACAGCTACACATCTACTAAAATCATCATCATGGCATGAAAACTTCAAATAGGCTAAGGCTTGAACTGAAATCACAACAACAGCTACAAATCTTCTTCAAAGTCAGTTATGATCATTTAATGATCATAACAAACTCAATGCAGTAACTCAATGATCAAGAAGGAGCAAGGAATGAACAGTAGAATTAATACGAAATTTGGCGGGAAAAGGAGAATTCAAATTTTATTCATGGAAAGTTGTTACAAAGTTGTTGGAATGAAGCTAACTAACTAACTAACTCAAGAGTTTGTCAGACTCTTGAGTAGTTAGGGTAAAAAGGAAGAAAGATGAAAGGAAATTGAAAAGTGTGTGTTTTTACAATTTCTAACTACTTTTTACAAATGAGGACTAGCAGGCTACTTATAGGCTTGAAGAAGGAGTTTGTTGGGGATGATGACGTGCTGAGACCAATCCCAGGTCTCCACGTGGCATGATTCTGCAAAACTGATCTTCAAAGTATGAACAAGAATTGGGGATTTCTTCTAGAGTTGATTTCTTGTTAATTGGTTGTTACCATTGTGTTCGTCTCTCCAAAATAAGCACTTTTGGTGTTTACAACCCTTTATGAAATGCAGTCTAGCTTAAAAACGATCCTGGGAAAATTTTGGTTTCTTGAAGAAGACACGTGGCAGGTTCTGACTGGCTAAAATAGAGTCACACGGATTGCACTGTTAGGATTTGGTTATTAATTGTGGCGGCTGATAGTGGATATTAAATGCATATGGCTGGCAATCCGTGTGCAATATATGCTTGCTTCTCATTGGCCCAAACTTGCATCACATGGATTGAACTTGTGAAACTTTCCAACTTTGGTAGTTTTAACCCTTGGACTTTGGCAGATTGCATTTAAAGGCTTGTATCTTTGTTTCTTTGACACTTTTAATCCTCCAAACTTCATCTTTGAGCAGAATTGGTCCTTTGACTTTGTTGACTTGATAGTTGACCAATTTTGACTTTGATCTTGACTTTGTTCAATATTTGCACTTTAGTCCTTCAATTTTGGCAGTTTGTCAAGATAGGTCCTTGTACTTCAAAGTCTTGTCACTTTTGATCCTTCTTTGTCTTTTTCATCAATTTAAGCTTGATAATTCCTTGTTTGCTTGAAAATGTATCCTTTTACCTACACAAGTGAACACAAACACAAACATACCACATAATACTGTTTTTGCAAGATTAATTGGTATTTTGCTTCATGTTTTAGGGTTATTTGTTGATAAAAGGATATGAGTTTAGGCTCATATCACCTCTCGAATTGATCACGGCTCTAAGTGGAATGATTTGTTCTTGGTTAATAAAAAGGTGTTGGTTTGTTTATCTATTTTAAACTAATGACAAATAAGTAAGTGTCGAAGAGTAAAATTAAAGCTCTGAAAGATTAAACTAGATTGACAAGTTAAAAGTAAATGCTTGAAAACGTGAAGAAAAGATTAGATGAATACTTTGAAAACTTAGTTGAATTAACACTTAAAAACTTGCTAAAACTTTAAAACTTAAAACCTTAAGCTATCGGAATATAATTAAAACTAGTTCATCGGAATCGCATCCCAGATCGGAATGTGCCATCAGAATAATTGTCAAAACAATCCATCGGAATACAAAAATGCAAGCTGTCGGAATATGGTCTATCGAAATGCAGTTCTATCGGAATGTTCTAGATCGGAAAGTACGAAATCTAAGCACACCTATCGCAATACTGTTCAGATCGGAATGTTGTACCAGATCGCAATGTTGCTGTCGAGAATTGGGCAGATTTTCGATTCAACAAGGACCTTAAATCCCGTCGTTATGTGCGATCGCAATAAGCGATCGCAATCCAGATCGGAATAAGGGGGAATGACACCCGATCGCAAAGTAAAACCACAAAGGGTTATTGCGATCAAACCAGTGGCCCCGTCGGAATGTGTACAAACCTTACTATTGCGATGGGAGCAATTTTGTTCCGAAATTGGTGGTAACTTAAAAACTCAATAAGCAAAATCAATAAGCTAACTAATCCAAAACTTAAACGACTTAAAAAGCTTAAATTTGACAACTTTTAAAAATGTAAAATCATATAAAAGGAACTTTTGAATGGCTAAAACCTTGATGAAATCCGGAAACAATAAGCCAAAACAAGAAATAAGCTAATAAGCATTAAGAGCCTATAGCTTATACGTGTATGAGCTTAAGAAGAAACAAGAAAGATTAAACTTGATCACGAACTCATTCAATAATCCAAACCGTATGAAACGAAACAATCGGATCAATTGATTAAGGAAATCTAAGAAATGAAGAAAGAGATTAAAGAACTAAAAAGCTTAACTTGAATTAGATTAATGAAATCCCAAATACAAAAGCTTAAAACTTGAAATGTAAAAATGAGAAAAGAAAAGTTTAGTGAGAGAAAGTTGAGAACTTTCTCTCTCTAAAACTAGAGAAAATGAAAACTAAAACTAAGACTAACTAAGTGCTCAATTTTTGTGAAGTAAGATCCTATATATAGGCGTGTGGTATGGGCTTGTGAATGGGCTTTGGTATCGGGCTTCTTTTCTTCTTTCTTCTTTAGTCTTCACGCTTCTTTAAATAAACGTTTCCGACTTTGGATCTTTAAAAGTGTCGGTGAATAATTCCAACTCGTCTTATAATCTTTTGTTTAATAGACTCGAGTTCTTTGACATATATGAATCTTCCATCTTTGGCTCTATTCTTCGATAAATCTTTAAATAGGCACAATGACTTCAAATCTTTTGCATCTCTTGGACAATAGACTTCGTCTTGAGTCTTTTTCCTCGATAAAACCCGTGCAATCCCATGTTTTCTTCAATATTCATCCGGTTGACTCTGAAAACGCAATAAACACAAAAACCACGCATAATTCCAAACAAATGATATTAAATACGTGTTTTGGTCTCGTTTTAGCCAGAATTAAGTGGTAAAAGGATGGGTGTTTTCACACCTATCAAATCCCCTACACTTAACCATTGCCATGCCCTCATGCAATGCTTAGTGATAAAGCAAATTTACACTTTTCTCATAATCAATCAACCTTGGCCTTATTAAAATACTTACTAAACAAAATTTAAAGTACTACGAGAAATTAAAGCTTTAAAGTAAACAAAAGGATGGAAATAACTTGCAAAGAGATCAAGGACTTACATTAGGGCTTCGGTGCTGCGAAGATTTATCACCCTCAAGTTTCACGTTCCCCAAACTAAGCTTAAAAACGAGATCATTGTTATTATAAGTTAGCAATTCAAACACTCACACACATGGCTTAATTAAATGCTTAAACTCCCTTATTCCTAGGTGTATCTCTTATATTTTATTTTTGTCTTAGAATGATCATGAAGATGCATTTTTGGACTTATTTTGATAGTTTATTTAGGCTGAAAGCAAAGTAGGACGATTTGATCAATAGTTAGCTAAAGGACAAAATCTCTTAAAACTGCTTCTCGGGATATCAAAAAGTTCATATCTTGGCATAACTTGGTTCACGATTTGAGACCTTTCTCGGGCCGATATTTGGCATGTACTTCATACTTCATATCTTGAGAGACGTTCTTGAGATAATGGTCTTCTCATCGTTAATAGAGTTTCTTCACTTGGAGACTTTTGAGGGGTACTCCAACTTTGTTGACCACGACTTCATGATTATTTCTTCAATCTTTAATTGGGATTTTGAGATACAACGATACGCCTCCTTTTCGGACTTGGATCTATTTATCCTCATACCTTGTTAGGGTCTTTTCGGATAGACTTCTCCATGATCTTTATGGGAGTTGATTGCTTTTCGTCGTGAATCTTGATCCTTCATATTGATTTTGGGAATAATGCTTTTCACATCACTTTTGGATCTTCAGCAATAAAATGGAATCCTCATGCCTTGTTAGGGCCTTTTCGGACTCGCCAATCTTCGCGCCCCGCTTCATAAGTTATGCCTTGGCTATGAACTCTTATCATTACCGAGCAACTTTTAAACGATCTTGGGCTAGAAGCTAAGTAACTTTTCAAATCGTACGACCTTACTTATTGCAGATAAATTAATAGCGAGTGATGGGAGAATAGGCAAATAATTACACCAAGTGAGCTTGCGCAAGAATACCGACTTATAATTGACTCTATCATTTCTCGTTCTCCATAATTTAAAATCTCAAGTAATGAGACTCGTGGATACTTAGCCTAATAAACCAATTAAGGTCTACATGGTGAAGGATACTAGCTAGAATAAACTTGAATAAGTCTATTCGGGTTGAGTCAAAATAATCGCAACGGGCCTAATATGTCAAAGACTTCTAAACTGGCTACACCACTTTATTAAGGGGTATATACATATGAAAGCAACGATAAAAATTTAAAAATTACGACTAAATGGCCAAAGTTAATAAAAAATTTGAAAAATGTTGAAAAGATGATTTTCCGGTTAAATGAAGGCATTTTCTTGGAAAAGTCCACTTAAAACTTCGATAGAAGTCCCCCCTACACTTAAGATAAACATTGTCCTCAATGTTTAAGTAATAAGTGTGTAAACACTTATCCTTTTGCCACTAAAATCAAGTAAAAACAAGACCTAATCATGTGTTTAATGTCGTAAATGTCGGAATTACGCGTGGTTTTGTGTTTTGTGTGTTAAATAGGTACAAATGATCAAAAGAAGAGAAAACACGGGATTTCACGGTCAAATGTCGAAGAAAAAGTCAAGAAAGAGTCAAAGACAAGATCAAAAGACCAAGAGTGTGCCAAGTTCACGAAAACCGACACGAGAATGAAGAAAAAGATTTTAGAGGCCAAAATCAAGCTTGACTTTAGCGGATTTAATCATTTGTCGAGTTATTAGCCAAGTGGGTCCCACATGGGCTTAATGGGCCTGACAAGCCCAATTATGAATATTAAGAGGATAAATTTTGGAGAAATTCTATAACTAAGGCCCAAAATGGGAGAGTTATACAGTTGGCATGGCAGTTGGGCCCAAGCCCAAACAAGAAACAACAAGAAACGAGTCATGAATGGACTCTGTGTTGGGCTTTAGGGTTGCAAATAAATAGATAAGTTAACTTTTGATAAAAACGTTACACATTTACTCTCATCACAAATAAATATAACCGTCCCTTTCCCATACACACAAACAAATAAAACGTTTTCACTCTTACCCACACACATAAATTACTCCTCCGTTACTTCCAACGCTCCATCTTTCTCCTTCACCTTTCAACCCTAAAACCAGTAATAAACACTATTCACTGCAAACCCTAAATGGGTAAAAAGGTTAATTGATATAGGGGTTTCGCTTCACACGTGATTTGCACATGATTGGGAATTAATTCCCCAATTGATTCGGAAGAGAGAGTGGAGAGGCAAGAGTACGTGGCTTTATTTGATTGGTGTTAACAGCTCACAACTCTTTTTCCACCAATCAAAAGCCAAAGAAGAAACACAAATCCCTTCCACCCTGGCAATCCGAGGCACTCAAGTGATTACAGCCGTTTGATCAAGCAAGATTAGAAGAAAGAGAGAGAGAATGAAGATTAGCGGCCAAGATCGCAAGCCGTGGTCACCAAGGATGCCTAGAAGGTTCGGGGGATCCCTATAAAAACCCTCCCTTCATCGTGTAATCTTCATGCTTTTCTTTATATTTAATTTTCAGTAAAATTAGTTTAATAGGTTTAATATTGTAATTTCTTTTTTTTCAGTATTGTAAGTTGACTTTTATTAATGAAAATTTAAATTCAGTCTTATTTCTCGTTCTCAATTTTAATTCCCAGTTATTGTTCTTATTTTAATCAGTTTATAAAAATATTGTTTTACTGTTCTCGCATTAATATTAAAAAAAAAAAAAAAATATATATAATATAATATAAAGAAAAAGAGATAAGATCTTCCCCTACTGGGAAGATTATAAAGAGTACTGTTGGAAATATTTGATTCGGATTCAGTTAATCATCATTGATTGGGTTCGAGAAGTTCGAATCAAGGTGGTGTTTGTTTAAGTTGATGTTGTTGACGATATAACGGAGGTGTTCGTTTCGGTTTAAGCTCGCTCAGCGCGACGCTTCGTCTCAAAGGGTTCTACAATAGGTTTGAGTTTCTTTTAAATTTTATGTTTAATTATTTTATTTAGATTAATCTGCTTAGAGGTTGGATTTGCGTTAGGATTTGATAGTATTTGTTGCATTTGGCTTATTGATATTCTGCTTATTAGACTTAGGCTGTTTGGATCTGCTAATTTAAGGTTGTGTTTATTTGTTTGCTCTTGTTTAATTCGTTTTTGAAGTTTGATTACTGATTAGTTATAGTAGACTTGCTTTTTAGGTTATCAGCTTATTTAATGTTCGGTTTATATATGCTTATTTGATTCCTGCCTTGTTTGTTTTCAGCTTTTCTAATTTTGCTTATTCAGTTTATTAGTTTTAGCTTATCAGTGTAGCTTATTTATGTTCGAGCTGCGTATTTATGCTTAAGTGTTTCCTGCTTGTTTGGTTCTAGCTTATTGGTTTTAAAATAGTTGACTGTTTGGTTTTGAGCTTATGTTTGCTTATTCGATGCCTGCTTATTGTATCTCGTTCAGCTTATCTGCCTATTGCTTAGCTTATTTGATTTCTTCAGCTTAATTGGTTTCTGCTTTTATTCGACTGCTTATTTGCTGCATACTCCTCAGACCCAATTGGTCTGAGGGTTTACTCTGTCCAAGTAAACAGTTCCAAAAAGTTTAAAAAAATAATTTGCAAAAATTGTCCCTCACAGGACTCGAACCTGTGACCTCTCGCATAACAACCATCGTCCCACCCAACTGCTAGTGCTACTTTTGTTTATTAGTTTGCATTAGGACTTTTATATAGGATCTTTAATTCTGTCAGATTTTAATTAGTTTAATACTAGTTTAAGTTTATTTAAATTTTAATTAAAAGTAATTAAATAGTTTCTTTATATTCAGTTTTTATAAAATATAAAAAGAGAAAAAAAAATATTTTAGTTACTTTTATAATTTAAAATTACTTTTCATTTTAATTTTGTTTATTTAAAAATAGTTTTTATTTGCATTATTTTAGAAATAGTTAAATTAATCTAGTTTTTTTTTTATAAAATTAAGTTTTTACATTAAGTTTTCAAAATAGTTTAATTAGATTTTCAAATTAGATTAAGTTTAATGCTTAAGTTTTTTTTAGATTAATTTTTAATTAGTCTTTTAGTTTAAAAAATCCAAAAATATTTGTCACCAAAAACAAGTTAAGTTGAAACGTAAAACCGGAAATCAAATTCGAGTCGAATCGAGGAAAAACGAACTTAATTAATAGGACTAAAAATCCTAGTTTCAAATTGGCGCCGCTGCCGCTTCGCTCGTACGATTGACGATTTTTCGTGAAGACGTTTGGATTTTGGGATCCGTTCTTTTTGAACGTTACGTTTCTTGCACACAAAATCAAAAACACAAAAAAAATCAAAAACTTTAAAATACAAAAAAAAAATTAAAAAACCACAAAGCAATTTCTTTCCTAAGAATTGCACCAAAAAAAATTAAAAAATCCAAAAGTAATACGTTTTCCTAAACGTATTACACCAAAAATATTACGTATTATTGTTATTTTTCTTATTCGATTTCTTTTGTTTTTCTTGTGAATATATATTTTTCTAAAAAATACAAAAAGATTTTTCTTTTACTATATTATATTACATAGCACAATAAAATTACCTACTTTTCAAATAAGCCTTAGTTGGGATTTCATCACCTAACTATTGTAGTCGAATCCATAACGAGGAAAAAAGGGCAAAACAGATAAATACTAATAAGACGTTTGAACTCGACGTATACAAACTATAAGGTGGGTATAAGGCGACGCGCTATAAAAGGCCGTCTAAGGAAAAAGGTTTTTAAGTGCTCTGTGCCACCTCGTTTCCCCGCTTGCTTGTGCGTATATTGAGAGGGACGACCGATTATTGGTTTGCCAACTCAAGTAGTATTTACGTATATATATTTGTAACTTTTTCATATTGCTCCTCGAGAGGGAAAATCCTTTTCCTCTCAAAGTCGACCGAGGTCACCTACCTCATTCCAAAGTTTTAATTGTATGCGCACTCGCGCGCGTACATACATACTGAGTGGTGTACCAAACTCTTCTAATTCTTCTAAAAAGAAGAAGAAGAAAAACAAAAAGACCGTCATTAAAGCCGATCCCGAGAATCGAGCTTTCAACAATACGATGGCAACGGATAATCGACCAATGATTGAGATTCTACAATCTCACGTTGAAGGAAACGATGACGCGATTGTGGTGCCAAATATTGGAGCTAATCATTTTGAACTTAAATCGGGTTTTATTCAAATGGTTTCCGCTACACCATTTTTAGGCCGTACTAATGATGACCCACACGCTCATATCAAACGTTTCATCCAATTAGCTAATACCGTCATGGGGTGCCCCAAGAGGCCGTTCGCCTCCAACTTTTTCCTTTTTCCCTCGAGGGACAAGCCCGGATTTGGCTTGATAAGGAACCACCCCAAAGTATTACCACATGGATCGACTTAGAGACCAAGTTCATTAACTACTTTTTCCCACCATCACGGACCACTTCCTTAAGGAATGAAATAATCAACTTTGAGCAAAAATATGGGGAAACGTTTAGTGAGGCTTGGGATCATTTTAAAGATCTTTTGAGAAAATGTCCACAACACGGTTTTACTAAAGTTCATCAAATCAACACGTTTTATAATGGTTTAACTCTAAACGACCAAGACTCACTTAATAGTGCCGCGGGGGGCAATATTCTTGTGAAAACAATGAACGAGGCTTGGGCCATTATTGAGAACAAAGCAAAAGTGCAAACCAAAAGTGTTAGGGCTAATATGGCAAGTGCTAGTACGAGTAATATTGAGGTAGATGATCGAATTAATAAACTTACTTCGCTTGTTGAGACACTCGCTTTAAGAACCGACGCCCTCACTACACATGTGCATGCCGTGAAAGAAAAGAGTGAGACGTGTGAGACTTGTGGTGGACCACATTCATACTTTAATTGTGACAAGGTTTACAATGATCAACAAGAAGTTTATGCTTATAATAACAATGAAATTGATCGGGTTCAATTCAAACCAAATGTTGATGTTAACCATTTGTCTTACAAGTCTAATAACTATTTGGCTCCCCCGGGTTTTGTAGCACCACAAAGACCACCCCCACCCGCCCAAAATAGGAACCAAGCTCCTCAACGGGGTAATTTTCAAGGAAATTCTAATCAACGGGGTTTTAATCAAAATCAAGGGATTTTTCAAGGGCAAAGCCAAGGGTTGAATAATCAAGGATATAATAACCAAAGTTTTCAAAATCAAGGATTTAATCAAGGTTCTAATCAATATCAAAACCAAGGTTTTAATAATCAAGGTTATAATCAAATGAACATGCATAATCCTCAAATGGACTTGGTTCTTCAAAAATTATCCGACCATGAACGAATGATGAGAGAGATGCAGAATCGACCGATAAGAAGTTTTTGACTATGATTCAAACCTTTCGTCCCCAAGGTACCCTTCCCTCGAACACCGTGACCAATCCTAGGGCTAATGTTAATGCTATCACTACTAGGAGCGGTAAGACCACCGTAGAACCTTCCCCACCTAACCAAGGACCCGAGATTCCTTCTTCTTCGACACAACCTCCTTCTTCTTCCACTTGTGACATACCTCCCGTTATACATTCGTCTACACCTTATGTTCCACCGATACCCAAATTTTATACCCCACCCTCGGTTCTAAAACCGGTTCCTTCACCTTTTATTCCTACTCCTCCTCCTCCTCCTCCAAAGGATGTGAGTGAGCAATCCACTCCAAAGCCTTCATCTCAACCCAATATACCTTATCCCTCAAGGTTGCGGAAAGAGAAATTGAAGAATAAGGATGATATTCAAGTTTCGAACTTCCTAAAAATGTTCAAACAATTGAATTTTAATATCACCTTTGCCGAGGCGCTCGCACACATGCCTAAGTACGCTAAGATGTTTAAGGATCTTTTAAGTGATAAGGAAAAGTTGCTTGATATTGCCAATACCCAATTGAATGAGAATTGTTCCGCGGTTCTTTTGAGAAAATTACCGGTTAAGTTAGGAGATCCCGGTCGATTCCTTATTCCTTGTAATTTTCCGGGTGTTGAGAATTATATGGCCTTGGCGGATCTCGTAGCGAGTATCAATCTTATGCCATTGTCCGTGTGGAAACAATTATCTTTACCCGAGCTAGTCCCCACTCGTATGACATTGGAATTAGCTAACCGTACGGTTGCTTATCCGGTGGGGATAGCCGAGGATGTTTTCGTAGGAGTCGAAAAATTCACTTTTCCCGCCGATTTCGTCGTCGTCGACTATGAAATGGATCCCCGTGTTCCCTTAATTGTGGGACGACCCTTCTTGAGAACCGGGCGTACATTAATCGATGTAGCCGCGGGTGAACTTATCATGAGGGTCGGGGATGACAAAATCGTCTTTAACATGGGTAAACTTTCCAAACTTCCCGATGAGCCCGAATCCGTGAATTTCATCGATGTGCTCGACGAAGCATGCGAAGAACATTTTCATGAGGCTTGTAAGAGCGGGATTTCTCCTTTACCTCATGTTGAGACCATAGCTTCTATTGCTCCTTCATTGACTCCATTTGGAGAAAGTGACTTAGATGAGTTTGAAGCTAGCTTAGGTCCTCTCGAGATTAACTATGATAATTCTCCCACCAATTGGGATGAAGACATTCGTACTATTGAGAGACTTCTCAATGAGGACAATATTTCTCCACCCACTCCAAAAGAAGTTACAAACGATGATCCTACTTTGACCAAGCCTTCCATTGATAATCCGCCGGATTTAGAGCTTAAAGATTTGCCGTCTCATCTAGAGTACGTTTTCTTAGAGGAGGATAATAAGTTGCCCGTCATTATTGCTAAGGACTTAAAAGAAGATGAAAAATCCCGACTTATCGATGTGCTTAAGAATCATAAGAAAGCAATTGCTTGGAAAATCTCCAATATTCGCGGAATTGATCCTAATTTTTGTACTCATAAAATTCTCATGGAAGATGACTTTAAACCCGCGATCCAAAATCAAAGAAGGGTTAATCCAAAAATTCATGAAGTCATTAAAAAAGAAGTTATCAAACTTCTCGATGCCGGAATGATTTACCCTATCTCGGATTCGCCATGGGTTAGTCCCGTCCATTGTGTGCCTAAGAAAGGCGGAATCACCGTTGTTCCCAACAAAAACAACGAGTTGATTCCTACTCAACTCGTAACGGGTTGGCGAGTTTGCATTGATTATCGTAAGCTCAATGATGCCACTCGTAAGGATCATTTCCTTCTTCCTTTCATGGATCAAATGCTCGAGCGTTTAGCGGGTAATGATTTCTATTGCTTCTTAGATGGCTTTTCCGGATATTTTCAAATCCCTATCGATCCAAAAGACCAAGAGAAAACCACATTCACTTGTCCCTATGGAACATTCGCTTACAAAAGAATGCCTTTTGGCTTATGCAATGCTCCCGGGACTTTCCAAAGGTGTATGATGGCAATATTCCATGACATGGTTGAAGAAACTATGGAAGTCTTTATGGACGATTTCTCGGTATATGGTGATTCTTTATCTTCTTGCCTTGCTAATTTAGAAGGTATGCTCCAACGGTGTGAAGACACTCGTCTCGTTCTTAATTGGGAAAAATGCCATTTCATGGTAAAAGAAGGCATCGTCCTTGGTCATAAAATTTCCAAAGCCGGTATCGAAGTCGACCGTGCTAAAGTTGACGTCATTGCTAAGTTACCTCCACCTACCACCGTCAAAGGAGTTAGAAGTTTTTTAGGCCATGCGGGATTTTATCGACGTTTCATCCAAGATTTCTCGAAAATAGCTCGTCCAATGACTCATCTCTTAGAAAAGGATGCTCCTTTCATCTTCTCTCAATAATGTCTCGACTCTTTCGAACTTCTTAAAGGTAAATTAACTAAGGCACCGGTCTTAGTCTCTCCAAATTGGGAGTTACCTTTCGAGCTCATGTGCGATGCTAGTGATTTCGCGATAGGAGCGGTTTTAGGTCAACGAGTTAACTAACATTTCCAACCCATTCATTATGCTAGTAAGACAATGACGGGGGCTCAATTGCATTATACCACTACCGAAAAAGAGCTTTTAGCTGTAGTGTATGCTTTTGAGAAATTCCGCCCCTATCTTGTGCTTTCCACCACCATCGTTTACACCGACCATTCCGCCTTGAAATACTTGTAGACCAAGCAAGATGCTAAACCAAGACTCCTTCGTTGGGTTTTGCTCCTACAAGAATTTAAAATTGAAATTCGTGATAAAAAAAGAGCGGAAAACCTAGCCGCGGATCACCTTAGTAGACTTGAGGATCCGTATCAAGGGGAATCTCCAAATCAAGAGATTAATGAATCCTTTCCCCTTGAAACCTTAATGTCTATTAATTCCAATCTTGATGATACCCCATGGTTTGCGGACATTGCAAACTATTTGGCGGGTGGTGTTCTTATCGAAGGGTTATCGTCCCAACAAAAGAAAAAATTCTTCAAGGACGTGAAAACGTACTATTGGGACGACCCTTATCTTTTCAAGCAATGTGCGGACTTAATCATTCGTAGATGTGTTGATGGACCGGCGGCTTTACAAATCCTTGAAGCTTGCCATAAAGGACCTACCGGTGGTCACTTTGGTCCTAATTACACCGCTAAAAACGTTTTCGACTCCGGATTCTATTGGCCCTCCATTTATCATGATGCACATGAAATGGTTAAACATTGTGATGCTTGCCAAAGACAAGGCAAGATCACACATAAAGATGAGATGCCTCAAAATTTCATCCAAGAATGTGAAATCTTTGACGTATGGGGCATCGACTTTATGGGGCCGTTTCCATCATCGAAGGGAAACAAGTACATCCTCGTAGCCGTTGACTACGTCTCAAAATGGGTTGAAGCAAAAGCTTTACCTACTAACGACGCGAGGGTGGTTGTTAACTTCTTGAAACAATTGTTTGCTCGATTCGGTGTGCCTCGTGCTATTATTAGTGATCGCGGGACTCATTTTTGCAATGATCAATTTGCACGAGTCATGGCTAAGTATGGTGTCAATCACCGACTTTCCACCGCGTATCATCCTCAAACTAATGGACAAGCCGAGGTTTCTAACCGTGGTCTTAAGAGAATCTTAGAGCGAACCGTGGGAGAGCATCGTGCATCATGGGACGATAAATTAGATGATGCTTTGTGGGCTTTCCGTACTGCTTATAAGACACCTATAGGATGTACCCCTTATCGCCTTGTGTACGGAAAGGCGTGCCACCTCCCCATTGAGTTGGAGCATAAGGCTTATTGGGCCTTGAAATGGGCTAATTTTGACATAAACAAAGCCGGTGATCATAGGAAAATCCAACTCAATGAACTCAATGAACTTAGGAATGAGGCTTATGAAAATTCATTAATCTACAAGGAGAAAACTAAGCTCATTCATGATTCCAAGATTAAAAACCGAGAGTTCCATGTTGGTGATCAAGTTTTATTATTTAACTCTCGGTTAAAAATCTTTTCGGGTAAACTTAAGAGCCGTTGGTCCGGTCCATTCACCGTGGCCCAAGTCTTCCCTTATGGCACCATTGAGTTATCCCAACCAAATGGGCCCAACTTTAAGGTGAATGGCCAACGGGTTAAGTTGTACTATGGAGAGGACATCTCTCACGAGATGATTCCATCCCTCTCCACATTTCCCTTGAATTAATTCGGGAAATCGAGTCGAGCTAGAGACTCGTGATAAATAAATCAAGCATCGTATAACTAGGTTAGATTTTTACCTTTACCATCCTTTCCACCCTTTTTCACCTTCATCCATTGTCCACCAATAAGTGTAGGGGGGGAGCCGAGTAGGTTGTTTGTGTGTGGTGATTGTGTGCAGGGACTTGTGCTTTGATGATCCACTTTTGGTACTCTTGATGAGACCCGTGATCCCGTGTTCTCGTGTACCCGGTTCTATCAAAACTATTGTGATTCATACTTGTATATAAATAAAACGAATAAATGTAATCACTTTAGTTGTCCCTTCCTTAGCTCGATTTTAAACAACGTACTCAATGTCCTAAGTGTAGGGGAGTTTATTCTCCCACATGCTTAAACATTGAGGACAATGTTTATATCAAGTGTAGGGGGGATTTCTATCGAATTTTAGTGGCCTTTTCCATGAATTTGACCCCATTTAACCGGAAAATTTTTTAAATTTTCAACGTTTTTCAAAATTTTGATCTATTTTGGCCTAATATATTTTTATTTACTTTCTTTCCTTTTATTATCGCATCATAATAATTTCCATTTCAAGAATAAAGTTAAAAAAATAAATAAATAAAATGGTTTTAATAAGTTTAGATGTCTTTGATATATTAGGCCCGTCGTGAATATTTTGACTCAACCCGAGTTTACTTATCTAAGTTTACTCTAGCTAGTATCCTTAACCATATGGACCTTAATTGGTTTATTAGGCTAAGCATCCACGAGTCTCATTCCTTGAGATTTTAAATTGTGGAGAACGAGAGATGATAGAGTTAATTATAAGTTCGGTATTCTTTCATTAACTTATGTGAGTTAGTTATGAGCTTTTTCTCCCATCACTTGTTAATAAATATATTTGCAATAAATAAGGTTGTACGATTTAAAAGGTTACTTAGCTTCTAGCACAAGATCGTTTAAAAGTTGCTCAGTATTAGTTAGAGTTCATAGCCAAGGCATAACTTATTGAAACGGGACGCGAAGATTGGCTTATCCAAAAAGGCCCTAACAAGGCATGAGGATACCCGAGTCCAAAAAGGCCCTCACAAGGCATGAGGATTCACTTTTTGCTAAATATCCTAAGATGATGTGAAGATCATTAATCTAAATCAATATGAAGGATCAAGACACACGACGAGAAGCAATTACTCCCCTAAAGATCATGGAGAAGTCTATCCAAAAAGACCCTAACAAGGTATGAGGATAAATAGATCCAAGTCCGAAAAGGAGGCGGATCGTTGTATATCAAAATCCTAAATAAAGAAGAGGATAAATGAAGAAGTCGTGGTCAACGTTTGAAGCATCTTTCACTCATTATGAAGATGTATACCAAAATGAAGAGAAGACCATAATTTCAAGATCGTCTCTCAAGATTTGAAGTTTGAAGTACAAGCCAAATATCGGTCCGAGAAAGGTCTCAAATCGTGAAACGAGTTATGCCAAGATATGAACTTTTTGAGGTTTCGAGAAGCAGTTTTAAAAGATTTTGTCCTTTAGCTAACTATTGATTAAATCGTCCCACTTTGTTTTCAGCCTAAATAAATTATCGAAATAAGTCAAAAATGCATCCTCGTGATCATTCAAGACAAAAATAAAATATAAGAGATACACCATAGGAATAAGGGGGTCTAAGTGATTAACTAAACCACATGAGTAAGTGTTAGTAGTGCTAACTTGTAATAACAATGATCTCGTTTTTGAGCTTGGTATGGGGAACGTGAAACTTGAGGGTGATTAATATTCATGACACCAAAAGCCCTAATCTAAGTCTTAGATTTCTTTACGAGTTTCTTCCATCTAATAATTTCCAAGTTAAATAAAATAATCATTCAATTTTTGTTTCCTTTTAAGTTTTTATCTTATCGTCATAGTAGTAGTGGTAATAATTATAAAGGCCGAGATGGATTGATTATGAGAAAAATGTGACGTATGCTTTGAAATTATGCATTGCATGGGGTCATTGCAATGGTCAAGTGTAGGGGATTTAATAAGTGTGTAAACACTTATCCTTTTGCCACTAAAATCAAGTAAAAACAAGACCTAATCATGTGTTTAATGTCGTAAATGTCGGAATTACGCGTGGTTTTGTGTTTTGTGTGTTAAATAGGTACAAATGATCAAAAGAAGAGAAAACACGGGATTTTACGGTCAAATGTCGAAGAAAAAGTCAAGAAAGAGTCAAAGACAAGATCAAAAGACCAAGAGTGTGCCAAGTTCACGAAAACCGACACGAGAATGAAGAAAAGATTTTAGAGGCCAAAATCAAGCTTGACTTTAGCGGATTTAATCATTTGTCGAGTTATTAGCCAAGTGGGTCCCACATGGGCTTAATGGGCCTGACAAGCCCAATTATGAATATTAAGAGGATAAATTTTGGAGAAATTCTATAACTAAGGCCCAAAATGGGAGAGTTATACAGTTGGCATGGCAGTTGGGCCCAAGCCCAAACAAGAAACAACAAGAAACGAGTCATGAATGGACTCTGTGTTGGGCTTTAGGGTTGCAAATAAATAGATAAGTTAACTTTTGATAAAAACGTTACACATTTACTCTCATCACAAATAAATATAACCGTCCCTTTCCCATACACACAAACAAATAAAACGTTTTCACTCTTACCCACACACATAAATTACTCCTCCGTTACTTCCAATGCTCCATCTTTCTCCTTCACCTTTCAACCCTAAAACCAGTAATAAACACTATTCACTGCAAACCCTAAATGGGTAAAAAGGTTAATTGATATAGGGGTTTCGCTTCACACGTGATTTGCACATGATTGGGAATTAATTCCCCAATTGATTCGGAAGAGAGAGTGGAGAGGCAAGAGTACGTGGCTTTATTTGATTGGTGTTAACACCTCACAACTCTTTTTCCACCAATCAAAAGCCAAAGAAGAAACACAAATCCCTTCCACCCTGGCAATCCGAGGCACTCAAGTGATTACAGCCGTTTGATCAAGCAAGATTAGAAGAAAGAGAGAGAGAATGAAGATTAGCGGCCAAGATCGCAAGCCGTGGTCACCAAGGATGCCTAGAAGGTTCGGGGGATCCCTATAAAAACCCTCCCTTCATCGTGTAATCTTCATGCTTTTCTTTATATTTAATTTTCAGTAAAATTAGTTTAATAGGTTTAATATTGTAATTTCTTTTTTTTTCAGTATTGTAAGTTGACTTTTATTAATGAAAATTTAAATTCAGTCTTATTTCTCGTTCTCAATTTTAATTCCCAGTTATTGTTCTTATTTTAATCAGTTTATAAAAATATTGTTTTACTGTTCTCGCATTAATATTAAAAAAAAAATAAAAAATAATATAATATAAAGAAAAAGAGATAAGATCTTCCCCTACTGGGAAGATTATAAAGAGTACTGTTGGAAATATTTGATTCGGATTCAGTTAATCATCATTGATTGGGTTCGAGAAGTTCGAATCAAGGTGGTGTTTGTTTAAGTTGATGTTGTTGACGATATAACGGAGGTGTTCGTTTCGGTTTAAGCTCGCTCAGCGCGACGCTTCGTCTCAAAGGGTTCTACAATAGGTTTGAGTTTCTTTTAAATTTTATGTTTAATTATTTTATTTAGATTAATCTGCTTAGAGGTTGGATTTGCGTTAGGATTTGATAGTATTTGTTGCGTTTGGCTTATTGATATTCTGCTTATTAGACTTAGGCTGTTTGGATCTGCTAATTTAAGGTTGTGTTTATTTGTTTGCTCTTGTTTAATTCGTTTTTGAAGTTTGATTACTGATTAGTTATAGCAGACTTGCTTTTTAGGTTATCAGCTTATTTAATGTTCGGTTTATATATGCTTATTTGATTCCTGCCTTGTTTGTTTTCAGCTTTTCTAATTTTACTTATTCAGTTTATTAGTTTTAGCTTATCAGTGTAGCTTATTTATGTTCGAGCTGCGTATTTATGCTTAAGTATTTCCTGCTTGTTTGGTTCCAGCTTATTGGTTTTAAAATAGTTGACTGTTTGGTTTTGAGCTTATGTTTGCTTATTCGATGCCTGCTTATTGTATCTCGTTCAGCTTATCTGCCTATTGCTTAGCTTATTTGATTTCTTCAGCTTAATTGGTTTCTGCTTTTATTCGACTGCTTATTTGCTGCATACTCCTCAGACCCAATTGGTCTGAGGGTTTACTCTGTCCAAGTAAACAGTTCCAAAAAGTTTAAAAAAATAATTTGCTAAAATTGTCCCTCACGGGACTCGAACCTGTGACCTCTCGCATAACAACCATCGTCCCACCCAACTGCTAGTGCTACTTTTGTTTATTAGTTTGCATTAGGACTTTAATATAGGATCTTTAATTCTGTCAGATTTTAATTAGTTTAATACTAGTTTAAGTTTATTTAAATTTTAATTAAAAGTAATTAAATAGTTTCTTTATATTCAGTTTTTATAAAATATAAAAAGAGAAAAAAAATATTTTAGTTACTTTTATAATTTAAAATTACTTTTCATTTTAATTTTGTTTATTTAAAAATAGTTTTTATTTGCATTATTTTAGAAATAGTTAAATTAATCTAGTTTTTTTTTTATAAAATTAAGTTTTTACATTAAGTTTTCAAAATAGTTTAATTAGATTTTTAAATTAGATTAAGTTTAATGCTTAAGTTTTTTTTAGATTAATTTTTAATTAGTCTTTTAGTTTAAAAAATCCAAAAATATTTGTCACCAAAAACAAGTTAAGTTGAAACGTAAAACCGGAAATCAAATTCGAGTCGAATCGAGGAAAAACGAACTTAATTAATAGGACTAAAAATCCTAGTTTCATTAAGCATGTGGGAAAAAATCTCCCCAACACTTATGACATTGTGCACGTTGGTTAAATCAAGTTAAGGAAGAGACGACTAACGTGATCAATTTCAAATGTGAGTATGAAGAAAATTGAATCACGATAGTTGAGAGATAGAACCGGATTTCGGATAACACGGGAGCATGGTTCTTCAAAGGTTCCAAAAGTGCATTCATCCCTGTAATCACATCACCACACAAATACAAACACCTATAGAGGTCCCCCTACACTTAGGAGGTTAAAACATAAAAGGATAGATACTCGGGTTGCCTCCCGAGGAGCGCTTGTTTTTGATAACCGAGTCACGAGCCTGACTCGACCCAAAATTAGTTCATGGGGAACGTGGTGAGGGATGGAATCATCTCCTGAGAGATGTCCTCACCAAAGTACAACTTCACTCGTTGGCCATTCACCTTAAAATTTGGTCCATTAGGTTGAGCGAGCTCGAGAGTACCATATGGAAAAATTTAGGCAATGGTGAATGGGCCGGACCAACGAGATTTCAGCTTGCCCGAAAAGATTTTCAACCGAGAGTTAAAGAGTAAAACTTTGTCTCCAACTTGGAACTCTCGGTTTTTAATCTTAGATTCGTGAATGAGCTTAGTCTTCTCCTTATAGATCAAAGAATTTTCATAAGCCTCATTCCGGAGTTCATTCAGCTCATTGAGTTGGATCTTGCGTAGGTCACCGGCTTTGTTGATATCAAAATTAGCCCACTTCAAGGCCCAGTAAGCCTTGTGCTCCAACTCAATGGGGAGGTGGAATGCTTTCCCGTACACGAGACGATATGGTGTACAACCAATCGAAGTCTTGTATGCAGTACGAAAAGCCCACAAAGCATCATCAAGTTTGTCAGCCCATGAGGCACGATGCTGTCCCACGGTTCTTTCGAGAATTCGCTTTAATCCTCGGTTGGATATTTCAGCCTGGACATTAGTTTGTGGGTGGTATGCGGTGGAAAGACGATGATTTACACCATACTTTGCCATGACTCTTGCAAATTGGTCATTGCAAAAATGAGTCCCGCGATCACTAATAATGGCACGAGGCACACCGAATCTAGCGAATAGCGATTTCAAAAAGTTGCAAACCACCCTTGCGTCATTAGTAGGTAAAGCTTTGGCTTCAACCCACTTTGAAACGTAGTCAACGGCTACAAGGATGTATTTGTTTCCTTTAGATGAAGGGAATGGCCCCATAAAGTCGATACCCCAAACATCAAAGATTTCACATTCTTGTATGAAATTCTGAGGCATCTCGTCTTTATGTGTGATCTTGCCTTGTTTTTGGCAAGCATCACAATGTTTAACCATCTCGTGAGCATCACGGTAAATGGTGGGCCAATAAAATCCCGATTCAAACACTTTTTTGGCGGTGTAGTTGGGACCAAAGTAACCACCGGTGGGTCCTTTGTGGCAAGCGTCAAGGATTTCTAAAGCTGCCGGTCCATCAACACATCGGCGAATAATCAAATCAGCACATTGCTTGAATAGATACGGGTCATCCCAAAAGTAAGTCTTAATGTCATTAAAGAACTTCTTCTTTTTCTGGGATGTTAACCCGTCAACGAGAATTCCACCCGCCAAGTAGTTTGCAATGTCCGCAAACCACGGGGTTTCATCAGCAGTCGAGTTGATAGACATTAAGGTCTCCAAGGGAAAAGAATCATTGATTTCTTTGTTCGGATGATCCCCTTGGTAAGGATCCTCAAGTCTACTGAGATGATCTGCGACTAGGTTTTCAGCTCCTTTTTTATCGCGAATTTCGATTTTAAATTCTTGGAGTAGCAAAACCCAGCGAAGAAGTCTTGGTTTGGAATCTTGCTTAGTCATCAAGTACTTCAGCGCGGAATGATTGGTGTAAACGATTGTGGTGGAAAGTCAAGATAGGGGCGGAATTTTTCAAAGGCATAGACAACAGCTAGAAGCTCTTTTTCGGTTGTCGTGTAATGCAATTGAGCCCCAGTCATTGTCTTTCTAGCGTAATGGATTGGTTGGAAGTGTTTGTTCACTCTTTGGCCCAAAACCGCTCCAATAGCAAAGTCGCTAGCATCGCACATCAACTCGAAAGGCAGCTCCTAATTAGGGGTAACCAAGACGGGTGCCTTAGTTAGCTTATCCTTAAGCGAGTTGAAGGCTTCGATACACTCTTTGAAAAAGATAAAAGGAGTATCTTTTTCCAAGAGGTGGGTCATCGGGCGAGCGATTTGATAAAAATCTTTGATGAATCGATGGTAGAAGCCCGCATGACCAAGGAAACTTCTCACACCCTTCACGGTTGAAAGGGGAGGCAACTTAGCGATAACATCGACTTTAGCACGGTCTACTTTAAGACCGGCTTTGGAGATCTTGTGTCCTAGCACGATGCCCTCTTTTACCATGAAATGGCATTTTTCCCAATTAAGAACAAGGCGAGTGTCTTCACACCGCTTCAGCATACGTTCTAAATTGGCAAGGCAAGCAGAGAAAGAATCGCCATAAACCGAGAAATCATCCATGAATACTTCCATAGTGTCTTCCACCATGTCATGGAAGATAGCCATCATACACCTTTGGAACGTCCCAGGAGCATTACATAAACCAAAAGGCATGCGTTTGTAAGCAAATGTTCCATAGGGACAAGTGAATGTGGTCTTTTCTTGGTCCTTGGGATCGATGGGAATTTGAAAATACCCGGAGAAACCGTCTAAAAAGCAGTAATCGTCATTACCAGCGAGACGCTCGAGCATTTGATCCATGAAGGGAAGAGGAAAGTGATCTTTTCTCGTGGCATCATTGAGCTTGCGATAATCAATACAAACTCTCCACCCAGTAACGAGACGAGTGGGAATCAACTCGTTGTGTTCATTGGAAACAACGGTTATTCCGCCCTTCTTGGGCACACAATGGACGGGACTTACCCACGGCGAATCCGAAATAGGGTAAATCAAGCCGGCATCAAGAAGTTTGATAACCTCTTGTTTGATGACGTCATGAATGCGAGGATTAACCCTTCTTTGGCTCTGGATTGCGGGTTTAAAGTCATCTTCAATGAGAATCTTGTGAGTACAAAAGTTCGGATCCATTCCGCGGATATCGGAAATTTTCCAAGCAATTGCCTTCTTATGATCTTTAAGCACGGCGATGAGGCGAGATTTTTCTTCTTCTTTCAAGTCCTTCGCGATGATGACAGGTGATTTCTTGTTTTCTTCAAGGAACACGTACTCGAGATGGGGCGGCAACTCCTTAAGTTCTAAATCTTGAGGATTTTCAATGGGAGGCGTTTGCAAAGTCGGAGCATCGATAGCAGTAACCGTGGGAGATGGTGGAGAAAGATTGTCTTCTTTGAGAAGGTTTTCAAAGAAATGCATGTCTTCATCCCAATCGGTGGGAGAATCGTCATTTGCTAAGTTCACATCTCCCATGGTGGCTTCAAGATCTTTCCAAAAGAAATCACTTTCTCCAAATAGAGACAGTGATGAATCAATAGAGGAAACGGTCTCAACATTGGGAAGAGAGGTAGGAATATTTTTACAAGCATCAATAAAGTGTTCTTCACAAGCCTCATCCAGAACGTCAATACAATGAACACTCACGTATGAATAAGGTTGTTTAGACAACTTTCCCATGTTGAAGACGATTTTATCGTCGCCCACTCTCATGATAAGCTCACTGGCTTCAACATCGATGAGAGTGCGACCGGTCCTCAAGAATGGACGACCAACGATCATTGGCACACGAGGGTCCATGTCGTAGTCAACGACAACGAAATCGGCAGGAAAAGTGAATTTGTCGACTCCTACAAAGACGTCTTGGGCTATCCCCACTGGATAAGCAACCGTACGGTTAGCTAATTCCAAAGTCATTTTGGTGGGGACTAGCTCAGGGAGAGATAATTGCTTCCAAACGCTTAGAGGCATTATATTAATACTGGCACCTAGATCGGCTAGGGCCATGCAATTCTCTACTCCCGGGAAGTTACAAGGGATTAAGAAACGACCCGGATCACCAAGCTTGGTTGACAATTTCCTTAAGAGTATTGCAGAGCAATTCTCATTAAGTTGGGTGTTAGCAATATCAAGAAGCTTCTCCTTGTCGCTAAGAAGATCTTTGAACATTTTCGCGTACTTAGGAATATGAGCGAGAGCCTCAGCGAAGGAGATGTTGAAATTCAATTGTTTAAACATTTTAAGAAAGTTCGAAACCTGAATATCATCCTTGCTTTTGAGCTTCTCTTTCCTCAACCTAGATGGATAAGGTATATCAGAAGAAGAGGAAGGCTTTGGGATCGAAGGATCACTCACATCCTTGGGTGGAGGAGGGGTAGAAGTAAGAGGCGGAGAAATTGGGGAAGTAGAAGGAGGAGTAATAGGAGCAGGGGACTCGTTCTCCTTAGTCACAATCACCGGTGGAGGTATAGGAAGCTCGGGTTCCTTGGTACCTTTGCCACTGCGAGTGGTGATTGCTTTCATCTCCCCTCTTAGATTCGTAACGGTGTTACTCGGAAGAGTACCCGAAGAAGAGGGTTGATTACCTTGGAAGAAACTAGCCATCATGTTTTTTAAGTCATTCGTTTGACTATCCAAAGTGTGTCTCATATCAGCTCTCAGATCGTTCCCTTGTTTCACCAGGTCTGCTTTCAAGTTGAGCACTTCCCGCTGCAGATTTCCCACGATTACATCATTAGTCCTCATGTAGGTTTCCACTTCTTGGTGTAAAGCGGTGGGTTGGTTGGGAGGAGCATTGTATGCGGGTGGTTGATAAGCAGATTGCTGGTAAACTTGGTTGTTTCTTTGAGGTGGATTTTGTTGTTTGTGAGGTGGTATGTATGGTCCACGAGATTGTTGTTGTTGTTGAGGAGGGCGGTTGAGGTTTTGTTGTTGGTTTGGGCTGTTAGGAGTAAAACCGGGTGGTGAGAGGTAGTTGTTAGAGCGGTAGCTAAGCAAGTTACGGTCACCTTGAGGACGAGCTTGATAAGCGGGTTGAGGATAGGTACCGTATGCTGCATTCACATTCTCAGAAGGGTAGTCTTGGGTGGCGGTACAAGTGGTGTAAGAGTGAGGACCCCCGCATATTTCACATGGTTGGCTGACAGCATTGACTTGAGCGTTTTTTGCATTGATGCTGTTGGTGTTGCTGGCGGTTTGGGTAGCAAGCGATTCAAGAAGCGCAGTGATTTTGTCAATTCGCTTATCGCTGTCACTAGTACTAGCACTAGCGACATTGGTCCGCACACTCTTGGTTTGCACACGAGACTTATTCTCAATGACATCCCAAGCAGCATTGGAATTTTTAGCCAAAAGATTACCCCCCGAGGCACTGTTTAGTGAATCTTGGTCATTCATGCTTAAACCATTATAAAAAGTGTTAATTTGGTGCACTTTGGTAAAACCATGTTGTGGGCATTTTCTTAAAAGATCTTTGAAACGGTTCCAAGTTTCACTAAAAGACTCATCGTACTTTTGTTCAAAATTAATGATTTCATTCCGCAAAGCGGTAGTACGAGAGGGTGGGAAAAAGTAGTTGATAAATTTGGTCTCCAAATCCGTCCACGTAAGAATACTTTGTGGCGGTTCCTTAGCAAGGCAATGCCGGGCTTGTCCCTCTAAAGAAAAGGGAAAAAGTTGTAAACGGATTACCTCTTGTGGAACACCATTGAATTTGACCGTATTAGTGAGTTGCAAGAATCTCTTGATGTGGTCATGTGGATCGTCAATGGTACGCCCCAAGAATGGTTGAGCAGAGACCATCTGGATAAAGCCGGATTTGAGCTCAAAGTTGTTGGCTGCAAATGAGGGTATGAGAATTGGATCATTGTTACCCTCTACATGTGCTTGCAGAAGTTCAATAATCGGGCGATTATCCGGTAGAGGCTCATTGTTGTTGTTATTATTGTTGTTGAAAGGTGGATTGTTATTGTTATTATTATTGTTTTGAGGTGGGTTATTGTTGTTGTTTTATACACCGGCCATGTCTAAGTCTTCGAGAGGCTCGGGCTCTTGATAAGACGTTGATCGTGTACGCATGCACCTGCAAAAGAACTAACAAGGCAAAAACAAAGAAATATTTTTGGTTTTTATGTTTTTTAATTTTTAGGAGTTTTGAAAATTTTATTTTTTTAGGGTTTTTGAATTTTTTTTATGAAAAAGTAACGTTCACGGTGAACGGATCCCAAAATCCAAGTTCTCACAAAAAACTGTTGATCTTAATGAGAAGAGCCGGCAGCGGCGCCACTTGATACAGATGATTTGCTATGGGTTCTTGATTTAGTTCTCGGTATCCTCTCGAATTGATCACGGCTCTAAGTGGAATGATTTGTTCTTGGTTAATAAAAAGGTGTTGGTTTGTTTATCTATTTTAAACTAATGACAAATAAGTAAGTGTCGAAGAGTAAAATTAAAGCTCTGAAAGATTAAACTAGATTGACAAGTTAAAAGTAAATGCTTGAAAACGTGAAGAAAAGATTAGATGAATACTTTGAAAACTTAATTGAATTAACACTTAAAAACTTGCTAAAACTTTAAAACTTAAAACCTTAAGCTATCGGAATATAATTAAAACTAGTTCATCGGAATCGCATCCCAGATCGGAATGTGCCATCGGAATAATTATCAAAACAATCCATCGGAATACAAAAATGCAAGCTGTCGGAATATGGTCTATCGAAATGCAGTTCTATCGGAATGTTCTAGATCGGAAAGTACGAAATCTAAGCACACCCATCGCAATACTGTTCAGATCGGAATGTTGTACCAGATTGCAATGTTGCTGTCGAGAATTGGGCAGATTTTCGATTCAACAAGGACCTTAAATCCCGTCGGAATGTGCGATCGCAATAAGCGATCGCAATCCAGATCGGAATAAGGGGGAATGACACCCGATCGCAAAGTAAAACCACAAAGGGTTATTGCGATCAAACCAGTGGCCCCGTCGGAATGTGTACAAACCCTACTATTGCGATGGGAGCAATTTTGTTCCGAAATTGGTGGTAACTTAAAAACTCAATAAGCAAAATCAATAAGCTAACTAATCCAAAACTTAAACGACTTAAAAAGCTTAAATTTGACAACTTTTAAAAACGTAAAATCATAAACTTTATAAAAGGAACTTTTGAATGGCTAAAACCTTGATGAAATCCGGAAACAATAAGCCAAAACAAGAAATAAGCTAATAAGCATTAAGAGCCTATAGCTTATACGTGTATGAGCTTAAGAAGAAACAAGAAAGATTAAACTTGATCACGAACTCATTCAATAATCCAAACCGTATGAAACGAAACAATCGGATCAATTGATTAAGGAAATCTAAGAAATGAAGAAAGAGATTAAAGAACTAAAAAGATTAACTTGAATTAGATTAATGAAATCCCAAATACAAAAGCTTAAAACTTGAAATGTAAAAATGAGAAAAGAAAAGTTTAGTGAGAGAAAGTTGAGAACTTTCTCTCTCTAAAACTAGAGAAAATGAAAACTAAAACTAAGACTAACTAAGTGCTCAATTTTTGTGAAGTAAGGTCCTATATATAGGCGTGTGGTATGGGCTTGTGAATGGGCTTTGGTATCGGGCTTCTTTTCTTCTTTCTTCTTTAGTCTTCACGCTTCTTTAAATAAACGTTTCCGACTTTGGATTTTTAGAAGTGTCGGTGAATAATTCCAACTCGTCTTATAATCTTTTGTTTAATAGACTCGAGTTCTTCGACATATATGAATCTTCCATCTTTGGCTCTATTCTTCGATAAATCTTTAAATAGGCACAATGACTTCAAATCTTTTGCATCTCTTGGACAATAGACTTCGTCTTGAGTCTTTTTCCTCGATAAAACCCGTGCAATCTCATGTTTTCTTCAATATTCATCCGGTTGACTCTGAAAACACCAATAAACACAAAAACCACGCATAATTCCCAACAAATGATATTAAATACGTGTTTTGGTCTCGTTTTAACCAGAATTAAGTGGTAAAAGGATGGGTGTTTTCACACCTATCACCCATAAAATAGATAATATTAAAACCGGACGTAGCGGGTAGATTACAAAAGTGAAGTGTTCTACTTGGGGAACACAATATTACGTACAGACCGCGCAACGCCGTAAAAGGACAAATTCTGGCAGACTTCATCGTCGAAAAACCAGAAGAAGGTGATCAGGAGCCAAAACAGGAAGAAGAAGAACAAGACCCATGGATCTTATTCACTGATGGATCATCCTGCACTGATGGATCTGGCGCAGGACTCATACTCACCAATCCTGAAGGAATGGAATTTACATACGCACTGCGTTTTGAATTTACAGCTACAAATAATGAGGCGGAATATGAGGCGCTTATAGCAGGACTAAGAATTGCAGCCCGAATGGGCGTGCGCAATCTCGTAGCAAATGTAGATTCTCGCCTGGTAGCAAACCACATACTTGGTGAATATGAAGCAAATGAGGAAAATATGATACAGTACTTACAGAAAGCCAAGTCATTGATTGAAGGATTCAAGAAGTTCCTAATACGCCAAGTACCTCGAGGGGAGAACAAAAAAGCAGACGCACTCAGCAAGATAGCGTCCACCAACTTTGCACACCTATCAAAGCAGGTCCTGGTAGAGATCCTTAAAGATAAATCCATAAAAGAGCATGAAGTCACATCGGTAGTAGAGGAAGAAGGTCCTACATGGATGACACCGATCGTAGATGATATGAGTGAAATCTTGTTGTTCCTAATCAATCCATAACACAAGATTCTTAGAGAGAGAAAGAAGAGAAAAGTAAAGAGAGAGGGTAGAGAGAGAAGTGGAAGGTTTACACTAAAACTATGTGTTTTATGAAATGAACCAACACCCTCTTTCACATGTGAAAGAGGGTTATATACCCCACGGCTCTAAGGCCTTTGTGGGCTTCATCTTGGGCCGGGCTTGGCTTTGTTTTTGGCTTACGCCCCTAACTTATACAATATTAGCTTAAAGTCCAAGCCCGGTTTTCCCGACTAACCTATTACAATACAAGACCATTTAACGACTGAGATGAACTATTACATTCTTGTTCGACTATATAAAATATAGGGCTAACAATCTCCCCCAATGTATCGGTCATCTTAAAATGCTTAAAAAGTATAAGATGATTGAGTGAATACATTCTTGTAGAGGAGATCTTCCTGCTTTGGTCTTGTATCTTGGTCTTGATCTTGTTTGTAACAGCTTTGTTCCTTCATGCTTTCGTGATCTTTATCTTGAGCCTTTGTCATTTGACTTTGAGTGCTTGAGATCTTCATCTGTACTCCTTGTGACTAAGATGACTTATTACATTCTTACATTCTTAGGTATCTTGATTATCGCCATCTTGTGTTCTTGTGACTTCTGAATCGACATCAGTTGCACAGCTACGCCACCTTCTTGATATGCAGCAACATATATAGACACGGATGAAATGGCTTTGAACATTTCACCCTAACTCGGTAGCGTTTTACCTCCGGTCGGTGAAGACCGTTAAACGGTATTAAATACCGTACCTGTGATCAGGTAGATTCGATTAAGAACCTCCTTGACAGGGTTTCCCGGCGGTAGTAGCCAGTTCTCTTTACTCGACCGTCTCAAAGCAGACTACGAACGTAAAGAGTGAATCATAAGGATAAATTATCCGTCTGATTAGAGTCGTCAATTCAGATTTCCTGGAACAAGTTTGATTCTAAAAGAATCGCACCATTGTTGCTTTCCAGTTTGTCACAAGCTTGATTCATAGAGAATCTTGCGAGTTACCTACCGCAGTGCTGTTTGATGTTGACACTGGAAGGATTTCCATTCGTCACTGTGAACACTAATGAGTGTCACTCTGAATGTTCTGGCAAGATCACATGGATTTTGCGAAGAAACCTGGAATCAAGTTTGAATCAATTAAGAATCCAAACTTAGTTGCTTTCCAGTTCTCACAAGTTTGATTCGTGTAGAATCGCACAAGTTACCTACCATGAGCTTGTTTGATGCTGGCTCAATCAGGATTTCCATCTTCATTGTGAATCGTATCACTCAGATGTTCTGGCAATATCACAAGGATAATGCGTAGGACTCGATTGTGTCATAATGAGATGATAAATTGATCTCGTTTGGCTCTAGACTCAATAAGTGCATTTTTGGTAATCGGAGGCTGGAGCAGACTGTCACCTTTTCAATATTAACTGACTTGGAGTGAGAAAGTCAATAGATACGTGTTGATCTCCGTGACAATGAGACAAGTTTCTTTTGAGAGAAACTCGAATGGCTGGGGAAGGGTTGTGCATCGTATCACTGGGTCCATGACACTTGTCTTCAAAAGATGTGTTAACCCGGTTTCTACCTAAGTTGCACAGAATATTCAACTCCTTCAATGCTTACCAGTACGTCATCATTAGCACCTTGTTGTGATTGTTCTAGTGCTAACTTAAGTAATTGGTCCGCATTCAGCTTCATTTCACTCCATCTTTCCTATGGACAACTATTTCTAGCTATGGAATGTCCTTGGGTAGATCCCTCCGGTTCTGGTTGGATCATAGGACTTAGTTTCCTATCCTAAACCACCTTTTGACTCCATCGTTCCGTCGTGGATAGTAGGTTGTTTTGGGTAAAGATCGTAACCATAAAACCATTGAAAACCATTCAAAGTGCTTGATAAAAATCAAAACTTTTAACACTTGAAAGTTTTACATTTCTGAAAAGCTCCCCCTACACACATGCATCGATATACGAAATAGTTTGGCATGTGAAGGAAAGAGTTGCACTTGAGTCTTTAAGATCACATGTTGCGATATATTACATTTTAATCACATTTTATCCCCTATCTCTAATATAAAAACATCATATTAGAGATACTTATTGATTAAAATATGACAATTTCTGAAAACCGATTTGGGAGAGAAACATGTGTGCACGCATGAATCATGGAACATTTTCAGTCGGGACGCTCCCCCTCAACAATATATGTGTGTCTTGAAACAAAATTTTGACAAAATTTTAGAAAAACGACACCACAAAATATGTTGAGGTACGGAGTTGAGATGCCTTTACCGATAATATATATATGACAGATTTAGTATCATTTTCGGAATGTGTTGGATACATAAAATATGACAATTTTAGAGATGTACCCAACAACATTAAAAGGCTTGATTTTAAAACGCTCCCCCTCAAAAATTTATCAAAATAACATATGACATTTTGAGATAAAACCTATTATGAGGAAGGGAGTGTTTTACACACAATTTTGAAAGATTTAGAAAAACCTTTTGAGAAAGTCTTGAAAAATTGTGTTCAACGATTTTAAAATAATCAGGATAGAAGACTTCTCTTCTATTGCTTAGGGAAAGCGCACTGAAACGTACACTCTCCTTTTGGGTCCGTTTTTCATGAGCTCAAAACTTGGATTGTTTTGTGACTAGCTCATGACCGAGAAAAATAATTTTCCCGTTATGAAGGATAAGTTATCATCCGTGATAAACTTTCCTTAAGTTGAAGTTCGAGTTCTAAGCTGACATTTACTTAGAAATCGTTTTTCATGAACTTAAAAACTTTGAATGTTTTTATGAGAAGCTCATGACCGAGAAATATGAATTTCTCGTTGAGAAGGATAAGTTATCGTCCGAGATAAACTTTCCTTAGTTGAGGTCCGAGTTCTAAGCTGTGATGCGCCTAGAAGTCATTGTGAGAGAATATCAAGCAGCTTCATTTGCCAAAACCTCCAAGTCTTCTGGAGTCATATACTTCATACCAAGACGGCCAACGAGATACGCAAACCTATCTTTCGATAGAGCTTTTGTAAACAAGTCTGCCAGCTGGTACTCAGTTCTGATAAAGTATAATTCCACGATGCCACGTTCCACTTGTTCCTTGATGAAGTGATATCTGACATCGATGTGCTTGGTGCGTGAGTGCTGAACCGGATTGCAAGATATGGCTATGGCCGACTTTGAGTCACAATACATAGGTATTTTATCAAAGTGGAAGCCATAATCCGTGAGTTGAGTTCTCATCCAGAGGACTTGAGCACAACACGCGGATAGAGCCACATATTCTGCTTCAGCTGATGAGAGCGAAGTGCAATCCTGCTTCTTTGACGACCAGCTGACAAGCTTGTCTTCCCCTAGAAATTGTATGCTACTAGAAGTGCTTTTACGACTATCAAGACAACCTGCGTGATCAGAATCTGAAAAATCCGTTAGATGAAAACCGGTTTCCCTCGGATACCAGAGTCCCATGTGAATGGTATTCTTAAGGTACCGAAAGATCCGTTTAACCTCTTTGAGGTGCGTTTGTGTAGGTCTGGCTTGATATCATGCACAATAGCATGTGGCATGATGAATATCAGGCCTGCTGGCTGTAAGGTACATAAGTGACCCGATCATACTGCGATATCGCGTTTGATCTACGGGATATGAGTACAAGTCAGCGTCTAGGGATGTGGTCGACAATGGTGTACCAACGCGAGCACATGAGGTCATACCATGCTTTTTCAGTATCTCTTGAGCATACTTAGCTTGGTTAATGAAGATACCACGTGGGGATTGGTGAATCTGGAGGCCTAAAAAGAATTTTAGCTCCCCCATCATTGACATTTCAAATCTGCTGTGCATTAATTTTTCAAAACGTTTTGAAAGTTTTGGGTTCGTAGAACCATACATAATGTCATCAACATAAACTTGCACCAGCATTATGTCATCCCCATATTTATTAGTAAAGAGAGTAGGATCAATAGAACCTTTGGAGAATCCTTTGGACACCAAGAAGTTTGAAAGTTCTTCGTACCATGCCCTTGGAGCTTGTTTAAGTCCATATACAGCCTTCTTGAGACGATAGACTTTGTCAGGATGATGAGGATCGATGAATCCTTCCGACTGATTCACATACACTTCTTCCTTCAAATGACCGTTGAGAAAAGCAGTTTTAAAGTCCATCTGAAAAACCGTGAAGCCCTTATGTGCAACATAAGCAAGGAATATCCTGACAGCTTCCAAACGAGCAACTGGAGCGAATGATTCATCGAAATCTATGCCTTCTTGTTGACGGTATCCCTTAACCACAAGACGAGATTTGTTTTTGATGATGGTTTGTTCTTCATCCAGTTTGTTTTTCCAGATCCATTTGAAATCTAAAATTGACATTCCATAGGGTCGGTCAACAAGTTCCCAAACATTTAGGCGTTCAAACTGATGAATTTCATCTTGCATTGATTCAATCCACGCATGATCAGTCATGGCTTGTTTGATGTTTGTAGGTACAGTTGAACTCACGGTGAGTGCATACATACACACATCGCCATCGGTTTCGAGTTGTCTATGTGTTCGAACTGGTTTTGAAGGATTTCCAATGACTTGCTCCAATGGATGATCACGTGTCCAATGGTGAGTGGATGGATATGGTTGGTAGAATGTATGCATGTTGGACGGATCAACATGTTGAGTAGAAGACTCTCCGACTTCGTGTACCGGTGTACCGAACGGATTGATAAATTCTTCTTCGTTAGGTTGTGCATTGGCTGCTTGATTGTTGTTTCCTCCTTCAACATTGACGGTTGGTGATGTTGGTTGTATGACAGTTTCTTGAGTTTGTTGAGTATCCACTGGAATTGTCTCTTGAGCAACGGTTGCTGAAGTAGAGGCAGTTGTGTCTTGTTGATTTTGTTCGGGTGCATCAGCAGTATTGACAGCGGAAGGCTTTGACACAACTTGATTGTTTCCATAGTAATATTCATCAAACATTGGATCATATAAATCAACCAACTCATTCATATGTGTCGTATCCGTCGAGTCTGCTGTAGGAGTATTTTGTTGACATTCTTGCACGGGACGTACACTGTTGTGTGTAGGTGCCATTGCTGGACATTGAGGTGCGGGACTTGAGCTGTGGTGATCAAGTACCATTTGTGGCAATTCGTCAAAGTTCACATGAATTGTTTCGACAATGATCTTTGTTCTCTTGTTATAGACCCGATATCCTTTCGACAATGTAGCATACCCCACAAAAATACATGCATCACCTTTTTCTTTCATCTTGTCGAGATTCTCACCGTCTTTAAGGATGTAGCATAAAGATCCAAATACGTGAAAGAATTTTACAGTAGGTTTCCTGCCATTGATGATGTGGTAAGGTGTCTTTTCATGTCTAGGGATGACGAGAGAACGATTCTGAGTATAACAGGCAGTTGCAATTGCTTCAGCCCAGAAGAATAGCGGTAATTTTGAAGCAGAAAGCATTGTTCGAGCAGCCTCAACCAAAGTACGGTTCCGTCTTTCGACAACGCCGTTTTGTTCAGGAGTTCGAGCAATAGACGTTTGATGTTCGATGCCTTCTTCTTGAAAGTAAGATTGCAAGTTCTTGTTCAAAAACTAAGTACCCCTATCCGTTCTTACGGTTAAGACTTGAGCTTGAAGATTACGTTGTTTCATCTTGAGAAAGTTTTTGAGAACCTCTGGTGTTTCATCTTTGGACCTTAAGAAGAAAGTCCATGTGTATCTAGAGTAATCATCAACAATCACTAGAATATACTTTTTCCCGTTAATACTCTCTACACGCATGGGACCACATAAATCCATGTGTAGAAGTTCCAATCGTCCTTTTGAGCTTGGGGTAGTCTTTGATTTGAAAGACTTCCGTTTTGCTTTCCCCAACTCACAAGAAGAACAAAGATGGTCTTTGACGAATTTCAACTTAGGAAGACCGGTCACAATATCATTCTTCGAAAGCAAGTTGATGGTGTCAAAGTTGAGGTGTGACAATCGTTGATGCCATAACCATGCTTGAGATGATGAAGCTTTAGCCATTAAGCAAATCGGATTTGTTGAAGATGTGTCTTGAAGAGTTACTGTGTAGAGATCAGAACCACGAGAACCTGTAAGAAGGTCATTCCCATCGTAGTCTCTAACATAGCAAGTAGATTTCCGAAAAGCCACTTCCAAATCCGCATCACAAAATTGACCAACCGAGAATAAATTGTGATTCAGTCCCTCGACGTAATAAACCCGTTTTATAGTGATATTCCCTTGAACCAAGTCTCCATATCCGAGTATTGGTGCAAATTGATCATTTCCAAACCGTACCGTACCCAGAAACTTCTCCACGAAGTTAATGAGAAGCTTGAGATTGCCCGTCATGTGCTTTGTGCACCCGGAGTCCATTATGAATAGGATGAGTTCGACGAGCTGCAGAAGAATTAGAAGACAATGTAGCATTTGACAAATGGGAGCCCTTGATAGAAACGGGTTCCAAAATAGTAGTGGACCTAGATTCTAAAGGCAAGCTAACATTCATAGACCCAATTAGAATGGGGGTTGTCTTAGGTACCCATTTGTATCCGGGTGGTGTAAATCTTGAATACCCCCGTGTACCCATGTCCTAATCATGTTCTCATAAAGCTTCTTTAACCTGCTTTGTTTACGTAGAGTAGTGGATTCTAACGCACTTAGTTTCTTAAGTGATTGCTCAGTGGATTGGTTCAAAGTTCTTGTGGGTTTACTAGTACTAGTGGGCATACGAATAGGCTTCCTAGTTCTAGTATTCACGCCATTATAATTAAGAGCACAAGCATCATGATTGAAAGTACGAACACATTTGCCACATTCAACACAAACAAATTCAACATTCGAGGTCTTAGCATTTAAATTGTCATTACATGCAGTTACAGACGTTTTATTCTTAGAAAACTTAAAATTCCTACGGTGATCTTCTACTTCATTCTTCTTCCCTTGACTATTGTTAGGCATGACTCTATCTTCAACTCTAGTGCTCTTAAGCTGTGGTCCGCTAACACTAGTAGTGGGATTTACTCCTGTAGAAGAAGACACACGTTGATTAGTTTTCCTAGCATTCTGAGGTAACTGCGTTGTTCCAGTTTGAGTGGACCTAGTGTTCATCTTATACATTCCAGGTGCTATCATATTAGTGCTCTTATCATTTCCTATCTTAGGCAAAGTCTGTGGGGATTGTCCAAAAATAGATGATTTAGGGCATTTAACCGCATTCGGTTGACGAACAGCGGATGGTTTACCCAAAACAGACTTTCCTTTCATTTTCTCAATGAGTTTCTGTAACTCACTTATGGCAATGTCCCTTTCTTTTAGCTGAGCTTTCAAATCTTTTATTTCGAAATCTTTTTCATTTAGTAGACGAAACGAAGAAGCTGACATTTCTTGACACTTTTTATGATTATGAGATTTTTCACCTTTTTGTAAAGCAAGTTCAAGAGAAATGGAGTGTTTCTCAAGTTGAGAAAAACTTTTCGAAAGTTTGTTATATGACTGAATTTGTTTTGAAAGCTCTACTTCAAGATTGCGACATTTCTCGTCCGATTCTGACACTAGACATGCTACATGACAATATTGATCAAGATCGGTATACACACCAAGTATAGCATTCATATGGTCAGCATAAAAATATTCCTTAGAAAGTCGATCAATTTCGTTAGAAAGTTGGTGTTCTTGTGTCTTTAATTTAGTTTGAAGAAAATCAACTTCATTTTCAAGAGATTTAACATAACTTAAATCAGTTAACATTTCCTCAGTGAGAGCTGTATAAAACATTTCCACATTTTTTGAAAGATCATCAATGGTTGGAACAATACATTGTTGAATGACGACTTCTACTTGTGGGTTAGGTTTAATATTCCAAATGGTATCCCTAGAAACTTTTTCATAGTCGACGACACCTTTGTACAAATTTAAAACCCCTTGTTTTATAAACTCAAATTGATGAACACTTTTTCTTTTCTCATCCCATTTACGTTTTTCATCCAAAATTCGCTTTTCTAACAAAATTGATTGCTTTTTGAAACTCCTTTTTAAAGAAACTTTCTTTTGTGGTTCATCACTTGGTGGTGGAACACTATTATACATCTTTTGTTCTTTTGAAAGTTCTTTTTGAGGGACAAACTTAATATGATTGTTAGAATCAGAAAGGTTTATTAAATCACTTAAGTTTGATCGACTTTCTTCTTGTTGACGAATGATTTCGTCGCAGTCAGGGGAAAGCATAAGAGCAAGATTATCAACATAACAACCGATATCATAAAGAGCAGGCTTGGTACTTTGAACTTTCTTGAGATATTCAGGCTTGACAAAACTCGTTTTCATATTTCTATTGAGCATATTCATAGTTTGAATAGACTGACCCGTTTTGTAAACAATGTTGTTTAACGTGTCGACTCTCTTTTCCAAAGCAAGAATTTTTTCAATATCCTTTTCTTCATGAGTTTTATAAAGCTCAGTTTGTTCTTTGTTAACCGACTCTAATTCAGTAATTTGGAGTTTATGTAGCAGCAGTTGTTCTTCAAGTTCTGATATCTTCTATTTTGACATATGAATTTCGTGTGTTACTTCAGAACAATATTGTTCTTTGAGCACCTTACGTTCATATACCAAACCATTGGCTATTGCAACCCGTCGATCAGCTTCTTTTACATAATCACACTCTTTAAGCCTGTCTATCTCCTTGGCTAAGGATGTGTTTGCTTGCTTCAAACGTTTATTAGCATCTTTGTTTACCTCAATTTCATGTTTTAAAGAATCAATTATAGACGCAAGAAAATCACGGTCCTCATCCGAGTCAGTATCCTGAGCAGCATTACCTTCATCATTACACATATGCTGTGAATCCGTAGAGATATTGCTATTCTCCGTGTCCATTACATATGTGTCATTGATGCTTTCGGGTTGCTCAGGATGCCATCGTTCATTAGCAAACACATTATAGTTATCATGTGATGGTACCTTTTCAAGTGGCTCAGAATCATAGATGGGTCCAGTAGTATCATCAGTCACTGGGATCACTTCTTGAATCTTCGCCATGTACACATAATGTGCCTCTAACTCTTGATCATCGGCTTCATCATCAGTGTCATCACGCCAGTCAACTTCATCTGCTGTGAGTGGAATTCCTGCTTCTTCTTTCTTGCACAGCAACATCTTTTCCTTGTGATATCCCGAATCCTTAACCCGTTTTGGCTTCTTACATTCCCTAGCCATGTGCCCAAATCCCTTGCAGTTGAAGCATTGAATCCCAATCTTCTGCACCACTGGAGTGCCTACAATATCTCCAGCCCCAACTTGATTCAGCATCCTCTGATTATCATACCTAACATCACGATCATACCTAGGTGCATGATCAACTTCCTTATATCTAGCATTGGATGATGATCTGAGGTTGTTGTTGGTAGGTTTGTAGATCTTCTTATAAGTTGTGGTGAGTAAAGACATGAGTTCTTCAATCTTCTTGTCCCTTGAAGTTTGTTCATCCTCACTGTCTCCATCTGACTCGGTGTCATACTTTGGAGGTGGAGTGGGGACAATTGCTTTTGCTTTGTGTTTAGCAGCAGCTAGAGGTTTGGTGGATGAGCTTGATGACTTCGAGGAATGATTAGGTGGTTGTTGACGAGGAACGGGTTTTGTTGAAGTAGCAGCCACAAAAGCAATAGAATTAGCAGACCGTTCTGCCTTTTCAGCCCTTAGTTCATTCACTTCATTCTGATGTTGTTTCAAGATATCATAAAGTTTGTGGTAAGATATAGTCTTGATATCCTCCCTTTGTTTGACCAAAGTCACAAACCTTTGCCATTCCGGTTTGAGTTGAAGTAGAAACTGAACATTGGCATGATGATTGGAGATGGTGCACTGATTTCTTACAAGCTCATTCATCATTTTGTAGAATCTCGAGTAATATGAGTCAATGGATTCACCATCTTCAGATGTGAATTTTCCAAACTCCCAAAGTAGATTAGTCTCGAGATCTTGAACATTGATTGACTCACCTTGCTTCAATCGATGAATTGCATTCCACATTTCCATAGCATTAGGACATGCATCAACTGTGGAATAGATATCGTTATCAATTCCAGTGAGTATGAAATTTACAGCATCAGCTTCAGCTTGGAGGAGTTTCTTTTTCTCAGCAGAACATGTGTCAAAATCCTCCATAGCTCGTATAGTTGATGAAGTACCATCCTCTGCCTGTGTTGTAATTGGTTTGAATTCAAAAACTGGAGGTGGGTTCTCAAGGCAGTGACGAAGAGCAGTTCGGTTTTCTTTTCCATCGAGAAATCTGAGAAAACGAGATCTCCATTGAACGTAGCAACCGACAGTGAGCACAGGTGGGTTACCGTTGCCACCTTGTTCCAAACGAATTTGATTAGCAGTTGCAATGTTGATGTTGTTGTTAGACATGGTGAATACTTGTGGATGAATTGCAGATCTTAGTGGATTTGTTGTAATGATGTGTGGTTAAAATTGAAATTCCGAAAATTCAAAATTTTTTTCTCAGTCCGACAATAAATTCCTCAGTCTGACAAAACGGTAAGCCGAAAAATTTTGTATCGCCAAATTTTGAATTTGAGTTAGAAATAGCCAAAAACTAGTGGGGAAAAAATTTGATTTTACCTGACCTAAAAATTTTAACTCTTTTTTTTTAATCTTCGTGTAAACTACGTTCCGAAACTAGTATAGATAGTGGCTAAGTCTAAAAATTACTCAAACAAAATATCCATCAGAATGTTCATCGGAATACATATCGGAATGCCCATCGGAATGTCTGTCGGAATGTTCAGATCGGAATGTCCAGATCGGAATGTCAAATCGGAAAACTCAGATCGGAATGTCCAGATCGGAATGCTCAGATCGCAATGTTCAGATCGGAATGTACTGTCGCAATGTTAGATCGGAATGTGGCTGAGACAAATTGGACAGAGTAACGACTTAAAAAACTCCTTAAACCCGTCGGAATCCCAGATCACAATGCACGATCGGAATGTCCAGATCGGAATAAGTAATGAAATCAAACTATCGCAATGTAGAACCAAACCCTTTCCGATGGAGATGGTTATTGCGATGGAAGCCCACGTTATACTTGTACTTTCCGATGGAGGTTTCTGCTTAAATTTCGGAATGAAGAAAAACAAGAAATTTCGCAACTTTTGATCCAAAAAATTTGTGTTATAGCCAAAACCAAGATACCCAAATCACTACTACTAGTATGTAGATGATATGTATCAAGAAAAGACCATAAAAACACAAAAAGAAAAATGGGACGTGAGATATGGATAAAAAAGGCCACGAAAAATCAAGAACACCACACACGAATCTTCAATCACCTATCCACTATAGGCTCTTGATACCAAATGTTGTTCCTAATCAATCCATAACACAAGATTCTTAGAGAGAGAAAGAGGAGAAAAGTAGAGAGAGAGGGTAGAGAGAGAAGTGGAAGGTTTACACTAAAACTATGTGTTTTATGAAATGAACCAACACCCTCTTTCACATGTGAAAGAGGGTTATATACCCCACGGCTCTAAGGCCTTTGTGGGCTTCATCTTGGGCCGGGCTTGGCTTTGTTTTGGGCTTACGCCCCTAACTTATACAATATTAGCTTAAAATCCAAGCCCGGTTTTCCCGACTAACCTATTACAATACAAGACCATTTAACGACTGAGATGACCTATTACATTCTTGTTCGACTATATAAAATATAGGGCTAACAAATCTCATATCAATTATATCATATTAACCTCTAAAACACAAAGAAAATACCAAGATTTATGGTGATAAAACAAATTACGAGGTATTCTTTGTTGTTTGTGAATTTGTAGGTAAAATGATACGTTTTGGTGCAAACACGGTTTTCAAGGCTCAATTATGAAGAAAAAGACAAAAGAAGGATCAAATTGGACCAAGTCAACAAGTCAAAGGGCTGAAGACGTTTATTCTTGAAGAAGAAGGACTTTAATTAACAAGATTCTAAAGTTTCTACAAGATACAAGTGTAACTTCCAAAGATTGAAAGCACAAGGGTTTAATCTGCCGAGTTTCAAAGCATATTGATCCAAGTCACAAGATTTCAATTAATGAGAGGCCAATGTTTTATTCACATGTCTTGTCCTATATAATATGATGATTAAACAAGAAAGAAAGGTAGAAGATAGATAAATTCTAGAGAGAGAAAGTAGAGAGAGAAAAGAAAGAGAAGTGTGTGAAACTTGGTGAATATTAGATTAAGAGAATGAGAGAAAAATGAACCAACCAACCTCTCGTTACATGCAAGAAGAGGTATTTATAGCCTTTCCTACATGTGGCATAATGGGCTATATGTTAATGGGTCGGGCTTATCTTTTGGGCTTAAGTTACTTATGAATGAACCTTAGCTTAAAGTTAAGCCCGTAAAACACGACTAATCTACTACCTATTACAACGTTCTAAAATACGATACATAATAAACATATGACCGAGCATTCTTGTTTGACTCAATATTGTGAGGCTAACAATCTCCCTCAATGAGAGGTCATTACCCTTTATGAGAGGTCATTACCCTTTGTCATTTGGAGATTTTTAGAGATTACTAATGTCGCCATAAATGAGTCTTGAACGTGTAATAGTAGTCTTGTTCTTTCATGCTGTGATCTTTGAGCCTTTGTCGTTGTCTTTCTACTTTGTCTTTTTTTATCTTGAGATCTTCAAATCATCCTTGACTTGTCTTTGCAATCTTGCGATCTTGTGTCTTCATCCACATACTTATACTATTAATTGTTGAATATGTCTCTAGGCATGAGTATGTAGTTTTGAATCTTTGACTTTGCTGAGTACACCGTAACGCCACCTTCTCGAGACAAAACATAGACACGGACTGAATGGCTTTGACATTCGTTCTAAATCGGTAGCGTTTTACCTCCGGTCGGTGAAGACCGTTATACGATATTAAATACCGTAACTGTGATAGGTAGATTCAATTAAGAATCTCCTTGACAGGGTTTCGCGGCTGTACCAGCCGTTCTCTTTACTCGACCGTCTCAAAGCAAGACTGCGAACATAAAGAGTGTATCAATTGGATAAATATCCGCTTGATTAAAGTCGTCAATTAAAGTTCCTGGAACAAGTGTGATTCATATAGAATCTTACCATTGTTGCTTTCCAGTTGACACAAGCTTGATTCTTAGGAATCTCGTAAGTCACCTACCGTAGCGCTGTTTGAGGATGACGCTAGAAGGATTTCCATTCGTCACTATGAATATTAATGAATATCACTCTGAATGTTCTGGAAAGATCATAAAGATATAACGTAGAAACCTGAAACGAGTTTGAATCAATTCAGAATCAAACCACTGTTGCTTTTCAGTTTTACATATGTTTAATTCGTAAAGAATCTTACATATGACCTACCGCAGTGCTGTTTGATGTTAAAACTGGAAGGATTTCCACTCATCATTGTGAATACTGAGTAGTATCACTCTGAGTGTTCTAGCAATATCGCAAGGATATAGCGTATGACTCTCTTTATCGTCATTCCGTGTGTCCTAATGAGATTTGATTGATCTCTAGGATCTAGACTTGATTTGTGCACTTTTAGTGGTCGGAGGCTGGAGCAGATGCCACCTATTCAATATCAACTATCTCGGAGTAAGAAAGTCAATAAAATTCATGTTGATCTCCGTGACTGATAGGTGTTGAAACACCCATCCTTTTACCACTTATTTCTGGCTAAAACAAGACCAAAACGCGTATTTAATATCATTTGTTTGGAATTATGCGTTGTTTTTGTGTTTATTGTGTTTTCAGAGCCAACTGGATGGATATTGGAGAAAACATGGGATTGCACGGGTTTTATCGAAGAAAAAGACTCAAGACGAAGTCTATTGTCCAAGAGATGCAAAGGATTTGAAGTCAATGGGCCTATTTGAAGATTTATCGAAGAAAAGGACCAATGATGGAAGATTTACATATGTCGAAGGAACTCAAGTCTATTAAACGAAGAAATTAAAAGACGAGTTGAATTTAATCGTCGACAAATCCCGAATCAGAATCGAAAACGTCAACTTTACTGAAAAGACGAGAAGACGAAAAGAGAGAAGAAAGCCCACTCACCAACCAACCACTAGGCCTATATAAAGAATTCCCCTTCACACTTTTTGGGCTAGTTTTGAGTTTCCAGTCTTTTCTTTTCTTTCGTAGGAAGCCAACACCATTAAGGTGTTGGTGATTTTTCATTTTTGTTGAATCCTTAATCTTGTAAGCTTTTAATCTTTCCCTTTGTTTGTTTAACATTGATATTTCAGTATAATCCCTCCATTAATCTTGTTCATCTTCATCTCTTTGATTTAAAGTTTAAAGTTCTTATTTGGTTGATTTTGATCCATAAAAGTAAGTGGGTTTTGTGTTTTTATTGTTTTGATTTGATGTTTATGATTAGTAGATGATTAGTGGTTAAATTGGTTTAAGTTTTGGTTAAAAACTTGGTGGATTTTGGCTAAAAATCGTGTCATTTAAGCTCCCTGTTTCTCGTGTTCTTGAGTTTCCCCAGATTCCGAATGAACACAAATGTTCCGGATGAAGGATCTTAGCTAAAAGTTCCGAATCATTTTATCTTTAAAAGTTCCGAATCAGTTTATCTTCAAAAGTTCCGAATCAGTTTATCTTTAAAAGTTCCGAATCAATGTTTCACTTGAAAGTTCCGAGTCAGTTTATTTGAAAGTTCCGAGTCAGTTCATTTTGAAAAGTTCCGAATCAATTTATTTTTTAAAATTCCGAATCAACTTTTTTTAAAAGTTCGAATGAAGGTTTTAAAAGTTCCGAATCAGATTTTTTAGAAAAAGTTCCGAATCATTTATTTTTTAATGTTCCGAATCAGTGTTTTAGAATATTCTGAATAAAGGATTTTTGATTAAGTATTCCGGATCAGTTTTCTTCCGAATCAACTTTTGTTCCGAATGAACATATGTTCCGAATGAAGGAATATATTCCGAGTGAAGCTTTTGTCCAAACCTTCCGAATGAAGGTTGTATTCCGTATGAAGAGTTTTGGTCAGGTTATTCCGAATGAGCATTAATTATTCCGAATCAAGTAGTTTTCTAGTAAGGGTATTTACTGTTTCTGTTTTTATTGTTTAATTTTAAATTCAAGTTTTATTAATTGCTTTTAATTAATTGCTTTTAGTTTAATTTTATATCCTTGTGCATTTAAACCTTTTTAGTAGAATAGAAAACCAAACTCCTTTTTAGTAACCAAGAACAACTATTCCACTTTAAACCGTGATCAATTCGAGAAGATACCGAGAGACTAAATCGAACCCAAGCAAAATCTCAAGTATCAAATGGCGCCGCTGCCGGCTCTTCTCATAAGGATTAACAGTTTTTTGTGAGAACTTGGATTTTGGGATCCATTCGCCGTGAACGTAACTTTTTCATCATCAAAAATTTTCAAAAATCCTAAAAAATCTAAAATTTTCAAAACTACAAAAAAAAAAAAAATTAAAAAACCATAAAAACCAAAAATATTTCTTGTTTGCTTTGTTAGTTCTTTTGCAGGTGTATGCGCACTCGATCAACGTCTTATCAAGAGCCCGAGACTCTCGATAACTTAGACATGGCCGGTGTACACAACAACAATAACAATCCACCTCAAAACAACAATAATAACAACAACAATGAACCTCTACCGGACAATCGCCCGATGATTGAACTTTTGCAAGCACATGTAGAGGGCAACAACGATCCAATTGTCATACCTGCGATTGCAGCCAATAACTTTGAGCTCAAATCCGGCTTTATTCAGATGGTCTCTGCTCAACCATTCTTGGGGCGTACCATTGATGATCCTCATGACCACATCAAAAGGTTCCCGCAACTCACGAATACGGTCAAATTCAATGGTGTTCCACAAGAGGTAATCCGTTTAAAACTTGTTCCCTTTTCTTTAGAGGGACAAGCCCGTCATTGGCTTGCAAAGGAACCGCCACAAAGTATTTTGACGTGGACGGATTTGGAGACCAAATTCATTAACTACTTTTTCCCACCCTCTCGTACTACCGCTTTGCGGAATGAAATTATTAACTTTGAACAAAAGTACGATGAGTCTTTTAGTGAATCTTGGGACCGTTTTAAAGACCTTTTAAGAAAGTGCCCACAACATGGCTTTACCAAAGTGCACCAAATTAATACTTTTTACAATGGTTTAAGCATGAATGACCAAGATTCACTAAATAGTGCCTCGGGGGGGGGGGGGGGGGGGGGTAATATTTTGGTTAAGAGTTCTAATGCCGCTTGGGATATTATTGAGAATAAGTCTAGAGTGCAAACCAAGAGTGTTCGGACCAATGCCGCTAGTGCTAGTACTAGTGACAACGACAAGAGACTTGACAAAATTACGTCGCTTCTTGAATCGCTTGCTACCCAAACCGCTAGCAACACCAACAACATCAACGCTAAAACGCTCAAGTCAATGCTGTAAGCCAACCATGTGAAATATGCGGGGGTCCTCACTCTTACACCACTTGTACCTCCACCCAAGACTATCCTTCTGAGAATGTTAATGCAGCATACGGTACCTATCCTCTGGCCGCTTATCAAGCTCGTCCTCAAGGTGACCGCAACTTGCTTAGCTACCGCTCAAACAACTTTCTTTCCCCGCCCGGTTTTCCTCCTAACAACCCAAACCAACAACAAAACCTCAATCTCCCTCCTCAACAACAACCTCGTGCACCATACCAACCACCTCAAAGACAACCATATCCACCTCAAAGAAACAACCAAGTTTACCAACAACCTGCTTATCAACCACCCGCCTACAATGCTCCTCCCAACCAACCCACCGCATTACACCAAGATATTGGAACCTACATGAGGACTAATGATGTGATCGTGGACAATCTCCAGCGGGAAGTGCTCAACTTGAAAGCAGACATGGTGAAACAAGGGAACGATCTTCGAGCTGATATGCAAAACACTTTGGCAAGTCAAACGAATGACTTAAGGAACATGATGGCTGGTTTCTTCCAAGGTAATCAATCCTCTTCTTCGGGTACTCTTCCGAGTAACACCGTGGCGAATCCAAGAGGGGAGATGAAAGCAATCACCACTCGCAGTGGCAAAGGTACCAAGGAACCCGAGCTTCCTATACCTCCACCGGTGATTGTAACTAAGGAAAACGAGTCACCTACTCATATTCCTCATCTTGCTACTTCCCCAATTCCTCCACCTCTTACTTCTACCCCTCCTCCACCCAAGGATGTGAGTGATCCTATTATTCCAAAGCCTTCCTCTTCTTCCGATATACCTTATCCCTCAAGGTTGAGGAAAGAGAAGCTCAAAAGCAAGGATGATATTCAGGTTTCGAACTTTCTCAAAATGTTTAAACAATTGAATTTCAACATCTCCTTCGCTGAGGCTCTCGCTCACATGCCTAAATATGCGAAAATGTTCAAAGATCTTCTTAGTGACAAGGAAAAGCTTCTTGATATTGCTAATACCCAACTTAATGAGAATTGCTCCGCGGTTCTCTTAAGGAAATTGCCAACTAAACTTGGTGATCCGGGTCGCTTCTTAATCCCTTGCAACTTCCCGGGAGTAGAGAACTGCATGGCCCTAGCCGATCTAGGTGCCAGTATTAATTTAATGCCTCTAAGCGTTTGGAAGCAATTATCTCTCCCTGAGCTAGTCCCCACCAAAATGACTTTGGAATTAGCTAACCGTACGGTTGCTTATCTAATGGGGATAGCCAAAGACGTTTTTGTAGGAGTCGACAAATTCACTTTTCCAGCCGATTTCGTCGTCGTCGACTACGAGATGGACCCTCGTGTTCCATTAATCGTGGGACGTCCATTCCTGAGGACCGGTCGCACTCTCATCGATGTTGAAGCCGGTGAGCTTATCATGAGAGTTGGTGACGATCAAATTGTCTTTAACATGGGAAAGCTTTCTACACAGCCTTATTCATACGAGAGTGTTAATTGTATCGACATTCTTGATGAGGCTTGTGAAGAACACTTCAAAGATGCTTGTAAAAGTATTCCTACTTCTCCTCCCAATGTTGAGACCGTTTCCTCTATTGATTCATCACTTACTCTATTTGGAGAAAGTGATTTCCTTAGGAAAGATTTTGAAGCAACCATGGGAGATGTGAAAGTAGAATATGACGATTCTCCCACCGATTGGGATGAAGACATTCATCTCATTGAGAAACATCTCAAAGAGGACCATATTTCTCCACCATCTCCCAAGGCTATTGCTATCGATGCACCGACTTTGAATACGCCTCACATCGTAAATTCTCCGGATTTAGAACTTAAGGAGTTACCGTCCCATCTCGAGTACGTGTTCCTTGAAGACAAGAAGAGGTCGCCCGTCATCATTGCTAAGGACTTGAAAGAAGAAGAGAAATCTCGCCTCATCGCCGTGCTTAAAGATCATAAGAAGGCAATTGCTTGGAAAATTTCCGATATCCGCGGAATTGATCCAAACTTTTGTACTCACAAGATTCTCATGGAAGATGACTTTAAACCTGCAATCCAGAGCCAAAGAAGGGTTAATCCTCGAATTCATGACGTCATCAAGCAAGAGGTTATCAAACTTCTTGATGCCGGCTTGATTTACCCTATTTCGGATTCGCTATGGGTAAGTCCTGTCCATTGTGTGCACAAGAAGGACGGAATAACCGTTGTTCCCAATGAACACAACGAGTTGATTCCTACTCGTATCGTTACTGGGTGGAGAGTTTGTATCGACTACCGCAAACTCAATGATGCCACGAGAAAAGATCATTTTCCTCTTCCTTTCATGGATCAAATGCTCGAGCGTCTAGCGGGTAATGAATATTACTGCTTCTTAGACGGTTTCTCCGGGTATTTTCAAATTCCCATCGATCCCAAAGACCAAGAAAAGACCACATTCACTTGTCCCTATGGAACATTTGCTTACAAACGCATGCCTTTCGGTTTATGCAATGCTCCTGGTACGTTCCAAAGGTGTATGATGGCTATCTTCCATGACATGGTTGAAGAAACTATGGAAGTATTCATGGATGATTTCTCGGTTTATGGCGATTCTTTCTCTGCTTGCCTTGCCAATTTAGAACGTATGCTTAAGCGGTGTGAAGACACTCGCCTTGTTCTAAATTGGGAAAAATGCCATTTCATGGTAAAAGAGGGCATCGTGCTAGGACACAAAATCTCCAAAGCCGGTCTGGAAGTGGACCGTGCTAAAGTCGATGTTATTGTTAAATTGCCTCCACCTTCAACCGTGAAGGGTGTGAGAAGTTTTCTTGGTCATGCGGGCTTCTACCGTCGCTTTATCAAAGATTTTTCTAAAATCGCTCGCCCGATGACCCACCTCTTGGAAAAAGATACTCCTTTTATCTTTTCCAACGAGTGTATTGAAGCCTTCAACCTTCTTAAGGATAAGCTAACTAAGGCACCGGTCTTGGTTACCCCTAATTGGGAGCTTCCCTTTGAGTTGATGTGCGATGCTAGCGACTTTTCTATTGGAGCGGTTTTGGGCCAAAGAGTGAACAAACACTTCCAACCAATCTACTATGCTAGCAAGACAATGACGGGGGCTCAATTGCATTACACGACAACCTAAAAAGAGCTTTTAGCTGTTGTCTATGCCTTTGAAAAGTTCCGCCCCTATCTTGTCCTTTCTACCACAATCGTTTATACCGATCATTCCGCGTTGAAGTACTTGTTAACTAAACAATATTCCAAACCAAGACTTCTTCGCTGGGTTTTGCTACTTCAAGAATTTAAAATCGAAATTCGTGATAAGAAGGGAGCTGAAAACCTAGCCGCGGATCATCTCAGTAGACTTGAGGATCCTTATCAAGGGGATAATACGAACAAAGAGATCAATGACTCTTTTCCCCTGGAGACCTTAATGTCTATCAATTCGAATCAAGATGAGACCCCGTGGTTTGCGGACATTACAAACTACTTGGCGGGTGGAATTCTCATTGACGGGTTAACATCCCAGCAAAAGAAAAAGTTCTTCAAAGACATTAAGACTTACTTTTGGGATGACCCGTATCTATTCAGACAATGTGCTGATTTGATTATTCGCTGATGTGTTGATGGACCGGCAGCTTTTGACATTCTCGAAGCTTGCCACAAAGGACCCACCGGTGGTCACTTTGGTCCCAACTACACCGCCAAAAAAGTGTTTGACTCGGGATTTTATTGGCCCACCATTTATCGTGATGCTCACGAGATGGTTAAACATTGTGATGCTTGCCAAAAACAAGGCAAGATCACACATAAAGATGAGATGCCTCAAAATTTCATACAAGAATGTGAAATCTTTGATGTTTGGGGTATTGACTTTATGGGCCATTCCCTTCATCTAAAGGAAACAAATACATCCTTGTTGCCGTTTACTACGTTTCTAAATGGGTTGAAGCTAAAGCTTTACCCACTAATGACACAAGGGTGGTTTGTAACTTTTTGAAATCGCTATTCGCTAGATTCGGTGTGCCTCGTGCCATTATTAGTGATCGCGGGACTCATTTTTGCAATGATAAATTTTCACGAGTCATGGCTAAGTATGGTGTAAATCATCGTCTTTCCACCGCATACCACCCACAAACTAATGGCCAGGCTGAAATATCTAACCGAGGATTAAAGCGAAATCTTGAACGAACCGTGGGAGAGCATCGTGCCTCATGGGCCGATAAACTTGATGATGCTCTGTGGGCTTTTCGTACCGCTTACAAGACTCCGATTGGTTGTACACCATATCGTCTCGTGTACGGGAAAGCGTGCCACCTCCCCATTGAGTTGGAGCACAAGGCTTACTGGGCCTTGAAGTGGGCTAATTTCGATATTAACAAAGCCGGTGACCTACGCAAGATCCAACTCAATGAGCTGAATGAACTCCGGAATGAGGCTTATGAAAATTCTTTGATCTATAAAGGAAGGACTAAGCTCATTCACGACTCTAAGATTAAAAACCGAGAGTTCCAAGTTGGAGACAAAGTTTTACTCTTTAACTCTCGGTTGAAAATCTTTTCGGGCAAGCTGAAATCTCGTTGGTCCGGACCATTCACCATTGCCCAAATTTTTCCTTATGGTACTCTCGAGCTCGCTCAACCTAATGGACCTAATTTTAAGGTGAATGACCAACGAGTGAAGTTGTACTTTGGTGAGGACATCTCTCCTGAGATGATTCCATCCCTCACCACGTTTCCCATGAACTAATTTTGGGTCGAGTCAGGCTCGTGACTCGGTTATAAAAAACAAACGCTCCTCGGGAGGCAGCCCGAGTATCTATCCTTTTCCGTTTTAACCTCCTAAGTGTAGGGGGACCTCTATAGGTTGTTTGTGTTTGTGTGGTGATGTGATTACATGGATGAATGCACTTTTAGAACCTTTGAAGAACCATGCTCCCGTGTTATCCGAAATCCGGTTCTATCTCTCAACTATCGTGATTCAATTTTCTTCATACTCACATTTGAAATTGATCACTTTAGTCGTCTCTTCCTTAACTTGATTTAACCAACGTGCACAATGTCATAAGTGTAGGGGAGACTTTTCCCACATGCTTAAACATTGAGGACAATGTTTATCTTAAGTGTAGGGCGGACTTCTATCGAAGTTTTAAGTGGACTTTTCCATTAAAATGCCTTCATTTAACCGGAAAATCATTTTTTTCAGCATTTTTCAAATTTCTAATTAACTTTGGCCATATAGTCGTAATTTTTAAATTTTTATCGTTGCTTTCATATGTATATATCCCACAATAAAGTCAAAAATATTAATAAAGTGGTGTAGCTATTTTGTAGTCTTTGGCATATTAGGCCCGTTGCGATTATCTTGACTCAACCCGAATAGACTTATCCAAGTTTATTCTAGCAACTATCCTTAACCATGTAGACCTTAATTGGTTTATTAGGCTAAGCATCCACGAGTCTCATTACTTGGAATTTTAAATTGTGGAGAACGAGAAATGATAGAGTCAATTATAAGTCGGTATTCTTGCACAAGCTCACTTGGTGTGATTATTTGCCTATTCTCCAATCACTTGCTAATAATTTATCTGCAATAAGTAAGGTCATACGATTTGAAAAGTTACTTAGCTTCTAGCCCAAGATCGTTTAAAAGTTGCTCGGTAATGATAAGAGTTCATAGCCAAGGCATAACTTATGAAGCGGGGCGCGAAGATTGGCGAGTCCGAAAAGGCCCTAACAAGGCATGAGGATTCAATCTTATTGCTACAGATCCAAGGTGATGTGAAAAGCATTATTCCCAAAATCAATATGAAGGATCAAGACTCACGACGAAAAGCAATCAACTCCCATAAAGATCATGGAGAAGTCTATCCGAAAAGACCCTAACAAGGTATGAGGATAAATAGATCCAAGTCCGAAAAGGAGGCGGATCGTTGTATCTCAAAATCCCAATTAGCGACTGAAGAAATAATGATGAAGTCATGGTCAACAAAATTGTAGTACCCCTCAAAAGTCTCCAAGTGAAGAAACTCTATTACGAAGAGAAGACCATTATCTCAAGAATGTCTCTCAAGATATGAAGTATGAAGTACATGCCAAATATCGGCCCGAGAAAGGTCTCAAATTGTGAAGCGAGTTATGCCAAGATATGAACTTTTTGATATCCCGAGAAGCAGTTTTAAGAGATTTTGTCCTTTAGCTAACTATTAATCAAATCGTCCTACTTTACTTTCAGCCTAAATAAACTATCGCAATAAGTCCAAAAATGCATCTTCATGATCATTCTAAGACAAAAATAAAATATAAGAGATACACCTAGGAATAAGGGAGTTTAAGCATATAATTAAGCCATGTGTGTAAGTGTTTGATTTGCTAACTTATAATAACAATGATCTCGTTTTTAAGCTTAGTTTGGGGAACGTGAAACTTGAGGGTGATAAATTTTCGCAGCACCGAAGCCCTAATGTAAGTCATTGATCTCTTTGCAAGTTATTTCCATGTGGCTATTTTCTAGTGAAAATGGTTTTCTATCCTTTTGTTTCCTTTAAAGTTTTAATTTCTCTTAGTACTCTAAATTTTGTTTCATTAGTATGTCAATAAGGCCAAGGTTGATTGATTATGAGAAAAGTGTAAACTTGCTTTATCACTAAGCATTGCATGAGGGCATGGCAATGGTTAAGTATAGGGGATTTGATAGGTGTGAAAACACCCATCCTTTTACCACTTATTTCTGGCTAAAACGAGACCAAAACGCGTATTTAATATCATTTGTTTGGAATTATCCGTGGTTTTTGTGTTTATTGTGTTTTCAGAGCCAACCGGATGTTGATCCCAAACTTAGATCGATTAGCTTTGTGTATACGAGATTAGATCAAGTATAACACGTAGAGAAACCTTTGTTATATGCTTTGTGAATCTAAGTATTATGCGGAATTTAATACTTAAACAAGAACACAAGATGTAAACAAAACTTTCACTTTGATTATGAATGTCGAACTTGCTTACAAAACTTTCACTTTGATTATTATGAATGTCGAACTTGCTTGACAAAAAGGGGAAGAAAATACATGCTACACTTGAGGGGAAGCAATTTGAAGATCATGTACAACTTACAAGAGATACACATAGAAGTTTTGCCACTATCAACTAGGGGAAGATTGTTGGGTCAAAAAGTTGATGTGGCAGAAACTCAAAAACGAAGAAAACGTGAAGTTATTGTCTAAGCGTTGTCAAGACTAATTTGGGCGTTGACAAGAGTTAATTAGGCGTTGATAGCTCAAGAGTTGTCATGTACAATCTAAGCATTGTTACATGCAATTCAAGCATTGACAAAACGTAGACAAAGAAGCTTATGGAAGCTTCTATTTAGATAAACATGCAAAAGATATTCTGCATAAGTTTATTTAAATAGAAGATTTACTTGTTTATTCATCATTATCTCTTGTAAACCCTAATCCTTACACTATAAAAGGAACCAAGGGTCATAGGTTTTATTCAATCAATTCATTCACAATGTAAACCTAAAGTGTGTGTCGCACTAGACGTGGGATTCAATGTATACACGTCTAGTGGATGTTTGTTATTAATATAATGAACATCCCTATTGTTTTAATTCATGTTATTCGTGCCTAAACACCTTGTTAATGTGTCGTGTTCTAATTCCGCTTTGATTGTTAAATCATATGAGCATGATGCATTCCTAGTAGCTTCAAAGATCCGGAAACCAAGGTTTCCACAATATTATTGTTCATTTTGATCCCATTCAAATTAACATTATATATGTCCTTATGCCTAGGTGTTCTATACTCAATATATTTCTCATCAGGGATCTTAAAATCCTTGCTTAACACCAAACACTCAGTATCAGTAAAAAGAACTTTATTTTTGTTATCACAAACTTGTGATACACTAAACAGGTTGTAATCAAGTTCTTTTACCAGGAAGACGTTCTCAAAACGCAGATTCTTGGTGAGAAGGGTTCCTTTGCCTGTGATAGTACCATATCCGCCTCCAAAGTATACCTTATCACCATCTTTAATAGGAGTGAAGTTCGTCAGATAGTCTTCCTTCCCTGTCATGTGCCTGTAGCATCCACTATCCCAATATCCATAATCATTGATCTGTCTTTGAACGCCCTGCACATAAAGAAAACAAATTAGTTTTCTTTGGGAACCTAAGTCTTAAAAGACTTGGATTCATCTGGTTGTTCAATAAGAACAGACTTAGTTCTCACAACAACCCCATTCTCATCCTTCTTAGGATGAAATACCCAGTTAACCCCAATAGGTTTTGTAATGACTTTTGAAATGTAATTAAATCTATTGCAGGTCATTGAAATCCCATTATCATTAGGGTTTTGATCTTTCTTGGGTCTCCATGTTAAGCTTGAAGACGCTTTAGACCCCTTACCTTGTGGTTGCAAATATTTAGGTCTGGTCACGTTTCTGTCAGCGTTAGAATTTGTCCTGTCAACGCTGAATTTACCCTTGTCAGCGTTGAACCTAGGGTTTGCTACAGAAACCCATTGCCTATTTGACCAGGTGTTTGTCTTTTGAAATGGTCTTTGTCCATGAGTATTAGACCCTCTAGTAAAGAATGGGGCAGGTCTAATCACTTGTGGACTTTGCTGCACACAAGGTTTGGGTCTGACAACGTTTGACTTCCTAACAACGTTGACTTTGTTCCTGTCAGCGCTGAAATTGTTCCTGTCAGCGCTGGCTTTGGGAGCGTTGACACACTTGTATGCCAAGTGTAAAAGGCTACCACATGTGTAACAAGCTTTTCTAGACACAACCTTAGGTCTAGAAGAGAAGAAGCCTGTTCCATGATTGCTAACTTGGCTCTTGGGAGACCTAGTATTCCTATACATCTCTGCATATTTAATGGTAGGTCTTCTAACAGTGTTTGAGCCTAGGTCAACAGCTTTACCAGTGATTGGGTTAGTAACCTTAATGGGTGGTGACTCATTAGGACTTTCACATAGCTAGCCACCCTTGACAAATAAAGTAGGGTTAGCCTTCTTCCACTCATTCAGGTCAGTCAACTTTTGTTGATACTCTTCAACTGGAGTGACAACTCTTGGTGGAGGAATGAATTCCTCCTCTTAGAGCTCTGGCAAACCAGTCCAAGATAAGTCCCTTTGTTGGACACCATAGAAGTCACCAGCTGATGGTGGAACCCAAGAGTAATCATTCATCTCAATCCCAGTCATGTCCTTAGGATCCCTTTGTTTAGCTACACAGTCTCCTAGGGTTTGGGTGGCTCTATCAAATCTTTGAATTTTGAGGCCAACATTATCTTTATTCTTAATGGCCTCATCTAACTTAGCCTGTAACTCACCATTAACCCTTTCCATGATGTTTCTAATATCCATACTAGTCTCCAACTCATGTTTTAAGATATTAATTTTATCTTTTAAATCAAATTCCATTTTCTTGTATTCAGAAACGATTTTCTCAGTTTCAGTAAGAGCTAGTTGGTAATTAGACAATTTACATCTTTCAGTACTCATATCATCTTTTAATCTTAACACCTCATTGTTAAGTCTTTCAGTATTTAACCTACAACCTTTGCTACAAAAAGCGTCATCATATACCTCATTATCAGATGAAGAGGAGGAGTGTGCCATGAGAGCATATTCAACATGCTCTTCTTCTTCAATATCAGCAACCAAAGCTTTATCCTCTTCAACATTCTTAGCCAGATAGCTTTAATCCCATCCCATGCCATCAATTCCTTGAACTGCAACCATAGCTTTGGAATCCTGAGCTTTAACAACCTGACTTGAGGGTTTACCAGCATCAGATCTTCTAGGAGATCTGCATTCCCTCATGAAGTGCCCCATACGATGGCAGTTGTAGCATTCAACTTTGGATTTGTCAAATCCAGCTGTGTCTTTAGCATTGAAGGTCATTTTCTTCTTAAACCTTCTGTTCCACCTGTTTGCTCTTATACTAGCAAGAGCCATGTTCCACTTGATGTCCATCTCTTCCAAGTGCTCATCACTTATCTACTCAAGGTCCTCATATGTAATCACTGAACCATTGGGCAGAGAAGCAATGTAAGCACAAACAGTATCCAAATCCAAACCAGCAGGTTTAACTCTTGGGGAGTCATTCTTGAATGTGTCAGCGTCTGAATAGGAGACGTTGATAGGACTTGTTCCAGCGCTGACATATGATGATCCAATAACTGGATGCATATAAGAGTCCTTCTGATTGAATTGACCTTCACTATGAGAGAAGAAGGCCATGTTGCTGTTGGTAGATTTGCTTCCATGTTCTAAAAGAGTTTCATCTTCCAACAGCCTTAGTTTGTTGTAGATGTCATCAAACGAGGAGCTCTTGTAAGTATTGTTGGCAAGAATAGATCTTGCCTCAATCTTCCATGCCTCACCAAGACTTTTAAGAAAGGTAGCATTGATGTCAACATCACCAACTTGTGTCCCTATGAAGGACAACTTGCTTGTAATGTCAAGCAATCTGCTTCTCACACTACTCAGTTTCTCATTGGGTTGAGATTTGAAGACAACATAATCATGCAGAAGTTGCTTTTTCTTTTCTTCCTTAGTGTCTGCATTGCCACCATATGCAACTTCAAGAGCTTCCCAAAGTTCCTTAGCAGATTCATAGCCTCTATATTTATGCTGGTTTTCTTGTCCCAAAGAGACTTTTAGAATATTTAGGGCTTTCATGTCAACCCTTTTCTTTGCTATGTCATCAGCAGCCACAACTCTACCATCTCCAGGTTTTTCTCTCTTATCCTCTTCAGAACATCCAGCAACAACTGATCTTTGAGCAATGACATCAAGAATCTTTTGAGCCTTATTGAATGTGTTTCCATATTCAATAATCTTCCAGAGTGTGTAGTCATAGATCCCCAGATATTGTTCAAAGTTGAACTTCCACAAGTCAAAGTTGGTTGCATCAAGCATGGGAATCTTGATGTTTGGTAAGGTTGAGGAAGAGGAGGTTATTGCTTCAGACATGATGTTGTTAGGGTTTCTGAGAAAATTAGGGTTTTGGTGATTTTTTTAGGGTTCTGGTGTTCTTTAAGATCAAAAGTTCCTCAACAAGCTCTGATACCACTTGTTGATCCCAAACTTAGATCGATTAGCTTTGTGTATACAAGATTAGATCAAGTAATACACGTAGAGAAACCTTTGTATATGTTTGTAAATCTAAGTGTTATGCGGAATTTAACACTTAAACAAGAACACACAATGATATAAACAAACTTTCACTTTGATTATCAATATCAAACTTGCTTACAATGAAAGTAGTTTACGAATGAAAACTTATATGAAACTTATATCAAACATTAACCTAAAGGTCTTCTTTTATAGACATAAGAAGCCTTGTACAATAATCTACGTATCAGCTATTCTAGGTAAAGATAAATATAGAAAATACATTGTTGTTCCTATCTTTACTAGAAGTAATCTAGAATATAATACACGCGTAGAATATATCTTCCATCAGTGCTTGTCTTCAATGTATCAACGCTTGACTTTATCTTGTCAACGCTTGGTCTGTCAGCGCTTGTTTTGTTCTTGTCAACGCTTGGTTTACTCTTGTCAGTGCTCAAGTGATCTGGCCTTAATTTATTCCCAACACTTAGTATCCGCCTGATGCAATAAAAGGAACACTTGTGAGAGATTTGAGAGTATTACCTTATCACCTTTGGAAGAACATATGGGCAACCATTTTGGAGAACAACACCTCACTCTTTTCACCATTGCTTGGGAAGTTAGTTGTTGAAATGTGTTATAAGTGGGATGGTAATTATGTATTTGATCTGGGGGATATTTATGAAGTTTTGATAATTGAAAACTTCCTTTACCTCATCATGGAGATTTTCTTACAAAGGGTAAAATTTTTACTCTCCATGATAGGTTTTAGACACTTTTAAGTGTTGGATGAGTCGAGCTAGAGACTCCATAAATCAAGCTTGAATAACTAGGTTTAGAGTTTTTAGACTTAGAGTGTGGTAGGTTAGAAATAAGGATATAGAGTTGATGAGAAGTGTAGGGGAGACCTTCCTTTTGTCTTCATGTTGTTTGTAGGGTTGCTCACTCATCATGTGCTTTAGAGCTTATGGAGGAGGCCATTGTATCCGGTTCACTTTGTTACTATTGTGATTTTTCATAGACACATTGTGCTTAAAAATGAATTCACTATAGTTGATCTTTCCTTAGCTTGGGTTAAGCAAAGTCTATTCATTGTCATAAGTGTAGGGGAAGTTTATGTTGTCCCATATATTTGTGATGATTAAGCAAGGAAGAAAAAAAGAAAATAGATGAAGAAGATGAATTCTAGAGAGAGAAAGTAGTAAGAGAAAGTAGAGAGAGAGAGATGATTAACTTTGGAAATATTAGATTTAGAAGTGAGAAAAATGAACAACCAACCCTCCTAACATGCTAGGAGGGTAGTATATATAGTCCACCCACATGCGGGCTTTAATGGACTATATATTGGGTCGGGCTTGTCTTTTGGACTTTAATTAGTTTAAATCCAAGCCCGTAAAACACGACTAATTAACTACTTAATACAACGTTCTAACTAATGTTACAATAATAACCTATGACCGAGCATTCTTGTTTGACTCAATATTTTGAGGCTAACAGTTTATACTTCCATGCTCTTAGACATTGAGGAAAATGTTTAGCTTAAGTGTAGGGGAGTCTTCTATCGAAGTGACCTTACCTAGACTTTGTCATTGACCTTCATGATAACTTGGAAAATTATTTTTTCAAACATTTTTCAAATTTTTTATCTACTTTGGCCACCAAAAATATGCAGTCATAATTTTTGCATTAATCATTTTTCATTTGCATAGCACATTTGCGTTGTATATATTTTCTTTTATTTTTCATCAAAAATATAAAAAAAATATATAATAAAGGATATGGTTTAACAAATTTAGACTTCTTTGACATATTAGGCCCGCCATGGATACTTTAACTCAACCCGAGTTTGCTTATCCAAGCTTTCTCTAGCTAGTATCCTTAACCATGAAGTCCTTCATTGGTCTATTAGGCTAAGCATCCACGACTCTCATTATTTGAGACTTTAAATTTGTGGAGAATGAGAGATGATAGAGTTGAAGCAAGTATAAAAGGGCTAGATAAACTTCATGATAATTACTTGTGGCTAAACCCTTCTCTTTCTTTGCCTCTATTTTCTTCGCATGTATATATGTTAATAAATAATCAAGAACGGTTTTAATCGGTTTGTAGTCTCTTATGCATTTTTTAGTAATCATTCATGATTGGTATAAGTACGTCTTAAGATTCTAAGTTAGAACGTTATATGTGTACTAGACTTATGTCATGCTTAATACTTAGCGGATGTTTTTCCTTTTATTCTTTTCAACTTTCTTTGTGAGGAATAAAGAAAAATAATAGCGGCTTACAAACAAAAAATGAGTGGCTAGAAAAAAAAGAGAAAAAGAAAGAAAAGAAAAAAAAATTATACAAGACTCCCAAGAGGGGCAGTGAAGTGTTAATTATAGTGACTATTAAATTCTAATATTACCTTGACGGGTTGCGGGGATTTGATAGTTGCTCCAATCCAATATTACCTTGACGGGTTGCGGGATTGAAGATCCAAAGTCTCAAAAAGGCGGCAGATGTAAATTATTGCGTGATTTTTATTTTTCTTTCCTTAGCGAGTGTGTAGCTACTTATTAATGCATGACATGAGGATTTTACAGATAAGGCGAATGACTTATTATTTTTGAGTCGGACTTATATTAATTTTGAGCGGTTTTTCGAGTAATGGATGAGAGGATTACTTAGGATTAAAACCGTGCTTCCTTATTTTTGGATTTTACATTTCTTATATTTCACGCTTTAAATAATGACAAATTCGCCAAAAGCAATTTGCTCAAATAATAACCAGTTCCACATTTAATTGTCAGGAATAAGTTGATGCCCTTTTTACTTGTGAATACAATGATCCCATTTTTAAGCTTTGTATGGGGAAAGTGAAACTTGAGGGTGATGAGTGTTCATGGTACCAAAAGCCCTAATCTAAGTCATTGATTTATTTATGAGTTTTCCATCAAAACCATTTCAAGAAAATCCAAAAAATATATAAATAGAATTGTTCTTCTTTGCATTGCTTTGTAAAAAATCAAAATCATGCATCATATAGAGTAGAGTAGTGTAAATACATTCCATATTGGCCAAGGTGGGTTAATTATAAGAAAAATGTAAATTTGAGCTTTAAAAGATAGCATTGCATGAGGTCATGGCAATGTTCAAGTGTAGGGGATTTGATATGAGCAAAATCTCATATCAATAAGTCAACAAATCATCCTAAAACACATAGAAAATACCTAACTTTTGTGCTATAAAGCAGTATTATGTGGTATGTTTTGTGTTTGTGCTTAAATAGGTAACGAGGATACAATTTCAAGCAAATAAGGGAAATCAAGCTCATTTATGAAGAAAAAGACAAGAGAAGGATCAAAGATGACAAGCCATTTAAAGATGAAGGACCTATCTTGACAATATTCAAAAGTTAAAGGACTTAAATGCAAAGTTCGAAAAAGTCAAGATTAAAGTCAAACTTGGTCAACCTTCAAGTCAACTATGTCAAGGGACTTAAATAATCAAGAATACAAGTCAAAGGACCTAATTTGCCAAAGGAATGAAGAAAGGAGCTAAAATGAATAATCTGCCAAAGAGAGGGACTGAAAATGTCAACTTTACACATATTTTGGGTTCAATCCGTGTGAAGGCTTGTTCAACCAATCATAATGCAAGAAAGAAGGGTGGTGGATCACCACGTCACAAGCCAGCTGGCCACTAACTCGAATTTTGATTTAATAAACAAATCGAATGGTAGGCGCATTTATTTCCTTTTGACAATCAAATTGCAACAACCAATAATCATTTTATCTAAAAACGGATAATGATCCGTGTGTGAAGCCATAACCCAATCAAATCTTGCCACGTTTCATCTTCAACAAACAACGAACCCAGAATCAACAAGGAGCTACACTGCATTTCAGGACAAACTTTCTACATGAAAATTACTCGCAATTCAACAAGGAATCCAACCCTTATGATCAATTAGACTGAAATCAACAAGATCAAAAAACCCTTTGGTGTTCTTCAAGACAAATCTGCAATTAACCAGAAGAAGCCACCTGGCACTCTCTCATTGGATGAGACACGTCATACTCCCCAACAACTCATCATTTCAACTTTATAAATAGTAGTTAGACACCTCATTTGTAACTGTGTAGTAAAAGTGTGAAAAATACACACTTGTAATTTCTCTCTCATTTCTAGTTAATCTTTTAGTTAGTTAGCTTCTCTTAAGTGTTTGACACACACTTGAGAGGTAGTTATTCAGTTAGCTTTTGTAACCTACTTTCCCTCCAAATAAATAAAACACAAAAATATTCAGTTCATACTCTTATCTTCATCTACTTTACTCAATTCTTCATTCCTGTTGGTGCATTGTGATTTCATTGATCATAACTGATCAATGAAGTGTGTTTGAGTTGTTTTGGAGCTTATTCAATTTGATTCAGCAAGTTCAGTTCATATCCATACCTGAGTAGCAGTTTTGAAGCAGAATGAGTTGATTAATTCAGATATAGCTTTTGGAGGTGAATTGGTTGTTGATTATAGTTGAATTGGTTTGAAGGAAGTAGTTATAGCGAGTTCAGCACTCCTCTACTCCATCAAAGGAGGCTTCTTGCTAAAAGGTATAAAAATCATGTTTTTGGTTCCCCTGAAATGTTTTGCATGCTATATTCCTAGATTAGCTATTACTTGATGAACTGATAATGTGTTTAGTTTGATTCTAGTGTAATTGTGATAGCTTGATAGTATTTGAGTGTTATTGTAGCTTTAATCTTAGTCTACTAGTTTTCAGTTTTGATTTTCATCAATATTCAGTAATTAATATCATTTTGTGAGTAAGTGTGTTTGCAAGCTTATTTTCAGTCCTATGACATCTCATTTCACATCATAAACAAGTTCTTACTAGAATCCACATTTGTCTTACACTTGTGCTCAGATTTCATTTGCAAAAAGTTCATAACAGCTTTTTAAAGCAATGTTTGGAATTAATGGTTTTTGGTGGTTAGAGTTTGTTTACTGGTAGATTTGTACTCATTTACATCTAGTAGACTTGTGTAATCACTCTTAGTTCATTTTGTAGTCAAAAACTTAGTCAAAAAGGCAAATGGTTGTAAAAAGTATGGGTCAAGTATATTGAGTATGTTCATCAGTCAAAACTAGTGAAATTCAATCCAATAACATTACTTCATTTCTTAATCATTTTGCTTGAAACCTGTTTCTAGTTGTGGTCTAACATCCAAGGTTTAAGTGTGTTAAAGGAAATTATACAGTTTCAAGTTTTCAGTGTGAAATCAGCTTTTTAATAAGCACAAGAGCTAATGCAAGTTTCCGTGATGTAAGCCTAACTGTTTTCTTGTAACTGCATTTCCACTTCATAAACTAGCCAATTTTCTTTCACAAATCTTGTTACAAACATGTCCTGAGTGGATTTGGTGATTTTCAGCTTTTTGATATTTTTGGTCAACGCTTGGTCAAATAAGCTCTTTTTAGCTTAATTTTAGATTCTAGCTTAACCAGTGGACTATTTTCAATTTGGAAAGACATTCTAGTCTTTTTGTCAGCTTATTAATCAGTTTGTTCATAAAAATCAAGTTGTGGAAGTCTGGATTTTTAGTTTGCTTAATCTTGGCTTATTAGAATAAGCTACTTTGTGATTCTTGAGCTTTTAAGCTGATTCCTTGGACAAATCTAGCTATTTTTCCATTTTAAGCCTTTTAAAATAAAGCAGAAATGAATTGGTCCATTAATAAGCTCATACTAGCTTATTAGAAGTGTTGTGCCCATTTTTGTTATATAGTTCCCATTAATTGCACTTTGGTCCTTTTGGTTTGTAATTGTTTGCATTTGGTGTTAAACTTGCAAGTATTTAGGGTTTTCAAGAATTCAGTCCTTGAAGTTTCTGTTTTTGGCAAAATTAGTTAGAAAGTTTGTTAGTTGGTTAAAAGTTGTTACTAGTTTGTTGAATTTTACACTTTTGGTCCTTTTAGTTTCTGAAATTTACATTTTAGCACTAGTACATTCATTTAGCCTACATTTCAAGCACATTTACCTTTTATGCATTTTATATTTTTACTTTGTGAATAGTACTTGGTATTTGCAAGGTGTTTTACGGATACGTAGCCTATTATTTTCCACTTTTTTACGTGTTAATTGAATTAGACATAGACTTCCAAATACCCTTAACAACCAAGAACAATTAAAGACTTAAGATTTTTAGGACTTTCAATTTGTCAAGAATCGAGAATAAACGAACTTCAAAATACTCAATTTCATACACATAAAACGTTCTAACTTAGAATCTTAAGACGTACTTATACCAACCACGAATGATTAGTCAAAAATGCGTAAGAGACTACAAACCGATTAAAACCTTCTTGATTATTTATTAACAATATATACATGCGTTGACAAGAAAGTAAAAGTTACGAAAGGGGATATAAAAGCCACAATTAATTAATATGAGGTTTATCTAGCCCTTAACACTTACTTCAAACTCTATCATCTCTTGTTCTCCACAGTTTAAAATCTCAAATAATGAGACTAGTTGATGCTTAGCCTAATAAACCAACGAAGGTCTACATGGTTAAGGCTACTAGCTAGAGAAATCTTGGATAAGCAAACTCGGGTTGAGTCAAAGTATTCATGGCAAGCCTAATATGTCAAAGATATCTACACTTGTTAAACCATATCCTTTATTATATATTTTCCTTTTATATATTTTTGATGAAAAATAAAAGAAGAAATATATACAATGCAAATGTGTTATGCAAATGAAAAATTGATTAATGCAAAAAATATGAATGCATATTTTTGTGGCCAAATTAGATCAAAAATTTGAAAAATTTTTGAAAAATTCATTTCCAAGTTATCATGAAGGCAATGACAATGTTCTAGGTAAGGTCACTTAGATAGAAGACCCCCCTACACTTGAGATAAACATTGTCCTCAATGTTTAAGAGTATTGGAGTAAACTCCCCTACACTTATTACATTGATAACTTTGCTTAACCCAAGATAAGGAAATGTCTACTATAGTGAATTCATTTTAAGCACAAATGGTTTGAAAATCACAATAGTAGCGAAGTGAACCCGATACAAGGGCCTCCTCCGTAAGCTCCAATGCATGCAATGAGAGAGAGCAACCCTATAAACATCAAGAAGACAAAAGAGAGGCATCCCCCTACACTTGTTCTCATCTATATACCCTTTATTCCTATCCTACCACACTCTAGTCTAAAAAAGCTGTTCCTAGTTATTCAAGCTTGATTTATGGAGTCTCTAGCTCGACTCTTCCCACAATGAATTAATTCATGGGGAAAATGGGGATCTCTTGGACCATTTCAACGGAAATGTCCTCCCCAAAGTAATGCTTAACACGGTGACCATTCACTTTGAAATTTGGGCCATTTGGTTGTGACAACTCAATAGTCCCATATGGAAATACTTGAGCAATAGTGAATGAACCGGACCATCGTGACTTAAACTTGCCCGCAAAGAGTTTCAACCATGAGTTAAAGAGTAAAACCGACTCCCCAACTTTGAACTCACAGTTCTTGATCTTAGCATCATGCAATTGCTTAGTCTTTTCCTTATAAAGCAATGAGTTTTCATAGGCATTGGTTCTTAGTTCATTCATCTCATTAAGTTGGTCTTTCCTATGTGAACCGGCTTGGTTTAGATCAAAGTTACCCATTTAAGAGCCCATGAAGCCTTATGTTCTAACTCGAATGGGAGGTGGCATGATTTTCCATAGACAAGTCTATAAGGTGTACAACCACTTGGTGTCTTAAAAGCGGTCCTAAAAGCCCACATAGCATCATCAAGCTTATCCGAACAAGAAGCTCGATGCTCTCCCACCGTTCTTTCTAAAATTCTCTTTAAACTACGATTTGTGACCTCGGTTTGTGATACGCGGTAGAAAGTCTATGGTTAACACCATACTTCTTCATAACTATTGTAAATTGATCATTACAAAAATGAGTCCTAGGATCACTTATGATAGCCCGAGGTACACCAAATCTAGCAAATAATTGCTTTAAGAACTTGACTACAACTCTAGCATCATTGGTAGGCAAGGCTTTAGCCTCAACCCACTTAGAAACACAATCCACCGCTACGAGTATGTACTTATTGCCCTTGATGATGGAAAAGGTCCCATAAAATCTATACCCCATACATCAAAAATCTCACATTCTCGGATAAAATTTTGTGGCATCTCATCTCTTTGATTAATTTTTCCTTGTCTTTGACAAACATCACAATATTTCACCATTTCTTGGGCCTCTTTGTAAATGGAAGGCCAATAGTAACCCGAATCAAAGACTTTCTTAGCCGTGTAGTTAGCCCAAAATAGCCCCCCATGGGTCCCTTATGGCAAGCTTCTAAGATTTTAAATGCTTCGGGCCCATCTACACAACGTCTTATGATTGGTTTGCACATTGCCTAAAGAGGTACGGGTCATCCCAAAAGTAATATTTAGCTTCCTTGAGAAACTTTTTCTTATGTTGAGAATTGAGACCCTCAATAAGCACATCCCCCACAAGATAGTTTGCAATATCCACAAACCAAGGGGTGGCATCCTCTTGTGAAGAGATAGACATGAGTTCCTCAAGTGGAAAGGATTCATTGATTTCCTTATGAGGTAATTCTCCTTGGAAAGGATGCTCAAGTCTACTCAAGTGATCCGCCGCTAAATTCTTGGCTCCTTTCTTATCACGAATTTCGATGGAAAAGTCTTGTAGCAACAAAACCCATCTCAAAAGTATAGGCTTAGCATCTTTCTTTGTCATAAGGTACTTGAGAGCGAAATGATCCGTATACACTATGGTCTTCGAAAGCACAAGATAGGGTCTAAATTTCTCAAAGGCATAAACAATAGCAAGCAACTCTTTTTCCGTAGTGGTGTAATGAAGTTGAGCACCCATCATTATCTTACTCGCATAGTGTATAGGTTGGAAATGCTTATTAACTCTTTGTCCTAAAACGTCCCCCACATCATAATCACTAGCATCACATATGAGTTCAAAAGGCAAATCCCAATTTGGTGATACCAAAACGGGAGCCTTAGTCAACTTTTCTTTAAGAATCTCAAAAGACTCTAAACACTCTTGTGTGAATATGAAAGGAGCCTCTTTTTCTAAGAGGTGAGTCATGGGTCTTGCTATCTTAGAAAAGTCTTGGATAAAACGCCTATAGAAACCCGCATGACCAAAAAATCTCATAACTCCTTTCACCGTGGTAGGTGGGGGAAGCTTGGCAATAACATCTATTTTAGCTCGGTCCACTTCTAAACCTTTGTTGGATATCTTATGTACCAAAACTATCCCTTCTTTGACCATGAAATGACACTTCTCCCAATTTAGAACAAGACATGTTTCTTCACACCTATTTAGCATACGTTCTAAATGGGAGAGACAAGAAGTGAATGAATCTCCAAAGACGGAGAAATCATCCAGGAATACTTCCATTATGTGCTCAATCATGTCATGAAAGATTGCCATCATACACCTTTGGAATGTCCCCGGGGCATTGCACAAGCCAAAAGGAATTCGTTTATAAGCAAATGTGCCATAGGGACAAGTGAATGTGGTCTTTTCTTGATCTTTTGGATCAATAGGTATTTGAAAATAACCCAAAAAATTCATCTAGAAAGCAATAGTACTCATTTCCCGCTAAGCGTTCAAGCATTTGGTCCATGAAAGGTAATGGGAAATGATCTTTCCTAGTAGCATCATTAAGCTTCCTATAGTCAATACAAACTCTGCAACCCATGACAAGTCTAGCAGGAATCAACTCATTATTCTCATTAGACACAACGGTGATTCCACCCTTTTTAGGCACACAATGCACCAGGCTAACCCATGGTGAGTAGGATATTGGGTAAATCATACCTGCATTAAGGAGTTTGATAACTTCCTTTTTGATGACTTCATGGATTTTTGGGTTAACCCTTCGTTGGTTTTGAATGACGGGTTTGTAATCATCCTCCACAAGGATTTTGTGTGTACAAAAATTGGGATCAATCCCCCTTATGTCAGATATTTTTCAAGTTATGGCTTTCTTATGTTTCTTAAGAACTTCTATGAGTTTTTCCTTCTCATCATCTTTCAAGTCTTTGGCTATGATAACGGGTAATTTTCCTCTCCCTCTAAGAAAGCATATTCAAGGTGTGATGGAAGATCCTTAAGCTCTAGGGAAGGTGGATTCTCAATAGAAGGTTTCACTAATGAAGGATCATCATTGGTAACTTCCTTAGGAGTATGTGGAGAAGTATGGTCTTCGTTAAGAAGTTTCTCAATGGTAAAAATATCTTCTTCCCAATCGGTGGGAGAATCATCATATGGTAACTCCACATCTCCTAAACTTGCCTCAAATTCTTGCAAAAGAAAATCACTTGCTCCCAAAGGAGTCATGGAAGAGGCAATGGAAGCTACGGTCTCAACATGTGGAATGTCCTCATCATTATTCCTACAAGCCTCATGAAAGTGTTCGCCACACACCTCATCAAGAACATCCACAATGTTAATGGTTTCACAACTTTGAGATTTCTTAGTGACTTTCCCCAACTTAAACACTACTTTCTCATCCTCAACTCTCATAATTAGTTCTCCTTCCGCCACATCAATAAGAGTACGACCCGTCCTCAAGAAACGCCTTCCTAGAATGAGAGGAACTCTTGGGTCCATGTCATAGTCAACAACTACAAAATCCATGGGGAATGTGAATTTATCAACCCCTACAAACACATCCTCAGCAATCCCTACCGGATAAGCTATTGAACGGTTTGCTAACTCAAGGGTCATCCTAATAGGAGTGAGCTCGGGAAGAGAGAGTTGTTTCCAAACCGACAAAGGCATCAAATTTATGCTTGACCCAAGATCCGCAAGTGCCTTGCAGTTTTCCACCCCCAGGAAATTATAAGGGATCAAAAACTGTCCCGTGTCTCCAAGTTTTGTTGGTAAAGTCTTCAACAACACCGCGAAACAATTTTTGTTCAATGACGTGTTATCAACCAACTTTTCTTTATTTGAGAGGAGGTCTTTGAACATTTTGGCAAACTTGGGCATGTAAGCTAGACCTTCCGCAAAGGATATGTTGATATTCAATTGCTTAAACATCCTCATAAATTTAGACACTTGAATGTCATCCTTGTTCTTAAGCTTTTCCTTTCTTAATATTGAAGGGTATAGAAGACTTGGTTTTGGTGTAGGTTGAGTGGTAGTTGTTGAAGGACTCTCTTTGTTGGTTTCTTCATTGATAGGTGTGGAAGGTGAAGGGGTAGTAGGTGTAGGAGTAGAAGGTGTAGGCTTTGAAGTTGTAGAACTAGAAGGTATAGACTTGGAAGTTGTAGGTTTATCACAAGGAGGAATCGTAGTAGGAGTTACCAAAGAAGGTGTAAGAGGAATTGAAGGATCAATAGTTGTTTTGTCACTCCTTGTAGTGATTGCATTTACATTTTCTCTTGGATTGCTTTGAGTGTTGGAGGGTAAAGCACCTTGTGGTCTTTGGTTTAGGAGTAGCATAAATCTCTTTTTGGTTTCCTCTTGCATTTCCCTCATTCTCTTTTCATTTTCTTGAAACCTCCTTTCATTATCTTGATTCATTTTGTGAAGAAGCTAAATGGTTTCATTTTGCCCATACCCTTGATTATATCCTTGGTTGTGGAAAGGTGGAGGTGGTTGGTGAAACCCTTGGTTATTTGTATGAAAGTTGTTTCCTTGATTTTGAAAGTTATTGGGTGCTCTATTATTGTTGTGCCCTTGGTAATTTCCCCTTGGCCCTTGATTTCTTTGAAGCAATTGTGGAGGGTTTGTTTGGTGTTGGGTGGGTTGATGGGGTGGGAAACCAGGTGGAGCAAGGTAATTGTTAGAATTGTAAGATAGATGGTTAGGGTTGATGTTAGGTTTAAAGTGCTCTCTTTGTTCATCTTGATGAGCATAGTATTCACCTTGAAAGTTTTGAACTTTATCACATTGCAAATATGAGTGAGGTCCACCACATGTGTCACAACTTAGGGTAATGGCATCAACATCATTGGAAGAAGAATTATTCAAAGACACTTTTATAAGGGCTTGAATCATCTCTTAATTCATCTTTTTATTCTTGTCAATTGCTTGAAGTATTTTATTGTGACTCTTGAGGAGTTTGTTATCAATGGATGTATGAGCACTTTCTTGAACAACATGGACCACCTCATCTCTTTTGGTTATTTGTTTGAACCATGGATTTTGTCTCAATGATATCCCATGCATCTTGTGTGGATTTTGAAACAATGTTCCCACCCGCGGCCGAGTTAAGGGAATATTGATGGTGAGATCTCAAAGCATTGTAGAAGGTATTGATTTGGTGAACTTGGTTAAATCCATTGTTTGGGCACTTTCTCAACAACTCTTTGAACTCTTCCCAAGCCTCACTAAAGTTTTGGTCTTGCTTTTGTTGAAATCCTATGATTTGGTTTCTCAAGGAGGTGGTTCGTGAAGGAGGAAAGAACTTATTCACAAATTTCTTCTTTAAATCCTCCCAAGTGAAAATGCTCCTAGATGGTTGCTTGTCTAACCAACTCCTAGCATTACCCTCTAAGGAGAAAGGGAATAGGATCATCTTAATTTCCTCATGAGGGACGCCATTATACTTAAGTGTATTGCAAAGTGACATGAATCTCTTGATATGTTCATGGGGGTCATCCATGGATCTCCCTAAAAATGGAATAGAAGAAACCATATTGATCATGTTTGTCTTAAGCTCAAAAGTGTTTGCGGGTATCTCGGGTATAACAATAGCATCCGCATTTCCCTCCACATTTGATTGAAGGATCTCAATCAAAGGTATGTTATCAACGGTGGCCATGACTTCTTGTGAGTTGATCAAAGCACGATGCTCGGGATCGGCTTGATGGACGGTGTTGTTCTTGTTCTTTTGCTTCCTTTTGGGAGGAAGGGGTTGTACACCAAAAGGTATATGTGCATGCGCTCGAGTGCGCATGCAACTCAACTCGAGGAGTGAGAGAGGAGCTCTCGATCGACTTTGGAAAAGAAGGGATTATTCTTTCCGAGGTTCAATAAGTAATATCCACAAGAAAGTATAATATATGTAAGTACTAATTGGGTGGCACACCACTCACCACTATCACTTTTGAAAGACCCACAAGGAAGCGGAGAAATGAGGCGACACGTAGCACTTAAGAGCCTGCTTCTTTAGAATGTGTAATACACTCGCCTAATACCCCCCACACAGTGGCCTCTTTCTCAAGTTCAAGTAGATTATGGTATTTATCTATTGTGCCTTAATTAACTTTGATCGATACACGTAAGTGGCACCGGAACGCCGCCACAAACGGTGTATTGCAATGTAATACTTATGGTAGTAGGTAACTTGGTTGTTCATATCTACGTATACTTATTTACATATAATAATATAGAGAAAATATTTTTTTATTTTTATTATTTATTAAGAAAATATAATATGTACGTAAAAATGATTGAAAACAATATATACAATATATTTTTTTGGTGTAATCTTTTAGGAAAAAGATTACTTTTGAATTTTTTATTTTTTTTATTTTTTTGGTTCAATTATTAGGAAAGAATTGAATTTTGTGGTTTTTTATTTTTTATATTTTTATCTTTTTGATTTTTTACCTTTTTGATTTATGATACGTAAAAGGAACGTTCACAAGGTGAACGGATCCCAAAATCCAATCGTAACCGTCAATTAATCGTCAATCGTAACGTAATGAACTGGCTGCGGCGCCATTTAATATTTCACTTTTTAGTTCGTAATTCCCAACTCAAAACGAATTGATTTCCAAAAGATATCAAGTTCACAAATTGTTTTTGGTTTTAGATTTTATAAGATTTGGTATTCTAGGTCTAACTCACAAAGCACGTAAAAATGAAAAAATAATATTCTACATAACCGTGCTAGGCTACAACATATTGCAATTACCACAAACAAAGCTAAATTAACAATACCAAGCAAGTAACAAACTCAACAAACTTTTTAACAAGAATAACAAAAATAAAACTACTCAACAAAATTAACAAATTTAACTAATTATCCAACAAGAAAAATGTAACTAATTTTCTAACAAAATTGCAACTAACTTTTTTTTATCAAAATCTAACTAACTTTTTAACAACTATTTTTTAACAAACTATTTTTCAATTAAAGTGAAAACACAGAATTAACAGAACTAAATTATATACTCCTCTTAGAAAAGTCAACTTTTATGAAGTAATTTTTATCTAAATCTTAGCCAAATCCGCTTAATAAAATTCGTATCAAAGGTCCAAAATATTCGAACAACTATTAAGCAAAACCTATTACAGACAATAGGCCCAATAAGAATTGAAATAGCCAAAAGAATTACTCAAGCCCAGTACCAAATCTGACTCAACAGTCAATTAACCAAATAATCTATTTTTTTACTATCTGAACAGTTTAACCCCGAAACTAAAGTATAACTAGCATCTTGACATGTTGACTTTAATTTCTCTTAATAGTAGACCTTATTTAAGCTCTAAATCCTAAACAAACTCAATATAACTTTCCAAATACTAGTCTATGCAGAAAGGTAAAACAAATACAGAGAAAGCTAACACAGGAATCCAAATGCTATAGCTAGATTACTCTAAAATGTCAACAGTAACTAGACCAAAAATATGCAGAAAATAAAAGTGTGCTTGACCATAATGATATTCGAGTAACCGTTGATGCCGAAGGTGAGCACTGAGCTACCTTTAAACCATGATCTAAGCTGTCTAGAGAACTAAACCGAGTCAAAAACGCCACCAATCTTTCTGCTACAGTAATCAGCAAGCATATGATCTAACTCGATCAATGAACGACTATTCTGCTACAGTAACGGACCAAAAATCGATCACAAAAACTACCCTCAAACAGAACTCTACCACACGAACGACACCTTCAATAATCGAACAAAGCAGATCACCTTCGTCTTGATCTCCGTTTCTACAGTTGGATCAGTCACGAACATTGGTACCAAAACTTACTCAACGACGTACACTCATTAACTCGATCGACAACTATCACTACAGCTTCCAAACTTTCTCCCTACGCCAATCCTGTGGAGACGGAATGCTATTCGAGCGGACCGAAAACAAAATCGAAACTTGTTGAAACTAACACGAACTACAGCTAATTATAGTGACTTGAGTTCAACCACTTCGTCTGAATGACTCTTGACATCTACGACATCAAATCTCATCAAAACGTTATGAACAAATTCACTTCGACATTAACTCGTATGAACAAATTCATCACTTGATAGTTATGAACAGTCAAACATGAAGTAGCAGAGTATACGTGATATCGAAAGTAAACATGAAGTAGCAGGTTGTTACGAATCAGTTACACAACTTGTAACTGAATAACTACTAAAGCTGTTAACTATGTGTGAAAACTCACACACTAAAGTGTGAATGAATTGTGAAAGAAAACTAAGAAGTAAATTTATCTACTGTGTTTTTTACACTCTAATCTACACTCGTAAATGAGAGGATGACTGGTATATTTATAGCAGAAAGTGAAAGAGTGAAAGGGAGACGATGAGGTGTTATGGCCAATAGCAAGACTCCACGTGGCATGTCCCAAATAAACCATACATCCTTTTTAATCTGTGTGAAGATAAATCTTGGATTGTGATTGGCTGTTTGTGATGTGAATGGGGATCAGGGAAAAGAATTGATTGTTATTATGAGTATTGATGATTATTCATGATTAGACTTAATGACTTTTGGAAGAAAATCGTACCATTATTGCTGTCGTGATGAGATTCGCCTATTAAACGTTGATGTCTCGTTAATTCCTGCTGTTGAAATTTGACTCCTTTATAGGTGATGATTAGTTCCTTATCCAATCCACCAATGATTGTTCCATTAATATGAAATGACTGCTGTTGAATCTCGGCCTTATTAATGGTTCTAATGAAGATTGCAAATAATTAGCTCATTTATTAACTTCTGAAGATTCTCATTAAATTGGCTGATGAACTTGATCCATGTTGTTAGCCTCAAAATATTGAGTCAAACAAGAATGCTCGGTCATATGTTTATTATGTATCGTATTTTAGAACGTTGTAATAGGTAGTAGATTAGTCATGTTTTACGGGCTTAACTTTAAGCTAAGGTTCATTTATAAGTAACTAAAGCCCAAAAGATAAACCCGGCCCATTAACATATAGCCCATTATTCCACATGTAGGCAAGGCTATAAATACCTCTCCTTGCATGTAAGGAGAGGTTGGTTGGTTCATTTTCTCTCATTCTCTTAATCTAATATTCACCAAGTTTCACACACTTCTCTCTCTTTTCTCTCTCTACTTTCTCTCTCTAGAATTCATCTATCTTCTACCTTTCTTTCTTGTTTAATCATCATATTATATGGGACAACAATTGGTATCAATCGCCATTGGGTAGATTTGTGATTGGTTGTTGTTATATCATTTGATTCGTATGATTTAATCCATAAATCATCTCGGATTCAATTTTTTTTGTGTTTTTCGTGCTCTAAATCTTGATATAAATCTCCTACATAGTTGTGGTAGGGATTTGGTTGCTTTGGTTTGTTAAAATCACGTTTTTCTAGGACAAAATCTCATTTTTTGATCTAAAGTTTCGGAAACAGTAACCTTCATTGCGACAGAACTACCTTGTTTTCCATCGCAATAGACTAGGGTTTATCATTACGATCCAGATTGCGATAGGTGTTCCTTGGTAATATTGCGACAGGTTACTACTCCAGGTATTGCGACAAGAAGTATTGCGATAGGGTTTTCACATTGCGATAGGTTTTGCGATAGGAAGTATTGCGATAGGGTTTATACATTGTGATAATAGACATTGCGATAGGAGGTATTGCGATTGGTGTTTTTGCGATCGGTGTCATTGCGATGACTTCATTTTAGACATTGCGACGGAAGTTTGTTTTTTAGTATTACGACAGAAGTCTTGTGAGACATTGCGACAGAATCTTTGTGTTATTGCGACAAGGTGTAGACATTGCGACAGATTGGAGGGTTATTTGAAAAATTCAAAAAATACACTTAAAAAAATTGTGTGTTTTTTGGTCTTGGAGAATTTTTTGGTTTTTCGAGAACATTTTTTAAGGGATTTCAACACTTTTTCAAGTCAACAACAATCACTTTAACATCTACTTAAGATCCATATTCACTTCATCATTTCAGAGAATATTGAGATGGATTCTACTGCAGAATATCGTGTGACGAACAACAACATCATGGTGGCGGGTAACAAAGAGAGACCACCAATGCTTGTGTCGGGTCGATATGATCAATGGAAATCCCGTTATCTTGACAAAAAACCTAACGGTGATGCTTTAAGGCAATGCATTTTTTATGGACCCTATAAATTCTCAAGGATAAAAGTTCCTGTAGTACCAGCCACAGACACAACTGATGAAAAACCAACATATGAACGTGATGAAAAGAGAAACGATCTCACACCAGAGAATCGTGATTGGTTTGATGCAGAGAAGGAAGCAGTCTACTTAATTCTCAGTGGCATTGGAGATGATATTTATTCCACGGTTGATGCATGCCCTACTGCTAAAGAAATGTGGACGGCTATTGAAAGATTGCAATAAGGTGAATCACTTAACAAACAAGACATGAAAACTAATATGTTTTGGAACTTTGGCAAGTTTACATCAAAGGACGGGGAATCAGTTGATTCTTATTACTCCTGATTCTACAAAATGATGAATGACATGACCCAAAACAACTTGCAAGTTTCCACCATGCAAGTCAATGTCCAATTTCTATAGCAACTTCAACCAGAGTGGACACGGTTTGTCACCTTGGTGAAACAACAACAAAAGTTAGACGAATTTTCATATCACACGCTCTTTGACATTTTGAAACAATTTCAAAATGAGGCAAATGAACTTCGAGCTGAACGTGTTGCAAAGGTTTCAAATCCACTTGCTTTGGTGTCTACAATTCAACATTACCTAGATTATCGTTCTCGTGCTCCAAAGACCTATCCTACTCAATCATCATCACCACGATCATCCACTGTCTCTAAGTCACATGCTCCAACAAGATCCCGAGGCAAAAAAGTTGCAAGAGCACCATCACCCACACCTGAGCAATCATCTGAAGAAGACAGTGATGAAGAACTAGCTCAAAAGGATAGGGAATTCAGGCAACAAATGGCTTTCATTATGAAGCAATACAAGAAAATCTACAAACCCACCAACAACAACCTCAAAACATCATCTAACACGAGGATCAACTATGCTCAGAGTCCACCAAGGAATGACACGCGAAGGCGTGTTGAGAGTCCTCCAAAGTATGATCGACAACCCGTGAAGTATGATAATCAAAGGGTTGCTACTGTTGTTGGCAATAGGGAAACTGTTGGTACTCAAGTTGTGCAACAAAGTGGGATTTAGTGTTTTAACTGTCGAGGCTATGGGCATTTGGCTAGGGAATGCAGGCAGCCAAAGAGGGTTAAAGATTATGGTTATCATAAGGAAAAGATGTTGTTGTACAAGAAAATGGAAGTTGGGATCAAGTTATCAGCTGAGGAAGGAGAAATGCTTGACGACACAGATGATGAACTCTCCGACCAAGAACTCGAGGCACATTATTCATACATGGAAAAGATTCATGAGGTCCTTAACGTCACTGAAGATGACAATGGTCCTATCTTTGATACCGAGCCAATTGATAAGGTACTACATGATGATGAATATAATGTGTTTGGTGATACACATGAGCATAGTGATCTACCAACAACAATTACTGACACGTGTATGATTGAAACGGTTGATAGCAATACCACACCCGATTCATCAGACATGTGTAATAATGAGTTTGAGGATGATCAACATGCAAATGAGTATGATGACGAGGAGTGTGTCGTGCTTGCTAATTTAATTGCTAGTTTACAAAAAGATGTCAATGAAAATAGAAAGAGTCAAAAGCAATTAAAGAAGGCAAACGCAACGCTCACTCAAAACTTTGAAGAAAGCAAAGCCGCTCTTATAAAATCTAGTGAGACAATTGATAGTTATAGGGCTGAGCTTCTTCAAAAGACCAAAGAGCTTGAGGGGTACAAAAGTCGTGTAATTAACGTTAAAAAGGACGATTTTGAAAATAAATACAACGAAGCTCTTGCTTTGTTAACTAAAGAAAAACGTCAATTTAATGTTTTATTAAGTGATGAACGTCAAAAACCGTACCTTGCCACAACAAAAGTTAATGAACTTGAACAGAGGCTTTCTATGAATACCACTGATTCTGTTAAAATTCTTGACGAAAAGAAACAAGAGGTTGAAAAATTAAAACAAGATTTCAAAAATAGACAAGGCAAAGATACTAAAAAAGTAAAGGATCTTGAAAAACAAGTTGATTTTTTGAAAAAAGTTTTTTATAAAACGCATGACTCTATTCAAACCGTTAGAATGATAGCACCTCGGTCGTTTTTCAAGGGTCAACCTAGTTTTGCAAGTCCCAAGTACCTAGAACAAGCTCAAGCTGCAAACCCTCACTTATATCTTGATGAGTCTGAATGGATCGATCATGATTGCCCAACAGTTAGGCTCGATAGTGAAGAGACGTCCCTTTGGGATGAGGAGAGTAGATCACCGGTCAATAAAGATTTGGTGACACCATATATGAAAACAGTCTTTATGGTCTTTTCACTCCACAAAAACAGAAGTCTCGTGAGGAATTATTTCTTGAACGCGAACAACAAAGAATTCAATGGAAGAAAATTTTGCCACTAAGAAATCAAATGTTTTTAAATATATTAACTATTTGCCTCTTGATGCTTCTAAAAGCAAAAGTAGAAAAACACTTGGTATTCATAAACACCACATTGATAATGTTCAATCAATTGTTGAAAGCGATTGGGAAAAACGTGAAACGGATAAGTGGAAAACAGAGATTCCTCACGACATAATTATGCTTGTGAAAGAACTTTTAATACTAAATACGAAGATAATCAAAGAAAATGTTCTTGAGTTTGAAAAATTAATTCGGTCTGAAATGTTCGATGATTTGAAATATGTTGAGTCTCTTGAAAAAGAAATTGATGAGCTTCAAAATGACAAATCAGATTTTTCAAACGAATATGATCTACTCTTAGAAGAATGTCTCTCCAAAGATATTTTGTGTGTTACTCTTCAATCCTGTGCTGATATCGATGAATATTCTGATGTTGCATGCAAATATCTTGATAAGATCAAAGAGTGTGAACGGCTTGAAACTGAGCTTTCGAAACGTAAAGAAAATGTTGATAAAAAGGCTTTTGAGTTACTTCAACACAAAACTGATTTCCTTCAAAAACATTGTCATTCTCTTGAACTTGCTTTGAAAAAAGACATCAGAAGTTTTCCACGTAATAATAAATTGCAAGAAAAAATTTCCCAAATGTGTCGAGAAATGAATGAAAAGAGTTTGGAAATTAAAAAGTTAAAAGCTCAGTTACAAGACAGGGAAATAGCGATAGCAGAGTTGAAGAAACTCGTTACTAAGATGGGTGGGAAAATTGTGGAACCTAGTGTTAAGAAACCTGTTGTTAGACAACCCAATGCGCACAAAGTGACTAAACCCTCTATCTTGGGAAAACCATCTATTTTCTCCAATTCTGCATTTGCAAAACCTGGGTTTGCCCCCAAGACAGTTGGGAAGGATAGGTTACCGCAAATTACTCCCAAAACACACATTCGATCACAAAGCATTAAGAACACAAATGTGATTAAACCAGGGATGTATATATTGGCCACTAAACCCACACACAACAAAAGTCAAGGGAAGATGAAGGAAGTAGAAGACCACCCTAGGATTTTCAATGTTTCTAAGAATAAAACGTCTGTAATCGCGTGTAATGACGATTTGAATGATTCACCCTTGAATGCCTTGAATGTTAAGTTTGTTTGTATGAAATGTGGAAAGCGTGCTAATGCTAATCAGGCTATGTGTGTTTCGAATAATGTCAAAGGCGTAGATACTAGAACTAAGAAGCAAACTACGATGCCTATTAGTGCTAGAAAACCAAAACGCAAAGTGAACCATTCTGGTGCAACCCCCCTAAGAAAAGTATTGCATCAAACTCTACCACTAAGAACCCTAGAAACAGAATTAGGGAAATATATGAGTCTGCTAGCACGTCTTGGAAATGTTGGTTTGCTAATCAATGTCCTCCGGGATATAAATGGATGCCTAAGGTTAGGACAGAAAATGTGACAACGAGAGTTAGTGTGCCTTTAAGTGAAACTAATGATTCGGATATCACAACTAACATGGAATCCAATATAGCAAATGCTCCATCGTGTTCTAATTCTTCTACAGGTGGTCGAAATAATTCTCTTCATACTGGACTTCGGATGCACGAAGCACATGACGGGGAATCTCAAGCTTCTAATTAACTTCATGGAGAAATTCCTGGGTACGGTCCGATTCAGAAATGATCAATTTGCACCGATCCTAGGATATGGAGATTTGGTGCAAGGGAATATAACAATCAAAAGGGTTTACTACGTCGAAGGGGTCAATCATAATCTTTTCTCGGTTGGTCAATTCTGTGATGCGGATTTGGAGGTTGCTTTTAGAAAGAAGACATGTTTTGTTCGTGATTATGATGGGAATGACTTACTTACCGGTTCACGGGGTACTGATCTCTACACTATTTCACTACAAGAATCCACATCTTCAACTCCAATCTGTTTCATGGCTAAAGCTTCAACGACTCAAGCTTGGTTATGGCATCAACGATTATCTCATCTTAACTTTGATACCATCAACTTGCTTTCCAAGAAAGATATTGTGAGAGGCCTTCCTAAATTGAAATTCATCAAAGATCATCTTTGTTCTTCTTGTGAGCTTTCTAAAGCTAAACGGAGTAGTTTTAAGACAAAGACTACGCCAAGCTCTAAAGGACAGTTAGATCTTCTTCATATAGATTTGTGTGGCCCCATGCGTGTTCAAAGCATCAATGGGAAGAAATACGTTATGGTAATTGTCGATGACTACTCAAGGTAGACGTGGACTCACTTCTTGAGGTCCAAGGATGAAACACCTTAGGTTCTCATTAAATTTCTTAAGCTGATACAACGTGGTCTTCAAGCTCAAGTAAAAGTGGTACGTACTGACAGAGGCACAGAATTCTTGAATTCAACTCTGAAGAATTATTTTGAAGCCTAAGGGATTGAACATGAAAGATCTATTGCTCGAACACCTGACAAAACGGAGTTGTTGAAAGACGAAATTGTACTTTAGTTGAGGCTGCTCGAACATTATTATACGCTTCAAAACTACCATTATTCCTTTGGGCCGAAGCCGTGTCAACCGCATGCTACACACAAAACCGTTCCTTAATTATCCCAAGACACGAAAAGACACCATATCACATAATTAATGATCGCAAACCTTCACTCAAACACCTTCATGTTTTTGGATATACGTGTTACATTATTCGAGATGGTGAAAATCTGGACAAGGTGAAAGAGAAAGGTGATGCATGCATTCTAGTGGGATATGCAACTCAGTCTAAGGGATACAGAGTGTACAACAAGAGAACAAAATTTATAGTCGAGACTATTCGTATCAGATTTGATGAATTACAAGAAATGGCACTTGTACAAAGCAGTTTAAGTCCCGATCCACAAAGACAAAAGACTTATGTGCACAACCGCATGGAACTCGGAACTCAAGACCACAGTAATGAACCGTCAAGTTCAAAACTGGTTCCTGAACATGTTCCAAGAGAATATATGACAATGGACACCACAACTGAAGAATTGGAAATGTTATATGGACCAATGTTTGATGAATATCTCACGGGGGAGAAAAATGTTGTATCGAAGTCTTCCACTGTCACTCATGATAAGAATGATGATACTGATCATCGTCAACAAAAGGATACAACTTCATCTACTTCAACACGGGTTGCTGTAGAATTACCTTCTCAGAATATCACATCAACAATCGATCCTACAACATCCACAACTACTGTCATTGCTCTAGAGAACACAAATCAAGCAGACGATGCATTATTTGACGATGACGATTTTCACAACCCGTTCGGTACACCGGTACATGAAACTGGAGAGTCTTCTACTTGCCATGTTGATCCGTCTAATATGCATACGTTTTACCAACGACATCCGTCAACACATCATTGGACCCGAGATCATCCTTGTTCAAGTAATTGGAAACCCTTCACAACCTGTTCGTACAAGACGACAACTAGAAACCGATGACGATGTTTGTATGTTCAAACTCGTCGTGAGTACAGCTGAACCAAAAAACATCAAAGAAGCCATGGCTGATCATGCTTGGATTGAATCGATGACGGATGAACTTCAACAATTTGAAAGACTTAAGGTCTGGGAACTTGTTGACAAACCATACGATGTGATTCCGTTAAATCTTCGATGGATCTGGAAAAACAAGATGGATGAAGAAAACACGATCATCAAGAATAAAGCTAGGCTAGTGGCTAAAGGGTATCGCCAGAAAGAAGGAATTGATTTTGATGAATCATTTGCACTGGTTGCTCGTATGGAAGCGTTCAGGATTTTCCTTGCTTATGCTACACATAAGGGATTCACTTTTTATCAAATGGACATGAAGACAACATTTCTTAACGGTCCTTTGAAGGAAGAAGTCTATGTCACGCAGCCGGAAGGATTCGTTAATCCTCATTAACATGACAAGGTGTATCGTCTCCACAAAGCACTTTATGGACTCAAGCAAACTTCAAGGGCGTGGTACGATAAGCTCTCAAAATTTCTGGTATCCACAGGTTTCTCAAAAGGTTCCATTGATCTAACTCTGTTCACTTACAAATATGGGGATGACATTTTGCTTGTGCAGATTTATGTTGATGACATTATTTTCGGGTCTACAAACCCTGAACTTTCAAAATGGTTTGAAGAAGTCATGCACAACAAATTTGAAATGTCAATGATGGGCGAACTAAAATTCTTTCTAGGAATTCAAGTTCACCAATCCCAAGTGGTATATTTATTAACCAAGCTAAGTATTGTCAAGAGATAATCAAAAAACATGGTATGACCTCATGTGACCCCGTTGGGACATCTTTATCAACCACATCGTTAGATGCTGACTTGGAGGGAAATGCCATAGATCAAACGAGATATCGTTCCATGATCGGCTCCCTCATGTACTTGACAGCAAGCAAACCCGATATTTCACATGCTACGTGTTATTATGCACGATATCAAGCACGTCATACTAAAAAGCACCTCAAGGAGGTTAAACGGATCTTTCGGTACCTTAAGAATACCATTCATTTGGGACTCTGGTATCCGAGGGAAACCGTTTTCTTTCTAACGGCGTATTCAGATTCTGATCATGCAGGGTGTCTTGATACACGAAAAGGTAATTCTAGTGGTGCACAATTCCTAGGTCAAGATAAGCTCGTGGGATGGTCTTCCAAGAAGCAGGATTGCACGTCACTTTCATCAGCCGAAGCGGAGTATGTGTCTCTATCTGCGTGTTGTGCTCAAGTTCTATGGATGAGAACACAACTCACGGATTATGGCTTCCACTTTGATAAAGTACCTATGTACTGTGACTCAAAGTTGGCCATAGCCATCTCCTGCAATCCGGTACAACATTCCTGCACGAAGCACATCGATGTCAGATACCACTTCGTAAAGGAAAAAGTTGAAAGAGGTATCGTTGAACTATACTTTGTTGAAACAGATTACCAATTAGCCGACTTGTTTACGAAAGATCTGTCGAAAGATAGGTTTAAGTAACTCGTTAGACAAATTGGTATCAGATGTTTGACTCCAGCAGACCTGGAGATTCTAGCAAAGGTGCCTGCTTGATTTATCTATCAAACATCTACTTGTAAATATCATTGAAAAAAGCAAAATACAAAAATATAAAACATATAAAAACAAAACACAAAATTAAAAATCTTTCAAAATCCAAAAATATTCTTCTTGACATGTCTTTCAGTATCGATAATATGGACGTGCCTAGAAATGTCACTCAATAACGACACGGGTGTGTACATAAAGCTCGAATGAAAGTTGTAAATATTTTTCAAAACATGCCATTTCTACTTTTAATAAAGGAAAATGTCTATTTTGGACAATTTTTCAAACAACGGGTAGAGCAATCTATCTTGGGTTGAGCTTGTCACAAAACATTCAACGTATTGAGCTCAACACAATGGCTTGTAATCACTTTCAGATTGCAACCCGGATCTATATTCACGGGGGAGTGTACAATTTCGCGCTCTTACCCTCAGCAAAAGAAGAGAATTCTTCTTACACTTGCGTGGGTTCGTCAAGACATTCAAAGTCTATGAACTCAAGTTTATGCTTTAGAAAAACCTCTTCGCCAAAAAGAAATAGAGTTTTTCGAAAAGCGTTGAACACAATTTTTTCAAGAGTTTTTCAATGATTATTCAAAATCTTTCAAAAATTGTGTGTTCAACAACTCACATCCTCAAAAAGAGAAATGTGGATCACATCCTCACAATGACAATTCAGTTGGATCAATTTTTGAGGGGGAGCATTTCAACTTCATGCTAAGTTTGACACATCTTTCTCCTGAAGTTTTTCAAGACTACTTTTCAAAATATATTTTAATCAAATTTGGTATCTCTGATATCAAAAATTTTTATATATTAGAGATAGGGAGAAAATGTGATTAAAATGTGATCTTATATAAGACTCAATCACTTTAACTCTTACCTACATGTGCAAAACACTTTCGATTATCGATGCACATGTGAAGGGTGAGCTTTTCTGAAACGACAAAACTATCAAGGTGTTAAATGTTTTTCAAACACTTTGATAGATTTTCTAGCGGTTTTATGGTTACGATCTCATACCCACAACATCTTTAATTCACGACATATTGGTGTCAAAAGGGTGGTTAGGTTTAAGTCCTATGATCCAACCAGAACCGGAGGGATCTTCCCAGGGACAATCCAACAGATTATTAGAAGTCCTTAGAAAAGATGAAGTAGAATGTGAACGTAGCTGAATGCCGACTAAGTACTGATGCTAGCACTGGAACAATCACAACAAGGTGCTAGTAATGATGTCTTGGTAAGCATTGAAGGGGTTGAAGAATGAAAAAGAAATGTAAGGATTAAGGGTGAAAACAAAGAAGCCCTCCATACAACTTAGGCAGAAACTGGGTCAACATATCATGAAGACAACTCATCATGGACCTAGTGATGTAATGCACAACCCTTACCCAGCTACTCAGGCTTCTCTTAAAAGAAGTTTGTTTTATTGTCACTGATACTTGAGATTTTGCATGGGTTCGATTTAGTCTCTCGGTATCTTCTCGAATTGATCACGGTTTAAAGTGGAATAGTTGTTCTTGGTTACTAAAAAGGAGTTTGGTTTTCTATTCTACTAAAAAGGTTTAAATGCACAAAGATATAAAATTAAACTAAAAGCAATTAATTAAAAGCAATTAATAAAACTTGAATTTAAAATTAAACAATAAAAACAGAAACAGTAAATACCCTTACTAAAAAACTACTTGATTCGGAATAATTAATGCTCATTCGGAATAACCTGACCAAAACTCTTCATACGGAATACAACCTTCATTCGGAAGGTTTGGACAAAAGCTTCACTCGGAATATATTCCTTCATTCGGAACATATGTTCATTCGGAACAAAAGTTGATTCGGAAGAAAACTGATCCGGAATACTTAATCAAAAATCCTTTATTCGGAATATTCTAAAACACTGATTCGGAACATTCAAAAATAACTGATTCGGAAATTTTTCTAAGAAATCTGATTCGGAACTTTTAATACCTTCATTCGAACTTTTAAAAAAAGTTGATTCGAAATTTTAAAAAATAAGTTGATTCGGAACTTTTCAAAATGAACTGACTCGGAACTTTCAAATAAACTGACTCGGAACTTTCAAGTGAAACATTGATTCGGAACTTTTAAAGATAAACCGATTCGGAACTTTTAAAGATAAACTGATTCGGAACTTTTAAAGATAAACTGATTCGGAACTTTTAGCTAAGATCCTTCATCCGGAACATTTGTGTTCATTCGGAATCTGGGGAAACTCAAGAACACGAGAAACAGGGAGCTTAAATGACACGATTTTTAGCCAAAATCCACCAACTTTTTAACCAAAACTTAAACCAATTTAACCACTAATCATCTACTAATCATAAACATCAAATCAAAACAATAAAAACACAAAACCCACTTACTTTTATGGATCAAAATCAATCAAATAAGAACTTTAAACTTTAAATCAAAGAGATGAAGACGAACAAGATTAATGGAGGGATTATATTGAAAGATCAATGTTAAACAAACAAAGGGAAAGATTAAAAGCTTACAAGATTAAGGATTCAACAAAAATGAAAAATCACCAACACCTTAATGGTGTTGGCTTCCTACGAAAGAAAAGAAAAGACTGGAAACTCAAAACTAGCCGAAAAAGTATGAAGGGGAATTCTTTATATAGGCCTAGTGGTTGGTTGGTGAGTGGGCTTTCTTCTCTCTTTTCGTCTTCTCATCTTTTCAGTAAAGTTGACGTTTTCGATTCTTATTCGGGATTTGTCGACGATTAAATTCAACTCGTCTTTTAATTTCTTCGTTTAATAGACTTGAGTTCCTTCGACATATGTAAATCTTCCATCTTTGGTCCTTTTCTTCGATAAATCTTCAAGTAGGCCCATTGACTTCAAATCTTTTGCAACTCTTGGACAATAGACTTCGTCTTGAGTCTTTTTCTTCGATAAAACCCGTGCAATCCCATGTTTTCTCCAATATCCATCCGGTGTTGGGAATAAATTAAGGCCAGATCACTTGAACGCTGACAAGAACAACTCAAGCGTTGACAAGAGCAAAGTGAGCGCTGACAGCTTAAGCGTTGACAAGTTAAAGTCAAGCGTTGACAGATTGAAGACAAGCACTGATGGAAGATGTGAGCTACACGTTTATTATATTCTAGAATACTTCTAGTAAGAATAAAAACTTAATGAAAACTTGATACTAAACATTAACCTAAAGGCCTTCTTTTATAGACTAAGAAGCCTTGTACAATAAGCTACGTATCAACTATTCTAGGTAAAGATAAACATAGAAAATACATTGTCGTTTCTATCCTTACTAGAAGTATTCTAGAATATAATAAACGTGTAGCTCACATCTTCCATCAGTGCTTGTCTTCAATCTGTCAACGCTTGACTTTAACTTGTCAACGCTTAAGCTGTCAGCGCTCACTTTGCTCTTGTCAACGCTTGAGTTGTTCTTGTCAGCGTTCAAGTGATCTGGCCTTAATTTATTCCCAACAATCCTCCCCTAAACTTGATATCCACTCTTATGATCAAGTTTCTGAATAATCATTAAGAACTTGGAGGAGTCTGACAAACCTTATCATATTGGTAATAAATAAATCTGATTAAATTCTTTGCCACGTCACTTGTATAATCTATCTCCAACTGGGTGTCCTTCATCTTTTCCAAAACAGCCTTGGATATGAAATATTGAGCATCTACAAGTAGATACTCAGCAAACTTTGTAGAACTCAAATGATATACACCAGCAGCTGAATATAACCTCCATTGAAGACCACTGAGGTCATCTTCAAGATCCTTCCATATTTCAGGATCTTCTTCATTTGTCCCACACATTCTTTTGAATGTGGTCCAAAGTTTTATTCCATTAGCTGAAGTTGGTGATTCAGCCTCATACTTGGTCTCCAACAACCTCCAAAGGTCCACCAAGTCTTCTCTATCACAACTTGCAAATAAAGATATGAGAGTGGTAAAAGTGTGTACCTCCTTGCCATATCTTCCAATCTTCCAGAATCCACATTCATCCTCATCATAACTCACAATTGGATTCCTGGAATCTAGTGGTAACACATGCACCATATCTGAAGCTTCTAATGGGGAGAGCTTGAGGCTCTTTCTAATAACTGCTTCACTTGGATATAGTTGATTCATATCTTTTGGAAATTCAAGTGTAAATCCCTTCTTCACTGGTCTGGGAACTATCATAGCTTTCTTGATTTCCATCTCTTCTGCAAGTTGCTCCTTTCTTTCATCTGAAAGAAGTCTGAAAGTGTTTTCTTCCTGCACTTTCACCCACGATATTGGATCTCGTTCTTCAAATCAAAGTTTCTCAACAAGCTCTGATACCAATTGATGAAACCTAATAGATTCGGATCTTTAAGCTGCTAGGCATGATTATCATTCATATGATTTAACATAGCGGAATTAGAACAATAATCATGAACAAGGTGTTGTGGACAAGATGAATTTTCCCAAACGTTACTTGTATTATTAAACACAAATAACACCTAGACGTGTATACATTAAATCCCACGTCTAGACACACGAATTGCTTGTAGGTTACATTGTGAATGAATTGAATGAATAAAACCTATGACCCTTGGTTCCTTTTATAGTGTAAGGATTAGGGTTTACAAGAGATAATGATGAATAAACAAGTAAATCTTCTATTTAAATAAACTTATGCAGAATATCTTTTGCTTGTTTATCTAAATAGAAGCTTCCATAAGCTTCTTTGTCTATGTTTTGTCAATGCTTGAATTGCATGTGACAATGCTTGGATTGTACATGACAACTCTTGAGCTATCAACGCCTAAATTGTACATGTCAACGCTTGATTAACTCTTGACAACGCTTGGACAATTTCTTCATGTTTTCTTCGTTTTTGAGTTTCTGCCACATCAACTTTTTGACCCAACAATCTTCCCCTAGTTGATAGTGGCAAAACTCTATGTGTATCTCTTGTAAGTTGTACATGATCTTCAAATTGCTTCCCCTCAAGTGTAGCATGTATTTTCTTCCCCTTTTTGTCACATCAACAAGGAAGTAAACAATGTATGCAATGTTGAAGATTCTCCAGAAGTAGCTCTATGTAATGACCTTGAAGAACAATTAATATAATATTTTTGATGTAGAAGTAGAATAACCCAACCTTGTGTTCCATGTCTTATACTATCCATGTGACTAAGAACTTATAGAGTATGATATAAGTAGACCTCGATCCCTTGTCAATATTCTCATCCTTTGTGAGACACTGAGCACGATAATGTAACTCCTTCAAGTGTTTATGACAAGTCTTCGTCACCAACCATGTAAAGCACGAACAAGTTACCTTTAAAGTCTACGGCACTTTAAGATATGATAGAACACAAACTCGCGAAAATCTTCTTCAATCATCAAACTTACCATAAGAATTCTTCCCCTTAAGATAACACTTCTTCATGACGATTTTAATAGAATCACATCTTCATACCATATGTAAAAGTATTTGGATGGATAACTCTTTCTCAAGGCTATCCCGATTACATAGTTTAAAATATCCATCAAATTCTCATAAAAAGTTGCTAACTTGCTTTAAGATCATTAATTCCTTTCAAAAATATCCGAGCCATAAATATCACCATGATATTCTAAATAAAACGGAGATTCCATGTACCTTTGTGTGTATTTTCCTCCTTTTTGTGTGCTCAAAACGTACCAGTTTTCTCAACAGCAGCAAACCTTGTGTTGTCCAATATCCTCTTCTGTCCAATATCTTTGGCAGATGTATTGTCCAATATCGGACAATACCTATCAGCGTTGAAGTTCATATATCGGACGACACTGTCAACTCTATCAGCGTTGACTTATTCTGTCAGCGTCAAAATTCTTCCTGTCAGCGTCTAACCATGCCTTGTCAACGCTTCTTTCTGCTGATGTCATCTAGGACAATAAATCCCGTCCAAAAACTTTCCTTCACGTGACTTCTTTGTTCTAAACCTTGGCCTACGAAACAAAGTATACCAATATTGTATACAATTTCGTCCAATCAGATCTATAGAATCGTGTGAACACAAAACTATATAACCGTGTGAAACAAAATCTTTCCTCCAATTAAAATCCTAGAACCGTGTGAACATAGAGATCTTTCACCAATAAGAAACGAGTACAGAATTACTACATGTTCTTGATCGTGTGAACACAAGCCTCTCAACCAATGAGAAGCGCTTCAACGTGTGAACACAGATTGAAGCCTTACGTCACTTGCAGACATGCGTATATTCCTTTGGCCGTGTGAATAACTAGCTGGTCTCTTGTAGCCTTTGTTTCCTTTAACTTTAATCGACACAAACACATGAGCCAATTAAACAATTATTGCAAACAGTCGCTTTCTTTTACCTTGGCATCAAATCACGAGTACTCTTTCTGCTATAAACAATCTAGGGTTTGTAAGAAACCCTAAATCATGATATTGTAAACAAACCATAGCTTGAATCATGTATCATTATGCATTCTAACAGCCACGATCTACAATTCTTCCTGCTTTTAAGTAGATCTAGGGTTTGAGGAACCCTAGTTCATGATTTTATGTAAAAGCAGAAAACTGAAAATCAACCATCAGCCAACTTCGACGCTTAATAACTTTTGCCTGGGGATAAAACTCAACAATCCCTCCGGTGGATGTTTAGATCTATGTATGTAGAATACACATATAAAATTTCGTGACGATCCAACGGTTCAATCAAAAGTTATGACCTTCTGAATACTGCTGCGCACACAAAAACGTCTAGAAAAACTCTATACGAATTTTTCTTCTTTTCAACATTACGAACACCTTGTTGGTCCTAGCATCACGAGCCACGAGGCTCTGATACCAATTGTGGAAACCTTGGTTTTCGGATCTTTGAAGCTACTAGGAATGCATCATGCTCATATGATTTAACAATCAAAGCGGAATTAGAACACGACACATTAACAAGGTGTTTAGGCACGAATAACATGAATTAAAACAATAGGGATGTTCATTATATTAATAACAAACATCCACTAGACGTGTATACATTGAATCCCACGTCTAGTGCGACACACACTTTAGGTTTACATTGTGAATGAATTGATTGAATAAAACCTATGACCCTTGGTTCCTTTTATAGTGTAAGGATTAGGGTTTACAAGAGATAATGATGAATAAACAAGTAAATCTTCTATTTAAATAAACTTATGCAGAATATCTTTTGCATGTTTATCTAAATAGAAGCTTCCATAAGCTTCTTTGTCTACGTTTTGTCAATGCTTGAATTGCATGTAACAATGCTTAGATTGTACATGACAACTCTTGAGCTATCAACGCCTAATTAACTCTTGTCAACGCCCAAATTAGTCTTGACAACGCTTAGACAATAACTTCACGTTTTCTTCGTTTTTGAGTTTCTGCCACATCAACTTTTTGACCCAACAAATATGTCTTGTTTTTATGCTAAGGCCTCAGTAGATGAGAGTAGTTTGTGGCACAGGAGACTAGGGCACATAAATTTTAAAAATATAAATAGACTTGTGAGGCTTGGTTTAGTTGATGGTTTGCCTGAGAAGGCCTTCCACAATGACCACTCTTGTGTTGCATGTCTTAAAGGCAAGCAGCATAAGGTCTCATTCAAGTCCAAACAGGTGCACACTAGTTCTAGACCTCTTCATATGCTACACATGGACCTCTTTGGTCCAACCAATATAGAAAGTTTGAATGGTAAGTCATATTGCTTTGTCATCACAGATGACTTTTCTAGGTTTACTTGGACATTCTTTCTAGCTATGAAGAGTGACACAACTGATGTTCTTATTGATTTTATCTCTCAGATTGAGAAGAGGTCTGGCAATGAGGTTAAAATGCTTAGGAGTGATAATGGTGGAGAATTTAGGAATAAGAAGCTAGATGATTTCTGTGCCAGGAAAGGAATTACAAGGCAATTTAGTATTGCTAGAACCCTACAACAAAATGGGGTTACTGAGAGGAAAAATAGAACCCTTATTGAAGCAGCAAGAACAATGTTGGCTGATGCTCACTTTCCTATAGCCTTTTGGGCTGAGGCTGTTAATACAGCTTGCTATGTGCAAAATAGAGCATTGGTTAACAAAATTCAGAACAAAACACCTTATGAGTTACATTGGGGAAGAAAACCTAATATTGGTTTTCTCAGACCTTTTGGTTGTCATATAGTAGTCTTGGATACTAGTGATGCCTTAGGGAAATTTAGTGCAAAAGGTGATGAGGGCTACTTCATGGGGTATTCAGTCCAGAGCAAGGGTTATAGGGTTTATCTTAAAGAGGACAAACGTATAGTTGAAAGAGTACATGTTAGGTTTTTAGAGAATAAACCTAGTGATCCTGAAAGTGGTCCTAATTGGTTGTTTGATTTGGAACCCTTATCTAGAACTTTAAATTATATGCCTGTCACTAATCCAGACATTGTGAAGGTAACTTCAAATGTTGTGGAGGAACAAGTTGTTGATGTTTCAGGTACACAGGTTAATGAGAGGGTTGGATCACAAGCAGAAAAGGCATCTCCTATATTAGAATATGTCACAATTCCCATTTGGACAGATGCTTTTGCTGCTGCTGCTACTGCTGGACAAGATAATGATGGTTTCCAAGTACCACCAGATACAAACATGCATGATCCTTCAGGCGCTGACAAAGGCAAATCTAGCGCTGACAAGACCAATTCAGACGTTGATGGTTCAGACGTTGACAACCACACTTCAAGCGTTGTTAGCCCAAGCGCTAACAAACAAGGTTCAAGCGTTGACAACAATTCTGCCCATCTTTTCTCGTCCAATTTTGAACAAGGTGAACCTTCCAATATATATGAAGAGGTTCATCCTCATGTTGATGTAAGAGAGTCTGATGAAGAAGATATTAGCAACATAGAGAATGAGGTTGAGGACACCAGACTTTTTGAAGGAGGAGTTCTCACTTCCACAATGAAGAATCACCCCCCTTCCCAGATCGTTGGTGATGTTATGACTCCAGTTCAGACTAGAAGATCTCATCAAGGTCTTGGTGGGTTTATTTCTAATATACACAAGAAGGTTGATACCCATCTTGTGCAAGCATGTTTGTTTGCATGTTTTCTGTCACAAGAGGAACCCAAGAAAATATTTGATGCTCTCAAAGAACCAAGTTGGGTGGAAGCAATGCAGGATGAGCTTCACCAATTTGCAATTCAGGATGTTTGGGAGTTGGTTGATTGTCCTAGATATGTCAGACCTATAGGGACAAGATGGGTTCTTAGGAACAAAAGAGATGAAAGAGGCATTGTGGTCAGAAACAAGGCAAGGTTAGTGGCTCAAGATTATACACAAAAGGAGGGGATAGACTATGAGGAGGTCTTTGCACCAGTTGCAAGGATTGAAGTTATTAGGATTTTTCTAGCCTATGCCTCCTGCATGGGCTTCACATTCTATCAAATGGATGTCAAAAGTGCTTTTCTCTATGGAACCATTGTTGAGGAAGTATATGTAATGCAGCCTCCTAGTTTTGAGGATCCAGAGCATCCGGATAAAGTGTATAGAGTCAAAAAGGCTATGTATGTCCTTCATCAAGCCCCTAGAGCATGGTATGGTACTTTGTCTACCTATTTGGTGGACAATGGATTCAAGAGGGGCACCATAGATCAGACACTATTTACAAAGAAGAAAGGCAAGGATGTATTGCTTGTGCAGGTCTATGTTGATGATATCATTTTTGGGTCTACTGATCCAAAGATGAGTGAGGATTTCTCTAAGCTTATGACAGACAAATTCAAGATGAGTGCTATGGGGGAGATGAAATTCTTTCTTGGTTTACAAGTTCAGCAGAAAGAAGATGGTATCTTCATCTCCCAGGATAAATATGTTGCTGAGATCTTGAAGAAGTTTGGCTTTTCTCCATATGAAAAGAGGGCTACTACTCCTATGGATAGAGAACACCCTTGGGGAAAGATTGGAGATGGGAAAGATGTTGATGTCAGGCACTATAGATCCATGATTGGATCCTTGATGTATCTTACTGCCTCCAGACCTGACATCATGTTTGCTGTGTGTGCTTGTGCACGTCATTAAGTGACTCCCAAAGAATGTCACCTTTATGCTGTGAAGAGGATCTTTAGGTACCTAAGATGCTATCCTGGTCTTGGTTTGTGGTACCCAAAGGATTCATCATTGGAGCTGATTGCATATTCAGATAGTGATTATGGAGGTGATAAGTTTGATAGGAAATCCACAACTGGTGGATGTCAGTTTCTTGGGAGCAGGTTGATATCTTGGCAATGCAAGAAACAAACAGTGGTGGCTAATTCTACAACTGAAGCAGAGTATGTGGCTGCAGCTGCATGTTGTGGTCAAGTGTTGTGGATTCAGAACCAGCTGTTGGACTATGGGTACAATTTCATGCATACTAAGATTTTTGTAGACAATAATAGTACTTTATGCATCATTAAGAATCCTGTACATCATTCTAAAACTAAACACATAGAAATTAGACACCATTTCATAAGAGATTGTTTTGAGAAAGGTATAATACAACCAGATAGGGTTGACACTGAGGAAAATGTGTCAGATTTATTAACTAAACCTTTTGATGCTGGGAGGTTTCAATACTTGGTAACAAGTATTGGAATGGTCAATCTCACATAATATGTGTTTTGAAGTCTTTTTGTAAAAGTATGTACAGGATGATGTATTATTATTGGTCTTATTGATGATTTAGATTTTCCACTATATTTTTCTAACACTGACAAAGGTTGCTTGAACGCTGATAAGTGTTTTTGCAACGTTGTCAGCAATATAATTGTCTAACGCTGACAAAGCTTCCCTCAACGCTGTCATGTGTTATCGGGGCGTTGTCAGCAACAAAGTTAGTTTTGTGGTTTTCAATCTAAATGTGCAGATGGTGTTAGCAGTATACCATTGGATACAGAGTTGCTTATGGATCACTTAAAATTAACAGCTTAAATTTATCATTTACGACTATGTTGAGAGAGGTTACAAAAGGCGCTGAGGGAGGATATTTGGGCGTTGACAAGGATAATTTGGACGCTGACAGAAATATTTTGGGCGCTGATAGGACAAAATTGGGCGTTGACAAACCTGCACATAAGGTGATGTATCCCAGTCATCATCTATCATCAAGGAGGTTTCTACTCAGGTATTACCATCTACCTTACCAACCATTGCACCATCAGATAAGGGTAAGGGTATAATGGTAGAGGAGATTGTTCCAAAGGATGCAGCTCAAGTTGAGTTTGATAGAAGATTAGCTGCACAAATCATGGAACAGGATGAAAAGGAAAAGTCACCATTTGTTGTGACTTCTGAAGAAGGAAGTGATGGAGCTAGCTCAGACTCAAGTGTGATGATTATAGAACCAGAAAGGCTTGAGTATGGGGATGAGTTGGCCAAAGAGAAGCTGAGAGAGTTGAAATTGCAGGTTGACTTTGACATGCCAGAGGTGGTTCAAATGTACAATGCTTGGGAAGAAAGATGCATGGATAATCTAGATTTGACCATTTCAGATCAAATATGGGGTTTGGAGCTTCTTCTAAGAGTTCAGAAGGATTGCCAAGTAATTTTGAAACACAAGGCAAGCAATATTCTCTCAGAGTTGAAAAGGGATAGAAGGGAGCTCTACTTTATGTTGCTCAGATGTCATGGAGTTGGATGGACATATCAGAAGTTGAAGGCTTTGACATTTAATGAGTTGGAAAGTAGGGCTTATCCCATTTGGGTGAGAGTGCAGGAAGCAAACACTCTCAGACTTCTTTCAGATGAAAGAAAGGAGGAACTTGTAGAAGAAATGGAACTCAAGAAAGCTATGGTTATTCCCAGGCCAGTGAAGAAGGGAATTTCATTTGAGTTTCCCAAAGATATGGATCCACTATATCCAAGTGATGCTGTCATCAGAAAGAGCCTCAAGCTCTCACCTTTAGAAGCTTCAGATATGGTGCAAGTGTTACCATTAGATTCCAGGAACCCAATTATGAGCTATGAAGAAGATGAATGTGGGTTTTGGAAGATTGGCAGATTTGGCAAGGAGGTACACACTTTTACCACTCTCATATCTTTGTTTGCAAGTTGTGATAGAGAAGACTTGGTGGACCTTTGGAGGTTGCTGGAGACCAAGTATGAGGCTGAAGCACCAACTTCAGCTAATGGAATAAAACTTTGGACCACATTCAAAAGAATGTGTGGACCAAAAGATGAGGATCCTGCAATTTGGAAGGATCTTGAAGATGACCTCAGTGGTCTTCAATGGAGGTTATATTCAGCTGCTGGTGTATATCATTTGAGTTCTACAAAGTTTGTTGAGTATCTACTTGTGGATGCTCAGTATTTCATATCCAAGGCTATTTTGGAGAAGATGAAGGACACTCAGCTGGAAATAGATTATTCAAGTGACGTGGCAAAAGATTTGATCAGATTTATTCACTATCAATATGAGAAGGTTTGTAAGATTCCTCCTAGTCCTTAATGCTTATTCAGAAACTTGATCATAAGAGTGGATATCAAGTTTAGGGGAGGATTGTTGGGAATAAATTAAGGCCAGATCACTTGAGCGCTGACAAGAGTAAACCAAGCGTTGACAAGAACAAAACAAGCGCTGACAGACCAAGCGTTGACAAGATAAAGTCAAGCGTTGATACATTGAAGACAAGCACTGATGGAAGATATATTCTACGCGTGTATTATATTCTAGATTACTTCTAGTAAAGATAGGAACAACAATGTATTTTCTATATTTATCTTTACCTAGAATAGCTAATACGTAGATTATTGTACAAGGCTTCTTATGTCTATAAAAGAAGACCTTTAGGTTAATGTTTGATATAAGTTTCATATAAGTTTTCATTCGTAAACTACTTTCATTGTAAGCAAGTTTGATATTGATAATCAAAGTGAAAGTTTGTTTATATCATTGTGTGTTCTTGTTTAAGTGTTAAATTCCGCATAACACTTAGATTTATAAACATATACAAAGGTTTCTCTACGTGTATTACTTGATCTAATCTTGTATACACAAAGCTAATCGATCTAAGTTTGAGATCAACACTAAGATGGTTTAGCAAGCTCTATACCAGGATCAAAAATCTGTTCCTTGATGGGAAAACAACAAGTGGTGGTTGCGTTAGAAGATTCTCCTTTGTAGATTATGTTGATCCCAAACTTAGATCGATTAAGCTTTGTGTATACGAGATTAGATCAAGTAATACACGTAGAGAAACTTTTGATGTATTGAACAAACTAAGTGTTATGCGGAATTTAACACTTAGAACAAAGAACAAAACAATGTAAACCAAACTTTCACTGTGATTAATAATATCAATGAATGATTACAATGAAAGTGTTATGAGATATGTGGAAGAGGTGTAGGAAAAGATGTATGTAAGATATAAATGAGATGTGTCTTATGTCTAACCCTAAGGCCTCCTTTTATAGGTTTAAGGAGCCTTGTACAAAAAGCTAAGATCAACTATTTTAGGAAGAGACACAAGATAAACATACATAAATAACATATTGACTAAATCTTTTTAAACATTAAGAATATATTCTGAATTCTTATCTTCATACTTTGTCCACCAGCTTGAAGAATTCATCATTGGCAGATTTAGTCCTTGTCTTTGTCTTTAAGATTTTTCTTGTCAACGCCTTGATAATTCGTATCAGCGTCTCATCTGTCAGCGCCCCGTTTACGCTTGTCAGCGTCCAATTTCCTCTTGTCAGCGTTCAAGTGACTTAGCTAATTTTATTCCCAACAATCCTCCCCTAAACTTGATATCTACTCTAGTAATCAGGTTTCTGAATAAAATAAAACATACAGAGAGGATTCTTACAAATATACTTATCCCTGAATTTGAGTAATAATAAATCTCGAAAAGTCAATCACTCAAATCACTTGTATAGTCAGCCTTCACTTGATCTTAATTATCTTCAACACCTGTAGAGTCTTTGGAGCTTTCTTTATTATTTTTGTCACTCAAATTCGATTGCTCCTCCCCTTTTTAAGACTCCTCTCCAAGATCAATATACAAGAACAGAACCAAGAACATCCTCCTTGCATCAGCTTCCAAAATAACAATCCTTGACAATTTGTACCATTTATGTATTATGCTTTTACAAGCTAATACATATTTTCGTCAATTCCATTAATGTCAAAGGTTTCATACTGTCCTCATCCACATTCGGGAAATGAATCCTTAATGTTGATTCATAGGACATGGGGATGGACTTACTGATGATAAGACTGACTTGACATGCATTAAAGCTAGTGCCAATAGTCTTAGCCATCTCCATAACACTATACACCCTTGTGAAAGTGATCTCTGCTACTACTAGATGTCAGTCACTAGGAAAAACATCTCAATGATCATTAGGCTTCCAGATATCCAAAAAATTTGAAAAATGAAAGGGTGATGAAACGTTTTGGGTCTATAAATCAGTTTAGAAATGACACCAACTGAAATGAAATAGCATAAAATAGACTTGATAATGTAGAAAACTTTAGTTTAGAACATAGACAAAGGTAATAATCCTAAGGAAATCAACTAGACTCTAATAAGCAAGAGTGACAAACACTGTTCATGCATACACACATACAAAAGTATGATAGACACACATGAACTCTAGAGTCCTTTGTTCACAAATGCCCCAAAGAGAAAGTTAATTTATATAAAACCTTTGCAACTCCCCAAGTAAGCCCAAAAATATATCTACCCCAAGTCACCCATACGACCACACCCAATTCTAGGTCAAAAGTCTTGGCAGCATGCATGCAAAATAAATTACGTGCATGCTACAGTGCCTCGAGGTTTAGAAATTCCAACAATTTCATAATGAAAGAGCCTTCACTATTTCTAACCCCCACTCACCAGTGGACACAATCTAGAATCGTGCAAGAGTGCTCTAAAAGTACCCAAAAACCTAAAGGTTTACCTCCCCTTAACAGAAGCATACAAATCATTATATGTGAAGAAGCAAAATTTTATCTCAAGATAGGAATGTAAACACTCCAACCATCATAAATAAAAGTTTGCAATTCTGTATCCATCCAAATGTAGCTCCATTTTCCTGCATAGTTAGACAAAAACCACAAAAACACACACCAACAGAGGCTATCCTATCCCATGAAAATAGGTAGAGATAACATGTCAATGGATAAAAATAATATTAGTGGAAAAATCAACAATGCATGTTCCTTGAGCATCCACTATCCCAATATCCTTGATCATTAACCTGCTTTTGGATAGGCTGCTCAAAAAGAAAAGAAATTAGTTTCCTTTGGAGATCCAAGCCTTATCAGACTTGGATCTGTCTAGTTGTTCAACTAGAGTGGTATTATTCTTTACCATAAATCCCTGTTCATCCATTTGCGACCTAAACACACAATTTGTTCCAACGATACTAGTAATGACCTTCTCAAGATATTTAAATCTATTGCAAGTCATTGAAATACCATTAAACTTAGAGTTTTGCTCTTGTTTAGGTTTCCATGTTAAGTGGGATGATGCTTTAGACCCTTGACCCTTATTAACCAAGTATCTTTGTTTATATGGTCTAAAATAAGGTCTCATACCAAACTTGGAGCTGTCAGCGCTGCATTTGTGCCTGTCAGCGTTGAACTTGTTCCTGTCAGCGCTGAATTTTTTCTTGTCAGCGCTGAATTTGTTCTTGTCAGCGCTGAATTTTTTCTTGTCAGCGCTGAATTTGTTCCTATCAGCGCCCAAATTAGGGTTTGCTACAGGAACATGCTGCCTGTTTGACCAAGTGTTGGTCTTTTGAAAGGGCCTTTGTCCATGGATATTAGCTGCCTTAGAGAAGAAAGGAGCTGGTCTAGTGTGGACAAAAGGTTTATGGTTGACATTAGATGACCTATTGTCAGCGAATGAATTATATCCACTCACACAATTATAGGCCAAATGTGAGAAGCTCCCACATGAGTAACAAGCCTTTTTGGACACAAACTTAGACTTAGACTGATAAAACCCTGTTCCATTAACACTTTCTTGGCTTCTGAATGACCTAGGTTTCCTATACATTTCAGCGTATTTAACACTAGGTTGTTTCTTAATTGGGGAGCCAAGGTCAACAGTCTTGCCAGTGGTTGGATGTGTGATTTTGATAGGGGTAGGTTCTTGTGTTGTGATAGGGGTGGGGTCATTTGGACTTTCACACAACAAACCTCCCTTAACAAACAAAGTATGGTTAGCTTTCTTCCATTCCTCTAGGTCAGTCAGTTTTTGTTTATACTCTTCAACTGGGGAAGCAACTCTTGGTGGAGGAATAAATTCCTTCTCTTGGAGCTCTGGTAAACCAGTCCAAGATAAGTCCTTTGTTTGGACACCATAGAAGTCCCCAGCTGGTGGTGGAACAACAGTATAATCTTTCATCCCAATCCCAGACATATCCTTAGAGTCTCTTTGTTTACTAACACACTCTCCTAGGGTTTGTGTGGCCTTATCAAATCTCTGGATTTTAAGACTCACATTGTCTTTATTTTTGTTAGCCTCATCTAACTTAGCTATCAAATCAAGATTAACCCTGTTTGTGATATCTTGAATATCTTTACTTTGATGTAACTCATGTTTTAAGATATTTATTTTATCCTTTAAATCAAACTCCATTTTCTTATACTCAGCTACTGTCCTTTCTGTTTGGGTGAGAGCAATTTGATAATTAGATACTTTGCATCTTTCAGAACTTGCCTCATCTAATAATTTTACTATCTCCTTATTTAGTTTTTCAGTATTTAAACGACAAGAAGAGTTATCACATACCTCATTATCAGAACATGAAGAAGAATTGGAACTTGTGGAAAACATCATCAGATTCCTCTACACCTTCTTCCTTAGCCTGGTTCACCTCACGGTATTGGATCTCGTTCTTCAAATCAAAGTTCCTCAACAAGCTCTGATACCACTTGTTGATCCCAAACTTAGATCGATTAAGCTTTGTGTATACGAGATTAGATCAAGTAATACACGTAGAGAAACTTTTGATGTATTGAACAAACTAAGTGTTATGCGGAATTTAACACTTAGAACAAAGAACAAAACAATGTAAACCAAACTTTCACTGTGATTAATAATATCAATGAATGATTACAATGAAAGTGTTATGAGATATGTGGAAGAGGTGTAGGAAAAGATGTATGTAAGATATAAATGAGATGTGTCTTATGTCTAACCCTAAGGCCTCCTTTTATAGGTTTAAGGAGCCTTGTACAAAAAGCTAAGATCAACTATTTTAGGAAGAGACACAAGATAAACATACATAAATAACATATTGACTAAATCTTTTTAAAAATTAAGAATATATTCTGAATTCTTATCTTCATACTTTGTCCACCAGCTTGAAGAATTCATCATTGGCAGATTTAGTCCTTGTCTTTGTCTTTAAGATTTTTCTTGTCAACGCCTTGATAATTCGTATCAGCGTCTCATCTGTCAGCGCCCCGTTTACGCTTGTCAGCGTCCAATTTCCTCTTGTCAGCGTTCAAGTGACTTAGCTAATTTTATTCCCAACAGATTACATGGTGAGAGAAAGGTTGTGGAGTAATGGGTAACAACAAGTTCTTTGAAGGAACCATCATGACTTGTTTTCCTTTATCACTTTGAAAGGTTGAGGTGGTCAAAGACAAAGGTAAAGGATCGTCATGTAATAGAGATTTTAGAAAGAGTATGTCCCCCTCCTCATCAATATAACCAAGAGTGTACTCAAAAGGTATATCAACCTCTAAAAACTCATCACTCTCATCCATGATAGAATCCTCCTCATCACCATAAACATCATAGATTGGTCTATCAAAGATTGGTGATTCCTCAAAACCCAAGGAAGTGTGATCATCAAAGAATGGAGAGTCACAAGTGGAGAGCTCATCATCACTATAATCATCATATGTTGGTGTATCACAAAGAAGAGGTTCATCATCACTAAAATCCTCATTGGTGTCTTCATCATGGTGGAAAAGTGGGTTATCAAATGATGTTTCAAAGAGAGGATTGGAATGAATCACAAAATCACCAAATAAGCTCTTGAGGTTCATGAAAATCCAAGGATGAGGTAATGGAATAAATGGTCTCAATATAAGGAAGGTCATAATCTCCACTTGAGCAAGCTTCATAAAAATATTCATCACAAACTTCATCAAGGATATCATCTGGAGTTTTCTCTGTTGGGAATAAAATGTAGCCCATACACTTGGACGCTGACAAGAGCAATCTGGACGTTGTTAAGAAGAAATCAAGCGTTGACAGGACAAGCGTTGACAGGAAGAAGTCAAGCGTTGATAAGAAGAAGTCAAGCACTGATAGCAGACTTAGTCTACATGTATTGTGTTTCTAGTATGTTTCTAGTAAAGATATGTTCGACAATGTATTTCTTATGTTTATCTTTAACTAAAATAGTTGATACGTAGACTCTTGTACAAGGCTCATTAATCTATAAAAGGAGGACTTTAGGTTTTAGTTTAATACACGTTTTACACTTTCATTGTACGCAAGTTTGGACGCTGACAAGAGAAATCTGGACGTTGTTAAGAAGAAATCAAGCGTTGATAGGACAAGAGTTGACAGGAAGAAGTCAAGCGTTGATAAGAAGAAGTCAAGCACTGATAAAAGACTTAGTCTACACGTATTGTGTTTCTAGTATGTTTCTAGTAAAGATATGTTCGACAATCTATTTCTTATATTTATCTTTACCTAAAATAGCTGATACGTAGACTCTTGTACAAGGCTCCTTAATCTATAAAAGGAGGCCTTTAGGTTTTAGTTTAATACACGTTTTACACTTTCATTGTACGCAAGTTTGATTTATCAATCAAAGTGAAAGTTTGGTTTATCTTGTTTGTGTGTTCTTGTTTAAGTGTTAATTCTGCATAATACTTGAATTGTTACATATACAACAAAGTTTCTCTACGTGTTTAACTTGATTTAATCTCGTTTACACAAGCTAAATCGATCTAAGTTTGGGATCAACAAGTGGTATCAGAGCCAGGTTGAGAAACTTTGATCTAATGAACACAAAAACCCTAAATCGCCAAAAACCTTAATTTTCAAGAAACCCTAAAACTCAAACAACATGTCTACACCAGAGTGAACCTCATCCTCCTCCTCAACCCCTAAAATCAAGATTCCCATGATAGATCCAGACAACTTTGAGTTGTGGAAGTTTAACTTTGAACAGTATCTTCAAATTCATGACCACACCCTATGGGAAATTATTGAATATGGAAACACATTCAATAAGGCTGTCAAGATTGCAGCTGCAATCTTGGTAAGATCAACTTCAGGCTCTACAGAAGAGGATCGAAAAGAAAAGCCTGAAGATGGAAGAGCTGTCTTAGTTGAGGACGTTGGAAAAAGAAGGAATGACATGAAAACCCTAAGCATCCTCAAACTCTCTTTGGGACAAGCCAATCAGCACAAGTATAGAGGCTATGATTCTGCAAAAGATCTATGGGCAGCCCTTGAAGTTGCTTATGGTGGTAATGCTGATACTGTACAAGAGAAAAAGAAGCAACTCTTGCATGAGTATGCTGTTTTTAAAGCTCAACCCAATGAAAAGCTAAGTGGAGTGAGAAGCAGACTTCTTGACATTACAAGCAAGTTGTCCTTTATGGGAACAGTGCTTGGTGATGTTGATATCATCACCACTTTTCTTAAAAGTCTTGGTGATGCATGGAAGATTGAAGCAAGGTCTATGATTGCTAATAATACTCACAAAAACTCCACTTTTGATGATGTTTATAATAAACTGAGGCTTGTAGAGAATGAAATTCTTTTGGATCAAGGAATCAAGTCTACCAATGGAAACATGGCCTTCTTCTCACATAGTGAAGGTCAATTTGATCAAAGGGAGTCATACATGCACCCCGTTACTGGATCGTCTTGTGTCAACGCTGGATCAAGCTTTGTCAGCGCCTCTCATTCAAACGCTGACACATACAATGTTGACTCACCAAGAGTTAAGCCTGCTGGTATTGATCTAGATACTGTGTGTGCATACATTGCTTCATTGCCCAATGGTTCAGTATATGAGGACCTTGAGCAAATTAGTGATGAGCATTTTGAGGAAATGGACATAAAGTGAAATATGGCTCTTGAAAGCATAAGAGCGAATTGATGGAATCGAAGATTTAAGAAGAAGATGACTTTTAATGCTAAGGACACTGCTGGATTTGATAAATCCAAGGTTAAGTGTTATAATTGTCATCGAACGGGTCACTTTATGAGAGAATGCAGATCTCCAAGAAGATCTGATGCTGGAAAACCCTCAAGCCAAATCATCAAGGCTCAGGATTCCAAAGTTATGGTTGCTATACAAGACATTGATGGTGTTGGCTGGGATTGGAGATATTTGGCCAAGGATGAGGAAGAAAACAAAGCTTTGGTTGCAGAAAAGGAAGAAGAGGAGCATGTTCACTATGCTCTCATGGCACACTCTTCATCTTCATCAGACAATGAGGTATATGATGATGCATTTTATAGTAAGGGTTGTCGTCTAAATACTGAAAAACTTAACAAAGAAGTTTTAAATTGACAACAGATGTGGTTAATGAAAGATACAAGTTATCTAACTATCAACTTGCTCTTACTCAAACTGAAAAGACTGTAGCTGAGTATAAGAAAATGGAGTTTGACCTAAAAGATCAAATCAATATTTTAACTCATGATTTAAATGTTAGTGTTGAGGTTAGAAACATCATGGAGAGAGAAAATGGTGTTTTACAGGCTAAGTTAGATGAGGCTATCAAAAACAAAGATAATGTAGATCTTAAAATTCAGAGATTTGATAAAGCTTCACAAACCCTAGAAAAATATGTTACTGAACAAAGGGATTCTAGAGATATGACTAGGATTGGGATGAAAGAATATTCTGGTGTTCCACCACCTGCTGGGAACTTCTATGGTGTCCTTAGAAAGGACTTGTCTTGGACTGGTATACCAGAACTCCAAGAAGAGGAATTTATTCCTCCACCAAGAGCTCTTACCCTAGTAGAGGAATACAAGCAGGGGTTGACTGATTTGGACCAATGGAAGAAAGCCAACCCTACCTTGTGTGTTAAGGGTGGCATGCTTAGTGACAGCCCAAATGAGTCTACACCCATAAAAGTGACAAACCCCACCACTGGCAAGACTGTTGACCGTGGCTTAAACGTTGATAGAAAACCTAGTATTAAATATGCAGAAATGTATAGAAAACCTAGGTCACCAAAAAGCCAAATTAGTGATAATAGGACAGGTTTCTTTTCTTCTAGACCTAGAGCTATGTCTAGAAAAGCCTGTTATACTTGTGGAAGTTTTTCATATTTAGCCTATAAGTGTGTCAATGCTTCAAAGGTCAACGCTGATAGAAAGTCAAACACTGTCAAATCTAAACCTTTTGTCCAGCATAGTCCACAAGTTGTTAGACCAGCCCCATTCTTTACTAAAGGGTCTAATACTCATGGACAAAGACCTTTTCAGAAGACCAATACGTGGTCTAACAGACAATGGGTTCCTGTAGCAAACCCTAGGTTCAACATTGATAAGGGTAATTTCAGTGTTGCCAAGAACAAATTAAACGCTGACAGGAACGTTGCCAGACCAAGTAATGGAAAATATTTGCAACCAAAGGGAAAGGGGTTTAAAGCTTCTTCTAGCTTGACATGAAGACCTAAACAAGACCAAAACCCTAATTCAGATGGGATTTCTATGACCTGTAACAGATTTCATTATATTTCAAAGGTCATAACAAAACCAATTGGGGTTAACTGGGTGTTTAATCCAAAAAGGGATGAACAAGGGGTTGTGATAAGGACTAAGTCTGTTCTTGTTGAACAACCAAATGAATCCAAGTCTGCTCAGGCTTGGGTTCCCAAAGAAAATTAATTTGTTTTCTTTATGTGCAGGGCATTCAAAAGCAGGTTAATGATTATGGCTATTGGGATAGTGGATGCTCTAGGCACATGACGGGGAAGGAAGATTATCTGACAAATTTTATCCCCATTAAAGATGGTGACAAAGTGTACTTTGGAGGAGGATATGGGACTATCACTGGCAAAGGCACTCTTCTCACCAACAATTTACGTTTTGAAAATGTGTTTCTGGTAAATAAACTTGACTATAATTTGTTTAGTGCATCACAAGTGTGTGATAACAAAAATAAGGTTCTTTTCACTGATACTGAATGCTTGGTGTTGAGCAAAGATTTTAAAATACCAGATGAGAAATTCATTGATTATAGAACACCTAGGCATAAGGAAATTTATAATGTGAATCTTAATGGAATTAGGATGAATAATAATTTGTCATGTCTATATGCTAAGGCTTCAGTTGATGAGAGTAATCTTTGGCACAGAAGATTAGGGAATATTATTTTTAAAAATATAAATAGACTTGTGAGACATGGTTTAGTTGATGGTTTGCCTGAAAAGGCTTTCCACAATGATCATTCTTGTGTTGCATGACTTAAAGGCAAACAACACAAGGTCTCATTTAAGTCTAAACAAGTGCACTCTAGTTCTAAACCACTTCACTTGCTGCATATGGACTTGTTTGGTCCAACTAATATAGAAAGCTTAAATGGTAAATCCTACTGTTTTGTCATCACTGATGATTTTTCTAGATTTACTTAGACTTTCTTTTTAGCTTTGAAAAGTGACACTGCTGATACTTTGATTAACTTTATTACCCAAATTGAAAAGAAGTCTGGTAATGAGGTTAAGTTGCTTAGAAGTGACAATGGTGGTAAGTTTAGAAATAAGTTATTAGATGACTTTTGTGCCAAGAAAGGGATTACTAGACAGTTTAGTGTAGCTAGAACCCCACAACAAAATGGGGTAGCTAAGAGAAAGAATAGAACCCTCATAGAAGCAGCAAGGACTATGTTGGCTGATGCTCACTTTCCCATTGCTTTTTGGGCTGAGGCTGTGAATACAGCTTGTTATATTCAGAATAGGGCATTAGTCAACAAGATTCATAACAAAACACCTTATGAGTTACTTTGGGGCAGGAAACCTAATATTGGTTTTCTGAAACCTTTTGGATGTCATGTAGTTGTGTTGAACACTAGTGATGCCTTAGGTAAGTTTAGTGCTAAAGGTGATGAAGGATACTTCATGGGTTATTTTGTGCAGAGTAGAGGATATAGAGTTTACCTTAAGAAAGAAAAACGTATACTTGAAAAGGTACATGTTAGGTTTTTAGAGAGTAAACCTAGTGATCCTGAAAGTGGTCCAAATTGGTTATTTGACTTAGAACCTCTATCTAGGACATTGAATTATATGCCTGTTACTAATCCAAACATTGTGAAGGTGACTTCAAATGTTGTGGAAGAACCCGTTGTTGATATTTCAGGTAAACAGGTTGATGAAGAGGATGGATCACAAGCAGACAAATCAGCACCCATACTTGAGTATGTTACCATTCCCATATGGACAGATGCATTTGCTGCTGCTGGAAAGGAAAAAGGTGGTCTCCAAGTATCACCAGTTGAAAACATGCATGATCCTTCAGGCGCTGACAAAGGAAATTCTGGCGCTGACAAGACAAATTCAGGCGTTGATGGCTCAAACGTGGACAGATTTGGTTCAAGCGTTGACAGGTCTTTTAACCATCTTTTCTCTTCCAATAATTTTGAACAAGGTGAACCTTCAAACAGCCATGGAGGGGTTCATTCAGATGATGATGGAAGAGAGTCTAGGGAGGATCTTGGTAATTTGGAAGATGAGATTGAGGACAACACAATTATTGAAGGAGGAGTGCTTACTTCTACAATCAAAAATCATCATCCTTCTCTAATTATTGGTGATGTGATGACTCCTGTACAAACTAGAAGGTCTCATCAGAATCATAGAGGATTTATTGCCAATATTCACAAGAAGGTTGATACCCCTCTTGTACAAGCATGTTTGTTTGCCTGTTTTCTATCACAACAGGAACCCAAGAGGAATTTTTATGCTCTCAAAGAACCAAGTTGGGTGGAAGCAATGCAGGATGAGCTTCACCAATTTGCTATTTAGGATGTTTGGGAGTTGGTTGATTGTCCCATACATGTCAGACCTATTGGGACAAGATGGGTTCTTAGGAACAAAAAGGATGAGAGAGGCATTGTGGTCAGAAACAAGGCACGTTTAGTGGCACAAGGATATACACAAGAAGAAGGAATAGACTATGAGAAGGTCTTTGCACCTGTTGCAAGGATTGAGGCTATAAGGATTTTTCTAGCCTATGCTTCCTGCATGGGATTTACAGTCTATCAAATGGATGAAGAGTGCTTTTCTTTATGGAACAATTGTAGAGGAGGTTTATGTCATGCATCCTCCTGGTTTTGAAGATTCAGAACATCCAGACAAGGTGTATAGAGTGAAGAAAGCTATGTATGGACTTCATCAAGCCCCAAGAGCATGGTATGGTACATTGTCCACCTATCTGGTGGAAAATGGATTCAAAAGGGGCACCATAGACCAGACCTTGTTTACAAAGAAGACTAGTAAGGATTTCTTACTTGTACATGTCTATGTGGATGATATCATATTTGGCTCTTCTAGTTCAAAGATGAGTGAAGATTTTTCCAAACTCATGACAAACAAGTTCAAGATGAGTGCAATGGGGGAGATGAACTTCTTTCTAGGGTTACAAGTACAGCAGAAAGAAGATGGTATCTTCATCTCTCAAGATAAATATGTAGCAGAAATCTTGAAGAAGTTTGGCTTTTCTCCACATAAGAAACGGGCTAGTACTCCTATGGATAGGTAACACCCTTGGGGAAAAGTTGGAGATAGAAAAGAGGTGGATTTTAGGCACTATAGGTCAATGATTGGTTCATTGATGTATCTCACAGCTTCAAGACCTGACATTATGTTTGCTGTGTGTACATGTACACGCCATCAAGTGACTCCCAAAGAGTGTCATCTTCATGCTGTCAAGAGGATTTTTAGATACCTTAGGTGTTATCCAGATTTGGGATTATGGTATCCAAAAGATTCCCTATTGGAGCTTATTACATATTCTGACAGTGATTATGGTGGTGAAAAATTTGATAGAAAATCCACGACTGGTGGATGCCAATTTCTTGGGAGTAGATTGATATCTTGGCAATGCAAGAAACAAACAGTGGTGGCCAATTCTACAACTGAAGCAGAGTATGTTGCTGCAGCTGCTTGTTGTGGACAAGTCTTATGGATTCAGAACCAGCTGTTGGATTATGGGTATAATTTTATGCATACCAAGATTTTTGTAGACAATAACAGTACTGTATGCATTATTAAAAATCCTATACATCACTCTAAAAGAAAACACATAGAAATTAGACATCATTTTATAAGAGATTGTTTTGAAAAAGGTTTAATACAACTAGATAAGGTTGACACAAAAGAAAATGTGTCTGATTTATTAACTAAACCTTTTGATACTGGAAGATTTTAATACTTGGTAACAAGTATTGGAATGATCAATCTCACTTAATATGTGTTTTGGGATCTTATTGTAAAAGTATGTACATGATATGCATTTGTTATTGGTCTTTATACAAAATTAGATTTTCACTTTATTTGTCTAACGCTAACAAAGGTTATTTTAACGCTGATACGTGCTAACTTGACGTTGGCAGCAACATGTTAGTTTTGTGGTTTTTGATCTAGTTATGCAGGCGTTTTTAGCATTGTACAATTGGATACAGAGTTGCTTATGGATTCTTGGAGCATTATTGGAGCATGTTTCAATTTATGGATGATGGTTGGAACATTTATATTCTTATCTTGACATAAATTTGTATTATATGCATATTATTGTTGGCAACTTATGTATCATAGTTTAAGGGGAGGTTGAGGAACCTTTTAGGACTTTTTGGGTATTCTTATAATACTCTTATCACAATTCTAGATTGTGTCCACTGGTGAGTATGAATTAGTTTACTAACTCATGAGGCACTGTAGCATGCAAAGTTGATATACTATGCACGCTGCCAAGACTTTTTGGCCTAGAATTGGGAGTGGTCTGTTGGGAGACTTGGGTATGATTTAGATTGGGCTTACCTGGGAAGTTACAAAGGATTTTATGAGATAACTTCACTGTTAAGAACTTTGGTTAGCAAGGGACACTAGAGGACTGTTATGTCTATCTTGCATAAGCAAGTGTGCATGATTGGACAATGCTTGCCACCCTATAGTAATTTTCAGTTTATAGGTTATCTTCACTAGGATAAATCACTTTGTTAAGGTCCTTTTTCATTTTTATTATTTTTATTTTTGGACGTTGACAGATTTATTTCCAAACGTTGTTATGACCAATTTAGACGTTGACATGGCTTTTTCCAACGTTGACAAGAATATAGCCGTTGGGTGTTGATGGGTTATTTTTTACCATTGACACTCATTGGGTCCTACCCAGTTGTTATATTTGACGAAAATTGGGGCCGTAATTTTAGGAGTTGGTAACTTTTAATTAATGAACAAGATAAGTTATTTTCTGTTCAAGATTTTCATCATTGTATTTTGAAAATAACTGCCTCATTTTTGACCAATCACATGTGCCTACCTCTCCTATATATTTGGCTCCTTCTTTTAAACAGGGTATTTTCATATTCTTGTCTAACAAATTTTTCTCCTATATTCATCTTTCATAACCTTTCACACAGCTTTCTACATCAATGGCGCCTAAGTTTAAACCGAGTGACTTGGTGTTGGGGTTCAGAAGTCAGCATAACATGGTTGCCTATTTGGAGGCTGATGATGCTCTGTTTCCTCAATACACTCAGATGGTGGTGTATTTGAATGCATCTCCTTTACGGTATGCACTTTCTCATGCTCCTCTTATCCCTGTCACTCATATTAAACAGTTTTGGAACACTGTTAGTTCCTCAACGCTTAATAATGTGACTACATTATTTGCTATTGTCCATGGGCGTCCATGGGTGGTTACTGAAGCCTTGGTTCGCCAGGCTTTGCATCTTAATGATGCAGATGGTATAACCACTCTATCCATTGGTGAGATAGAACATGGAATTCAAGCTTTGGGGTATCCTTTCCCTGAAGAGGGTACTTTAAATAAATATAATAAACAAGAATTTCCCCCAGCTTGGAAGTACTTAATACATGTCATCCTTCAATGTTTAAGTCCCAAAAGTACTGCACATAATGAAATTAATAGATCTATTGGTAGTGCTATTGTGTGTATTGCTAATGGGCAAAAGTATAATTTTTCTAAACTAATTTTCGATGGCATGTGTAAAAACAAGGGTAGCAAGATGACTCTAGCTTAGCCACGATTTTTACAAATGATTTTTGATGAACAAAGGTATTGCACCAGGGATCATGATAATTTTTATGCGATCCCTGTGCAAAAGAAAGCTATTTTTAGTAATTTGAATTCACCACCTCATAGAGACTTACCTCTTACCCAAGCCATGCTTGCTGTTATTGTAGCAGTATAACCTCAACCTGACCCACATCCACAACTTGACCCATTACCTGAACCATCACCTTCACCTCAACATATGGAACTTGACCAAGATCCCTTCAACGCTGACACCTTAAATGTTGGCGTTGATACTTCAAATCCAAACGTTGACACCTTTCTACAACAGACCCAAACACCCCTTAACCTTCAAACTACTACCCAATCCACATCATCTTCCTCACCCCCAGACTTTAGGATGGAAAAACGCCAAAGGACCATTTGAGTGTTCTCCTCTGGTGGTCCTAGCCATGTTGCAGAGAGAACCACCACCACAAGTGTGGTTGGTGATATGGGTGAGGCTAGGACTATTGGTACTCGCTTAGATGCAGGCCAAGCCAGTCCTAACATCATTAAGACCTCATCCATGCCCCATGACTCTATTTTGGGAGGTCAAATTCCCACTCTAGAGGAGGGCATATTGGAACCATATACAATGTTGGAATTGACGGCTGTTTGCATTTGCTTGCAAAAGCAAAATGCAGACCTTGTACATACTGTCTCTACCCAAGGCCTTGAACTCAAGCAATTGAGGGAGAGGATTGTTGTTTTGGAAGCTGCTAACAATAGGAGAAGGAAGACAAGAATACTTTCATCAGGGGAGGATTCTTACAAAGGGGAGGAAGCTGCTATAGAGCCAATAAATTTGAGTGACAAAGGTTCACATGAAGCTGCTATAGAGCCAATTGATTTGAGTGGCAAAGGCTCACATGATGGAGAATCTTTGGGTGTGGTTGAAGCTCTTACAGATTTGAAGAGGCAACCAGGTTTTGATGTTTCATTGGTTACCCCTACAAATTTGAATTTATCCTTTACATAAATGATGGAGCAATTCACAAGAAGCGCTGATATGAGTAAGTTGGGTGTTGACACACAGGTTTTGAACGTTGATAGACCGGCAGATATGGTTGATGTATTCCAGTCATCAGCAATCATCAAGGAAGTGTCTTCACAGGTACCATTATCATCTTTACCCATCATTGATACACTAGATAGGAGTAAAGGAATTATGGTAGAAACAGAGGTTCCCAAGGATGCAGCTCAAGTAAAATTTGATTCAATGTTGGTTGCACACCTTATGGAACAAGAAAAGAAGAAGGTTGTTGAATCACCATTTGTGGTTACTTCTGAGGAACAAGAAGGAAGTAATGATGAAAGCACAGATTCAAGTGTTATGATTATTGAAGAACCAGAAAGACTTGAATATGGTGATGTGTTGGCAAGGGATAAACTTGCAGAGTTAAAAATGAAGGTAGATTATGATATACCAGAAATTGCCCAGATGTACTTTGCTTGGGAGAAAAAGATCATGGAGAATCCAGATATGTCTTTATCAGATCAGATTTGGGGATTGGAGATTCTTCTCAGGATCAAAAGGATTGTCAAGTAATCCTAAAGTATAAGGCCAGCAAATTTTTCTCACAATCTAAAAGAGAAAGAAGGGAGCTTCATTATATGTTGCTTAGATGTCATCAAGGAGGTTGGACTTTTCAGAAGTTGCAGGAATTGTCCTTTGATGAATTGGAATATAAGGCTTATCCTATTTGGGCAAGAGTGCAAGATATGAACACTATCAGACTTCTTTCAGATGAAAGGAAATAAGAACTTGCAGAGGAGATGGAGATTCAAAGGGCTATGATTGTACCAAGACCATTGAAGAAGGGAGTTCTACTTGAGTTTCCTTCAGATTTGAATAGAGTGAATCCCAGTGAAGCTGTTATCAGAAAGAGTATTAAGCTCTCACCCATGGAAGCTTCACATATGGTCAAAGTATTACCTCATGATTCCAGAAACCCTATCATTAGTTATGAAGAAGATGCAAGTGGGTTTTGGATGATTGGCAAATATGGGAAAGAGGTACATACTTTTACTACTCTTATGTCTTTGTTTGTAAGTTTGGATAGGGAAGACTTAGCAGACCTTTGGAGGTTACTACAGGCCAAGTATGAGACTAAAGCACCTACTTCAGTTAATGGAATAAAGCTTTGGTCAACATTCAAGAGAATGTGTGCACCAGATGAAGAAGATCCAGTTTGGAAGGATCTTGAGGATGATATCAGTGGACTTCAATGGCGTCTATATTCAGCAGTTGGTGTGTATCATTTGAGTTCTACGAAGTTTTCTGAGTATCTTCTTGTGGATGCTGAGTATCCTATGTCTAAAGAAGTTTTGAATAAAATGATGACAACACAGCTGGAGATAGACTACTCAAGTGATGTGGCCAAAGATTTGATTAGATATGTTTATTTCCAATTTGATAAGATTTGTAAGAATCCTCCTAGTTCTTAGTTTTTTATTTAGATACTTGATTACTAGAGTAAATATCAAGTTTTGGGGAGGATTGTTGGGAATAAAATGTAGCCAATGCACTTGGACGCTGACAAGAGCAAACTGGACGTTGTTAAGAAGAAATCAAGCGTTGACAGGACAAGCGTTGACAGGAAGAAGTCAAGCGTTGATAAGAAGAAGTCAAGCACTGATAGAAGACTTAGTCTACACGTATTGTGTTTCTAGTATGTTTCTAGTAAAGATATGTTTGACAATGTATTTCTTATGTTTATCTTTACCTAAAATAGCTGATACGTAGACTCTTGTAAAAGGCTCCTTAATCTATAAAAGGAGGCCTTTAGATTTTAGTTTAATACACGTTTTACACTTTCATTGTACGCAAGTTTGATTCATCAATCAAAGTGAAAGTTTGGTTTATCTTGTTTGTTTGTTCTTATTTAAGTGTTAATTTCGCATAATACTTGAATTGTTACATATACAACAAAGTTTCTCTACGTGTTTAACTTGATTTAATCTCATTTACACAAGCTAAATCGATCTAAGTTTGGGATCAACATTCTCCTCATTCACAACATCAATATGCTTAACTGTTTCGGGCTCATTAGACTTCTTTGACAACTTTCCCATATTAAACACAACTCTTTCATCTCCTACCCTCATTGTAAGTTCACCTTCCGCCACATCTATAAGAGTCCGACCCGTTCTTAAAAATGGCTACCAACAATCAAAGGAACTCTCGGATCCATATCATAATCAACCACCACAAAATCCGCGAGAAAGGTAAATCTATCAACCCCAACAAAAACATCCTTCGCAATTCCCACCGGATAAGTTATAGTACGGTTGGCCAACTCAAGAGTCATCCTAGTAGGAGTGAGCTCGGGAAGTGAAAGTCTTTTCCAAACCGATAATGGCATGAGATTTATGCTTGCCCCTAAATCCGCTAATGCCATGCAATTTTCCACCCCCGGAAAATTGCAAGGAATAAAAAACCTCCCCGGATCTCCAAGCTTAGTAGGAAACTTCTTAAGCAAAACCGCGAAGCAATTTTCTTTTAAGGAAGCATTAGGCAAATCCACCAATTTCTCCTTGTTAGAAAGTAAGTCCTTGATCATCTTAGAAAACTTAGGCATATTGGCTAAGGCTTCCGCAAAGGAGATGTTTATATTAAGTTGCTTGAACATCCTTAAAAAGTTTGAGACTTGTATATCATCCTTGTTCTTAAGCTTTTACTTTCTCAATCTTGATGGGTATAGGAGACTTGGTTTTGGTTGTGGTTGAGTGGTTGATGAAGGATTTTCTTTGTTAGGTTCTTCATTGATAGGTGTGGAAGTTAAAGGAGTAGTGGGTATAGGTTGAGAAGGTGTAGGTGGTGAAGTGGTAGAGCTTAGAGGTGATGAAGAAGATGTAGAAGGCTTATCACAAGATGGAATCATAGTAGGCTTTACCAAAGTAGGTTTGGGTGGTGAAGGATCATGAGTTTTCTTTCCACTTCTTGTTGTGATAGCATTGACATTAGCCCTCGGGTTTGTTTGTGTGTTATAGGGTAAAGCCCCTTGTGGTCTTTGATTGAGAAGCATCATAAACTTTTTGTTTGTTTCCTCATGCATTTCCCTCATTCTTTTCTCATTAGCTTGGAACCTCCTTTCATTCTCTTGATTCATTTTGTGAAGAAGCTCAATGGTGTTAAAATCATGTGGTACATTCCCTTGAAAACCTTGGGGTTGGAAAGAGGGAGGTTGATTGTAAAACCCTTGGTTGTTACCTTGAAAGTTATTTCCTTGATTGTGAAAGGTATTAGGTGCTCTAAAATTGTTTTGTCCTTGGTAACTTGGCCTAAGCCCTTGATTTCTTTGTAACAATTGAGGAGGATTGTTATGAGTTTGGGTGGGTGGTTGGGGTGGGAAGCCGGGTGGAACAAGGTAGTTTTGTGACTTGTAAGAGAGATTGTTTTGATTGATGTTGGGTTTGAAATGTTCTCTATGTTCTTCTTGGTAGGCATAACATTAACTTTGATAACCTTGCACCTTATCACATTGTTGGAAATAATGAGGACCTCCACAACTCTCACATGAAAGAGCAATAGCATTCACATCATTGGTGGAATTCTTGTTCAAAGAGAGTTCACAAAATTTCATGAGTGTGTTGGTCATAGTATCAAGCTTTTGAGAGATCATCTTTTCCATTTGTGGGGTAACACTCTCTTGCACCACATGGACTCTCTCATCAAATTTTGTGTTAGTTTGTACCATTGATTTGGTTTCAATAATGTCCCAAGCTTCTTGAATGGATTTAGAATGAATATTCCCACCCGCGGAAGAGTTGAGTGAATCTTGGTGGTGTGGTCTTAATCCATTATAGAAAGTATTGATTTGGTGAAATTTATTGAATCCATGATTTGGGAATTTTCTCAATAACTCCTTGAACTCATCCCATGAATCACTAAAGGTTTGGCTAGGTTTTTGTTGATATCTAATAATTAGGTTCCTCAAAGCCGTGGTCTTAGATGGGGGAAAAACTTGTTCAAAAACTTCTTAGTGAAATCATCCCAAGTAGTAATGCTATTAGGTGGTTGTGTATCAAGCCAATACTTAGCATTGCCCTATAGTGAAAATTGGATCAAGATTAACTTAATGACATCATGGGGAACTCCATTGTGTGGATTATCACTAGGTCTCCCCAAAAATGGTGTGTTTGAAACCAAGCTAATCATAGATGTCTTAAGCTCAAAGGTATTTGTGGGAATATCGGGTATCACAATAGCATCGGCATATCCTTGCACATTGGATTGCAAGTGCTCCATCAAAGGTCGAGTGTCAATGACGGCCATGGCTTCTTGTGTAATGATCAAAGCACGATTCTCGGGATCGGCTTGATGGACGGTGTTGTTTTTACTCTTTCTCTTTTTCTTCCTTTTCGGAGGAAGGGGTTGTACACCAAATGGTATTTGTGCACGCCCGCGAGTGAGCATGGAACTCAAATCAAGGAGTGAGAGAGAAGCTCTCGTCGACTTTGAAGAAGAAGGGATTATCCTCTTCGAGATTCAATATGAAATATCCACAAGAAAGTATAATATATGTAAGTAACACTTGGGTGCAAGACCCCCAATCAAGCCTTCCTTCTTAGAATACGCACTAGTGAACGGGGGGTTAGGTGGCGCGAAGCACTTAAGTACCTATTAACCCTTAGACGGCATTTTATAGCACGTCGCCTTTCTATTCACTTTTTAGTTTGTATTCTTCGAATTCTTGCCTATTGGAAGCATTTATCTATTCTTGCTTAATTAAATTTGATCAATACACGTGTCAAGGACCGGAACGCTCCCGAACACAGTGTATTGCAAAAGCAATACTTATGAAAGTATGTGTATTGAGTGTTCGTATACGTATACGTATCTACATATTATAATATAGAGAAAATATTTTTGTATTTATTGGGTTTTTAAAGAAAATACTATATGTACGTAAAACCGATGAAATCTAATAATATATATTTTGGTTGCAATCTCTTAGGAAAAAGATTGCTTTTTGAATTATTTTATTTTTTTTGGTCAATTCTTTAGGAAAAGAATTGTTTTTGTTATTTTTTAGTTTTTATATTTTTATATTTTGTGATTTTTTTATGTTTTTGATTTATGATACGTAAAAATAACGTTCACGAGGTGAACTGATCCCAAAAGCCAATCGAAACCGTCAATCAATAGTCTCTCGTAATTCATGAACTGGCAGCGGAGCCATTTATAATTGAGTATTTTGAAGTTCGTTTATTCTCGATTCTTGACAAATTGAAAGTCCTAAAAATCTCAAGTATTTAATTTTTCTTGGTTGTTAAGGGTATTTGGAAATCTATGTCCAATTCAATTAACACGTAAAAAAGTGGAAAATAATAGGCTACGTATCCGTAAAACACCTTGCAAATACCAAGTACTATTCATAAAGTAAAAATATAAAATGCATAAAAGGTAAATGTGCTTGAAATGTAGGCTAAATGAAAGTACAAGTGCTAAAATGTAAATTTCAGAAACTAAAAGGACCAAAAGTGTAAAATTCAACAAACTAGTAACAACTTTTAACCAACTAACAAACTTTCTAACTAATTTTCCCAAAAACAGAAACTTCAAGGACTGAATTCTTGAAAACCCTAAATAGTTGCAAGTTTAACACCAAATGCAAACAATTACAAACAAAAAGGACCAAAGTGCAATTAATGGGAGCTATTTAACAAAAACGGGCACAACACTTCTAATAAGCTGGTATGAGCTTATTAATGGACCAATTCAGCTCTGGTTTGTTTTAAAAGGCTTAAAATGGAAAAATAGCTAGACTTGTCCAAGGAATCAACTTAAAAGCTCAAGAATCACAAAGTAGTTTATTTTAATAAGCCAAGATTAAGCAAACTAAAAATCCAAACTTCCACAACTTGATTTTTATGAACAAACCGATTAATAAGTTGACAAAAAGGCTGGAATGTCTTTCCAAATTGAAAATGGTCCACTGGTTAAGCTAGAATATGAAATTAAGCTGAAAAGAGCTTATTTGACCAAGCGTTGACCAAAAATATCAAAAAGCTGAAAATCACCAAATCCACTCGGGACATGTTTGTAACAAGATTTGTGAAAGAAAATTGGCTAGTTTATGAAGTGGAAATGCAGTTACAAGAAAACAGTTAGGCTTATATCACAGAAACTTGCATTAGCTCTTATGCTTATTAAAAAGCTGATTTCACACTGAAAACTTGAAATTGTATAATTTCCTTTAACACATTTAAACCTTGGATGTTAGACTACAACTAGAAACAGGTTTCAAGCAAAATGATTAAGAAATGAAGTAATGCTATTGGATTGAATTTCACTAGTTTTGACTGATGAACATACTCAAAATACTTGACCCATACTTTTTCAACCATTTGCCTTTTTGACTACAAAATGAACCAAGAGTGATTACACAAGTCTACTAGATGTAAATGAGTACAAATCTACCAGTAAACAAACTCTAACCACCAAAAACCATTAATTCCAAACACTGCTTTAAAAAGCTGCTATGAACTTTTGCAAATGAAATCTGAGCACAAGTGTAAGACAAATGTGGATTCTAGTAAGAACTTGATTATTATGTGAAATGAGATGTAATAGGACTAAAAATAAGCTTGCAAACACACTTACTCACAAAATGATATTAATGACTGAATATTGATGAAAATCAAAACTGAAAACTAGTAGACTAAGATTAAAGCTGCAATAACACTCAAATACTATCAAGCTATCACAATTACACTAGAATCAAACTAAACACATTATCAGTTCATCAAGTAATAGCTAATCTAGGTATGTAGCATGCAAAACATTTCAGGGGAACCAAAAATAGGATTTTTATACCTTTTAGCAAGAAGCCTCCTTTGATGGAGTAGAGGAGTGCTGAACTCTCTATAACTACTTCCTTCAAACCAATTCAACTATAATAAAAAACCAATTCACCTCCAAAAGCTATATCTGAATTAATCAACTCATTCTACTTCAAACTGCTACTCAGGTATGGATATGAACTGAACTTGCTGAATCAAACTGAATAAGCTCCAAAACAACTCAAACACACTTCATTGATCAGTTATGATCAATGAAATCACAGTGCACCAACAGGAATGAAGAATTGAGTAAAGTAGATGAAGATAAGAGTATGAACTGAATATTTTTTATGTTTTATTTATTTGGAGGGAAAGTAGGTTACAAAAGCTAACTGAATAACTAACTCTCAAGTGTGTGTCAAACACTTGAGAGAAGCTAACTAACTGAAAGATTAACTAGAAATGAGAGAGAAATTACAAGTGTGTGTTTTTCACACTTTTACTACATAGTTACAAATGAGGTGTCTAACTGCTATTTATAGAGCTGAAATGATGAGTTGTTGGGGAGTATGACGTGTCTCATCCAATGAGAGAGTGCAAGGTGGCTTCTTTTGATTAATTGCAGATTTGTCTTCAAGAACACCAAAGGGGGTTTTTGATCTTTTTGATTTCAGTCTAATTGATCATAAGGGTTGGATTCCTTGTTGAATTGCTAGTAATTTTCATGTAGAAAGTTTGTCCTGAAATGCAGTGTAGCTCCTTGTTGATTCTGGGTTCGTTGTTTGTTGAAGATGAAACGTGGCAAGATTTGATTGGGTTATGGCTTCACACACGGATCATTATCCGTTTTTGGATAAAATGATTATTGGCTGTTGCAATTTGATTGGTCAAAAGGAAATAAATGCGCCCACCATTCGATTTGTTTATTAAATGAAAATTCGAGTTAGTGGCCAGCTGGCTTGTGACGTGGTGATCCACCACCCTTCTTTCTTGCATTCTAATTGGTTGAACAAGCCTTCACACGGATTGAACCCAAAATATGTGTAAAGTTGACATTTTCAGTCCCTCTCTTTGGCAGATTATTCATTTTAGCTCCTTTCTTCATTCCTTTGGCAAATTAGGTCCTTTGACTTGTATTATTGATTATTTAAGTCCCTTGACTTAGTTGACTTGAAGGTTGACCAAGTTTGACTTTAATCTTGACTTTTTCTAAACTTTGCATTTAAGTCTTTTAACTTTTGAATATTGTCAAGATAGGTCCTTCATCTTCAAATAGCTTGTCATCTTTGATCCTTCTCTTGTATTTTTCTTCATAAATGAGCTTGATTTCCCTTGTTTGCTTGAAATTGTATCCTCGTTACCTATTTAAGCACAAACACAAAACAGACCACATAATACTGCTTTATAGCACAAAAGTTAGGTATTTTATATGTGTTTTGGGGTGATTTGTTGACTTATTGATATGAGATTTTGCTCATATTAGTGTACTAGACTTATGTCATGCTTAATACTTAGCGGGTGTTTTTCCTTTTATTCTTTTCAACTTTATTTGTGAGGAATAAAGAAATATAATAGCGGTCTATGAAAAAATGAGTGGCTAGAAAAAAGAAGAAAAAAAAATTATACAAGACTCCCAAGAGGGGAAGTGAAGTGTTAATTATAGTAGCCATTGAATTCTAATATTACTTTCAGAAGGGTTACGGGGATTTAATAGTTGCTCCAATCCAATATTACCTTGACGGGTTGCGGGATTGAAGATCCAAGGTCTCAAAAAGGCGGCAGATCCATTCTCTATGACACCCCGGGTAGGGTAAAAATATGCGTAATTATCAACGGAGATGTCACAAGGGTGGATCGATAGCACATAGTTCATAGAGCATAAGATAAGAGATTATTCAAAACAAATTACATGATTATTATACAAATTTATAAAAATTGTCTTCAACAAGATAAAAGTAGATTGTTTATGTTTCCCCAAATAGAACCCTTGACGAGTCCTACAATGCAGATTACGGTAATGCTTGAGTCCATGCACACACCACGTACTAACTTCATTTTCCTGAGAAAAACATGCTTAGAGGGTCAACATGACGTTGGTAAATTTATAGGTTTAACAATAATTAGTTTGGACATACATTAATCATAGAAGTAACAATGCACAAATCATTTTTACTAGAAAGGTAGATTACATTTGCTATTACTCGAAACTGAAGCTTAACCTTCCACAGTCCTCAACAGATGAGGACGTAGTGTCTTACAAAAAGATACCCAAACCCAGTTCCAACATGGTATACATCTGTTGTCCCGACCAAGGCACAGTGAGCATGACTCACCCAGATGGGGACGGTCAATCCGTAATAGATCTATTTATAACATTCGGGCGATTTACAACAATTTAACAGTTTCTATAATAGTCAATCATAGTCAAGTTTATACAATTCCGTTATGTCCATTAAAAGTAGTTGCATGTTTTCTCCCCCATAGAGGAAAAGTTTATCAATAGTTTATATGGGGCTGTAAACTCACCTAGGAGTTGGCAATAGCTGCTCAACACGAATATCCTAATAATGCTCACGCTAAAAGTTATGCCTAATCAAATAGTACAGTCTTAATAGATAGTACAAAGAACATATGTGTATGCTTATACAAATTTTTAGTCAGTTTAATAATGCTACAATATTTATCTAAATAACCGTAGTACAAGTATTAACAATATCCATTTAAACTTATCTATATAAGTTTCATATTTAAGTAAACGTAAAATGTTTTACTTAAAATATTAGTTTACGTTCATAGTACATGTATTAGAAATAACCAATTTAAACTTACAACTATGTTTCATAGTTAAGTAAACATAAAATGTTTAACTTATAATATTAGTTTACGTCCGTAATACATGTATTAATAATAACCAATTAATTTTTACAATTAAGTTCCATATTTAAGTAAACATAAAGTGTTCTACTTATAATATTTGTTTACGTATTAGCATTCAATTTATTTAACGTTCATATAATTTTATTTCTTAAAAGTATATGAGTACTTGTATTAATAGTACATAACCATATTGTTTATACAATTTATTTCATAAAGCAAAATATAAATATTTTATTTTTGTAAAGTAAAAATATAAATATTTTATTTAACTTTAAAGTTCCCATAAATTATTTAACATTTATAAAATAATTTATCAATTACAAGTTTAAAAATTGATATTATAAATTTTATAGTTTAGGGTTTGTCTAAGTTTTACTAAGTTTAAAATAGAATTAGGGTTAGGGCTTGTTAAAGTTTTGAAAAATGGCAAAACTAGTCCCTCCATATTTTAAACAAAGTAAAACTTTCAGATTTTTACACATTTGATACCTAGGGCTTGTTAAAGTTTCGGCTTATGGCAGATTTAGTCCTCCTAGTTATATCTAGGTTTTATAACTTTCATAAAATAACAAAAACAGTCCCTAGGGTTTCTTTAAGTTTCGAATTGTTACAAAAGTGGTCCTTAGGGTTATGAAATGACAAAATAACTTTTAGAAACTTTCCAAAATGGTCCCTAGGGTTTAATATGCCACGGATGGTATTTATTAAACCCTAGACTTTCGGATAATTACATTTTCAGTCCTTGTGTTAAATAATTTATCAAAACAAGTTTCATGTGTCATAGTTTTAGTCCTTAAGTTTCATAAATTGTCATTTTAATCCAAAAGTTTTTATAAGTTAAATTTTATTATAAAAAAATTATTTAAACATTCAAAACATTAAATGGACTCATTAAATGGGTTAAAATATCTAATAGGCCATCTTGTGGGCCTAAATACATTTTGAGTCCATTAATTTGATAAATGGGCCTTTAAAACATTTATTGGGCTTAAATAAATTTTTAAGTCCATTAATTAATTAAATGGGCCTAAGTATATTCTTAAGTCCATTAAGATACTAAGATTTGTCAAATGGGCTTATTGGGTCCATTAAGTCTTAGGCTAATGTTGCATGGGCTTGATTAGTCCATGACTACCACTTTTTTATTTTATGTAAGTAATAATCTAGGATTTTCATATAAGCTTATTATTAGCTTATCCATATTTAGTTATAAACCTTAATAAAAGAATAAAACTCATAGTTAGTTTTATTTGATGTACCAAATGAGATCTAGGTGTGTTACAAGGTTGCATGCAAGTCATAAGCTCTAATATGAGCTTATGGCTCACGGCTATATTTAATCATAGCTTATTTAGATGAGTCAAAACTTGTTTTAAGGTTGCATGTACGTATAAGTGTCTCAAATTAGATCTAGTTATGTACAAACCAAGAAATCAAATCATAAGTCCATGTATACATACATATAGCCCATGACTATATTTTTAAATTTCCAATATGAGTTTTTTAGCTAGTTTTATGTCTTGTAAATATTCATAAAAATACAACATAATTATCTAGGCTTCTTGCATGTTTCCAAGGTTACCACAAATCCAAGAAAAACTACATATAGCCGACGGCTATATTGTTTTTACCCAAATGTTCCCATAAGATCTTTAAGCTAGTTTTATGTTTATCATGTTAAGTTAAACTCTTAACACTAGATCTAGGTTTTAAATAAGCATGCATGTACATTTAAAATCCATTCAAGGTTATATATAACCCACGGCTATATATGTATATATAAAGTGTTTTAGAGATTTTTAGAAGTCCATTTCACATGTAAAAATACATATTCCATCATTTAAAACTTAGTACATAAATCCTAGTATCCATTAAATTTTGCCGTAACCTTTAAGGTCATGGTCTTTCATGGTTTTTGAGTTACACATGTTTACTTATGAGACTTATGACTATTTGTTAATCAAAATCCCAAAAAAGTAAGAAAATTTGTAACCCACGGCTTCATTTAAATTCATAAAATGATTCTAATGATTTTTAGTCAAGTTAAAACATAGAGTAATAGTCATAGGTTTCTTTATAAAAAGTTTTTAACCATGACTAATGGTACTCAAATATATGTCGTGACCTTTAAGGTCATGGTTCTTATCAAATCTTGATTTTTAACAAGTTATTACATGTGTTTATAGATGGATGATGATGCATGCAAGTAAAAATGAAGAAGCATAAGGAGTAATACCTTTCTTGCTTAAAGTTACCAAGGAAGATCTAGATGGCAAAGGAGATTAGAGATCTAATCTTGATGATGAAAACCCTAACTATAAACCAAGCCGTGACCCTTAAGGTTTCGGCTAGGGCTTGATATAGTAGATCCAAAGGTGACGATGCTACTAAATGATTAGTAGTTAAGATGGGACAAACATCTAGTGGATTTAATGTATAAATCTTGGATGTTTGTGGCTTATAGCCGAATGATTTGAGAGAGAAATGTGAAGAGAGAATGAGATTTGATTTTTGCATGAGAGAATGTGAAGAGTGTGTGTGTTTCTGGCTTAAAGAAGAAAGAGAAGGCAAGGCAAAAAGTATGATTTCCTTGGTAAGAGAACACATGCCAAGTGTTGGCTTTTCCAAACCCAATGCAACTCTTCTTCTTCCACCTAGTGGATGAGTGTGTCGTGTATGGCTTAACCAAAGGAAGTGTATGCATGCATACATACATACACGGCTACAATTACAATGTGTAGCATATTTTCCCAATTTGTTAAGTGTTGTGTATACATAGTTTGTTATACATTTCATTACTTGTTCTCCTAGTTTTAAGTACATGGTTTAAGTTATCTAACTTATTACAATAGAAAATAATTGTAGAAGTATACGTAGATAGTGGACAAATTCACACACATCTTATAGAAATATAACACATGAGAGAGTGTTCTAGGATTATTGGGTGAAACTTTATTACATTAAATCATGGTAAAATCATGGATTTTACAGCACCACCCCGTTATTTTAGCTTTGTCCTCAAAGCTACTAAAAACGTAGTTATCGTCTAAGTGAAAAGGTTTTCTAAGTATATGGTTCATCTGGGACACTCTCAGGAATGAATGGTGAAATCAATGCGAAGTGGTTTACATCTAGGTTACCATTATAAGTCTGGTTGAGCAGTAATGGAGGCTACTGATACTACGGGTGGACAGTAAATGATGTAAAAAGATCTTTATCCGGGTCACACTATACATACAATTGAGCAGTAATGAATGCTGCTACTAATATGGGTGGATAAAAAAATGCAAGGAGATCTTTATCCGTGTAGCACTATTCATCCTATTCAGCAGTAATGGAGGTTGCTGCTTTTATGGATGGATAGAAAGCAATGCAGAGAGATCTTTATCCAGGTCGCACTATTCATCCGATTGAGCAGTAACGGAGACTGCTGCTATGGATGGATAGGAAGCAATGCAAAGAGATCTTTATTCGGGTCGCACTATTCATCCGATTGAGCAGTAACGGAGACTGCTGCTATGGATGGATAGGAAGCAATGCAAAGAGATCTTTATCCGGGTCGCACTATTCATCTGATTGAGCGGTAACAGAGACTGCTGCTATGGATGGATAGAAAGCAATGCAAAGAGATCTTTATCCGGGTCGCACTATTCATCTGATTGAACAATAACGGAGACTGCTGCTATGGATGAATAGGAAGCAATGCAAAGAGATCTTTATCCGGGTCGCACTATTCATCCGACTGAGCAGTAACGGAGACTGCTGCTATGGATGGATAGGAAGCAATGCAAAGAGATCTTTATCCAAGTCGCACTATTCATCCGATTGAGCGGTAACAGAGACTGCTGCTATGAATGGATAGGAAACAATGCAAAGAGATCTTTATCCGGGTCGCACTATTCATCTGATTGAGCGGTAACGGAGACTGCTGCTATGGATGGATAGAAAGCAATGAAAAGAGATCTTTATCCGGGTCGCACTATTCATCCGATTGAGCAGTAACAGAGACTGCTGCTATGGATGGGTAGGAAGCAATGCAAAGAGATCTTTATCCAGGTCACACTATTCATCCGATTGAGCAGTAACGGAGTCTGCTGCTATGGATGGATAAGAAGCAATGCAAAGAGATCTTTATCCGGGTCGCACTATTCATCCGATTGAGCGGTAACGGAGACTGCTACTATTGATGGATAGGAAATAATGCAAAGAGATCTTTATCCGGGTCGCACTATTCATCCGATTGAGCAGTAATGGAGACTGCTGTTATGGATGGATAGAAAGCAATGCAAATAGATCTTTATCCGGGTCGCACTATTCATCCGATTGAGCGGTAACAGAGACTGCTGCTATGGATGGATAGATGCGGGCTTCTCAACGGAGGTCGCGGTTACATCCTTCCAAGAGCTGGGAGAGGACCCATGGCGTAGTGGATTTGGTTAGGAGGGTAAATCCATTGCAAACGGTTTCTGGTATGAGGAGGACACGCCACCATGTTTTATATGCTGGGAAAGCTGGGGATGCATTACCTCTGCATCCTTTTCACTGATGAGATATATGTTATATCTCCATACCCGATGGTGAAAATTGGGGGTTGAAGGTAAAATAAAATAAAAAGAGCATTTAGATTAACAAATAATCATAAGTCTCATAAGTAAACATGTGTAACTCATAAGTAAACATGTGTAACTCAAAAATCATAAGTCTCATAAGTAAACATGGTTTCTTTATAAGTCCTATCCCTGATTTTACCATTTTGGTTATATAAACCATTGTACTCAGTGATTTTAGAGCTTAATTATCACCACCTTCGTATAATTTCACAAAGTGTTATTCTTCTACTTGAGCATACTATCTTTAAATAGTAAATTGATAATTATAATCCGATTAGTCTATTCTGACTACTGGGACAACTGACTGGCCACATAATATAAACGGATTTACAACCACCGTACATATTGGAATATTTGAAAACAGACTAGGGAGCATTATCTCATGTACTACATTTTATTAAATGTTTGAACTTGCTGTATCTATTTAAGCTTATACGTTGATTGTTCCTGTTATCTGTTTAGTAACTATTGTAAATATTATATATATGAGCTCCTTGTTTGACACGTATTCTCGCGCACGTTATCGTGCGTCCATATTTATTATCTTCCGCTTATGGTTTTGTACGTATACCTACGGAACACGACTTATTAACGACTCATATACGTTTGCTTTTAATAATATCATGTGGTATTATTTGGATAAGTTTGCATCTTTAAATGATGCGGTGGAACCTAAAATCAAGGTACTTATGATCCTATATTTTACATATGGGACCTGAGTCTCTTGATCCTAAGTTAATTATGATTTTGTCTCAAGACGGTATGGGACGTCTAAAGGTGAAATCATAAGTCACCGGACCACAAGTTTATTTATAATTTCGTATTAAGATGTTATGGGGCGTCTGAAGACGAAGGTTATAAATAAACGGGTAGTAAAGTATCTTAATAATATCTATTATCTTAGACGTTATATTTGTCCTAAATAATAAGCCTTGCCGGGAATATTTAGGTAACGTGGGCTATGAAATCCTTATTGAAACGAGTGAGGACGCTTGTTCGTTTGAATAAAGAAATCATAGGTCACCGAATGAAGTTATAAATTTCACCTTACATGGATGAGGATGCTTATCGATGTAAATAGAAATTTATAATCACATGGGCTTAAATATATTCGACATGACTCATTATTGATATTATTTTATGTATCCAGCTATGTAACGTATCCTTTTTTAACTCGCGATTCCTCCAAAATATCTTATCATTAAGATAACATATATTCGATGTCATTACATCATCATCTAGAACCTAAGGAAGATTAGTTTTCATCTCTTTTGGATCATAGCATTGTGCTCTCGATTTTTGGCTTATCCCTAACCCAAATATCACTTCCGTTGTAGCTGACCCCGTTGGGGGTGTCCATCTTCCGTTGTATTTGACCCCGTTGGGGGTGTCCATTTTCTGCTACATTCGACCCTTTTAGGGCTGTTCTTTTTTGCTGCATTTTGAATCCTTTGGGGGTGTTACAGAGAATGCTTTATACAACACTTAACTAAAATTTGAAAATATGCTACATCATGTATATGTAGCCGTGTATGTATGTATGCATACTATAAGCAAGCTTAATCTTTCTTGGACTAGCCCAAGATCATGTACTCCTTGTGTGGTAGCCCAACATAAGCACACAACAAGCCCACCCTTCCTTTTTGTTAGCCTTACACGGCACACACATGCATATGTGGAAGAAGAAGGGTTGCCTTGGGTATGGGGGTGTACATATCCTCTGCAATTGAACCCTTTTTGGGGGTGCCCACTTCCGTTTCATTTGACCCCTTTGGGGTGTCACAGAAAATAAAGCTGGTTCATCTGCCATGAGAGAATGAAGCTTCGATCATACAAGAAGACGGTAACACAGATCTTATCAACACTAGAATTAGCGTCATTTCTTGTACCGAAGCCCAGAAATACTTGGTAAGAGGATGCCTTATCTTCTAAGCTCGCATTTCTCAAATCGACGAGGAAAACAAACCCAAGCATAAAAGACATGCCCAACTCACAATGGGTGTATTTAGTAGGGTTATGTTTGTCATCTCCCAAAAAGCAATAATGGATTTCCAATACTCTTTGAGCGATCTTTTTCCTCTTCGGATCCAATTAGTTAGACAATACCATTGTCTAACAAGCCCTGAAATGAATGACTTCCTCCTTTTAAAAGTCGAAATTTGTGCAAATTTTGGAACCACCAACAGTAGATGCATGACCCTTTCAGCATCTCACCAGGGATTCACACTTCTTTATTCTTGGTATCTTCTTTGATTTCCATCAATTGAAGTACTTCTTCTCTACGCAGCTTATGCCCCAGCTCAACCATAAATGAAGCAGATTCTTTGCAACTTCCTACCCAATCACCATCAACAATAATCTTAATCATTCCGCTGAGTGAAGCTTTATTGTCAAACTAATGCCTGTATTCCACAGGCTAGAAGTATATCAGAAAGCCTTTCGCGTAAAGTTGTTCATGCAAGAGCGGTACCAGCCAAAACTATATTTCTAACTCGACATCGCATAAGCCTATTAAAGATCAATAGACATAAAAGTCTCTTGAAGAAAGATTAGAAACATTAATGAACTATCATCTATGCTCATCAAGACACATTGGGGCCCCGGAGGCACATCTAAGTAAAACCAAGACTTAAGACGAGTTTGTCCTAGTCAACCCAACCTTGTAAACTTAAAACTTGAGTTCACAAGATTACACACTCAAGAAAAAGTGCCCTCACTTGTTCCCTGAACAAGTAACTTCATCTTTAGCTTCGAGAACGAAACTGAAATAACGGGTAGATGGTGTAAAACCCCTAAAATTTGGGTTTTTACACACGTCACCGGTTTCATTATTATTATCATTCACCATACCATATTTTAACAGACTACCGTTACAAGGTATCATCACAAGACTTATTGTGTCTTTGGCGAATGATTTTCTTAAACTCCAGATGACTCGTGAACTGTGCATGATAGCTGGAATACAACCCAAAAAGCTTATCATGGTGAACAAAAGATCTGGTACATCTACTCAATTCTTGCCTAGCAGATCTGTTGGATGTGGCTGGTGCTGGCAGGGCTGGTAAGGCTGCAGGTACCGACATGGTACTCTGTAATGCCTGTATAGCTAATCAGGACTCCTTAAGCAAATGGAGTACAGTCACCAACTAGGATCTATGTCTGCCAACGGCTCCTTGAAGATAGGCGGTCTTTGTTGTCACTCCATCATGACGAAAAGTTGCAAGATCAAAGAAGGTGGTCAAGGACTGCCCTTGTGCAGTAAGAGAAGTGTGGGTCTTATGCTGAAGGCCCCCTCCAAGGTGTGAATATGCCGATGGAGGTAGTAGTTCTCCTCCAACAACCACTGTAAGGCCTTGTCGGTCGTAGCCCAAAAACCTCGTGATATCTGGGCATCTGCCCATATGGTCCAAGAGAGAAAGTCTATGCACTCATGCATGACAGTGTAACCCGCCTGGCCTGCTATCAATAGGCTACGGACGTCCGTCATGTCCTGCTCCTGGCTCACGGCCAGAGCAACAATCTGAACTTGAACAGGATCAGCATGTTCAGTTCCAGAACCCTCTCTGACCTCAAATCTCGACTTGTAGGTTTCCAAATGAACATCAATCGTTGTGAACTAACCAACTAAGTGTAGTTAACCCTACAATCGACTTTTCCTAGTTGACAACTTCCTAGTTTGTCCTCTATTAATTGTCATTAACTGTTTCGTGAACTTCTATCGCTTTGTCAGATTGACAGCCAAACTCTCGGATAATTTTGTCCCTCCGTAATTGATAACAACATCCAAATACTGCTCAATCAGACGTATAGAGCGATCCGAATAACTATCACTTTACATTGTTGGCAACATTCATTTCTGAGTTTGTCTAAAACGAACCTTAAGATCTATGAAATCTATACCCTAACAGATGACAAAGCTTTTAATAGCTTCGAGAACGAAGCTAAAATAACGGGGCGGTGCTGTAAAATCCATGATTTTACCATGATAAAAATGTAATAAAAATATACCCAATGATACCAGAACATTCCTCAACCTAGTAATAGTAATCGAGTTTCGAGGACGAAACTCAAGGTGGCATGTGGATGGTGTAAAACCCGAGATTTTTCGTACATTAAATAATAATAAAGTATAGTTCAAAAATCTATTTTGAGCAATACAAAAGTTATTGGAATTGAAAACAAGGCAAAGGTCAGACAACCTACGTACCGACAATTTAATAATTTAATTACATAAATTATTGTCGAGAGATACTTGATAAAACAATTTGGTTAAATTGTTTAATACTTCATTTTAATATGTACGGAGAGATTAAATAAGAAGTATCTTTATTAAAACGATACTTACTTTATTAAAACGATAAATGATAAATAATTGTCATTTAAATAAGCAAACACATTATTCATATTTATAAGTCATATAAATACTTCATTTTATCGGAGAAATCATTTTACGAACAATGACGTAATTATCGTAAGACGAATCAAGTTTTATAAAATACAAACGAGCCCCGAACCAAGTATTAACGAAAGCTATGATAAAAGTTTATATTTCAGTCCCTCTATTATGGGAAATCTTTCACTTTGTTTTTATAACATTGGACTAGCTCATATAAATATAAACATTATGTTTCATGTTCATTTTAACCTAACCCTAAACTTAGAAACACACACACTGCTCTCCCTCATCTACAAGTGGCAGCCGCCACTTTTCCGGTGAGTAAATTCCGGCCACCATAAAATTTCTGCTGCCACCTTTTATCCATGGATCCTATAGATCTATATGTATGTACACCATCCGAACCACTTTGTCACTTCATCCGCCAGCCGCCGCTATTGTAGGCCGGCACCACCGCAGCCCCGTCACCATCTTCAGCCGCCACAACTTTGAGGGTGTTGTCTCGGATTCATGCTCCAGCCACCACCCTTTTCCTCCTTCGTGGCCATCACAACCAACAACGACCAACCGTGGTGCCTTGTGGTCGACCCACGTGACCACTCTCTCCCTTCGCAGCCTCCTGTTGCCAGCATCATCACCACCGCAGCCCCGACACCATCATCTATATACTCCACCCACTCCGCCACTTCCTCCAAATAGTGGCTCAGCCGCCACTGTTGAAACCATTAAGCCACCACCAGCCCTCCACCCGCTGACCAAATCTTTAGCACCACCTTCGTGGCTAACAACCACCATTCACGTGACCCACCACCATGTGATCATCACAGCCGTTGGGGGTGTTTGTTTCTACATTCACAAGCCCATCAAGGGCGTTTGGATCTGCAGTTAATAGCCACCATTGAAGGGGCGTTTGGTTTTGGACAGCGAAGTACATAAGGGTGTGTTGTGTTAGCCGAGATTCATACGGACGTGTGTGGATCTGCTGTCGGGAACCACATGCATGGCGTTTGGGACTAAAGTTGGCTACAGTAGCTTCGGGGGGTGTTTGGATCGGCTGATAAGAGGGCGTTTGGGACTGCTGAAGACATGCATGCTGCTGATAAGAGGGCGTTTGGGACTGCTGAAGACATGCATGCTGTTGATAAGGGGCGTTTGGGACTGCTGATGATGGCAAAGGCATGTTAGAATACGAGTTTGTAACGATAGGGGTATGCCTTGTTGTAATGTAAACTTGCATGTAGTATTTCCCACCGTTAGTTGTAATCTTCCTACCGATAGTTATATATTACCAACCGACTACTTAAAACTTACCACTGTTAGTATTGTACTACCAAAGGTTACCACTGTTAGTATCATACTACCAAAGGTTGCCACTGTTAGTGTTTTACTACCAAAAGTTACCACTGTTAGCTTTAGACTTACCATTGTTAACTTAAAGTTCCCACTGATAACTTTAAAGTTACCACTGTTGGTTTAAAGTTACCACTGGCAACCTAATCTAGCCACTGTTTCCATAACGTACCCACTGTTCTCTAAAATATAGCCACTGTTTTTACATGAATGACTATTTTAATAGTTCGAACTAAAAATATTATATTTTTACTACAGGAAACATGTTTTAAACCAGGATTAATTAATAATAACTTATTATTAATTATTTTTGGAATCTTATAAACTGCTAAATAAATTTAATAATTTATTTACGAAGACTACAATATCGTATAAGTTTTATAAACATCGGGGGGTACGTGGAAACAGTAAACAGAAAACATGCACACCTAACAACCATCATGACAGTATATATAATAAGTAAATATACTGTGATATATTGATAACAAGAATAAACGTTCAACCAGTTAAACTGCATGCATTTAATATTTATGCATATACTGAGACCTACTCAATTACTTAGGTATTCGATGTACTATGTGCTTTGTGATTTGTATACTTGATCATCCTCGAGCTATATTATACAGGTGAGTTCATAGCCTCGCATTTTAATCCTTTTATGATTTTACTAACCCGCGAGGGGGAGACATGCTATTAAATAACTATAACTTGTTTGACAATATAACTATAATTTATTTTATAGAACGTAAATTGAACTGTAACCTGTTTTGACAATATGATTGATAATTATCTTATAGAACGCAAATTGAACTGTTATAATTTGCCCATTGTAGAAACTGTTAAATCATGGGAAATTGCCCGAAGGTTATAAATAGATCTATTTGAGATTGACCATCCCCATCTGGGTGAGTTATGCTCACTGTGCCTTGGCCGGGACAACAGATGTATACCATGTTGGAACTGGGGTTGGGTGTCTTTTTGTAGGACACTACGTTCTCATCTGTTGAGGACTATGGAAGGTTAAGCTTCAGTTTTGGAAATAGGAAGAAATGTAATTACTTTGTAGTATATAGCTTTGTGCAATGATACTATCTGTAAGGTTTGCATTCCTAAACTTAATTTTATATTGTTTAGCACATTAATGAATGGAATAATTGGACACTTTGAAACTTGATTTTATAATCAAATATTGAACAACACTAGGTAGGAAATTTAAAGTTCTAAACTATAGGACCTTTACACATGAACCAAACAAACACGAATATGAAGATTATAGATGAGACGTGATGTTTGTAGATGACGAAGAACAATACACGAAATAAGAACAAGATTATAGAATATGAAGAACAAGAAGAATGGAAGATTAGATTAATGAAGAAGAAGAAAGAAAGATCAAAGAAGAAGAATGTGTAATCCAAGTGAGAGAAAGACAATAACTTTCTCTCTCTACAAATTAACACACTAGAAAAATAGAAAAGGCACACACACAAATGAGGAGGATGTTTCCTTTTATACTTAGAAGGAAACTTGACAAAGGCTTTCCTCATTTGTGTGTTCGGGACTAATTCCCGTTACGAACATAATAATAACATAGAACTCTCGACACCATTACGTAGCATTTTCCATGAGCTTCGCAACGGTATATTATATGACCATCACTTTAAATACTTCTAACAATCTCCCCCTACGGGGTGGTCATATAATTAGTGACTTCACTTCTTTGACCATCACTTTAAATACTTCTAACAATCTCCCCCTAAGTGGTGGTCATGTATCATGAGACTTCACTTCTTTGTTTTTGCAGACTTTAAAGCTCGTTGTCTTGAGAGTTCCTTCACAGTTCCTTTCATGACTTGTGATCTTGGATCTTTGACCTTTGCCTTGACTTGTTCTTGAAACTTTGCCAACTTGTGTTCTTGTGTCTTTCCCCACATACTCGAACTTTGTGTTGTTTTGAAAGCTTGGTAACAATCTCCCTTGATTATCAGAGTAGCAGAAGTCTTTGTCTTTAGTTGTTGTTGAGCTTTCTTCATTTACTTGAGTATGTGGCCTTGAATTGCGACTCTTGAAATGACGCCACCGTTTGCATTCCTTCGGTTTCCCGTTATACAGTACAAGTACTGTACCTGTGATTAGGTAAGTTCAAAGAACTTCCTTGACAGGGTTTCCGGCTGTGGTAGCCGTTCTCAATACTTGAATATTTCGAAAGATAATTCATAGTAAGGAGTGAATCATGCAGTTCCATTCTGCTGATTAAGTCGTCAATTCAATTTCCTGGAACAAGTTAGAATCAATTAAGAATCAAACCATTGTTGCTTTCCAGTTGACATAATTTTGATTCATATAAAATCTCACAAGTTACCTACCGCAGTGCTGTTTGAGGATGACACTAGAAGGATTTCCATTCGTCACTGTAAATACTAAAAAGTATTACTCTGAATGTTCTGGCAAAATCATAAAGATATTACGTAGAGACCTGGAACGAGTTTGAATCAATCAAGAACCAAACCACTGTTGCTTTCCAGTTAACATATGCTCAATTCAAGTGAATCTTACATATGACCTACCGCAGTGCTGTTTGATGTTAACACTGGAAGGATTTCCATTCATCATTGTGAATACTAATGAGTATCACTGTAAAACCCGCATGATTTTACTATGAATAGTACCCTTAAGATCATACGTACTAGATTAAAACTTTCCTTTTATAGTACGATTACGTTTACGTGTTAGGATTTTACGTATTACGTACGTGTTAGAACACGATAAGTATTTATTACGCACGAACACGCAATAATTATTTAAACAATAATTAATCACGAACATGCGATCATGAAATCATGAACGTAATTAAATCACGAGCTAATATTAATTACGTATATATATTTATTACGAACACGAATAAATATATTAAGTCACGATCGATAACTAATTAAAACACGTAAATTACGAACACGAGAACACACGAGAACACACTATAATATTTAGACTCAGGAAATGTATGGGTTACCCCATGTGGGCCCCATACCACGAAATTAGGGAGGGAAGATGGGCTTAGCCCATCAATTTTTACTAAAACAAGGAATTAGGAAAAGATCACTACTCATTTTCACTTTACAGAGGATTTTTACAAAAACCTAAAAGTTCTTCCTTCTCCTTCTTTTTCTCTTTTGGCCGCCACCCATAAACACACCAAAGGGGTGTTTATTTGATCTTTGATCTTGGTTTTGGTACAAGTGTTCGTGTTTGTTCATCCTTGTTTAGATCCACGCATTCGGTAATTCTTTTAACCCTTTTCTTTTGATTTGATCTTTTAAATAATTATGAACATGATGTGTTTTTTTTAAAAACCTAATTAAAACATAGATCTAACATGAAATTGGTTTTGGAATAAATCAAAAAGGGTGTTTTAGGGGTGTTGTTCTTGGCCGCCGCCTAAACCGAACCCGAGGGGGTCTCGGTTTGGCTATTCGACCACCACCGAGACCATATTGTCCTGGTTGGTTGGTGTGGGTCCCACGGCAGCAACAAGACAAGGGGAACCCCAATGTGGTTCGGGGTATGGTGTCGATTTCATGTCCGGTTCATGGTTCTTAGTCAAGATCCGGTTCACGGTGTATGTTAAGATTATTATTTTTATGATCTTATGTTAATATTAAATTAATAACATGACATGATTAATTTAATAACATGACTTAGGTTATTGTAATTATTTTAATCATGAAATTATTAACCTAAGTATTTTATATTTTTAGACTTATAAATTAGTTAATTATTTAAAAACCATGGTTATAATTAATTAATTAACATGACTTAGGTTATATTATTAATAAATAATAATACATGTTTTAACCTAAGTATTTAACTTTATTTAATTAAAAACATGTTACACTTTAATTAAATATTTTAACCTATAGTTTATTTTAATTACATGAAATAATTATTAAACTATACATTATATCATATGACTTAGAAATAATCATGAAAACACTTAGGCTTATATACTTAGCTTATTTAACCAGCTTATTTCTAATTATGGAAACTTTCTACTTTTTAGAAACTTAATTAAATAAGGCAGCTAATCTATTTATGGAAACTTTCTATTTTTAGAAACTTATTTATTTCAGGCAGCTAATCTATTTATGGAAACTTATTTAATTAAGGCAGCTGATCTATTTATGGAAACTTTCTATTTTTAGAAACTTATCTATTTTAAGCAGTAATTCTATTTTTGGAAACTTTCTATTTTGTTAACTTTCTATTTTTGGAAACTTTCTATTTTTGGAAACTTTCTATTTTTGGAAACTTTCTATTTTTGGAAACCTTCTATTTTTGGTAACTTTCTATTTTTGGAAACTTTCTATTTTTAGAAACTTTCTATTTTAGGAAACCTGCTATTTTTGGAAAGTTACTTATTATTACACAGTAAGTATAATAATACATGAAATACCAGAAATACTTAATCAGAGTAAACAGAATATAAGATAAACACAGTTTAAGACTTAAAACAGTAAAACATGATAAGAACATATAAAATAAGCTAAGACATGACATTAAATCAGTTACGTATTAGTAAGCAGATACTTATTCATGTATGTATTTATGTAGCATTAGTGATACGGAAGTAGGATTCCTCTCAGTTCATCTTCTTCGTTCACTGGACATAAGGTACGGATTCTCGTCCTTTCAGTATGGACATTCTTTCCTTATTAGGATTTCCCCGTATGCAGCCAACTGTTTTCCCAGTATTTGTTTTATATGTTTTTGAATTGATTATGTTAAATTAGAATACCTAAATCCATATACATGCATGACCAGTTTCACCTAGTTATGGAGGTACCATAACCATAACATTAGAGGCACTAATGTTATGACTTCACCACGGTGGAGTGATTGCTCGTGGTGTCCCTTCAGCTTTGGCCATTTATATTATATTTATCATGTGGGGCGTATGGGTGCATCCTAGTTACATGTTTTCAGTCAGGATTACATGGTGAATGTGGTGTGTGCCTTGCATCCTTCACAAGGAGCTGATCCCTCCTACCCAGAACCAGTATATTAAATTAGAGGCAGCCCCTCTAATTTGCATGATGAGGTCACCCCTCCAAGTATTCATACAAGATGGATTTTCATGACCTATATTGGCTAATGGTAAAATATGTTAAACAGTTTCCATAAGATAAACATAAGGCTTTTCAAACTATAAAACCAGTTTTATGAACATGTTCTAGGTTTTCCAGGACTTATATTTTTCCGCTGCCATTAAGTCTTTATTATGTTTTAGTCATTCATACTATGTCTATATCCGTGCACTGAGCGTTTTGCTCAGCCGTTACTTTCCTTTCCATGTCCCAAAACGGCAGGTACCCTAGGAAAGACTCGAGCATTTGGAGGACGTGCATAGGATGGAAGCTGCTAGAGACTTCTTTTCCTTTTTGCCTTCATATACTTATGCTTGTTTAGTCTTTCATTCATTTCTTTTGCTTTATTATGTTTTGGGCTTATGTTTGGGAACCGATGGTTGATTTCGGTTATCCCTATGGTCATGTAATGTTTTATACATTTATCCTTGTATGCTTTGATGACACGCCATAATTACGCGTGACATTCCATTATCAAAATGGGGTGTTAAAATTATGGTATCAGAGCCAAGGCTTCGACCTGTAGGCTCTAAAACTTGACCTGTGACTAGTGGGTAGTCACCAGGAGGTTCCTAAGCCAACGTCTGTTATTCTACGTATTGATGTTTTCAGCGCATTGTTGTTTTAACCATGAAGTTTTCAGCACCTTGAGGTTTTAACCTTGATGTTTTCATCGATATTGTTTTACTAATATGGATGGACAACCTTCATTCATATTTAGTTATGTGTCATTGTTTCATGCATAATGTTCCTCGTGAACTGTGACTATGTGGACTGAACCCCAGTAGTTCATAATTAGTCACATAAATTTTTTTTTCTGATAAGTTTTGACAGATAAGTTTCATTTATTTATGTTTCATGTATCATTGTTGCAGGGATTATGACTAAGTAATGGTTGGTACAGGACTGGCCCTATTTATTCGCATGTGCTTTTATTGAAACTTTTAACTTTGGGACCGACCCATAGGCGTCCCCTCGCCATGTCTTTTGTTTTGGGACCGACCCATAGGCATCCCCTTGCACATATAAAAGGTTTTATAAACTACATTACGCATTCATGCACTGTTTTCATGCATAAAATTTTTCTCATGATTTATTGGCATAAATTTTTTTTTCATGTCCCCTCATAAGTTACTATGTTTTTATGTCAAGTATGTTTTCATACTGTCATGGTTAACTTCGGTTTCATGCTGATTATGTTATACACTCCTTTATGATAGATCGTTTTATGTTCCTTCATGATAATTCCGTCTTCTTGTTGATTACGTCTTACACCTCTTTTGTTATTTATGCTTTCACGCAAGACATTGTTAGATTCCATTGAATTCTGCTTTCATGATAGTCATGGTTGGTTTTCATTGATCATGCTGTCAGGCAAATCATCGTTGAATTTTATGGAACCACACTTTAGCGTTTCTCTATGCAACCCGAATGAGGTATATACTGGCATTGCCAGGTTATCATGATGGTTTTCCTAACCGTTTAACCGATATACTTTACTTAAATCATGATAAATGATCGACCCCATACCAATCATTTCATGTGCATTCCACGTGTACTCCACGTATCGTATTTCATGTGTATTACACATACCTTAATCCATGTGTATTTCACTTGCAATACTTCACAAGTATTCGCTAGTCGATTCTGAATCAACTCAGGCGTATTTTCAATTGCCGATATTCTACAAGATTGCTGATGCCGCTCATAACTTGGAGATGTTACTAAAAGTTGATGCTGTTGACATTCGGAGACGCTACGAGATGCTGATGCTGTTCACAACCTGGAGATCCTACAAGACGAAGACAAAGGCGCCAGAGCAAAGCTATTGGACGAGAAGATACTTCACCATCAGACGATTTTCATCAATCATTGTCCCAAATTCTTAGTTACATGTCACACGTCATTTAGTTGTCATTTCAGCCATATGAGTGCAAACCGGTACCAGCCGGCCACTCAGCTGAATAGTTACATGAATTACGGTCATGAGAATGACCGTCATGAAACTGACAGACAGGACGATAGTAACCACTACTATGACAGAAACTATCCTAGAAATCGCAACCGAGGCTCCGGCCGCGGACGTGATCAGACATACAAATGATCAGTAGTCCAACCGATCCGCCAATTCTGGCATAATAACCTAATATTTGTAGTTCTAATTGTTTCACATCTCGAGACACATGTCAAGACATCAGTTAAGACACATGTCTCACGTATACTTTATGAAGACACATGTCAAGACACCAGTCAAGACATATGTCATGCTTATAGTTCCAAGACACGAGTCAAGACACATGACTCACGTCCAACTATGGAACCTTTTTAAGAAATTCAGGGTACCCTCCAAGGGTATATCCATTTTGTTCTGTCATGTATTAATCAGGCCACAAGAATTTCAATACCATTACCGGCGCATCAGTGAGAACTGTCACGTTGCTAATGTTACTTTCATTTGTTTCACCATATTTCATATATTCATGACCATGAAGGACGCCGTTCGTATTCCCACGTATACGAGGGTTTTCCTTCAGCTTAATGATGAGATCCAAGCTGCTAACGCATTTCCTCGGACAGACACGAGATGAATTGTATCCTAATTATGGACTATGAACAGCACACCATGCTATGATTCATAATTATGTATAGTAATGTTCAAGATCCTAAATACATTCAGCTTGATTTTCCATCAGGAAAATCTGTACAAATTATCTATGCTTTCCAAGCACGTGCTTTGTTAGCCATGATTGCTAAAACTTTCTAGCTGTTAGTAAGACACGACTACTGAAGTCCTTTTACGCATAACCAACAGATAATTCCAAAATTGTCCCTTACACTCTAGAAGAACCTTCAAGGAGAAGGACGGTAACATAATATTATGTGTCGACTACCGTCGATTTTTAAACAAATCACCATTCATGACCGTTATTCTCCTCCACGTATTGACAACATGTCCAATCGACCTTATAGTGTTAATCACTTTTCTAAGATCGAACTCATGATCATGCTGCCAACAGTGACGAGTGAAAGAGCAGGACATGTCCATGACTGCTATTCGTGCACGACTCGGTCATGCTAGATTTATGATTTTGAATTAGAATCATCATTGCTCCAACGGCATTATAAGAATGAGTTTCCATGAACTCATAGCAAATTCTTCAGTGTTTTCATTGAGGATAACCTGATTTCCTTTAAGCCTAGAGAAGAACAGGAAGACCATATCTGCACTATGTTGCAAATTCTATGACAAGAGAAATTTTACCCTAGAAATTTTTTCCAATATCAATTCTGTTTGATTACAGTGACACGCTGAATCACATGGGTTTCTACGGTTAATCTTACCATGACTCAGCTTATGCGTAAAGGAGAGAACCCTACACTACATTAGGTGTTCTAGAAAATCCTACGCTAGGAGAAGTCTAGATTAAGAGACCCCGAGTTTCGCAAACTCCTATGTATCAAGTTCTACGAAGCAAGATACAGTTACGTTCATATCTAAGTACCTGACATACCAACAGGTTAAGATAGGACACCAATAGACTGGGATGTTTTCATCATCTGAAATTGTAAATTGAAATGGGACAAGATCTCCACGGATTTTGGGTACTAGATTAACGCAAACTCAGAAGAAGCATGATGCTATCTGGGTTATTGCGAACAGTTTGATCAAGTCTGCAGAATCCTTACATCGGCAAGGATTTTAGAACCAACAGATTGATTGGACATGTTCTAGCCAAGGCTCATCTGATCACTTGGCAATCCCTCAGTTATCGGGTTAGACAAATATTCATAATTGTGCTTCTTATTTACTTCACGTCTTCATTCTAATTCCACGACTTGCTTTCGCGCTCGCGTTCATGACACTATTCACGTTCATGATCGAATCTGGGCTTACGATTTTACGTTCATTTCGTTCTGGGAAGTTTTGCAAGAACTTGGGAGACCAGACCCAAGTTTAGTATAACTCTCCATCATCAGATAGACGTTTCACGTCATATTCCACGTCTCACCTTGTAGCGTTTGGCGTTACCGCCACTGTATTCTATGATCACGATATGTTTCACATGTCATGTTCATTCCACGTTCCTCATATCATGATCAAGATATGTTACACGTATCATATCACGATATGTTTACCCATACTACACTCGCCATATCTCCACGTAGCACGTTCAAAATTTTTTTCACGTATCACGTTCAAAATTTTTCACGTACTACGTTTCTTTATGTCTCGCGCATCGTTTCTAATTATCAGTTAAGTCAGATTGTCTTGCATCGTAACGTTTCAGTTACCCTAGCACGTTAACTCTTATTTTCCTCGATCGAATTTAGGGGATCTACCTTCCGTTGATAACCAAGAATTTATTCGTATTCCAAGTCAAGGTCAGGAGGACCAAGATTTATCATTTGTGTCAAGATCTTCTGAAGGAACCGTTCCAAGAGGGAGGCCATTGGAAACGGACAAGTTCATCCGGACTTTTATCCGTTTTTTTTTCTCTAATCAATTAGATATGTCCTTTCACTCACGTCACGTTCCATGTCCTTTCAAGACATGTCACGTTCCACGTTCCTTCTACCATGTCACCTGTACGTTCATTAATCTTACATACCCTCTCAGTTTGATTCGGGTATGTTTCTCTTTCAGTTACGTTATCTATAATTCAGGGACGAATTATTCTTTTTAGGGGGGAAGAGTTGTAAAACCCGCATGCTTTTACCATGAATAGTACCCTTAAGATCATACGTACTAGATTAAAACTTTCCTTTTATAGTACGATTACGTTTACGTGTTAGGATTTTACGTATTACGTACGTGTTAGACTCATGAACGTAATTAAATCACGAGCTAATATTAATTACGTATATATATTTATTACGAACACGAATAAATATATTAAGTTATGATCGATAACTAATTAAAACACGTAAATTACGAACACGAGAACACACGAGAACACACTATAATATTTAGACTCAGGAAATGTATGTTTTACCCCATGTGGGCCCCATACCACGAAATTAGGGAGGGAAGATGGGCTTAGCCCATCAATTTTTACTAAAACAAGGAATTAGGAAAAGATCGCTACTCATTTTCACTTTACAGAGGATTTTTACAAAAACCTAAAAGTTCTTCCTTCTCCTTCTTTTTCTCTTTTAGCCGCCACCCATAAACACACCAAAGGGGTGTTTATTTGATCTTTGATCTTGGTTTTGGTGTAAGTGTTCGTGTTTGTTCATCCTTGTTTAGATCCACGCATTCGGTAATTCTTTTAACCATTTTCTTTTGATTTGATCTTTTAAATAATTATGAACATGATGTGTTTTTTTTAAAAAAACCTAATTAAAACATAGATCTAACATGAAATTGGTTTTGGAATAAATCAAAAAGGGTGTTTTAGGGGTGTTGTTCTTGGCCGCCGCCTAAACCGAACCCGAGGGGGTCTCGGTTTGGCTATTCGACCACCACCGAGACCATATGGTCCTGGTTGGTTGGTGTGGGTCCCACGGAAGCAACAAGACAAGGGGAACCCCGATGTGGTTCGGGGTATGGTGTCGATTTCATGTCCGGTTCATGGTTCTTAGTCAAGATCCGGTTCACGGTGTATGTTAAGATTATTATTTTTATGATCTTATGTTAAAATTAAATTAATAACATGACATGATTAATTTAATAACATGACTTAGGTTATTGTAATTATTAAAATCATGAAATTATTAACCTAAGCATTTTATATTTTTAGACTTATAAATTAATTAATTATTTAAAAACCATGGTTATAATTAATTAATTAACATGACTTAGGTTATACTATTAATAAATAATAATACATGTTTTAAGCTAAGTATTTAACTTTATTTAATTAAAAACATGTTATACTTTAATTAAATATTTTAACCTATAGTTTATTTTAATTACATGAAATAATTATTAAACTATACATTATATCATATGACTTAGAAATAATCATGAAAACACTTAGGCTTATATACTTAGCTTATTTAACCAGCTTATTTCTAATTATGGAAACTTTCTATTTTTTAGAAACTTAATTAAATAAGGCAGCTAATCTATTTATGGAAACTTTCTATTTTAGAAACTTATTTATTTCAGGCAGCTAATCTATTTATGGAAACTTATTTAATTAAGGCAGCTGATCTATTTATGGAAACTTTCTATTTTTAGAAACTTATCTATTTTAAGCAGTAATTCTATTTTTGGAAACTTTCTATTTTTGTAAAATTTCTATTTTTGGAAACTTTCTATTTTTGGAAACTTTCTATTTTTTGGAAACTTTCTATATTTGGAAACCTTATATTTTTGGTAACTTTCTATTTTGGAAACTTTCTATTTTTAGAAACTTTCTATTTTAGGAAACCTGCTATTTTTGGAAAGTTACTTATTATTACACAGTAAGTATAATAATACATGAAATACCAGAAATACTTAATCAGAGTAAACAGAATATAAGATAAACACAGTTTAAGACTTAAAACAGTAAAACATGATAAGAACATATAAAATAAGCTAAGACATGACATTAAATCAGTTACGTATTAGTAAGCAGATACTTATTCATGTATGTATTTATGTAGCATTAGTGATATGGAAGTAGGATTCCTCTCAGTTCATCTTCTTCGTTCACTGGACATAAGGTACGGATTCCCGTCCTTTCATTATGGACATTCTTTCCTTATTAGGATTTCCCCGTATGCAGCCAACTGTTTTCCCAGTATTTGTTTTATATGTTTTTGAATTGCTTATGTTAAATTAGAATACCTAAAGCCATATACATGCATGATCAGTTTCACCTAGTTATGGAGGTACCATAACCATAACATTAGAGGCACTGATGTTATGACTTCACCACGGCGGAGTGATTGCTCGTGGTGTCCCTTCAGCTTTTGGCCATTTATATTATATTCATCATGTGGGGCGTATGGGTGCATCCTAGTTACATGTTTTCAGTCAGGATTTCATGGTGAATGTGGTGTGTGCCTTGCATCCTTCACAAGGAGCTGATCCTTCCTACCCAGAACCAGTATATTAAATTAGAGGCAGCCCCTCTAATTTTCATGATGAGGTCACCCCTCCAAGTATTCATACACGATGGATTTTCATGACCTATATTGGCTAATGGTAAAATATGTTAAACAGTTTCCATAAGATAAACATAAGGCTTTTCAAACTATAAAACTAGTTTTATGAACATGTTCCAGGTTTTCCAGGACTTATACTTTTCCGCTGCCATTAAGTCTTTATTATGTTTTAGTCATTCATACTATGTCTATATCCGTGCACTGAGCGTTTTGCTCAGCCATTACTTTCCTTTCCATGTCCTAAAACGGCAGGTACCCTAGGAAAGACTCGAGCATTTGGAGGACGTGCATAGGATGGAAGTTGCTAGAGACTTCTTTTCCTTTTTGCCTTCATATACTTATGCTTGTTTAGTCTTTCATTCATTTCTTTTGCTTTATTATGTTTTGGGCTTATGTTTGGGAACCGATGGTTGATTCCGGTTATCCCTATGGTCATGTAATGTTTTATACATTTATCCTTGTATGCTTTGATGACACGCCATAATTACGCGTGACATTCCATTATCAAAATGGGGTGTTACAATCACTCTGAATGTTCTGGAAATATCGCAAGGATAGAGCGTAGGACTTTGTAAATTATCGCATGTGTTCTAGTGATGAACAACAATTGATATATGGAATAAGTGTCCTAATGAGATTTATGATGAATCTCGTTGGCTCTAGACTCTATATGTGCACGTTTATTTGGTGATCGGAGGCTGGAGCAGACTGCCACCTTTTCAATATCAATTATCTCGGAGTGAGAAAGTTGATAGAAATGAGTTGAACTCTGTGACAATAAAACAAACTTCTTTTGAGAGAAGCTTGAGTAGGCTGGGAAGGGTTGTGCATTGCATCACTGGGTCCATGATGCTTTGTCTTCAGTATCAGAATTCATCAAAGTGATTCTGATAGTAGATGTATTGACCCGGTTTCTGCCTAAGTTGTATGGAGGGCTATTTCTTTTCACCCTTTATCCTTACATTTCTTTTTCATTCTTCAACCCTTCAATGCTTACCAAGACGTCATAACTAGCACCTTGTTTGGATTGTTTCAGTGCTAGCTTAAGTCATTAGTCGGCATTATTCCTGTACACTCAACTACTCCATCTTTCCTAAGGACTTCTAAGTTCTAATGGATTGTCCCTGGGAAGATCCCTCCGGTTCTGGTTGGATCATAGGACGAAAACCTAACCACCTTTTAACACCAATATCGTCGTGAATAATTGTGTTGAAGGTATAGATATCGAAACCAGAAACCGTTTCTTAATCACCAAAACGCTCCCCCTACATATGTGCATTATAAAAAGAAGGTTTTTGCACATATTAGGAAGAGAAAGCACTTATATCAAAAGATCTTATCCAAGAATGAAGCATTTTTTTATCACATTTTAATCACTATTATCCCCCTCAAAAATTGCATGAAATTGAAATTTTTTGTGAAACTAGTGATGAAACATGGAGAGAATAATGTGTCATGAAACTTTGGAACAAATGTTTATGAAATCATTATACTCCCCCTTGAAAAGAGGTTCTATTTAAATAGGGGAGTATGTGAGCACATTGTTTTGAAATACCTTGAAAAATTATGCTCAAAAGTCCATGAAAACTGTGTTCATGAGCTTAAAACTTTGAATGTTTTGATATAAGCTCATGAACGAGAAAAACGAATTTCTCGTTGTTGAGGATAAGTCAACGACTTTCCTTTATTTAGGGGCCGGGCTAGAGTCTGACATGTGACTATAAGCCATTCTGTTGAGCTCAAAACTTTGAATGTTTTATGACAAGCTCAACCCAAGATAGATTGCTCTACCCGTTATTAGGATAAGTTATCTTTAAAGATACACTCTCCTTTATTTGAAGTTCGAGTTACAGTCTGACATTTAACTGTAAGTCGTATTCATGAGCTTAAAAACATGGAATGTTTTTATTGAAAGGTCATGACCGAGAAAATTGTATTTTCTCGTTGTTAAGGATAAGTTATCATCCGTGATCAACTTTCCTTTCTTTGAGGCACGAGTCACAATCTGAGGTAATTGTAAATCATTCGAAGAAAAAAGAAATGACATGTTTTGAAAACATTTGAACTTTCATTCGAGCTTTATGTACACACCCGTGTCGTTATTGAGCGACATTTCTAGGCACGCCCATATTATCGAAACTGAAAGACATGTCGAGAAGAATATTTTTGGTATTTTGAAAGATTTTCACATTTTTTTTAATTTTTTATAGGTTTTATATTTTTGTATTTTTATTTTCAATGTTTTCGAAAATAATCCAAATTAGACCTTTGTACAGCAGAAGAAGGTGATGTCAAATGTACAGAAGTGGAACCCTTTGAAGAAGTGGATTCAGAATCCACTGAAGTACCTGCAATGACAGAAGAAGAGTTGGCACAAATACTAGTGTTTGGAGTAATAAATGCATTTTCTACATTCAGAACACTTGCATTAGTGATGGAGCAGGTGTCATCGCTCTTCTCGATGGGAATCCACTTAATACCAACTTCCTTGAAGATCCTACCCGTTGGTTTCCACTGAAGACTAGATCTAGGAGTAGTGTTCTCTTGTATAGCGGAAAACTTCTTAGGAGAGAAACTAGTTCCTGCATTGATCCGCTTTGAAGATTTCTTGTCATTGCTTTTCTTTGTGACAGGTGTGAATCTCCTTGTTGTCTTATGGGATTCTGCATTCTTTCTCTGTGTGAAGGCACAAGAGTTTACCTCATAGAGGTATTGCAGAATGCAATGAGCATGATTTCCATAGTGAATGCCCTTTTTGCACGTAGGACATACATGGAGTTTGGGATTCTCGAAAGGCCTTGTGTACCTAGGGACTATGATTTTACCCAAAACTCTATGAATTCACCAACTTTATATTGACTATTTTAAGCATGTTTTTCTCAGGTAATTAAGCAAGATTATTTTAGCATGGATTGAGCATCATTTAGGAGCATAAAAATGACGGAGAATCTATCTTTTTACTGGGATATTTATAACAAATGTTATTTAACGATTTAAACGATTGTACCAAGTTAATGTTTATATCAATTGTATTTAAAAATCATATAATTATGATCTGTGCTTTGTAAGCTATTTGCTCATCGATCCACCACTGCGATACCCGCTTTATGGGGGTTGTTACAGAGAATGAATTATTGCGTGAGTTTTATTTTTCTTTCCTTAGAGAGTGTGTAGCTACTTATTAATGCATGACATAAGGATCTTACACATAAAACGAATGACTTATTATTTTAGGTCAGACTTATATTAATTGTGGGCGGTTTTTCAAGTAATGGATAATATGGTTACTTAGGATTAAAACCGTGCTTCCTTATTTTCAGATTTTACACTTCTTATATTTCACACTTTAAATAATGACAAATTTTCCCAAAAGCAATTTGCTCAAATAATAACCGGACTTAGAGGCATAATAAGTGGGGGGATAATATTACCACAATTAATTTGTATGAATAAGTCAATGCACTTTCACTTATGGATAACAATGATCTTGTTTTTAAGCTTGGTATGGGGAAAGTGAAATTTGAGGATGATAAGTGTTCATGGTACCAAAGCCCTAATTAAAGTCCTTGATTTCTTTATGAGTTATTTCCATCAAAACCATTTCAAGTAAAATTCAAAAATATATAAATAGAATAATTTTCTTTGCATTACATTGTAAAAATCAAAATCATGCATCATATAGTGTAGTGTAGTGTAAAAGCATTCCATATTGGCCAAGGTGGATTAATTATGAGAAAAATGTAAATTGGTGCTTTAAAATGCGGCATTGCATGAGGTCATGGCAATGATCAAGTGTAGGGGATTTGATATGAGTGAAATCTGATATCAATTATATCATATTAACCCCTAAAACACAAAGAAAATACCAAGCTTTATTGTGATAAAACAGAATTACGGGGTATTCTTTGTTGTTTGTGAATTTGTAGGTAAAATGATACTTTTTGGTGCAAACACGGTTTTAAAGGCTCAATTATGAAGAAAAAGACAAAAGAAGGATCAAATTAGACCAAGTCAACAAGTCAAAGGGCTAAAGACGTTTATTCTTGAAGAAGAAGGACTTTAATTAACAAGATTCTAAAGTTTCTACAAGATACAAGAGTAACTGCTAGCCAAGTTTCAAAGCATATTGATCCAAGTCACAAGATTTCAACCAATGAGAGGCCAAGGTTTTATTCACATGGATCAAGTTCATCAGCCAATTTAATGAGAATCTTCAGAAGTTAATAAATGAGCTAATCATTTGCAATCTTCATTAGAACCATTAATAAGGCCGAGATTCAACAGCAGTCATTGCATATTAATGGAACAATCATTGGTGGATTGGATAAGGAACTAATCATCAGCTATTAAGGAGTCAAATTTCAACAACAGCAATTAACGAGACATCAACATTTAATAGGCGAATCTCATCACCACAGCAATAATGGTCCGATTTTCTTCCAATAGTCATTAAGTCTAGTCATTAATAATCATCAATACTCATCAATAACAATCAATTCTTTTCCCTGATCCCCATTCACACCACAAACAACCAATCACAATCCAATATTTAACTTCACACGGATTAAAAAGGCTGTATGGTTGATTTGGGACGTGCCACATAGAGTCTTGCTATTGGCCATAACACCCCATCATCTCCCTTTCACTCTTTCACTTTCTGCTATAAATATACCACTCCTCCTCTCATTTACGAGTGTAGATTATAGTGTAAAAAAACATAGTAGCTAAATTTACTTCTTAGTTTTCTTTCACAATTCATTCACACTTTAGTGTGTGAGTTTTCACACATAGTTAACAGCTTTAGTAGTTATTCAGTTACAAGTTGTGTAACTGATTCGTAACAACCTGCTTTGTATACTTCCATACTTTCATTCAATAAAAGAAATCCTTCATGTTTACTTTCGATATCACGTATACTCTGCTACTTCATGTTTGACTGTTCATAACTGTTTAGTGATGAATTTGTTCATGCGACCTAATGTCGAAGTGAATTTGTTCATAACTTTTTGATGAGATTTGATGCCGTAGATGTCAAGACTTATTCAGACGAAGTGGTTGACCTCAAGTCACTATAGTTAGCTGTAGTTTATGTTAGTTTCAACAAGTTTCCATTTCATTTTCGGTCCCCTCGGATAGCACTCCGTCTCCACAGGATTGGCGTAGGGAGAAAGTTTGGAAGTTGTTGTGATAGTTGTCGATCGAGTTAATGAGTGTACGTGGTTGAGTAAGTTTTGGTACCAATGTTCGTGACTGATCCAACTGTAGAAACAGAGATCAAGATGAAGGTGATCCGCTTTGTTCGGTTATTGAAGGTGTCGTTCGTGTGGTAGAGTTCTGTTTGAGGGTAGTTTTCGTGATCGATTTTTGGTCCGTTACTGTAGTAGAATAGTCATTCATTAATCGAGTTAGATCATATGCTTGCTGATTACTGTAGCACAAAGATTGGTGGCGTTTTCGACTCGGTTTAGTTCTCTAGATAGCTTAGATCATGGTTTAAAGGTAGCTCAGCGCTCACCTTTGGCATCAACGGTTACTCGAATATCAATATGGTCAAGCACACTTTTATTTTCTGCATATTTTTAGTCTAGTTATTGTTGACATTTTAGAGTAATTTTGCTATAGCATTTGGATTCATGTGTTAGCTTTCTATGTATTTGTTTTACCTTTCTGCATAGACTAGTATTTGGAAAGTTGTATTGAGTTTGTTTAGGATTTAGAGCTTAAATGAGGTGTACTATTAAGAGAAATTATGGTCAACACAAGCTGCTAGTTATACTTTAGTTTCGGGGTTAAACTATTCAGATAGTAAAAAAATGGATTATTTGGTTAATTGACTGTTGAGTCAGATTTGGTACTGGGCTTGGGTAATTCTTTTAGCTATTTTAATTCTTATTGGGCCTGTTAATGAGTAATAGGTTTTACTTAATAGTTGTTCGAATATTTTGGACCTTTGATACGAATTTTATTAAGCGGATTTGGCTAAGATTTAGATAAAAATTACTTGATAAAAGTTGACTCTTCCTAAGAGGAGTATACAATTCAGTTTTGTTAATTTTGTATTTTCACTTTAATTGCAAAATAGTTTGTTAAAAAATAGTTGTTAAAAAGTTAGTTAGTTTTTGATAAAAAAAGTTAGTTGTAATTTTGTTAGAAAATTAGTTACATTTTTCTTGTTGGATAATTAGTTAAATTTGTTAATTTTGTTGAGTAGTTTTATTTTTGTTATTCTTGTTAAAAAGTTTGTTTAGTTTGTTACTTGCTTGGTTCACTTGTTCATTTAGCTTTGTTTGTGGTAATTGCAATATGTTGTAGCTTAGTACGGTTATGTAGAAATATTATTTTTACATTATTACGTGCTTTGTGAATTAGACCTAGAATACCAAATCTTATAAAATCTAACACCAAAAACAATTTGTGAACTTGATATCTTTTGGACAATCACTTTGTTTTGAGTTGGGAATTACGAACTAAAAAGTGAAATATTAGTAGACTATTTAACGAAAGACTCACTCCCACATGACGAAACCGAAGCGCGACGAATACGAAGACGCTCGAGGCAGTTTGAAGTCATGGAAGGGATTCTCTATAAACGCTCATTCCTTCAGCCATGGCTAAGGTGCGTAGGGCCATGGCGGGCGCAGTATGTCATTACTGAAATACACGAGGGATCCTGCGGCATCCACGCAGGACCAAGGTCAGTAGTGGCAACAGCGTTGCGCAACGGATATTATTGGCCAACCATGCACGCGGACACACGTACACTTATATACAAATGCAATGACTGCCAGGTGCACAGGCCGGTACCCGCGTCAGCCCCAAGAGGAACTGACGCCTATCACTTCCCCTTGGTCATTCTTCAAGTGGGGAATTGATATCACATGACATTTTCTCGTGGCCATAGGTGGAATTAAGTTCTTAATAGTCGCGATGGATTACTTCACGAGGTGGATTGAGACAATGGCAGTCGTAACAATCACAGGAAACCAAGTAAAAAGGTTCATATGGGATAATATAGTATGCCGCTTTGGGATACCTGGAGAGATCGTCTCTAATAATGGAAAACAATTCACGGAGAACCCATTTAAAGACTGGTGCGCGAAAAACAACGTCAATCAAAGGTTCGCATTGGTAGCCCATCCATAAACAAATGGACTTGTGGAAAGAGAAAATAGGAGTCTAGGAGACGGCATAAAGGTGCGATTAGGGGAAAACAACAAAAAATGGGTCGACGAGTTATCACATGTCTTGTGGGCGCATCGCACAATGATAAAAACCGTTACGGGCGATACCCCTTTCGCCCTAACGTACGAAACAAAGGCAGTCATCCAAGCGAAATTAGATTACAAACGCTCTGCACATCAGAAGTAGACATGGTCACAATTGATGATGAACTACGGCTGAACTTGGACATAATTGATGAACGCATAGAATTGGCAACTATCCACGAGGCCAAGTCAAAAGCAAAAATGAAGTGTTACTACGATGCTAGGGTGCGAAAGACTTCTGTTGTCCCTAATTATATGATGATGGGTTAAAGAAATGAGATGAAAAGATATGATTTTTAGAGAGAGAAAGTAGTGAGAGAAAGTAGAGAGAAGGTGGAGAAAACTAGGTGAAATTAGATTAAGAAAATGAAAAGCCTTACCCTTCCTAACATGCTAGGAAGGGCTTTATATAGTCCGCCTACATGTGGGCTTTGAATGGACTATATTGTTTGGGTCGGGCTTGAATAAAATGCTTAGTACCTTAAAAGAGGCCTTTTAAGCTAGCCATCAAGACCGTAATGTCACGACTATTTTAACTAACTATTAAAACGTTCTAATAAATATTACAATAAAACATATGACCGAACATTCTTGTTTGACTCAATATTTTGAGGCTAACAACTTCCTTTAGGCCAGGTGACTTTGTGTATCGCTCAAACGCGGCCAGCCGCGCTGAAAATACATGAAAGCTTGGACCTAAGTGGGAGGGGCCTTACATGGTGACAGATGCATTGGGAAATGGTGCATATCCACTGCGCGACATGGATGGTCACGACCTACGGAGGACTTGGAACATTTGCCATCTAAAGAAGTGCTACCTTTAGCAGTGAACTTCTAAAAAATGTATTATATTTCTTTCATCTTTTATGTCATGTATTTAAAATCTTGCAAGTATTAATAAAACTATCATGGTCCCTAGCTAGTTCCACGACGCATTCTAAAAACGTTTATTTTTATCATACACTTTGTATATACTATATGTTGCCTACTGGCGTATGCGTACACAACGTTGCCAGGAGAAATAAGAGGAATGGGTCTAACCTACTAATTAGACTCGTCGAGTAAGAGGGATGCAACCCCATCGACCATGGATCATATATCCTTGTTAGGCCCCTTGCTATTAATGACGTCTTAGCAAGTTATACAGCCAGTACATTTTGAGACTGAGAAGACACAATCGTGCGCACCTAACAACTGATCAACCTCACCTGGCCGTCCTTATGGTAGTAGCGATATACCACACATAATGAGTTTGCCTCACCTATAAGGACCATTTATGCAGTTACACTAATTCATAAAACAACTCTGCGCTATAAAAATTAAAGCGTGGAAAAATATACTCATAACAAAAAAAGAACGTGTTCATTACATGCCAAGTATGAATATTCGCACATACAAATACACAAATATTTACAAATCAGATAAACTGTTGGAAAATTTGTGTCCGAAGAAGATCTCTTAAGCTTCAAAAGGGGAGGACAAATGCCGAGGCACGGTGCTCTTCCATTTGATTCTCCATTAGGTCCAGCACGCGCGCGTCCCTTTCTAGCAGCGGCAAGGGCAAATAGGGATGGAGGAAGAAAGGTGGATAGCACCAACAGAAGGCGCAACCTCTATGCTCAGCGCAGTCTTCTTGGCAGCAGCACGACTAGCATGCATCGCGAGCACTTCGGGTAACGTAAACTCCTTCTCAAACCTAAAAGGATCAAGCACATCTGTGGGGTGAGCACATATTATGATCGTCAGCTGCTCTAAGGAAGGATTCAAGTGAATATCAGCCTGTGTCTCCGCGCCTTCCACTTTATGGCGAGCCAGAGTTAGGCCTTCCGTAACAACCTCAAGTGGCAGCTCATGATCCTCGTCGCCAAGACCAATAGATGGCAAAGGGCATGCACTCTTGTTCTTTAGGGCGGTTGTGAGCTTGGATTTAGCATAAGAATCATAGAAAGGCACCTCTCCCAAGTATTTCTTCAACAATTCAGCTTCGTGCGCTTTCTCTAGGCCCTTGGAGGTACCCTCATTCACAGCTTCAATAACAGACTGGGCGAAGGCAGCTCGCAGGGTAGGGTCTTTCAAAGCACCCATGGCAGCTAGGCGCATGTCGTGGCACACCAGCCAGCATTTCTCAGCTATCTCTTGCATCAAGCGCGGATACAAGTCAACATCAAGTTCAATGCTTAGTCTCCTTAGCTGACTGCTAAGGTCCTTCACATCATCATTTAGCCTTGCGCCCAACGCATCTACATCGGCCACAAACTGGTCCTTTCCCTGCTTAAAGGATTTCATTGCCTCTTCATTTGATGCTTTGAGCTAGGCAAGCTGTGCGCGCTCATCTGCAAGAGCGGTGGCTAAGTCATCTCTCTCTTTAGATAAGGAATGAATGAGGGCTGCATCTTGTCGCCCTCTCTCGGCCTCTTGTTCAATATTAGCTTGCATTTCCCCAAGAGCGACAGTCTTCTCATTAATAACCTGCTCAAGTCTCTGTTCCGTAGTCTGAACCTGGCTGGAGAGCTCCAAGAACCTCTTCTTGATGCGTGACATTAGTGTCACGTTCTGCAACGAGAAGTAACTAACTTTGTCAGCCAGAATTGCATCACTCATCCCTTCGAGCACAACAGCTCGGCCGGGGGGCACAATGTTGTCCAAAAAACTGGCGCAATCAAAAGCACCTGTCAGCTCCGAAGACGCGGGCAGATCCCAGTTGGGGCAAAAGGGGGATCTGGGGCAAACACGCTCCCCTCTGCTGCTTCAGTATCCTTTGATGGGGAAGGCGCGTTTGCTACCTTAGGAGCTGAGTCTTCCTGGTCATCATTGTGACAAGGAAATGAGAGAATATTAAAATAAAAAAATTAGGTGTGATAATCCTAAGACAAAGGCAAGTATATTTACCTTAGATTTATGGTGGTAGGGGGAGTTCGTGGAGGAGTCCTTGCATCATCCTCCTCGACGTCTTCTTCAGCTTGGCGCGCACTGGAGATTTCCTCCTGTTGCCTATGCACATCTGATGACGAGGGTTCACCCCCTGTGCGAGCGGACTTACGAGAAGCAGATGGAGAGCTTCTCCGCCTCTTCCCCAATAAAGTAGAGTTTTCTTCCTCCTCGAATTGATAGGCGGCAAACTCAGCATCCTCGGTGAAATTATCCGAGGAAAGGGAGGAGCTGAGGAACGGGGGTGGTTGCTCTTGTGGTGGTTGTTGTTGTTGTTGTGCTGGTTGTTGGGGTAGTTGCCCTACGCCAGTGTCTTCTTGTTCTTGCGCCGCGGAAGCTTCTCCAACCTCCAGGTCCATGGTGTTCTTGTTTGCACGCTCCTGCAGTGACTTTTCATTTTCTCCCTCGGGGTGGGTGTAGACTATCAAATCATCAGGGAATGCACCACGAACAAGGTCGAGTTTATCCATAGTTGTATAACGACAAAACAGACAAACAAGAAAACAAAAGTTTAGTTTTTCAGATAAAGATGGTACTTACAGGATGATATGAAGAACGCGGGAAGAACCACTAACCGTGGATACTCTGGGTACGGAAGACAGGTATCTGCTGCGCGCCACAAATGACTGCGTGACTCAGGCCAAGAATAACCAATAAAGTCTCCAGGTACGGTTGCACAGGTATGCGGTTGTTATTCAAGGTCTCCGCGTCCCCAGTATTGAAGGAGTTAGGGCCAGGTGTTAGGTCCTTCCCCACCGTTCCAGAAGTCAAAAAGGAAAAATGAAAGGGAAAGGCGACTTCGTCAATTCAGAAAAACCTATCATTCCAATCCCTTAAAGAGTCTACTTTTCCACCGTAGCACTGCATTCCGTTCTTTCGCTTAGCGAATGAAACCCAACCATAGGCAAGTTGTCATTGGTAAGATACACGGAATAAGTCTACAGCCGGCTCTATGTCTAGAGTACGGCAATTAATTTCGAAATTCGAAATTTTTGCCGCCCCTATACAATGCAATTGCGATACGTGGATCTCGTAATGCATTAGCACACTGATAAGAAAGCGTGACATGGGTATTCGCTGATTTGCGTAGTCAAAAAACCGGGTGTATATTCCTATTTTCCCCACTGGAGCCTGCCTGATATTATGCCGGGGGTTGGGAATTTCTGGGTGTAAATAATTCGGAATGTAATAGTCCGTCGTGAACTGGTCAAGTTCCCCTATGGTCAGGATCGAAGTAACGTCGGATAGCTGTCTTACCATGATTGCGCGTATAAAATAAGGTGGTCGCAAAGGTTACCTTAGAAGAAATCTGGCAAATATGGAGTTTTAGAAGACGTTAATGGAAGTTTGAGAGTTTAGAAGTGATGAAACAGTCAAAGGGGGGCGTCAAGGGTATATATATAGCCCTCCTAAGTTACTGTTCAATGCTTAGATCTGCGCCAAGGGTATATATATAGCCCTCCTAAGTTACTGTTCAATGCTTCGAAGGTTGTAGTCTAGTAGCTGTAGTTAGAACCCGCGACCACTAGACTAGGGGGGCATGATGACGTATAGTCCCTATTCGGGTTGGATAGTCCGACTCACGGGTACTACCCGTATCCATCAAAAATGGATTAAAACTTATACATCGCACACATAGCCCAAGAGGCCCGGTAAGCCGCTGTCGCACATACGGTCCATAACTTAACCGTGTCCTCATCGCATTACGACATGATCAAACAAGGATATAATCTATCTTATGATTGTATTCGCCTAAGGAAAGAGGATATACACTTACCATAGTAATGTGATAATGATCAATCTATTTTGAATCATTATCTCTTCCCTAGGCCACAAGAATAGGGAGCCCATCCAGGACTCTCTCGGGTATGAAAGGAACCCTAGAGGTTCCACAAAGGTACGATACATACAATACCGTAAACCCTAATATACTCAAATCGATTACTTACTATCACGCCGGAGTCTAATCGCGGGTTACAAACCTACGGTAAGCCTAACGATGTCTGTTTTTAGTGCGCAAGGTCCTTAAACAAGTTTCACTTGGTGCAAGAGCCGGAGTACACAAGACCCGAATTAAGCCTAACTCGGGTCATGCTCGGTCCATCCAACTTTTGTATCAACACTTAACAAGGACTTCAATGATTTTCTTCGAAACTATAATATGCATTGCACGGGGAACACAGTTAATGATTTGCATGCAATGCTCATTGAATATGAGAAGGGGTTAAAGGACAAGATATCTACTTCTACGCCTTCTGTACTAACCATACAAAAGGGTAGAGTGAGTAAGCCAAAATCGCAAGCGAACAAGAAGAAAGGCAAAGGCAAGGGTGATAAGGGCAAACAAGTTGCGACTTATTTAAAACCTACGCAGAACATTGCAAAGAAGAATAGATCTCAGAAGGATGAGACTTGTCACCATTTCAAGGCAAGTGGTCACTGGAAGAGGAATTGCCATCTTTACCTCGAAGAGTTGCAAGAAATAAAGAAGAAGTCTGATAAGAGCGCTGCAACTTCAGGTACTTTATTTATGATTGAATTGTTCAATTTAACATACAAATTAAATTCTTGGGTATATGATACGGGATGCGGTATTAACATTTGTAATACGCTGCAGGGATTTAATCTAGAAAGGAAGCTTTCCTATGGGGAACAATTTTTGCAAGTGGTCAATGGCGCACAAGCAGCGGTTGATGCTATAGGAACATTTATTTTAGTTTTACCTTCGGGTTTAGTACTGATTTTAAATGATTGTCATTATGCACCTACAATTGTTAGGGGTGTTATTTCATTTTCTTGTTTGTTGAATAATGGATTCGTTCACACGATTGATAATAATGGAATTTCTATTTTGAAAAATGGTATTTTCTATTTTAATGCAATTTCTGTGAATGGTGTGTTTGAATTAGACATGCATGATAATGAATCCAAGAATAATAAATCTGTCTTTAGCATGAATAAGAAGAGAAAGTTTGACAATAACTCTTCTTATCTTTGGCATTGTAGACTTGCCCATATTGGGAAGACTCGTATACAAATGGTTCAACGTGAAGGTCTTTTGGAAAATATCAATGATGAATCATTTGATAAATGTGAGTCTTGTATCTCTGGAAAGATGACCAAGAAACCTTTTAATAGCAATATTGAAAGAGCTACTAATCTACTTGGATTAATATATACTGACGTGTGTGGACCACTTAGACATGTGTCAAGGAAAGGTGCTAGCTACTTCTTAACATTTATGGATGATTATAGCCGTTATGGTTATGTTTATTTGCTTAAACATAAACATAAGGTATTTGAAACATTCAAAGTGTTTAAAGCAGAAGTAGAACTGCAACTAGGAAAGAATATTAAAGCTCTTCGTTCTGATAGAGGTGGTGAATATTTAAGTCAAGAATTTATAGATTATCTAAGTGAGAATGGAATTGTTCTACATCTTACTTCTCCCTATACTCCATAACAAAATGGTGTATCCAAAAGGAGAAATCGTACATTATTAGATATGGTGTGATCTATGTTTAATCTTACAACTTTACCTTTATCATTTTGGGATTATGCTTTAGATTCTGTTGTTCGCATTTTAAATATTGTTCCAACAAAGAAGGTTGATAAGACACCATATGAACTATGGCATGGCAAGAAGCCATATTTGTCTTATTTAAAGGTCTAGGGTTCCGAGGCGTATGTGAAACGTGACTCGGGTGACAAACTCCAACAACAATCTGTAAAATGTATCTTTGTACTATACCCTAAGGAAACTATGGGTTACTACTTTTATTATCCACCTGAGAACAAAGTGATTGTTGCTAGGTATGGAGACTTCCTTGAAAATGGTCTTGTAAATCAAGAATTCAGTGGGAGAAATTATGATCTTGAAGAGAGTCATATAGATACATTACCTTCTGAAAACACTAGCGATGTAATTTCTGTAGAACCAGAAAGTCTGGCGGTTCCACCAGAATTAGTTCCTCTACGTAGATCCGCAAGGATTAAAAACGCAAATAGAAATATATGTCTTAACATAGAGGCTGATAATGAAGTAGGGGATCTTGGTGAACCTGCTAATTATAAATCCGCCATACTTGATCCTGAAAAGGATAAGTGGATGGTTGCTATAGATGAGGAAATGAAATCCATGAAAGTTAATGATGTTTGGATTCTTGTTGATCCACCACCAAATGCTAAATTAGTGAGACATAAGTGGATATACAAGAAGAAAACCGACATGGACGGGAAAGTACAATCCTATAAAGCTCGTTTAGTAGCTAAAGGTTTTACTCAAACTTTTTTGCGTAACTACGAGGAGACATTTTCTCCTGCAGCAGACTTAAGAGCTATTAGGATTCTCATAGCTATAGCAGCATACTATGACTATGAGATATGGCAAATGGATGTTAAAACTGCCTTCTTGAACGGTCGCTTAGATGAATACATCTATATGCAGCAACCAGAAGGGTATGTTGATCCTGAGAATCCAGGACACGTGTGTAAACTTCAAAGATCCATTTATGGTTTGAAGAAAGAATCACTTTAATGGAATAAACGATTTGATAAAGAAATAAAAAAGTTTGGATTCATTCATAATCATAATAAGCCATGTGTATATCTCAAAGCTAGTGGGAGTGATGTAGTATTCCTAGTCCTATATGTTACTGACATATTAATCATGGGAAGTAACATTCCAAGACTTAAATTTGTTAAGGATTATCTTGGTAAATGTTTTTTATGAAGGATTTAGGAGAAGCTGCATACATTCTGGGAATTAAGATCTATCGGGATAGGAAAATACGGTTAATTGGTTTAAGTCAAGATGCTTATATAGATAAGATATTGAAGAAGTATAATATGCATAATTCCAAGAAAGGTTTTCAACCTATGGAAGTTAAGCATAATCTGAGTCATGAGATGGATGCATCGACTCCTGAAGAGGAGGCATACATGCAGAAGGAGCCTTACGCTTCAGCTGTAGGATCTATTATGTATGTTGTTAGATGCACAAGGCCTGATGTGGCGTTTTCTCAGAACTTGGTCAGTAGATACCAACAGAATCCAGGGAAGCTCCACTGGACTGCTGTTTAACATATTCTAAATTATTTGAGGAGTACGAAAGATATTCTTTTGGTATTTGGAGGGAAACTAGACACATAACTGAATATGACAGGTTTCTGTGATGCGTCATGGCAATGTGATAAAGACGATACGAAGTCTCAGACGGGTTACATTTTTGTTATCAATGGAGGAGCAGTTAACTGAAAGAGCAAGAAGCAGACAATGATTGCAATGCATGCTACTCAATCTGAGTACATGGCTGCTTCAGAAGCTGCAATGGAAGCTGTTTGAATTAGGAAGTTTATTGGAGATCTTGGAGTGATGCCTTCAATTAAAGAACCTATTGATATGTATTATGTCAATTCTGCCGCAATAATATTCGCCAATGATTCTGGAGTCATGAAAGGCGCCAGACACTTTAAACGTAGACATCACTACGTCCGAGAACAAGTTGAAGCTCGTGAAATCAAATTAGTAAAATTTCACACAGATGATAACGTAGCTGATCCTTTAACTAAGGCTTTGCCTAGACCAAAGGTAGTTAAGCATGCCAAGGGGATTGGGCTGCAACTAGATAGCGAACTCATGCAATAAATCTGTGATTAGTATTTGGATAAAGGATGTTATGACATTATTATTTAATAAAATAAAGATTGGGTTTCGTTTATTCTTATTATTTAATTTGGTATCCAATTTTACATGTTTTAATCCATGAATAATTGTTATGCTAAATGTCCGTTGTCGATTAATAATATGGGAATATTATTAAATTAAGACAAATCAAAATAACGATAGAGTATACTTGAAAGTATATTGATCGATTTTGGATGATATTCGATGAATCAAATATTGGACTTATCCCAACTATATGATTTTACTTTGTGGATATTGTCTTCAAGTAAATCATAAATAGTTATCCTTAGACTTGAGATACCAGGAAACTGTTATGAATCTAGTGCATCTTTGTGGAATAATCTAACACTAAACGTAACTGGTAACTATAAGGATTATTTTCGGAAGTGTTGCAAAATTCATAAGTTTTGCTCGTAGTCAATATGGGATTTATTTCCTCCAATTTCGTTTTGGAGTTTAATACAGCTGGGCCCCTCGTGGGATTAGTAAGATGTTTGTGTGGCCACACCTTTGGTAATCTTGCTGAATCTATGAACGAGAAACATAATGGTTAATGAAAGGAATGACTGAGATCCATATCCTTATTAACGTTGTATTAGAAATAAAAAGATAATAATAATGATGAATCATTAAAAGGTTTTATCCAGGATACCTTACTCGAGTTGTACTAGAGACATTGCTATGTGTAACTAGACGCTAGTCAATGTAATCACGATATTCAAAATATGTCGAAGTGGGAGCTGAAAGTTTATGGACTTATACTTAATAGTCGTGTGATAGGATCGAACTTGATATTACGGGATTGCACACAATACGTAAAGAGTTAATTTAATTAATAAATATATTTATTGTATTTATTAATTTATTTAATAAATGTATATTTATGTATTTATTAAATTAAACCGAGACATAACTTTAATGATCGTGAAATGATTAAGAGTTAAGTATTAACGAGTGTTAAATAAATTTATAGTGAGTAAGTAAAATAGAAAGAAGGTTGGAAGATTCTGGAACGCCCTATAAGGGGTGTTAGCCATCGGTTATGGAGGAAAAAAGGAAAGGGGAAAAACTTTCTTTTTATTTGTTTTGGGTTACAAGAATTAAGCCTATATAAACAAACCCCTTACCTCATAATTAAAATAACACACGTCTCTTCTTCCCTCTCTTTCTTTGTGATCGCAAGATAAACCCACAAAAAGGGTTTTTGGTTGGTTTTCTTGTTTGATCAATTTTACTTATAATCTAGTCCTAGCCCCTCTCTAGGGTTGTTGGGTAGATTTCTTACAAGCGTTGTAGCTCGGTTTACACGTGCTAGAATCACTGTTAGCTCGTTGTATTACGTTTGTACAAGATCGTAATATAATCTTACTTTAGACTATATCTTTGTGCTATACGGTATAAACCAGAATTGGTGATTCGTTCTTCGTCTTGTGGATTTGTTTTAACGTAAATGTAACACCCCACTTGCTATTGCACTACGTGCTCTAGAAGCTATCTAGGGTTTGAACAATCTTTAATGTTTTCCTATGTCATCCTTTCTCTCTCTCTCTTCCACCGATCTAGTTTCTCTCTCTAAATTAGAATCGATCATGAATCTATCACGGATACATCCCAACGCGATCATCACGAGTTCATCACGAATCCATCCATCATCAGGTTAGTGACTATCTTACTTAATTTGAATAAGATTATTATCATCATTCGAATTTATAAGCATTCACTTAGCTTATTTTGAATTAATTATGTGAATTTATTGTTCTTAATTATAAGTTAGCTTATTAGGTGGTTTATGTAAATAAGTTGATTTTTTTTAATAAGCTTATGAATAAGCTTTCAAATTAGATGAGAGTTATGAATAACCTTGTTAATAAGAGTATTATTTATTGTGTTAAATTATAAGTTATCTTATTATGTTATTTTAACGCATTATCAGATTATTTGAATAAGAAAGTTATGAATAAGCTAATGACCATGTTAATAAGCTGTATTATTAGGAATTTTTGAGTTGTTGATGTAAGTTAAATTTAGCTTGATTTATCATATTTGATACCTTGTTTATCATATGATAGATATATGATATATGTTAGGCATATCAAATATGATACATGAGGCATCAAATATAATACATGAGGTATCAAATATGATATATGATAAGATTATGTTAGTGCAAGGCATTTTCATTAAGTTGTTGGTGTAAGCTAAATTAAGTTTGATGTATCTATGTGATACCTCATTTATCATACTTGATAGTTATATGATATGTGATATATGATAAATTTATCAAATATGATATGTGAGGTGTCATATATGATATTTATGACAAACTACAAGAAAAAACAATATTTTGATACTTTACATGACTTTTTACACTTTTTGACCTAGTGTGCATTTTTATAGTGTCTGCTATACAATTCAGTTGTTGGTACAATGGTGGCTAATATGTTCTTTCCTCAATTCTATAAATGCATACTATGTGAACACATTTGATTAGATGAAGTCATCATCGATGCCGATGAGGAAGTTTTACAAGAGAAAAGTAGACCTGGCTGAAAATGAAAAAGAATTTATTGAAGATGAAGAATAGTAGTTTCAATAATAAGAATGTTTTAGTTTTAGTTTCGAATTCAGTAGTTTTTTAATTATGAATTGATGTTTTGATCATGATTGGTTACATTATATTTGAACAAGTGTTTAATCATCAATTGGCATGCTCTTAAAAAGCACCTTTTTATATTTGAACAAATGTTTGATTATTGTTTCAGCAAGATCTTTGTTTAATAATGAAGTCAGCAGACCTTTTGTTGAATCTGACAAACTTTTTATTTGAGTATCATATATGATAATGCATTATCAAATATAATACTCACAGAAAAGTCCTCTTTTTATTTTTTTGAACAAGTGTTTAATCATGAATCCATCAGACTCCATGTTTTAATCATGAATTCAGCAGACCTTTTTTAATGTGTCAAACCTTTTTCCTGAGTATCATATATGATACTAAATTATCATATATGATAATGCAGTATCATATATGACAGAACTAAAGAGTTACAGGTATTATCATATATGATGCTTAAAAAAGGTAAAAACTATGCTTCAGGAATTACAAAATAACCATATTATCTAAAACTTATATCTATAAATGTTTCGCCATTTTCATATTCAACAAAAATGATAATTATTGAGTAGCATTACAAAGTTAAACTATTACATCACCATACACAAATTACAAAGAGATAAACTATTAAATTGTTTAAACTTGATGCTCGTCTTTACCATTTTCATGCACGTGAGCTTGTTATTTCAGTTGGGAAACCGATGTTCCACTTCTTCGGCCTTGAGATGATCGAGTTCTTCAAAATTCGTTGAAAACAACTTTCACTACACAAATAAAAATATTTGGTTTTAGTTTCAACCAGATTATCAAATATGATATGTTACAGAAGCTGAATTTCAATTAGATTATCAAATATGATATATTACATGAACTGATTTTCAACTAGATTATCAAATATGATATCATACACACAACTAACTTTTAGTTACCAACCAGGAGATCACAAAATTGCTTGTATTTGTTTTCAAGCACATTATCATATTATCATATATGATACCTCCATATATCATATATGATATAATTATCATATATGATATACCTCATATCATATATGATATATGGAGGTATCATATATGATACATGTGTTAAGCGTAGCCTACATTTTCAGCACAACTCTCCTAATAACATGATAATCAGATTCATTAACTAGAAGCTTTCCCAAGTAAAGATGATGTTTTCAAACACATAGCAAAATGATTGTTCCTCTAAAATTATAAATTGACACATTCGTTGGTTAAGCTATTACTAACTACAATCACAAGAATCATTTAATAAACAACACAAGGTCTAAATTACATATAAAAGCCTAATCAAAGTCAAATTAATTTTAAAATCAAGTAAACAAAACCCTAACCACATTAAATTCATCCAATTAAACTACTAATTAACAATACCTCTACTTGCAATTACGACCGGCTTCTTTTTAACCCGACTAACAAACTTAATGTATAAGATTTGTTCTTCAATAAAATCATCGACATCTTATTCTTTAATTTTTAACGCGATTTGTTGATGATTTTTTATTTGTGTGTGTATTTTAGTGTATTTTTTTTATCACCATGATGGATTGAATAAAAGTTATGTATGTGTTTGTGTGTTGTGTGTGTGTTACAGCATGAGAGAGGCGGAGGAGATGTATTTGGGAGGTGAGGTAGGGTGGGTTGTGAAATGACGAAAATACCTCTCCGCTTTTTAATTAATAATAGTGGAGATTAATCTCAGCATTTGATCTTTGATGGATAGAAAGTGAAGATTAATCTTTTTGTATTATGAATACAAAATATCTAAAATAACCCTTCTCTTTAATCAGACATAATAATAATATATAACTTAAGCATGCAAATCATTTTCCTAATTTCTCAAAATGAAAGAAGATCCTCTAAGTCGTTACATTTAGCTTTAAATGGAAAAGTAACTTTATTACTGTTAAACTTATAGCTTTCTTTAGGAGGATGATCTTCTCAAGTTAGAGCTAACTTAATAGATAAAGTTAGATAATCACAATGAAGATAAATATAAATAAGCTCTTGAATTTCATTAAAAAAAACTTTTATACATTTATCTTAATTCTTATTTAGTGACATATCAAGTTGTCTTCAAGTATGAGAATTTATTTAAGGGTAAAAGCTATAAAATACCATCTTACTTATTGATTTGTGCCGATTTTAAACACTTACTAATTAATCTCGTGACTTTACCATTGTACTTTCAAATTTGTTCCGACTATACCAATTTAAGCATAAAATGACTATATTATCCTTGTCTTTTTCAACATAATTACATTTATTGCCACCTGCTTCTAACCGCTCCTCCATTTTAAAATCTAATTAATTACTATCAATTGAATAAAAAGCCAAAAGATAATGCTTGTAACATAAAAGCCAAATCAATGACCGTTTGTAAACTTAAATCCCAAATCAATTACTGAATTATATCAACAATAAACATAGATCTATTATCATCTTCGTCAAGTCAAACTTTCTAAACTTAATCAAAGCATAACGAGCCACTGCCGTCGTTGTTGTTGGGTCACCACCGTCGACTTACTGTATATAACTCGGTTTAAACATACAACAAGAATTAAATAGGTAAAATATCACAAATTTACAAGTTAGAAAATTCAGATTTGACTTATGATGTCAAAACTCACTTTTTATTACCTATTACAACGGGGTCCATTTCACTGATATTAAAAACTTTCCCCTTTGGCCAGTAGAATTTAATAAAAAGCCTGTGAAAGTCAAAATGAGTTAATTTAACTCCACTGAAAAATGTATCGTACTATAGCTCATAATGATTGAAGCACTACAAAAATGCAGGTTTTCTTGATTGCACTCAAATCATGATACTTTAGTATTATTGTGTATGTAAAGATCACCCAGATATCCATTGTTTCATGAAATTGGCAACGATGCGTGTTGACGAATAATGTTAAAAGATCCTGTAAAATGATTTTTCACGTTAAACGTTTGATGAGCTATGCTAAATGACTATCGGCCATGTTTCTCCAGCTATTGGATGATGTTATTCTTGACAAGAAAAAGATAATAATTAAAATAATAAGAAAAAGATAGAAATCAGATCTGGATAACTATTAATGGAGGGTATTTTGGTCATTTAAAAGGGTAATATAGTCATTTTACCTTTAAATTGGTATAGTCGGAACAAAATTGAAAGTAAAATGGTAAAGTCACGAGATTAATTAGTATGTATTTAAAGTCGGCACGAATCAATAAGTAAGATGGTATTTTATAGCTTTTACCATTTCTTTAACCAATCGAGTTTAATTAAAAGTACCCTCATGTACTTATCAGCATCACAAAGAAAAAAAAACGTGACCATGCATAGCCACACATGCATCTTACCCATAATCCATGGCCACCATGGAACTCGGTGGTGGTCCATTCATCAGTTAAGCAACTCATTCTCCTTCGAATTCACCTTGCTTAACCGGAAACCGGGTTCCTTATTACCCGTTATCGGTTATGGAGAGCTACGCTGTGTTTTCCACTGCATTCTCCCCATTTCGAAGAACTTCTTTACATTTTCGATCACTTCCAACATCGTTTTCCTCTCCTTTAAAACCAGCCATTTTTCCGATACTCCATGCGCCACGACCGCTCATTTCAACTCCTCACCGTCTGTCCGTCTTGACTCAGCTCACAAAACCATGCAAACCCTTTAAAACACTATCATCAAGTAAAAATGATTTGATAACAGAACCATCAAAGTACAACTTGCAAGGAGCTAAGATAGTACCATTAGTACTATCTATTTCAACTGGCTTAATCATAAATTTCGTTATTCCAAAACCGGACGAACTTACTGATCAAGCATGGCAGCTACTTTCCATATTTGTGTCCACTATCTCTGGGCTAGTTTTATCTCCATTGCCCGTCGGTGCATGGGCGTTTCTCGGCCTAACCACGACTATTCTAACGAAAACTCTAACGTTTTCTGAGGCGTTTAGTGCTTTTGCTAATGAAGTGATTTGGTTGATTGTGATCTCCTTCTTTTTTGCACGTGGGTTTGTTAAGACTGGATTAGGTGATAGAATAGCAACGTACTTTGTGAAGTGGTTAGGGAAGAGTACATTGGGGTTGTCTTATGGGTTGACTTTGAGTGAGACTTTGATTGCTCCGGCTATGCCGAGTACTACTGCTAGAGCGGGTGGCATTTTCTTGCCTATTATTAAGTCTTTGTCTCTTTCGGCTGGGAGTATGCCTAATGATCCATCTGCGAAGAAGCTTGGGTCATATCTTGTTCAGTCACAGTTTCAGGTATTCAGTCGGATTATTTGATCATTTACATGTTTTGTTTTGGATTAGTCTAGCGGCTGCAAAAAAAAAAAAAAAAATACTAATAATCGGATTTATAAACTGAAATAGAGCTGATTATGTGATTATCAAAACTGAAAAGGAAAATAGCACATCCGTAATCTGTTTCTTACAGTTGATTATCTTATTCTGTTTTATTCTCAAAATACAATGCCTTACAAACCCCATAAAAATGTTAGAGGTAACTTGCACTTGTTTATGTTGACACTTTAATCAAAAGATCTGAACAATATGTTTACAAATTTATTAGGCCTCGAGTTTGCGTGATTATATAAGTAGCCTTCAGTATATAAGATTAAGTTGGGTTCATTTCTATAATTTTTGTACATCGCCATTGCTTTATATATAAGTTTCAAGATTGTCTGAAGATACAGAACTACTTGTGTAGTAGCTTGTTTAATATGCATCTCGAGTTCAGCAGTTTACACTTTACAGCACTGTATTAATTAGTTTAGTAATTCGTTGCCTTCAGCTAACGGAAGTTGCAAGAATGTCGATATAGAGATCAATGACGGTGTTTGGGACTGTTTATCTTAAAATGATTATTTACTTTAAGAATGAGCAGGTACCAATTTGGTTTAATTATAACAGTTTATTGAGTCTCAAATAAGCATGAAGACCATTTCATCCAAACACTCAATACTACGTAGGCACCTACGTAAATAAACAGATAACAACTAAATGAGCAACCATAAACATCCTTAAATTTAAATTGTAGGATTGGGTTTTGTGTGTATGGACTTATGTTGTTGTTTATGATGAATGACAGTGTGCTGGTAATTCTAGCGCTCTCTTTCTAACTGCTGCAGCACAAAATCTTTTATGTCTGCAATTAGCTGAGGAGCTTGGGGTGGTCGTTGGAGACCCATGGGTCGAATGGTTCAAGGCGGCTAGTTTACCTGCTTTTATCTCACTATTAGCTGGTCCGTATATCTTGTACTTATTGTACCCGCCTGAAATCACAGATACACCCGAGGCCCCTGCTATGGCTGAAAAGAAGCTCGACCTTATGGGTCCAGTCACGTCTAATGAGTGGGTGATGATTGGCACCATGCTTCTTGCCGTCTCTCTGTGGGTATTTGGGTATGCAACATCGCTCATTTATCTATATGCATACTTGGCATCTATCTGAATACTTATTTTAATGAACACTTTTAAAAGCTCACCCAGACAACCCCTTAGATTTTCCTATCATGTTACTGCAATAATTTAAAGTACAAATGTGTTTATTTCTTTATTCAGGAATATTATCGGAATATCGAGTGTTCTAACTGCAATGATCGCGTTATCAATACTATTGTTATCAGGAGTACTCGAATGGGAAGACTGCTTAAACGAAAAATCAGCATGGGACACTTTAGCTTGGTTCGCAGTACTTGTGGGCATGGCTAGCCAATTGACTAACCTTGGAGTTGTCACATGGATGTCAAATTATGTTGCACTTTTTCTCACATCCTATTCATTGAGCTGGCCTGCGGCTTTTGGTGTCCTGCAGGCAACTTATTTCTTAATACATTACATGTTTGCAAGTCAAACCGGTCATGTTGGAGCCTTATATCCCGCATTTCTTGCCATGCATTTGGCAGCCGGGGTGCCTGGGGTGTTGTCAGCGCTTGCCTTAGCTTATAATACAAACCTATTTGGTGCTCTAACACACTATAGTAGCGGGCAGGCTGCAGTTTACTTTGGAAGTAAGTTTCTTTTTAAGGTTGCAGAATGGGCACATTAGGCGGGTTGGGTAATGGGTCCATTACAAACATATTTGGTGCACACATCATAACTACAATTTTTTTATTTGAGCCATTTGATCTGTTCATTTCAGATACACCAATATGACCTTTATTTTTCTTTTCTTATTGTGGACAGCTGGTTATGTAGACCTCCCAGATATCTTCAGAATCGGTTTTATTATGGCCTGTATCAATTGCTCGATATGGGCAGTTGTTGGCGGTTTCTGGTGGAAATTTTTGGGGCTCTATTGATTTCTCTAGTTCTAAAGGACAATTTTTGGTGGAAGTTCGTTTATATGGTCAAGACACAACAGGCAGCATGTACCTATGAAGAATTTGTTCTTTCGTCGTACTTCATGTATATATATGTACATTTCTTGTAGCTATTAACCTTGAGACGATATGAATAACACTGACTAGTGTGGCTGTGGATGTAAGTCAAGTTCTTGACTGAACCACGTAAAAAAATATCTATGTCTTATCAGATTTTATTTCCCTTTAATTTTCATAACTTTCTGATTAGTAGGATTACGATACCACAGCTATGTACTCATTGATTAGTGAGACGTTTAAATAGCCTCGATCATTCACAAATTTGGTACATTTAGCAGGGTATTTTTTTATTCATCGGTCAAGTCATTCTTCGGTCTTAACCAAGTTCTTTAATCTTTTATACAGGAGGAAATACGCATGTGATTATAAGATATAAGCCGCTGTATAATTACTCATGGCATCAGATAAAACTGAATTTTGGTATCTTAATCAGATAACTACAGGTTTTAGCATATTATTTCTTGCTACAATTCTGGCTGCTACCATTCCAGCAGCCATAGCAGCTCCAAACAACGCATGCAGTCGAACACAGAAATATTTTGCCATAAATATCTTCGTTTTATCCTGCAAACACATGAAACAAATTAGCAGTTATATTTTGTCTGATTTATTTATTAATTATGTATCTCTGATTTCTGTGATTTTGCAACTGACCTGGTGGTTGTCTGCAACGAAACTGACTACGAGCTTGCCCACAGGTACTGTCAGTGCACACAGAAACTGCACCAAATAATTCAGTTCAGTTTTATACAATTTACCAAGCAAGAAACTTAATAATCGTAAAGGAAAAAAACTATTTGATAAGCTTACAACTGAGGTGATCGGAAGAGTCTTGAAAATGCCAAGAAGTAGCAGAAGTGAATAGAGAGAAGTCACTGCTATTTTCACCACATTTGAACCTGTTTCTGTGCCTATCCGCACCTGTTAACAGAGAACACGGGCTGAGTTAGAGTCACTTGCAAGTTTTGGGATGTGGGAGTTTGAGTTTTCACATGGACCCATGTGGAAAAGTTGTGGTTTAGAGGACTACTTACCAGTGGAGAGTATTTTCCTACTGCCTTGTCACCTGTAATCTGACATTCCAAATAAGAAAAGATTCAGTAAACATAAAACGGGCAAATACACATGAAATGCAGGTCAGGTGGGTTACGTAACAGTTTTAAGATGCGTTTTCGTGAAAATAAGCAAAATTTTCGTATGGATTGAGTTCACTTTATTTACCCATTTGATCCATTTCAGTTTGTGTATCTTGCTCCGTTTCTGTTATTGGTAAACCCTTTTGATGCCATTTGATCCGTAATTAGCAAAAGTTTTCTAATTAACCATTTGGACCATTTTAAATAAAGCATAACCTAAATTAGCCAATTCATTAGTATATGGTCCCAAATTGCCACATTTATACAAATACAATACCTGGTGAAAGTGACTACAAAACAGTATAAGAGATGTCGTGATGCCAACAAGTACCGAAGCCGATAGAATTGTGCCCGTTATCGGTAGCCTCTCCACCATTGTGCTACTACCCTGTAACAGGTAAAACGCGGTGGTTGCAAAAGGACCGAAAGCCGCAAAGCACAACGGTTCTCCCAAACCGTGGTAGCTCAACCGAAAAGGTGGACACTATAAAGGATTATTTGTAGTGCATAAGTCAATCTATGAATAAAAGGATGTTTTATTTTTGTTTGTAGTATTTGTACCTGATATATGTAACCACAAATGATGGCAGAAGCCAGGAGCAACATTGACCTCACATTTCCAGCCTCCATCGCTGCCCAAACAAGCCCCAGTAACCCGAGACCAAGCAATAGTAATGCAGCTGTTAGGGTCCCTGACCGGCTAAATAGGGACATGACACAAGCGTTTAGAGAAAGACGGAAAGAGAGAATCGTTATAAAAGGGTCTGTAAAAATAGTGAGTATATAATAAATTAATAAAATTCACTCATATAACTAGTTTTAGCAAAATAATCTGTAAAAAAAATGTTTAGATGTGTTTTGGCAGTTAAGTAGTGAAGTAGATAATCCCATAGTTTTACCGTTTGACAAATCTTAATACAATAAATTTACATATACAAAGATCTAAAGGGATTATTAATGTATTATAACTTCACATAACCAGTTCAAAACGGAGCACAAATCTAAAATGATATGTTATAGTCTACCTGCCGATCATGTTAACAACCGATTCTTTCTTGTTTATATCTGCTCCTGTATCAAAATCATAAACATCGTTGCTGCCCATATTATATACTACATAAACACACCTTCTATATTAAAAAAAGCGGAACTTTGTTCATACACTTGGTGTTGTTGTTACCTCAAATTAAGCCAAGTGATCACAAGAACCGATGAAGCCAATAGCAAAACATATTGTTTTGCTGACCACAACCCTGTTTGCAAATAAGCTGCCGCAGCTCCTACCTGCATACATTCATCATCATTTCATTGAACCACAGACTGCACGAAACAAGTATTCAACTGTCTTGCAACAACTTACGGTCAATGGAACCAATGCAACCGAATATATTGGTAATTTGATCGCCCTCCATATTAACGTTGCTTTAGAAATATCATCTTCGTTAACATCTTCACTAGTCGAGATTACATTAAGATCACCGGGTTGACTTTTGGTAATAATGAGTCGACTTCTTTCTTGACGGGCGTTCGTGTGTCTTATATGAGTCTCGTTGAAGTATAATTGAGTGGTGAAGCAACACCATGATGAAGATTTTAAGTTACCCGGTAATGAAACTATAGGGGAAAATCTGGTAAAATAAAATGAGATAAACGTTATTGATAGTTTTATTTTGTACCTTATTTAAGTTTGAACAATCTTATATTGATTATCCTTAATCGTATTACTTCACACGTCTCAAGCGAAACTTAAACACACAACCTCTTGCATACTTATTTTTTAACGGCAAATGTTAGGGTTAGAGGGTCGAGTCGTGCAATGACATCGTCTTCTTCAAATTCTCGCCTAGTTATGTTAAACTCCTTATCCGCCAAAACTATCATATAGTTAGTACATTGTTATATTATGCCATTAACCTCACCATCAAAAAACTTTAATACATAAACATCATAGATAAACAAAAAGTCAGGATTCAAAATTGTGCTTGAGAGAGTATGTTTCTTAAGAGCAAAAAAAAAAACAGAGGATTGCATCATAATATAAGAAAAAAAACAAGAAGAATAAAGGAGTACATGCCTTGTGAAATTATGGGTATTTTGGAAATGAGTAGCAGACATACGTAGCCTTTGGTTGCAGCATTTGATCACCATTTTTGAACAGGATGCTACTCCCACCACATACTCTTTTTTGTCAAGGTTGGAGGGAGAGGATAAGGATATTTTACATTTTAGGCATTCACTTTGGAGTCATGCTTATATGAGCCCTAGAATTTCCCTTTTTTTTGCCAATAGTTAATTATTCGTGTCGACGGGTGGGAATCGGGTCGGGTTGAATTTGGGTCAAAGCTAAAAATAATTTACTTGAATCCGAATCGATTTGAACTCGGTTACTCGGATTCGGGTCTATTATGGTCGGGTTTAGTCGGGGCGAGTCTAGTCCAGTTCAGGTCAACCCGAATTCGGGTAAATTATTAAAAATTTTTTTTTACCCTTTTAATAGAATTTATATTAAATTAAAATTTTAAAAATAAAAAAATAAAAAAATTTCTTATTCAGGTCAATCGGGTTGACGCGAACCCAAATTAAACATAAATTGTTATACCCAATGTCCGACCCAATTTCAAATTCGGATTAGTCGGGTTGACCCGACTAACCCGAATTAAAATTTCAACCTGCGTAACCCGACCCGAATATGCTCGGTTCGGGGTCGGGTAGGGTTCGGATCGTATCGGAAATATTGACACCTCTGTTCGTGCATATGAATTATGAAAGGCTCGTATAGTTTCCATTAAAGATGAGCTCGGTATCAATTTCGTCTTGAACTTGTTATGATTTAGTGTTCTTGATCTTTTCCCGATATAAAGTGCTATGTAGCGATCTCGTACCGAACATGATTCGGATATCGGTACCGATACCGAGAAATCAGGATTTTTCTTTTTTTAGAATTTTTCGATTTGGTAACGGTCCCTTTCCGAATTAGTGGTCTCGAATTTTTTCACCTTATTTCGTAGTCCCGGTACCGTATCGAACAAGATTCGAGTAACCGAAAATCGATGATGATGACGTATAGTCCCCAGCCGGGTCATGAGCCCGGCCCACGGGTACTACCCGTATCTGACCCATCCCGAATAGGTGGGAATAATGTTATTTAAGCTTATGGGCTTAGATGAACAGTAACCGCACACACGTGTGCGGTCCACGGCCCGGCATGGCCGGTACAGGGTTAGACAGAATCATAGTCCTACTATGATTGGGATTTATCCTAAAGGAGAGGATATTCACTCACCATAATTAGGAGATAACAATCAATCTAATTCTGGTGTTTATCCTTTCCTTGGGGCCGAAGTATCAGTGACAGCCCATTAGGCTTTCACTGCCTATATAAGGAACCCCCAAGGGTTCCACAAAGGTATTGCATTCTACACTCTCAAACTCTCATCCGATTCCTATAACCCTAACCGATTACTTACTCTCACGCCGGAGTCTAATCGTGGGAAACATTCCCACGGTAAGCCTAACGTGTGTTGTTTAGTGTGCAGGATCCCAACCATACGATTCACTTGGTACAGGAGCCGGAGTCCAGCCAACCCGAATTAAGCCTAATTCGGGTCTAGCAAGTATCACCCAACTTTTGTATCAACAAGTTGGCGCCATCCGTGGGACCCATTACACTAAGCTAGAGCGAAATCTCATCTTGAGTTCTCAATGACGAAGGGGCATCCGCAAGGCAACCCCAGGAACACAAATCCTGGGAATCGGAAGTCCCAAGGGGAAGGGATACTCATTCCCAATCGATCCTCTAGCCATCAAGTAGGCAGACCAAACAACCGGAGTGGTTTTCAGTCCATGGGTGTGACAAGCACGATCTCCATGACTCAACCGCCTACTTCGACCTTGGACAATCCTGATCCAGGGAGTGCGCCCAATCCCCCTAACAAGGAGCCGCGCAGACCATCGATCGAGGAAGAAGTGGAAGTTGAACCACTCAGCGAGGAAGATCTCACTCGAGTTCTCACGCAGTGAGAGGATCGTCCCAGGAATTGCGTCAAGGTTGAATCTAGGGAGAGACCTCCAATCTAGGCTCAACTTTGGCAACACCAGACCAGGTACCTCTTCTCAAAATCAGAGGAAAAGAAGGGCACGACCCCAGGAGCGGAATCTCTTTGAGGAAACTCCCCAACCCAGGAATGTGTTCGAACGCATAGGGGATCGCCTCATGCAGGAACTAATGCAGCCTCGAGAAGAGGGAGAGAGGTCCGACGGTTCACCCGAACGACCAGATATGGAACTGGCCAGAGCCAATCGTCGCACAAGTGTGTGGGATAGGATGAATATCGGGAAGAAGGCTCCTAGATCTTCTCACAAGAACGGTCCTCACCCAAGAGATGGGGCACCACCTCCTTTTCTCGGTCCATCAGGAGAGGACTCGGATGACCATCCGCCAAAGCGTCGCTGACCTAGGCGTACTCCTCCACCACCACCAAACAATGAGGAGTACTATGGCGGTCCCTATTACCGAGAGACGGAAGCAGAAGATCTTTCCCAACCATGGTGAGACCCTAGTCTCACTCGTCCATGGGCAGACCCCAGGGAAGATCCTTTTACTCTCTGCATACGGAATTACTCCGAGGACACAAAACGTCGCATGCTGGCGTGCGTCAAGACTTATGATGGAACTGGTGATCCGGATGATCACCTCAAGATATTTGATACGCAGGCGAAAATTGAGCGATGACCCATGCCTATATGGTGCCAAATGTTCAATTCAACCTTGATCGGCAATGCTCGTGACTGGTTTGAAGGACTTCCCCCACGAAGCATTGCTAGCTTCACTGAATTACGCACTGCGTTCAAGAATAATTATACTCAACGGAAGAAGTGTAATAGGGACCCGGTCTCATTGGCCACCGTCAAGCAACGACCGGGGGAGTCTACGGAAGCCTTCACCGAACGCTTCAATGACGAGTGCACATGCATAAACACAATGCCAGAACTCCTGAAAATTTCCGACTATATGCACGCCATAACAAACAGGGAATTAATCAGACGTCTCAATGACAAGCGTCCGGAGAGGTATGACGACCTCATGGAAAGGGTCAGAAACTTCATAGAGGGAGAAACCGCGGTTGCCGTGGCCTACCCTTCAAAAGGAAACAGCTACCGATCGAACGACCAGTCCAGGAGACAGTTGGGCGGTGATGAGACTGCTTTTATACATGGTCTCATCGTCCAAATCGGCCTTAAATTGCATAAAATATCATAAAATAGACCAAATATATGCTCGTGTTTGTTACTTGTGTATTTTTAGGTACGGATATTGAGGAATTGGCAAAAGAACACAAGAATCAATAAAAAACGAACACGGGAAATGAAGTCGCACAATGAACCGGGCCCAAGTTTGGATTTTGCAAAAATACCCTTGAAGAATTGAAGATTGGCAAAAATGGCCCCTCATCTTTGAAGAACTTGTCACATTTGACCCTCCACTTATCAAATGAACAAGTATAATCCTTAATGTTTGAAGATATTACAAGTCCAGCCCTTGGGAATCAAGTTTATACAAGTTAATACCCTTGGAAAAGTTTTTGAAGAAGTTGTGCCAAATTTGACAACTTATCCAAAGTTATCAAAGGCAATTTGGGCGCTGTTGGGGTTTATTTACAAAATGAAGAAATGTTGAAAGCTTGGGGACTATATTTGTCAAACCACCATACTCCCACAACCAACCAGGACGCGACACATCATACCCTACCCTACCCGACCCTTTACCCATTAACCAAACCCGTTTTTATTTAATAACCCAAGTCAGACCTGGTCAAACCCACCCACTAAATTCCCATTCCCTCCATAACACATTTTTAAATGTGTTTAATCCCAAAAACGAATCTAACCCACCCCTAATTAACCTAGAACCCTAAACACCCCCAGATCAATTACCACTCAAATCAAGGGGATATTCCCTATACTTGTCCAGATCCCTAATTACCCGTCTCCTAAACCTAACCCACCTCACAAAACCAACCCACGTGTCCTCTGGTCCCCTCCCCGTACCTCCCCTGCACCCATCCTTTTCCCACAACCCAATGCCCCGACCAGATTAACGTGTAAGATGCTCTCCTTTGTCCCCAAGGTTAATCAAACGTCCAAGATTCATCCTCCAAGCTGGCATCCAACAGAATCACCTTTTTGACCAAGATGAAGACCAAGAACTCAAGGGCTCTTTAGGCATTTCCATAGTTTAGGGTTTCCAGTTGTATTTTTTTAATCCCTTGTTCTAGATAGTTCTCCTTAGTGTATAAATATGAGACGGATGTGTCTCATACAATTGTTCCAGTTTTAGCAATACCTTTGTAATTCCTTTTTTATAAAAATTAAAGTTTGGTGTTTTTGAATTAAATTGTAATTCCTTTTAATTGTTTATGAAAAGTTTGTGTGTTTGGATTGCTATAACTGAGTTCCAATATAATTTGTGAAGGTTTGAGTTTGAATTTCAAAAAGGTTTCAAAAGTTTGTAAATTTCACAAATCAAAAATCTTTGAAGTGAAAGTGGAAAAGAAAGTTGATTTGTGATTTTAGAAAGTTTTTGAAACGTGTTGGTCAGATTTAAAAAGTTTGTGTAAGTTTTTAAAGAAAGAAAGAAAAACAGAAAGTATATGAGATATTGCTTTTTTTTTGTCTTTTTTTCTTTGATTTTCTTTTTCAGGTTGTACTTGGTTGATTTGTTGAAGGTTTCTGCTCCAACCCGAGTTGGAAGGAGGAGGATTTTACATCCTCTAGGTCCTTGGAAGTAAGGACCTAAGGTAAATCCCTTTTACCTTGTAAAATTTCAGAAAATTCCAAGTTTGGTGATTTTACATGTTATGTGTTGATTGTGTTTGGAAGTTGTTGGAGTTGAATTATATAGTGATAAGATGCATGCTAGAGTATCATAGGTCCAGTTTGATTGAGTTTTAAAGAGAGTTTGATTGAAAAAGTTGAAAAACAATTTTTAACAGGGTGTTTGGAAACGGGTATAAGCAGGACATAAATCTTCATTTGTGTTTTAAAAAGTTGTTAGATAGGATAATTAGGGTTGTTTAGGTTGTCTGGTAGTTGTATGCTTGGTTTGATGCAAGTTTGAAACAAGTTTGTTGAGTTTAAAGTGAAAAGTGTGTTAAAAATTTGCTTAGGCTTGTTTTGCTCATTTTTCTTGAGATTTTTATGCTTAATCTTGTAATTCTGAATTGAGATAGGTTGTTAGAGGATTATAGTTGATTTTCTAAGTGCCTGGTGCTATTGTGTGCTTGAAATGGACCTTTGAAAGTCACATTTGTGCAATCTGCTAGCCACAAAGTCCACAGACCCTTCATTTTGTCACAGCAACCCTTTAATGCTTTTTTGTGCATTGGATTTGTGATTTTGGTGTGATAATTGATTGCTACTTGTGTGTCATTGACTCCTTGTGCTCAGAAAGAGCACAAGGGTGCCCTTTGTTCCCATAAATCATACATCAAACAAGCAAAAGCCAAGTTCCTCTTGGCTTTTACCATCTGTGAAGAAAAGGAAAAAGCAAAGGATTTGAGTTTTTGCAAAATTAAATCTGGTGACGTTTTTGGTTTGAATCTTAGATTAATCTTGGTTAAAAAGGTGTATTGGATTGTGTTTAAGCTCAAAGGTTGACAGTTTGGTTGTGAGAAAGTTAAAAAAGAAAAAAAAAGAAATTAGCAAAAAGTGGGTTGCTCAGCCTCGAACCCATAATCCCTACACTCACACCACACACACTCTACCACTGCGCCCTTGGGTCTTTTACTGACCAAGGGTGAAGTGGTTAGATATTTAACCACTCTTCAAATTCCTTTTTCTATTATAAGCCGTGACTAAATAAGCCCTTATTGGCTTATTGGCTTATTGATTTTGCTCATTTTTATTTTTCATAGATTAGTATAAGCTTTAGAGACTTTTCTAGCTTATTTTCTTATTTTTCCATTTATTAGTTTATTTTCTAGGATTTATTTTGTACCCGTTTTTAGAAAAGTCATTAAAAAATAGAAAAAATAGTTTTAATTTTTAGGAAAAATAATTTTTAGGTTTTAAAATAATAACTTGAGGTTTACATCTTATTTTGGTTTTATAAACTTTAATTTTTAATTTTATATTATTTTAAGTTTTTTTTATAAACTTTAAAGATTTTTATAAAATTATTAAAAAAGGTTTAGGAGCTCTAATTTGTGTTTTTCTCTTAGTTATATTAATTAGGATTTTTAGAAATTTTTTAGAATTTATTTAGGAACTTTTAATTTTTTAGAATATTTTAATATTATTTTATTCATTAAAATTAAAAGTTTTATTTTTATTTCTTTTTCATTTTTCCTAGGTTCTATATCATTAATTAGGACTTTTCCCATTTGTAGAATAATTTTGAGGCTTTTCAATTAATTTTTAGAATTAATTTAAGATTTAATAGATTTTAATAGTTTTTAGGAGTTTAAAAATAGTTTAATTTGGTTTTAAAATTTTTAAAAATAGTTTTTAGTTTAATTAAGTCATTTTTGAGGTTTACAAACTATTAAATCTTGTTTAGGGCTTTTTAATATTTAAAAGTGATTTTTAGGGCTTTAATTAGCATTAAAAAGTCATTATTAAATTAATTAAAAGGTTTTGGCAAGTTTGAATTTTTTGTAAACTCTTAGAATATTATTTGGGATTTTTAGTAATTTTTAGGAATTTTTAGGTTAAAATTTTAAATTTTGCACTTTTTACGTTTAACGTCGTAACTTTCTAATAGTGTTTTTGCCTTATTTTTCTATTTTTTTTCGTCTTCGTCATTTTCTCTTCTTTTCTTCTCATTAATAATCGAAAACATAATCAATCATTCATTACACAACACACGTGCCTCCTCGAGAGAACGATCCCCACTCATTGGGTCATTAGTGCTCGGTTTTCCTAAACCGACACTTAAAACTTACCGCTCTATTTTACCTCCTTTTCCTAAAGGTGTGTAAAAACACTACATCATTTTGGCGCCGCTGCCGGGGAGGCGTGTTGTGTTTTGATTGAACAATTGTTGTTTTTCTATATTAGCCATATAGTATTTGTATTAATAGCACTCTATTAATACGTATTATCGTTTTTCGGTTTTTGTGTGAATATTATTACTATATTGTATACGTAGAACAATAAATATACAAGTACTCCAAATACGTGAGCAATCACAACCTTGATTCGGGATTTCATCACTCGATCATTGTATTCGAATCTCAAACCAAAGAAAAAGGCAAAAATAGATAAATACTTTCGTGAAACTTGATTTTGATAATACAAACTATAAGGTGGGTATAAGGCGGTTGTATTTCACAACCTAAAGGAAAAAGGCTCTTAAGTGCTTCGCGCCGCCTCGTTTCCTCCGCTTGCTTGTGCGTATTTGATTTTGAGAGTGAATCGAGGGTTTTGCCGCCCAAAGTATTATTACATATCATATATATTTTCTTGGTTTCTATTTGATTAAACCCTCTTGAACGATTTGGTGTTCCACCATCGTTCTAAAGTCATCGAAGGCGTTCACTCCACGTGATCGTTTTCATTCCTTGAGGCCTTTTTAATCAAGAGATTTGATTAGTGAGGAGATTTGTGGACTCATTGTCTACTTAATACATTCACCAATTTCCAAAAAGTTAATACAATCAAAAATCACAAAAAAAAATTGAAAAAACACAAAATACCAAAAAGAATCTTCTTTGCTCGCCTTCTCGTTGTACGTGACGTTTATGCAAACTCGCTCTAAAGCTAGACGTGCTCGTAAACGAAGAAACAAATCACTCACTCTTTCTAGTGAGGAGTCTCCTATTGACGAACCCATTGTACGAGAAGAACCAACCATGGCGAATCGAACTATGATGGAGTTACTTCAAGCACCCACCGAGGGTTATGGAGAAGCTATTGTGATTCCCGCAATCCTTGCGGAGAATTTTGAGGTGAAAACGGGTTTGTTGTCGATGATCCAAAACAACAAATTCCGTGGTGATGAAAAGGACAATCCTCACAACCATATCCACCAATTTAATCGTCTTACCGCCACGTGCAAATTTAAGGATGTCTCGAATGACTCGATTAAGATGATGCTTTTTCCGTATTCCTTAGCGGGGCCCGCTAAAATTTGGTTAGAGAAAGAGCCACCCAATTCTATATTGACGTGGAAGGATCTCGTTTCGAAGTTCGTGAACCAATTTTTTCCGCCCTCTAAGACTACGCATTTGAAAAACGAGATTTCTAAATTTTCACAAGAATCAAATGAAAGTTTTTCTACGGCTTGGAATAGGTTTAAGGAGATGTTACATGAATGTCCTCATCATGGTTTTTCCGATTTGCACCAAATCGACACGTTTTACAATGGACTTAACGATCATGAAAGAGATTATTTAAATGCCGCCGCGGGTGGTAATTTTTTGTGTAAAACGGTTGAAGAAGCTTTGGTCATAATCGAGAATAGATCTAAGGTTTATAGCTCTCGTCACACACCGAGTGTTGCCAAAAGGGGCTCATCATCGTCTCAAAGTATCAATGCATTACATGATGAAGCAAATGAAGAAAACCGATTTTTCGATAGATTTGCAAACCTTATGTCCCATTGGAAGGCTCAAGAAGCTTCCAACACCGCTTCGGTTAAAGCGGTTTCTAAAAGTTGTTTGTCGTGTGGGGGAGCTCATGATCTTTCCGAGTGCATTACCGCGGATGGTAACACTTCGAATGCTTTTGTAGCCACGGGAACTTATAACCAAATCGGTCAAGGTTCACGTTCGAATCAAGCTCCACCCAATCAAAATGCTAATAATTATCGCAACAACAACAACCAAGGTGGAAATTACCAAGGAAATCAAAGGAACTATAACAAGGGTAATTACCAAAGTGGAAATGGGCAAATTTCAAACCAAAACCAAAACCGTGATTTTCAAACTCCTACTCAAGGTTTTCAAAATGCTCACACTAAAAATTTGCAAGGAGAATTTTTAGATTATGCTAAAGCAAATGATGCTAAATTTGATAATATGCAATGTGAGATGATTAGCTTAAGGTCCGAATTGAAAAATGAGCTTAAAACCGAACTTGCTAATGAACTTAAAACTCATGCTAATAAAATGGAAGGAAATGTCACACGACTCCAACAAAATCAACAAAAAATGGAGCAAGGACAACATGAGATTAAGCAAGAATTGTTGAAAGCGGATGCTAGGCAATCTAAGTTTGAAGATCGTATGGCTAAGATGTTTGAAGCTATCATGTGTAAGCCCTCTTCTTCGGGTGGTCTTCCTAGTGATACCATCGTGAACCCGAAAGGAGAATTGAAGGTTATTGCCACTCGTAGTGGTAAAACTTTCAAAGAACCCATTTCTCGTCCTAGTACTTCTATGGAGAAGGAAAAAGAGAAAGAACCCGAGGTTGTGGTTGAAAAGGAGCACATTACAATCCCACGAAGTACCGCTCAAACCACACCTACGGTTGAACCAATACCCATAATGGAACCCGAGATTCCAAGGCCGATGCCTATGCCTAATTTGCCCCAACCCACACCACCTTTACCCTACCCATCAAGACGAGACAAGGAAAAGGCACAAGAACGAAATAATTATCAATTTGAACTCTTTATGAAAATGTTTCGTGACTTGCATTTTAATATAAGTTTTGCCGACGCCTTAGTCATGATGCCTCGATTTGCCGCAAACTTCAAAAGTATGTTGAATAACAAAGAAAAATTGCAAAAATCGTCTAGTTGTTCTTCGGTTTTTCTAAGCCGCATACCTCAAAAAGTCGGTGATCCTGGAAAGTTTTTAATCCCATGTGCTATCCAAGACATGGAAGAATGCTACGCCTTGGCCGATCTTGGTGCTAGTATTAATTTGATGCATCTCGAGATTTTTAAATCGCTCAATCTTCCAAATCTCACTCCTTCAAGAATGTCAATCGAAATGGCCGATCATTCTATGATTCTAGCTTGTGGAGTTGCCGAGGACGTCTTTGTGAAAGTTGGGAAATTCTATTATCCCGTGGACTTCATTGTTGTTGATATTCCCATCGATCCTAAAGTTCCGTTAATTTTAGGTCGATCTTTTTTGGATACCTCGAGAGCACTTATCGATGTGCATGCAAGAAAAATCACTCTTCGTTTCAATGAGGAAGAACTCGTCATTAATGCAACCCAAAACTCCACTCTTTCTCATGTTTATTCGATCACATCTTTGTACAATGTCAATCCCATCAAAAACATTTGTCAAAAGATTTCAAATAGAGTTTTAGGAGTTGATAAAAATGAAGTTCCGTCCCCTCCGCCGATGGAGGTTAAGAGTGTTAAGCCTATGAATCCAATCTCGAGTGATTCTTCGGATGATGAATACGTTGATCCCGATGGGGAGGTTTTCTTTGTTGACAAAAGATTTGAAAACTTGCCACCACCTAAACCAAAACGTTTTCAAAATGTGAGAATTTTTAGTGTGACTAACATTGTTTTAGATACACCAAATATTTTTGACATAATTAAATCGGGTTTTCACAAGGAGAGTGTTAAAGATGAAAAAGGAAAAGATTTTGAATTCAATTTAAAATATTTTTCTACTATTCTAACTCCGTCATCACCGCGTTTATTGAGTACTACAAGCTCGTCTTCCCCTTTTGACGATGCTTTGTGTGGACCTAGTGTGGGGGAAGCCCCTTATGTTCCCTCCCCTTTCTCCACCGAGGACGAGATATTTGATCCTGGAATTGCTTTTATAGGGAAATCTCGGTCTTCCACCGATGCAATAAATGGAAAATCTTTTCATTTGATTGGTGCGAGTCTACCTCGAGTAGCTCAATGTTTTGCCTTACCCATTGTCCCACCCTTCTATTTCTTCTCTCCTATTTTCTTCTATCCCATTAGGATTTGTGTTGAAGTTGTGTTGTCTCGTCTTTCATCCGAAAACGAGGACGCTATCTTTGACCCCGGTATACGTTTATCGGATTTTTAAAGTACTCCACGTGCTTTTGGGCCTTGTTTATCATGTAAGCCCCACCAAAAATTGACCAAACCATGATTATCCCTAAATGATCACATTTATGGGGATTCGAGTCGAGCTTTTGACTCGGTTATCAAAAACAAGGTGCCTCGTGGGGGAGACCCATGCTTATCCATGTATATATTATTGCTTTCTAATTAGTTTAATGTGAGGGGATTTGTGCCCTTCCAACCTTTGTTCCGTGGTTGTTTGTGCATTGTGTCTTTTAGATCATCATCTTCACGATTGGAGCCTCTCGTGTTCGTTTCATGGGAGCACTCGATCGTTTGCTATGGAGGCCTTTCCCAATATCCATATGATATATCCTTTTATGTTCTAACCTTAGGTTTATAGCACACTTCATAAACGGCTATTACCTATTGGTTACACCCTTTCCATGCTAGATTAGGCATTCGACTACGTCTCTAGTATGGGGGTGTTTGCACCCCTAGACTCGAAACATTGAGGACAATGTTTAACTTTAGTATGGGGGGGTGAATAGATACTTGCCTTGCCAAACCTTCACGCTTTCCAAAGTTTATCGTTTTGTTATCGTTTTCTTGCAAAATAAGGCTAAAAATGGCCAAATTTTAAAATTTTTCTCATGTTTCATAAGTGTTTGAAGACACGAATGTAGATTTTCCGATGGCGAGAATAAGAGTAATTTTTGACTCGACCGTGCGTGTTGAGCACTTAGCTTTAATTCCTTAACTACACATTAGGCTAAGTCTCTTAAATGAGGACGAGAAATGATAGAGTTAATTATAAGTTACTATGCTAAACGTAGAGTACTCGTATTCTTTCAAAAACTCATGTGTTCTCGTTGTTTGCTTATTCTCCCTTCGCTTGTAAATATTTTTTGCTTAAATAAATATTGATTTAGCGGTTTAGTTTTGATTGTTGGGTTTCTAGTCTTTTCTAGTAGCTTCCGTGTAATTAAATTGGGAAGACATTAAGGTATCGCCAACGTCACGGTTTTGAAGTATTGGCACCCGAATAATCGAAAGCTTCACCTAATAATAAGATTTCAAGTGCTCACCAAAATCTAGCAAACAATTTGAAGCCCCACAAGGCCTAAAATCTATGCAAAATTGAAAGTGAATCAAGCCTTAATCTTCGAAGCTTTAAAGATCCAAAATTCGCCTTAGCGTGAGGATATACGTCTTTGGCTAATAAAACCACCGATGAGGCGGATAATAAAAGGCAAGGCAAGACCGAAGTCATAATAAAAGCTTCATGGCGAAGTTGAATAAAAGATGGAGGTAAACCAAAGATAATAAGGTCCTTCCGTTAGGGGGCGTATAAAAGTCTTGGTAATAAGTCTCATGTTCAAAACCGTTATAAAACCGTGTTTATCGATTCTTCTTGTCAACTTAATTTTTTAACATCGTTGTCTATTAGGAGGGGTTATTGATTTGATGGTCTTGGTTACACCGTTAGGACTCTATTTTTAGACCTAAATCTCTATTATCGCATAAGTCAATGATGAATCCTCATGATCATTAAGACATAATAAAATATAAGAGATACAACTTAGGAATAATGGGAGAATAAGTACGTGATTAGGGCATATGAGTAGTGTTAGCATTACTAACTTATAATGACAATGATCTCGTTGCACGCTTGGCATGGAATTAAGGTGAAAATCGAGGACGACGAAATTATTTCTAACGAAGCATTCACGTGTTCTTATTCTATGAACCTAAACGTCCCATTTTGCGATGAAAATCATACATTATGTCTAAAACACAAGTAGTAGCAATAGTGTAATGTAGCTAGTTTACTATTTTAATAAAAGTGAATAAAATTTAATTTTGGAGATGCTTTGATACTTTATTCTAGCATTGCGTGAGGACACGGCAATGGTTTAGTATGGGGGAGTGATGAGACTGCTTTTATACATGGTCTCATCGTCTAAATCGGCCTTAAATTGCATAAAATATCATAAAATAGACCAAATATATGCTCGTGTTTGTTACTTGTGTATTTTTAGGTACGGATATTGAGGAATTGGCAAAAGAACACAAGAATCAATCAAAAACGAACACGGGAAATGAAGTCGCACAATGAACCGGGCCCAAGTTTGGATTTTGCAAAAATACCCTTGAAGAATTGAAGATTGGCAAAAATGGCCCCTCATCTTTGAAGAACTTGTCACATTTGACCCTCCACTTATCAAATGAACAAGTATAATCCTTAATGTTTGAAGATATTACAAGTCCAGCCCTTGGGAATCAAGTTTATACAAGTTAATACCCTTGGAAAAGTTTTTGAAGAAGTTGTGCCAAATTTGACAACTTATCCAAAGTTATCAAAGGCAATTTGGGCGCTGTTGGGGTTTATTTACAAAATGAAGAAATGTTGAAAGCTTGGGGACTATATTTGTCAAACCACCATACTCCCACAACCAACCAGGACGCGACACATCATACCCTACCCTACCCGACCCTTTACCCATTAACCAAACCCGTTTTTATTTAATAACCCAAGTCAGACCTGGTCAAACCCACCCACTATATTCCCATTCCCTCCATAACACATTTTTAAATGTGTTTAATCCCAAAAACGAATCTAACCCACCCCTAATTAACCTAGAACCCTAAACACCCCCAGATCAATTACCACTCAAATCAAGGGGATATTCCCTATACTTGTCCAGATCCCTAATTACCCGTCTCCTAAACCTAACCCACCTCACAAAACCAACCCACGTGTCCTCTGGTCCCCTCCCCGTACCTCCCCTGCACCCATCCTTTTCCCACAACCCAATGCCCCGACCAGATTAACGTGTAAGATGCTCTCCTTTGTCCCCAAGGTTAATCAAACGTCCAAGATTCATCCTCCAAGCTGGCATCCAACAGAATCACCTTTTTGACCAAGATGAAGACCAAGAACTCAAGGGCTTTTTAGGCATTTCCATAGTTTAGGGTTTCCAGTTGTATTTTTTTAATCCCTTGTTCTAGATAGTTCTCCTTAGTGTATAAATATGAGACGGATGTGTCTCATACAATTGTTCCAGTTTTAGCAATACCTTTGTAATTCCTTTTTTATAAAAATTAAAGTTTGGTGTTTTTGAATTAAATTGTAATTCCTTTTAATTGTTTATGAAAAGTTTGTGTGTTTGGATTGCTATAACTGAGTTCCAGTATAATTTGTGAAGGTTTGAGTTTGAATTTCAAAAAGGTTTCAAAAGTTTGTAAATTTCACAAATCAAAAATCTTTGAAGTGAAAGTGGAAAAGAAAGTTGATTTGTGATTTTAGAAAGTTTTTGAAACGTGTTGGTCAGATTTAAAAAGTTTGTGTAAGTTTTTAAAGAAAGAAAGAAAAACAGAAAGTATATGAGATATTGCTTTTTTTTGTCTTTTTTTCTTTGATTTTCTTTTTCAGGTTGTACTTGGTTGATTTGTTGAAGGTTTCTGCTCCAACCCGAGTTGGAAGGAGGAGGATTTTACATCCTCTAGGTCCTTGGAAGTAAGGACCTAAGGTAAATCCCTTTTACCTTGTAAAATTTCAGAAAATTCCAAGTTTGGTGATTTTACATGTTATGTGTTGATTGTGTTTGGAAGTTGTTGGAGTTGAATTATATAGTGATAAGATGCATGCTAGAGTATCATAGGTCCAGTTTGATTGAGTTTTAAAGAGAGTTTGATTGAAAAAGTTGAAAAACAATTTTTAACAGGGTGTTTGGAAACGGGTATAAGCAGGACATAAATCTTCATTTGTGTTTTAAAAAGTTGTTAGATAGGATAATTAGGGTTGTTTAGGTTGTCTGGTAGTTGTATGCTTGGTTTGATGCAAGTTTGAAACAAGTTTGTTGAGTTTAAAGTGAAAAGTGTGTTAAAAATTTGCTTAGGCTTGTTTTGCTCATTTTTCTTGAGATTTTTATGCTTAATCTTGTAATTCTGAATTGAGATAGGTTGTTAGAGGATTATAGTTGATTTTCTAAGTGCCTGGTGCTATTGTGTGCTTGAAATGGACCTTTGAAAGTCACATTTGTGCAATCTGCTAGCCACAAAGTCCACAGACCCTTCATTTTGTCACAGCAACCCTTTAATGCTTTTTTGTGCATTGGATTTGTGATTTTGGTGTGATAATTGATTGCTACTTGTGTGTCATTGACTCCTTGTGCTCAGAAAGAGCACAAGGGTGCCCTTTGTTCCCATAAATCATACATCAAACAAGCAAAAGCCAAGTTCCTCTTGGCTTTTACCATCTGTGAAGAAAAGGAAAAAGCAAAGGATTTGAGTTTTTGCAAAATTAAATCTGGTGACGTTTTTGGTTTGAATCTTAGATTAATCTTGGTTAAAAAGGTGTATTGGATTGTGTTTAAGCTCAAAGGTTGACAGTTTGGTTGTGAGAAAGTTAAAAAAGAAAAAAAAAGAAATTAGCAAAAAGTGGGTTGCTCAGCCTCGAACCCATAATCCCTACACTCACACCACACACACTCTACCACTGCGCCCTTGGGTCTTTTACTGACCAAGGGTGAAGTGGTTAGATATTTAACCACTCTTCAAATTCCTTTTTCTATTATAAGCCGTGACTAAATAAGCCCTTATTGGCTTATTGGCTTATTGATTTTGCTCATTTTTATTTTTCATAGATTAGTATAAGCTTTAGAGACTTTTCTAGCTTATTTTCTTATTTTTCCATTTATTAGTTTATTTTCTAGGATTTATTTTGTACCCGTTTTTAGAAAAGTCATTAAAAAATAGAAAAAATAGTTTTAATTTTTAGGAAAAATAATTTTTAGGTTTTAAAATAATAACTTGAGGTTTACATCTTATTTTGGTTTTATAAACTTTAATTTTTAATTTTATATTATTTTAAGTTTTTTTTATAAACTTTAAAGATTTTTATAAAATTATTAAAAAAGGTTTAGGAGCTCTAATTTGTGTTTTTCTCTTAGTTATATTAATTAGGATTTTTAGAAATTTTTTAGAATTTATTTAGGAACTTTTAATTTTTTAGAATATTTTAATATTATTTTATTCATTAAAATTAAAAGTTTTATTTTTATTTCTTTTTCATTTTTCCTAGGTTCTATATCATTAATTAGGACTTTTCCCATTTGTAGAATAATTTTGAGGCTTTTCAATTAATTTTTAGAATTAATTTAAGATTTAATAGATTTTAATAGTTTTTAGGAGTTTAAAAATAGTTTAATTTGGTTTTAAAATTTTTAAAAATAGTTTTTAGTTTAATTAAGTCATTTTTGAGGTTTAAAAACTATTAAATCTTTTTTAGGGCTTTTTAATATTTAAAAGTGATTTTTAGGGCTTTAATTAGCATTAAAAAGTCATTATTAAATTAATTAAAAGGTTTTGGCAAGTTTGAATTTTTTGTAAACTCTTAGAATATTATTTGGGATTTTTAGTAATTTTTAGGAATTTTTAGGTTAAAATTTTAAATTTTGCACTTTTTACGTTTAACGTCGTAACTTTCTAATAGTGTTTTTGCCTTATTTTTCTATTTTTTTTCGTCTTCGTCATTTTCTCTTCTTTTCTTCTCATTAATAATCGAAAACATAATCAATCATTCATTACACAACACACGTGCCTCCTCGAGAGAACGATCCCCACTCATTGGGTCATTAGTGCTCGGTTTTCCTAAACCGACACTTAAAACTTACCGCTCTATTTTACCTCCTTTTCCTAAAGGTGTGTAAAAACACTACATCATTTTGCAAGAAAACGATAACAAAACGATAAACTTTGGAAAGCGTGAAGGTTTGGCAAGGCAAGTATCTATTCACCCCCCCATACTAAAGTTAAACATTGTCCTCAATGTTTCGAGTCTAGGGGTGCAAACACCCCCATACTAGAGACGTAGTCGAATGCCTAATCTAGCATGGAAAGGGTGTAACCAATAGGTAATAGACGTTTATGAAGTGTGCTATAAACCTAAGGTTAGAACATAAAAGGATATATCATATGGATATTGGGAAAGGCCTCCATAGCAAACGATCGAGTGCTCCCATGAAACGAACACGAGAGGCTCCAATCGTGAAGATGATGATCTAAAAGACACAATGCACAAACAACCACGGAACAAAGGTTGGAAGGGCACAAATCCCCTCACATTAAACTAATTAGGAAGCAATAATATATACATGGATAAGCATGGGTCTCCCCCACGAGGCACCTTGTTTTTGATAACCGAGTCAAAAGCTCGACTCGAATCCCCATAAATGTGATCATTTAGGGATAATCATGGTTTGGTCAATTTTTGGTGGGGCTTACATGATAAACAAGGCCCAAAAGCACGTGGAGTACTTTAAAAATCCGATAAACGTATACCGGGGTCAAAGATAGCGTCCTCGTTTTCGGATGAAAGACGAGACAACACAACTTCAACACAAATCCCAATGGGATAGAAGAAAATAGGAGAGAAGAAATAGAAGGGTGGGACAATGGGTAAGGCAAAACATTGAGCTACTCGAGGTAGACTCGCACCAATCAAATGAAAAGATTTTCCATTTATTGCATCGGTGGAAGACCGAGATTTCCCTATAAAAGCAATTCCAGGATCAAATATCTCGTCCTCGGTGGAGAAAGGGGAGGGAACATAAGGGGCTTCCCCCACACTAGGTCCACACAAAGCATCGTCAAAAGGGGAAGACGAGCTTGTAGTACTCAATAAACGCGGTGATGACGGAGTTAGAATAGTAGAAAAATCTTTTAAATTGAATTCAAAATCTTTTCCTTTTTCATCTTTAACACTATCCTTGTGAAAACCCGATTTAATTATGTCAAAAATATTTGGTGTATCTAAAACAATGTTAGTCACACTAAAAATTCTCACATTTTGAAAACGTTTTGGTTTAGGTGGTGGCAAGTTTTCAAATCTTTTGTCAACAAAGAAAACCTCCCCATCGGGATCAACGTATTCATCATCCGAAGAATCACTCGAGATTGGATTCATAGGCTTAACACTCTTAACCTCCATCGGCGGAGGGGACGGAACTTCATTTTTATCAACTCCTAAAACTCTATTTGAAATCTTTTGACAAATGTTTTTGATGGGATTGACATTGTACAAAGATGTGATCGAATAAACATGAGAAAGAGTGGAGTTTTGGGTTGCATTAATGACGAGTTCTTCCTCATTGAAACGAAGAGTGATTTTTCTTGCATGCACATCGATAAGTGCTCTCGAGGTATCCAAAAAAGATCGACCTAAAATTAACGGAACTTTAGGATCGATGGGAATATCAACAACAATGAAGTCCACGGGATAATAGAATTTCCCAACTTTCACAAAGACGTCCTCGGCAACTCCACAAGCTAGAATCGTAGAATGATCGGCCATTTCGATTGACATTCTTGAAGGAGTGAGATTTGGAAGATTGAGCGATTTAAAAATCTCGAGAGGCATCAAATTAATACTAGCACCAAGATCGGCCAAGGCGTAGCATTCTTCCATGTCTTGGATAGCACATGGGATTAAAAACTTTCCAGGATCACCGACTTTTTGAGGTATGCGGCTTAGAAAAACCGAAGAACAACTAGACGATTTTGCAATTTTTCTTTGTTATTCAACATACTTTTGAAGTTTGCGGCAAATCGAGGCATCATGACTAAGGCGTCGGCAAAACTTATATTAAAATGCAAGTCACGAAACATTTTCATAAAGAGTTCAAATTGATAATTATTTCGTTCTTGTGCCTTTTCCTTGTCTCGTCTTGATGGGTAGGGTAAAGGTGGTGTGGGTTGGGGCAAATTAGGCATAGGCATCGGCCTTGGAATCTCGGGTTCCATTATGGGTATTGGTTCAACCGTAGGTGTGGTTTGAGCGGTACTTCGTGGGATTGTAATGTGCTCCTTTTCAACCACAATCTCGGGTTCTTTCTCTTTTTCCTTCTCCATAGAAGTACTAGGACGAGAAATGGGTTCTTTGAAAGTTTTACCACTACGAGTGGCAATAACCTTCAATTCTCCTTTCGGGTTCACGATGGTATCACTAGGAAGACCACCCGAAGAAGAGGGCTTACACATGATAGCTTCAAACATCTTAGCCATACGATCTTCAAACTTAGATTGCCTAGCATCCGCTTTCAACAATTCTTGCTTAATCTCATGTTGTCCTTGCTCCATTTTTTGTTGATTTTGTTGGAGTCGTGTGACATTTCCTTCCATTTTATTAGCATGAGTTTTAAGTTCATTAGCAAGTTCGGTTTTAAGCTCATTTTTCAATTCGGACCTTAAGCTAATCATCTCACGTTGCATATTATCAAATTTAGCATCATTTGCTTTAGCATAATCTAAAAATTCTCCTTGCAAATTTTTAGTGTGAGCATTTTGAAAACCTTGAGTAGGAGTTTGAAAATCACGGTTTTGGTTTTGGTTTGAAATTTGCCCATTTCCACTTTGGTAATTACCCTTGTTATAGTTCCTTTGATTTCCTTGGTAATTTCCACCTTGGTTGTTGTTGTTGCGATAATTATTAGCATTTTGATTGGGTGGAGCTTGATTCGAACGTGAACCTTGACCGATTTGGTTATAAGTTCCCGTGGCTACAAAAGCATTCGAAGTGTTACCATCCGCGGTAATGCACTCGGAAAGATCATGAGCTCCCCCACACGACAAACAACTTTTAGAAACCGCTTTAACCGAAGCGGTGTTGGAAGCTTCTTGAGCCTTCCAATGGGACATAAGGTTTGCAAATCTATCGAAAAATCGGTTTTCTTCATTTGCTTCATCATGTAATGCATTGATACTTTGAGACGATGATGAGCCCCTTTTGGCAACACTCGGTGTGTGACGAGGGCTATAAACCTTAGATCTATTCTCGATTATGACCAAAGCTTCTTCAACCGTTTTACACAAAAAATTACCACCCGCGGCGGCATTTAAATAATCTCTTTCATGATCGTTAAGTCCATTGTAAAACGTGTCGATTTGGTGCAAATCGGAAAAACCATGATGAGGACATTCATGTAACATCTCCTTAAACCTATTCCAAGCCGTAGAAAAACTTCCATTTGATTCTTGTGAAAATTTAGAAATCTCGTTTTTCAAATGCGTAGTCTTAGAGGGCCGAAAAAATTGGTTCACGAACTTCGAAACGAGATCCTTCCACGTCAATATAGAATTGGGTGGCTCTTTCTCTAACCAAATTTTAGCGGGCCCCGCTAAGGAATACGGAAAAAGCATCATCTTAATCGAGTCATTCGAGACATCCTTAAATTTGCACGTGGCGGTAAGACGATTAAATTGGCGGATATGGTTGTGAGGATTGTCCTTTTCATCACCACGGAATTTGTTGTTTTGGATCATCGACAACAAACCCGTTTTCACCTCAAAATTCTCCGCAAGGATTGCGGGAATCACAATAGCTTCTCCATAACCCTCGGTGGGTGCTTGAAGTAACTCCATCATAGTTCGATTCGCCATGGTTGGTTCTTCTCGTACAATGGGTTCGTCAATAGGAGACTCCTCACTAGAAAGAGTGAGTGATTTGTTTCTTCGTTTACGAGCACGTCTAGCTTTAGAGCGAGTTTGCATAAACGTCACGTACAACGAGAAGGCGAGCAAAGAAGATTCTTTTTGGTATTTTGTGTTTTTTCAATTTTTTTTTGTGGTTTTTGATTGTATTAACTTTTTGGAAATTGGTGAATGTATTAAGTAGACAATGAGTCCACAAATCTCCTCACTAATTAAATCTCTTGATTAAAAAGGCCTCAAGGAATGAAAACGATCACGTGGAGTGAACGCCTTCGATGACTTTAGAACGATGGTGGAACACCAAATCGTTCAAGAGGGTTTAATCAAATAGAAACCAAGAAAATATATATGATATGTAATAATACTTTGGGCGGCAAAACCCTCGATTCACTCTCAAAATCAAATACGCACAAGCAAGCGGAGGAAACGAGGCGGCGCGAAGCACTTAAGAGCCTTTTTCCTTTAGGTTGTGAAATACAACCGCCTTATACCCACCTTATAGTTTGTATTATCAAAATCAAGTTTCACGAAAGTATTTATCTATTTTTGCCTTTTTCTTTGGTTTGAGATTCGAATACAATGATCGAGTGATGAAATCCCGAATCAAGGTTGTGATTGCTCACGTATTTGGAGTACTTGTATATTTATTGTTCTACGTATACAATATAGTAATAATATTCACACAAAAACCGAAAAACGATAATACGTATTAATAGAGTGCTATTAATACAAATACTATATGGCTAATATAGAAAAACAACAATTGTTCAATCAAAACACAACACGCCTCCCCGGCAGCGGCGCCAAAATGATGTAGTGTTTTTACACACCTTTAGGAAAAGGAGGTAAAATAGAGCGGTAAGTTTTAAGTGTCGGTTTAGGAAAACCGAGCACTAATGACCCAATGAGTGGGGATCGTTCTCTCGAGGAGGCACGTGTGTTGTGTAATGAATGATTGATTATGTTTTCGATTATTAATGAGAAGAAAAGAAGAGAAAATGACGAAGACGAAAAAAAATAGAAAAATAAGGCAAAAACACTATTAGAAAGTTACGACGTTAAACGTAAAAAGTGCAAAATTTAAAATTTTAACCTAAAAATTCCTAAAAATTACTAAAAATCCCAAATAATATTCTAAGAGTTTACAAAAAATTCAAACTTGCCAAAACCTTTTAATTAATTTAATAATGACTTTTTAATGCTAATTAAAGCCCTAAAAATCACTTTTAAATATTAAAAAGCCCTAAACAAGATTTAATAGTTTGTAAACCTCAAAAATGACTTAATTAAACTAAAAACTATTTTTAAAAATTTTAAAACCAAATTAAACTATTTTTAAACTCCTAAAAACTATTAAAATCTATTAAATCTTAAATTAATTCTAAAAATTAATTGAAAAGCCTCAAAATTATTCTACAAATGGGAAAAGTCCTAATTAATGATATAGAACCTAGGAAAAATGAAAAAGAAATAAAAATAAAACTTTTAATTTTAATGAATAAAATAATATTAAAATATTCTAAAAAATTAAAAGTTCCTAAATAAATTCTAAAAAATTTCTAAAAATCCTAATTAATATAACTAAGAGAAAAACACAAATTAGAGCTCCTAAACCTTTTTTAATAATTTTATAAAAATCTTTAAAGTTTATAAAAAAAACTTAAAATAATATAAAATTAAAAATTAAAGTTTATAAAACCAAAATAAGATGTAAACCTCAAGTTATTATTTTAAAACCTAAAAATTATTTTTCCTAAAAATTAAAACTATTTTTTCTATTTTTTAATGACTTTTCTAAAAACGGGTACAAAATAAATCCTAGAAAATAAACTAATAAATGGAAAAATAAGAAAATAAGCTAGAAAAGTCTCTAAAGCTTATACTAATCTATGAAAAATAAAAATGAGCAAAATCAATAAGCCAATAAGCCAATAAGGGCTTATTTAGTCACGGCTTATAATAGAAAAAGGAATTTGAAGAGTGGTTAGGCGGTCAAAGCAACCAGAACAATGGCAAGGTTCAGATTACAAGAGCCAAAACAAGGGAGGACGGCCGGACGATAAGTTTACCCCTCTAAAGATGTCCTACCGGGAGATCTTGCTGACGGAAGGGGAAAACTTCCCGAGGCCTCCACCAATGACGACTCCGCTGGACCGTCGCCAAGGAAATCGTTTTTGCGAATTCCATAACGACAAGGGCCATGGTATGGAGGAATGTATCCAGCTCAAGAAGCACATTGAGTCACTGATCAAGTCAGGTAAACTCAAGCATTTGGTCAAGGATTGGAAGGATGGAAAAGACAAGAAGTACGACAAGAAGGATCCCCAAAAGGACAAACCTTCAACCATATATATGATCCAATCCAGACAGCGCCGCACGAGGCAGAAAATTAGTCAAAAAATTTCACGCAGCAGAGAAATCTCATTCCCTCCCATCACAGCAGGCGATGTGATTGATGCGCCTCTCTTTATTGAGATAAGCATTGGAACACACAATGTTCGTCGCATGTATGTGGATGGAGGGTCATCAGCAGAAGTACTGTACGAACACTGTTTTGTACAATTACGACCAGAAATAATAAGCCAATTAGTACCGGCCACGGCGCCGCTAATTGGTTTTAGTGGAGACACCATTTGGCCAATAGGGCAACTGCTTCTGCTTGTAACCATTGGGAATGAAGAGCACTCCACCACTGCGTGGATGAACTTTATGGTGATACGCTCACACTCTCCATACAATGGGATCATAGGTAGACCAGGTATTCTGGCCATATGGGCGGTACCTTCCACGGCACACGGAATGATCAAATTCCCTGTGGAAGGAGGAATTGTCACCATCTACAACACAATCGTACCAGCATCCGAGTGTCATGCCGTGACAACACCGGTTCCACCTGTTCCACCCAAGGATGGATCATCACCTCCCAATTGGAAGGTGGCAATCCACCCTGATTACCCGGAACAAGAGGTGTCCATAGGGGGGAACGCTCTCGGATAACGGCAAGAGGGCCATGTGCTCTCTCTTGAAGGCAAATTTAGATGTATTCGCATGGGAGCCCAAGCATATGACGGGCGTACCACGCGCGATAGCAGAGCATAAGCTCCAGATCCGCCAGGTGTACCAACCTGTCAAGCAAAAGAAGCGCGGTCAGGCACCTGAACGCAGCCAAGTGATACTGGATGAGGTACGAAAACTAGTGGACGCAGGTATCATGCGCGAGGTATACTACCACGAGTGGTTATCCAATCCAGTCATGGTCAAAAAGCATGATGAAAGCTGGCGCATGTGCGTGGATTTCACGGATCTGAACAAAGCCTGTCCACAGGATTGTTACCCGTTACCGGAGATTGATTGGAAGGTGGAATTCCTATGTGGATATCCCTTTAAGTGCTTCTTAGACGCATATAAAGGATACCACCAGATCCAGATGGCGGAAGAGGACGCAGAGAAGACGGCGTTGCATACTAGTCAAGGCGTATACTGTTATACGAAAATGTCGTTTGGACTAAAGAACGCCGGGGCAACATACCAGCGGCTTGTGGACAAAGCCTTTGAATCACAGATAGGCCGCAACCTGGAGGTCTATGTGGATGACTTAGTCATCAAAAGTCATACGGAGGATGCACTTCTCCGAGATGTCCAAGAGACGTTTGACACATTGAGGAGGATTAATATGAAGCTAAATCCAAAGAAATGCACGTTTGGGGCAACGGAAGGAATTTTCCTTGGATATATGATTGATCCAAATGGCATCAAACCTTGCCCAGAAAAAAAGGACGCCGTAATACAGCTACCATCCCCTTAGACACGGAAAGAGGTGCAGTCCTTAAATGGGAAGCTGGCCGGGCTAAATAGGTTCTTATCAAAGTCCGCAGAGAAGTCACTCCCCCTATTCAAAACACTCAAGAAGTGCATTAAGAAGGGAGACTTCCGGTGGACAAAGGAAGCGGAGGAATCCTTTGGTCAACTCAAGCAACATCTCGCATCTCCCCCCATGCTAGTAGCTCCCCGGCCAAAGGAGGAGCTCATTATGTATCTATCAGTCGCACATGGAGCAATAAGTGCGGTACTTATGACGGATAGGGACACAGTCCAAACTCTGGTCTACTTCATAAGTAGAACACTACAAGGGCCGAAGTTGAATTACTCATCTATGGAAAAATTGGGTTTGGCATTAGTGTTTGCTACAAAACGGTTGCGTCGATACTTTCAGGCGCACCCAATTGTAGTCATTACTGATCAGCCAATAAAGCAAGTCATCTCTAGACCAGATGTGGCAGGTAGGCTACAAAAGTGGAGCATTCTATTGGGAGAACACAACATATCTTATAGACCAAGGACGACTGTTAAAGGCCAAATCTTGGCGGATTTCTTGATAGAGAAGCCGGATGAAGAAGGACCAATCGTAAAACAAGACGAAACTCCAGCAGAACCATGGGTGTTATTCACGGACGGATCTTCGTGTACGGATGGGTCAGGAGCTGGTCTCATCCTTACGAATCCGGAAGGAATGGAGTTTACGTACGCCCTTTGCTTTGAGTTCACAGCCACCAATAATGAGGCGGAATATGAAGCATTGGTTGCGGGTTTAAAAATCGCTGCTAGAATGGGAGTCCGCAACCTTGAGGCCTACGTGGACTCACGGCTTGTCGCGAACCACATTCTGGGAGGATATATAGCTAAGGAGGATAACATGGTCCGATACTTGGAGAAAGTCAAGTCACTCATCGCGGCTTTCAGCAAGTTTTCTATCAAGCAGGTACCAAGAGATGAGAACAAGAAGGCGGACGCTCTTAGCAAGATCGCGTCTACAAGTTTCGCCCACTTATCCAAGCAAGTCTTGGTGGAAATACTCAAGGAAAAATCTATAATAGAAGGGGAGGTCGCTGCTATAGTTGAGGAGGACGGACCTACATGGATGACCCGGATCGTCAACTATTTGACTAATGAAACCCTTCCGGGCGAGGAAAAAGCGGCACGGCGCATCAGAAGGAAGTCACAGCACTTCGAGCTTCGAGAAGGTATCCTTTATAAGCGCTCTTTCCTGCAGCCATGGTTGCGGTGTGTTGGACCACGTCAAGCCACTTACGTGATCAGTGAGATACATGAAGGGTTATGCGGCATGCACGCAGGTCCACGATCCGTGGTGGATCGAGCCCTACGCACAGGATATTATTGGCCTACCATGTATAGGGACGCACGCGACATGATTCGCAAGTGCAGGGATTGCCAGGTGCACAGACCAGTGCCGCGACATCCGCAACAAGAACTTACACCTATTACATCCCCATGGCCATTCTATAAGTGGGGGATCGACATTGCAGGACCATTTCCTGTAGCTGCGGGGGGAGTTAAGTTCTTGATTGTCGCAATGGACTACTTTACATGTTGGATAGAGGCCAAGGCAGTCAAATCCATCACAGGCAAACAAGTTAAAAAGTTTGTTTGGGAGAACATTGTGTGCCGTTTTGGCTTACCAGGCGAAATCATCTCGGACAGCGGGAAGCAGTTCGCGGATAATCCATTCAAGGACTGGTGCGCAGCATTGAATATCAAACGGCGCTTCGCGTCTGTTAAGCACCCACAGACAAATGGTCTTGTGGAACGAGCAAATAGAAGCTTGGGAAACGGCATCAAGGCACGCTTGGAGGAACGAAGTGCCAAATGGGTGGACGAACTACCACATGTTCTATGGGCGCATAGGACTATGATCAAAACAGCCAACGGGGACACTCCATTCGCATTGGCCTACGACACTGAAGCTGTTATACCAGCAGAAATAGGAATGCCTACCATCCGCACGGCGGAGGTTAATGTCGTCACGAATGACGAGCAATTCCGGATCAATCTGGATTTGTTGGCGGAAAAAAGGTAGATAACGGCTATCAATGAGGCCAAGTCCAAGGCTAAAATGAAGGCTTATTATGACGTCAAGGTTAAAGGTGTTTCTTTTCGTCCGGGAGATTATGTCTATCGCGCTAACGAAGCAAGTCGAGCGGAGAATACAGGGAAGCTGGGTCCTAAGTGGGAAGGACCATATGAGGTCACAGAGGCCTTAGGACGGGGCGCGTACAAGTTACGTGACATGGATGGCCGCGATCTGGAACACACACGGAATATCTCCAATCTCAAAGGGTGCTATCTTTAAAAGCTACGGCTTCCGCATAGACACTTCGCTATATTTGGCTTTAATGAAGATCCATGTGTTCTCTTTGTTTTGCTTCTTATGCTTTTATAGGTTATTTTTGTTTTTAGGGTTTCCCATTCTTGTCAAAACAAAAAATGTAAACGTTCTAATAAAATGTCATGGTGCCTAGCTAGCTCCACGGCTAGTTTTCTGTGCAAATTGTTTGGTTGTCCTTTAGATTCTATTATAGTCATATGGATTTAGTTATTATTATAATATGCCATGTCTCATTCATATGCATTCATTCAATCACCATACATGTACTATACGCCTCTAGGCGGGGTAAGAGGATTAAGTGAACCTACTAATTCAACTTTTCGCATAAGAGGGATGCAACCCCAGCGACGCGGATCATGTATCCTTACTAGACACCTTACTCACAAGACGTTGTGATAAGTTTCCGTATGCTGTACTCACGCAGTGCTTTGCATAGTAAAGACGCACGTCGCACGTCTAGTAAATTATAGACTTGATTGTATTTTTTTGAGTAAGACGTGACGTGTCATGCAGTGTAGGTATACGATATCAAACAAAAAAAATACACAAGTTTCAAAATCATAACAAAATGGCCGTGGTTATCACGGATTTACTTGCATACATATGACAAGTTATTTCACACATCAGTCTTAGCCGTGTACATACACGGACGAATAAAATATACAAATGTTTAAAAGGTAAATTACAACGGAGGTAGGAACTCCCCTATATCCTTCTTCCCTTCTTCAATCATGGCGCGGAGGGCCTCCCCGCGGGCATTCTTCCCATCCTGTGCCTTGATTGCATTCACATCCAATGCCTTAGCAAGCAGTTTTTCACCTTTCATTATCTTCGACACAGAGTCATAGGTAGGCAAGGTCAGTTGGATGGGATCAGCAGTAAGCTTGGACATTACTACCTCGTTAGGAGCATCCTTCAGCACCTCCAGCTCGTCTAAAAGAGGATGTTGGATTTCAGCAAGTGCATCCATTGACGCAGTCATCTTGTCCGCAGCTGAAGGGTTGTGGTAGGCGTGCTGGGTAATATCTTCATTCTTACCTATCAATTCCGCAGCTTGGACCAAGCCCTCGTGCCTACCACGGTCAATCCCATCCGATACGACGCCTGTGAATGCTTGTAGCAAGTAAGGAGCTTCCATAACCTTGCTCACGGCAAGGCGCATTCCCTGACCAATCATCCACCTGCGCCCAGCTATGGCGGATAGCAAGGGAGGACACATCCTTTCAGCATAATCCGCGGCCATCTTGCTTAGCTCCTCCTCAGCTGTCGCCGCTTGCTCATCCAAAGTACTCCGCGCTTGGGTTAGCTCATCCTTCAGCGCGTCGCGCTCTTGTGCGATGTTGAATGCTTGTACGGTTACAGCTTTGGTATAGGCTTCGGATGCGGACACCTACATATGGCACTTAGAGTTATCACAAGAATAATGTGGTTTTTTTCTTGTGTACAAATAAACGTTCATGTTGAAAGCATACCTTTTCGTTGGATGCGGCTACGAGGGCCTCAAGCTCGGCGATGCGTTTTTCCCGAGTGTTGGCGTGATGGGCCTGCTCCTTCATGGTAGACTCTGCTGTAACCAACGCCGTTTGCAAGGACGCGATGGTCTTCTCGTGCTTCACAACTAGTGCTTCACGAAGAGCTATCTTTTTGTCTGCACGCTTCACATTCGCCAAGGCCTTGATCAGATGGCGTCTTTAGGCGGCACCCACTGTCACTTGGTGTGCGGAGGACACATCAAACTGCTCCAGCAAGGAATCATGGTCTAGTTCGTCCAAGTCTTGAGCCAGGGCCGGAGGAGTGATATGCTCGATAAATTCCGTGCACTCAGACTCCGCCTCCAACCTTGTTAAACTGGATAAATTCCATGCTAGGCGCAGGCTGGTCTCCGGTCCTTGGGGAATTGGCTCCTCGGCGTGTGTCACAGGAGGGGATGGAGGTCTTATTGATGTCATGGGGGAAGGGTCCCTTTCCACCTCTTCCTCTTGGGCTACTGTCGACGGATCCGCCCTGTTATTTACAGATTAATTTTGTTTAGGAATTTTATCCTTGAAAAAAAGGGATAAAGAATGAGAAGGTGCTTACGTGGTACCAGTTGTAGGTTCCGGGACGGCAGGAGCTACGGTACTCACGGGGGTGGCCCTCCAGACTTGTTCTTCTACGTGCGGTGTAGGGTTGACCTGAGCCGTCGCAGTGCCGCTTCTGTCCTGGTACTGAGGATGGTCTTTTCTTAGTTTCTTTGGGGGAGCGTTAGAGGCCCCCGCCATATCCCCTAGTGTATTTGCCACCCTCCTGGTGGTCTTCCTCTTTCTGGATATGGGCTTGGGGGACCCGGAGGCTTGGGTAGTTTCTTCATCCTCACCAGTAAGGTTGATGAAATCCTCTTCTTCTGCATCCTCCTGGTGTGGCACGACACCCTCAAGCAGCAACTCTCCACCATCTTCATTGTGGAAGTCAAGAGGGGATTTCTTGATAATAGGCTCTCCCTCATCTGATCTTTGCTCGGAAGTTTCTTCAAGGGGATGGTTCGGTCCGCGGTTTCATCGAGGAGAGGAAGTTCGTTCTCTTTCAGCGGGCGGAAACCTTCGGGCACTTTCATTGGGTCGCTCTGGCGCAAAAGCCCATGTAGGTTCATCTCTGCGGACGTATACAATTGTACGGATTAGTAAGTTCCTGACATGCATATAACATTTATCGTATCTACAAATATAAGTAAACCTACCCTGCCTACGTTCCGTCAGGAAGCACGGATACATGTCTTCCCTCCCATAATAGTGGCGGCTTAATCCTACTAAGCATAGAAAATGCTCCAACAAGCCCCTGTGGAATTCTGTGCGGTGGGTATCTAGTATTTTCAAGTCTTTGCTGCTATAGTCTTTGGATTTGGGCGGAAAATCTTTAGGTGCTCTGGTTTTAAGGACGAAAGGAGTAGGGAATACTTTTTCATCAACAAAAAAGTAATGATCGTACCAGCTCTTAAGGGAGTCTAAGGGCTTCCTATACGTCATGGGGGCGTTCCTGGATCGTTTTTTGAACGATAACCACCCATTTACTAGTTAGGGGGAGTAAAAGACCCTAAATAGGTTTACGGTCGGGGTTACTCCGCATGTATGGCATGTAATCTCAAATTGATTGATTTTACACGCCCCTATGCTGTGCAACTGGGTTATATGGAAATCATAGTACATAAGCAGATCTACCAGGAACTTGGACAAGGGGATACGGTAATTAGCCGAATCGAATAGGCGCGTATATACGCCTATCTTTCCCCTTGGGGCATCCGTAATTGCTTCACCGTCACCTGGATAGGTTGGGTGTAAGCTTTCGGGGATGTAATACTTAGAAAAAAAGTCTATGTATTTTTCCGCAGACATCACATTCAGGACATCCGTAATAACGGGATTGCCCTTTACCATGTTTTATAAAAAGGATTTGAAAGGCGTGATGATCTAACTTGCGGTGATGGAAATCCGTGGAAAAGAAGGTAAAAAGATGGTAGGAAGAAGCTTAAAAATAACAATGGCGGAATGACTGAAAACTGTGTGTGTAACAGTTACACACACCAACTCTTATATAGGGTTGCCTCGATTTCCGAGGTAACGTGGATGTTTTCCACGTGTAAAACACTATGTCCATCCAACGGGTGGGATTTCTGACACTTCTGAAACGACAGAAGGGACCCATGGGTCACTTCTTAACAGTTTTACGTGGCTCAATGATGGGTATTAATGGTGCACTTTTTGCAGGTGTGCGACTGATTAGTTGACTACCATTAATGCATTCATTCTTGTGTCGGATTATGCGGTCATACGTAAGACTATATTCAATGCTGTATTTATTTTGTCTCGGTCGTCACGTGCGATTGAGGTATCATTGGAATAAATTCCTAAGACAGACAGCCATGTGCGGCCAAAACAAAATTTTAAATGTTTATCCTTCCCTGGATCTTTCTTGGTATGTCCGGAGAGCATCTTGATAGTCTAGAGGTTAGGCCTACGGCTGTAACAACTAGACTGGGGGGACATGATGACGTATAGTCCCCAGCCGTGTCATGAGCCCGGCCCACGGGTACTACCCGTATCCGACCCATCCCGAATGGGTGGGAATAATGTTATTTAAGCTTATTGGCTTAGATGAACAGTAACCGCACACACGTGTGCGGCCCACGGCCCGGCATGGCCGGTACAGGGTTAGACATAATCATAGTCCTACTATGATTGGGATTTATCCTAAAGGAGAGGATATTCACTCATCATAATTAGGAGATAACAATCAATCTAATTCTAGTGTTTATCCTTTTCTTGGGGCCGAAGTATCAGTGACAGCCCATTAGGCTTTCACTGCCTATATAAGGAACCCCCAAGGGTTCCACAATGGTATTGCATTCTACACTCTCAAACTCTCATCCGATTCCTATAACCCTAACCGATTACTTACTCTCACGCCGGAGTCTAATCGTGGGAAACATTCCCACGGTAAGCCTAACGTGTGTTGTTTAGTGTGCAGGATCCCAACCATACGATTCACTTGGTACAGGAGCCGGAGTCCAGCCAACCCGAATTAAGCCTAATTCGGGTCTAGCAAGGATCACCCAACTTTTGTATCAACAGATGATTCCAAATACGATTTCAGATACGGTTTCAGTTCGATTTCAAAATTCAGGTCGAAATACTCGTCTCAAGTTTCCATTTATGAAGAATTGACTCATTTCTAATGTTTGGCATGTTTACGAAAACAATAACGGAGGATTAGAACTCTCTGAAAATGGCTCTTTTGCAATTTGATTTCTATTCATTTTACAAAATGAAGAAGTGTATATATCTTTTAAAATTATTATCTATTACTTTAATTTGAATTATTTTAAAATATTTATCTATTTTAAAAATAAATAAAAGATTTAATATGGACTTTACCATATTATTATTATTTAAAATTATTATTACAAATAATAAAAACGTGTTTAATTAATTAGTAAAATATAAAAATATCATTTTTCTATCTTTTTTTTCTTCTTCAAAATTGACAAAGATAAAACAAGAAGGATGCTCCCTCTGTCCAAAAGCTAAATGCAACGATTATTGATTTGTTTTTTAGAAAACAAAAACGATAATTTTATCCTTTAATAATTAATTAGTATTTTTTTATATTTTTAAATACCGATATAATTTAAAGGTGTTTGGTGAGGTAAATTGCAAGAAATTCAAAGCATATGTATTTAAGTTTTGTTTAAATATTATGTTTGGTATAACAATGAAGAAATTTAAAATTTTATGAATGCCAAAGAGGTGAATTAAAATAGTTTTAATAAGTAAGAAATTTTCATTTACTTTTAAATATTTTTTTATAAACTTTTTTTTTCTAGTTGTTTTTGTTCTAATTTTCATACGTGAAATAACCTTATTTATGGGGTTAGCCAGGTTCATGACAATTCAGGTCGGATCAACTCAGATCTAGTTCGTCCGAGTTTGGATTAACCCAAAACGAGTAAAATGTAATAAAATTATTTTTTAATCCCATGTATAAACTCTACAACCGCTCTGTTCACACTGCACCACCCTTATTTAACGGGCCTTTAGGCAAGGACAGATTGCCTGATGGACGAATTCGTCGACCGCCAATGCTCTAATAAGTTGTCTTTCTCCCAAGGTTTCTCCGCTAACAACCAGTCCAGCAACCCGACCGGTAGGACAAGAAGAGCTTCCCTTCCTAGCCCTAGATCCGAGTTACTAGCTTTCTGGACCGACGGTTGTAGGCCTCCCTCAGGTTGGCTTTAATCGAGCTCCCCAACTCGCTCGACGGTACGACCTCTCCGACTAATAGACTTGATACCGTTCCGTTATATAAAATTATATTACATACGTATATTCGGGTTAATCAGATCGACCCGAAACCGAACTACCAAAAAACTTCAACCCGATGCCCAACCTTATTTAGTATTCGGGTTACTCATATTGAACTGAATAAATTTTTTTGAACCACGTAAATTATGAAAATAAATTCTCACATTTTCAACTAATGTATTAGAGATTTAGAGTTCCATATATATTGTATCATGCACTTGAAGGAACTTGACAAATGAGAACATAATGTATTTAGAGTATTCAAGAATTATTGGCATGCTAATGTATTTGACGATATGTACCCGACCTGACTTAACATATGTTGTTAGTGCTAAGTAGCTATACTAGTCATTTGAGTGACGCTCATTGGAAAGCTATGACTTAGATACTTCATTATTTAAGATGAAGTCGTGAGTATGGATTGCATTATCACGTAAGTACATTTCAACAACTCGGAATACCCTACAAGTGAAGTAAAGTAATCAAAGATTATACGCTACAATGCATCAATTCTTTACAAGTACTGCATCATGTATCCAAATACACATACAAACACATTTGAAAAATGAAAACACTCTAGGTCTGACCTAATCGAGAATCATCTATAGTGAAGTTCAAGGAAAACAACGAGGATCGCTTACGAAAGGCTTAAGTCGAGAGTTAGTTAGTAAGTCTCCAAAAAGAATGGAACCAAAGACCTTGAAGGAATGAGTTTCTATAAGGAAAACCTAACCCAGTTCACTAAAGATCTCAAGATCTGGGTTCAATAGGACAACCTAATCATAGAGATGTGGGGGAAGTCACGTCAATATGGGGGAGTTACTTAACATAGTAAGTTCATAGTCCATTCATATAATAATGTGACTTGTTGAGAGGGTAAACATATGGTCTAATGATTCATGATGAAATCATAAAGCATAATGATTCAAATTGTAGAAACTAGAAGGGGGTTGAATAGTTTCACTAGTTAAATGATCTAAAAGATCGTTTTTCAAAAATCCTTTTCAAAAACCTAGATTCAAGTGGTTTATGTGAAACCTTCTTATGCACAATATAAACAAGTGATAGTGTATCTAAACTATTAATCACAATGTATATGCAGTAATGAATAAAGAATGTAAAGAGGTAAGGAAAGAAAAGATCAAACCGAACGCCAAAGATTTATAGTGGTTCGGTCACGAAGCTCTATCTTCATCCCTACTCTACTCCTCAAATACCCTATTCGAGCGTTCACTTATCAACAAGCTCCTTGTGGTGGAGAAACCTTACACGTCGCTTAACCAATTACCGACTCTAAGCTAAAAGTCAAGTTCTAATCCTAGCTAGAACCAATCTATACTAATATACTTTAGGGCCTAAGGATTAACCACAATACATACACAACTTCCAAATTATACAACAATTTGGATCTTCACAATGACACAAGATGAACCAAAGTTTAGATCTTGATCTTGACACCACACTTCAAGGATGAAAGTGTTCTTCTCTTTGCATTTGAGAGGATAAGATGACAGGAGAAAGATTCACTTCTTAAACAAGTGTAATCAACCAAACAACCAAATATTTGAGTGATTAAAGAAGAGGAATTGAATCTGAGAAAGTGTGTGCAAAAGAGGCAAAAAGGAAATCTGGAAAAAGTCTACTATTTATAGGAGAAAGGTCTAACGGATTTATCTGCGTGCGGCTCAATAAATAGCCCGACAATGATCTGTGGCCTCTAGAGTATGCTCCTTTTTGTCCTCTAGTGGGGAAACTCCATCTGGTGAAAAGCTTATCCAAAAGGAATATCCTTTATCCATTTGAATATCCTATTTTCAAATTTCTATTTTCTTTTTAATAAAATATTTTCTTAAAATTAAAGTTTATTCAACAACTTTTGTCACTTAAAAATAAAAGTGAGTTTCAAGAAAATTATAAATCCTTGATCACTTAGTTAGGTTAAGAACTTGTTTATTTGTACCTTAAGTGATTATGGATGATATGTGTTGGAAATACGTTTTTCCAAAGAAAGTCTCGGTCACATCATTATTAGCATAGCTAGCTAAAGATCACGAGCTATAGACTATTTAGGACTTTGTAACTTGGAGTGATCTCCATTAGGGGGAGATTGTTGGAAATACGTTTTTACGTATTTAGGAAGGATCGGTCACTCCAACCATATATACGTAGTATGGTCTCGTGATCTAGTTATGTAACAATATAACCTATAAAGCCCACATGTAGGGTGGGCTATATATACCCCCTCCAAGCATGTTAGGAGGGATTGTTGGTTCTCATTTCATCAAGCTAATACATCTTTCTATCCATCCTCTCCTTTCTCTCTCTACTTTCTCTCTCTAAGTTCTTCATCTCTCTCCCCCTCTCTTTAGATCATTACAACACATAAACAATTCAAGGATTACGTGGACCTACAATTGGTATCAAGAGCCATGTATGATTGGTTTGTTCTTGTGTTTGTTCATCATTGATTTGTGAGTTTTGATCAAAAATCATACGACCCAAACTTTTTTTGTGTTTTTTGTGGTTTAATCGTCCTAAAAATCATCTACACAGTTTTCGGTAGTGATTTTGGTTATTTATTTTGGTCAAAAACACGAAAAAGTTGGAAGTTTTGGATTGATTTTTGGGTAAAAATTACAAGTGTTTGATATTTTTTGGTATAAGTCAGAATAAAAGGGTTTACACATTCCGAGTTATTCAGTTTTCACATTCTGAATTATTTTCCCTCAAAAGTTCATATTCCGGATTGAAGTTTACACATTCCGAATTATATTTAGTGTGACTATTTTTTCCCTCCAAAATAAGTATGGATTCCGGATAACAAGATTCATATTCCGAATTATATTTAGTGAGTCTGTCATTTTTTCCCCTCCATAATGAATATGTATTCCGACGTATGTGCATGTATTATGTATTTCGACGTATGTGCATGAATAATACATTCCGACTTATGTGCATGAATTTCTGATTCCGACTTCTATACATAATACATATTCCGACTTGTTATTCGGAATACATATTCCGAATTGTGATTCGAATCCATATTCCGACTTGTGATTTGAATCCGTATTCCGACTTATGATTCGAATACGTATTCCGACGTGTGATTCAAATACGTATTCTGACTTGTGATTCGTATATCTATTACGATTTTTTTTTTACATTTTCAGATTCCGAATCATTTTTTTATGTTTTCCGAATCCTGTAAAATTTTCTTTCAAGACTCAATTTTCTAAAAAGACTCGACCCAGCCTCGCCAAACCCAAAAAACGTGACTCAACACAGACCAAACTCGACTCACTCAGACACCCATTGACTCATAGACAAACCCTCACTCTCGACACACACAACCTGTCTCAACTAGACCTAAAACAAAATCAAGCAACACCTAAACCAGACTCGAACACAAATTCACAAGACTTCAACAACTTCTTAACCAACACTCTACTACAACCTGACAAAAACACAACAAACTCAAACACGACAAATCAACAACAAAAACAGCCTCGACACTGAAAGACTCCAACAAGACTCACACCTAAACCTATTACACGACACGATCAATACAAACGAATCCAAACCATGTTTTTATTGACATCCCGAATCCAAAAATTCACAACCTTTTAAGACCACAAACTCGACACAGAGACTCGACTATCCTCCAATACAGACTCGAAAACACACCCTCAAAAACTCAAGATCTCAGTCATAAAACTTTCCTCGATCAAAGACACAACACACATAAAGAAAATCAGATACCTACCTGAGACCTCATAAATTAAGATCTTGAAGACTTTCTGGTTTCTTCGATGATTACGAAGCATTTTAACCCATAAGTAACCGATCTTATTGTTTGCTTCGATCTTTGCGTGGTTAGAAAGAAATCAAGGGTGTTTGGTTCGATCTTTTTTAAAGTTGTGCAAGGATCGATTGTTCATGGTTTAATTGGTGATGCTTTCTATCTGTTTGGTGACTGAGATTGTTAGAACAGAAAGAACGAAGGGGAAAAGTGTTTGAGGCTGTGAGATTTGTATTGTGATAAGAGAAAACTTGTTTTGAGATTGAGTTGGTGTAAGAGTTGATTGAGTTGGTGTAAGAGAAAACTTGTTTTAAGAAAACTTGTTTTGAGGCTGTGAGAATAGGGACGGAGGAACCAAGAAAAGCAGATAAAGTTGACGGAGATTTAAATGGTTTGAGTTTTGTTTATATATTGTTTTGAGACGGAGAAACCAAGGCTATCCACTAGCCACGTTTTATTATACTTCGTTGGAATTGATATTATCTCAACAACAAGCCACGTTTTCAAGTCCATTTAAAAAAAATATTGATCAGAGTTAAATTTGGACTCAAAGCCACATTTTCAAGTCCACGTTTTCTAGTTTACTGAGACTCAAAGTTAGAATATTGAGAAAATCTTTTTTTAAAACAGTTGGGCCTTATACTGATAAAAGTTAACTTTGGACTTTTATATTGATAAGAGTTAAATTTTTTTAGCCAATTTTACTAGTAAATTGTTTATATTTTAGCCATCGGTCATATTATCAAGATGTAAACGTGACATAGTGACGAGATAAAGTGATAAAAGGTGGTATTCGGCCAGCTCATCAAGGACCGAGGTTATGTGTTATTGGAGTTGGTAAGTAATTTAGTTAAACTGGTTGACGGACCAAGCACTATATTAACCGAAGGTATTTATGTGGTAGTGGGTTGAAAGGATTTCAAGTGGTGTACTCGTTTAGTTTACTAGTATCGGGTTTGTTTTATCAACGTTTGAGCTGACCAAAAAATTATTGAGCCGAGAAAAAAGATATATTACCAAACAAGGATCCTATCTTTATCGAACTTCAATGGAATCGTTGACTTCGAAGTTTCAAGAGGGAGAATTTCATCAAATGCAAGACAAAGCTAGTGAAAGTGGCATAACTTCATTTCGACTACTTCAGTCTCATATAGTGACTCTTTCATGGCTTCAAGGAGGAAGCGAATTTGTGACACTCTTTGGTCAAGATCATTACATATTTATCGACTCAATCTTCCTCACCTTGAACCAACTAGAAGAACAACTCCACAATGAAGAATTCAATCACTTTGCAACGGTACTTGCATATAAGGCTCTCGTGACACAACTCACGCCTTTTCTCCAATTTAATATCGTCAAGTATGAAAGTTCAGTGATTTGCCAGTCATTTCTTCGAGACACACATACCGAGCTTCAAGATTTCCGTGGTACACTATTGAAACTCATGACATCGGTCTCGTCTTCGATTTATGAAAGATCCCGACTTCAGCAAGCGTATGATAATGGAGTGAAAGAATCTACTATGCAAGAGGAAAATGGTCATGCAATTGACGAATTGGAGGCTGCTAAAGAGTGCAAAGAAATGGAATCAACAGTTAAGCATGATATCAGCAACACGTCAGGGAATGTTACAGACATCTCTTATGATGACACCATACCCGTTTATGACGAAGAGCCTACAAACATGGTACAATGTAATGTTGTATATGATGTATATGCTAATGAAATGCCGCATATTGAGCATTTCGAACCTAATTATGACAAACATGGGATGGAAAAGAGTGATAGCGATACTATTTCTGATCATCTGATGTGCGTCATAATGGGGGAGAAAGTGTTCAAAATGCTAACAATCATGATACTTTCCTTATGACAGTTTCATTAACTGCTTCTGATTCCAAGATTAAAGAGCTCGAAACGATCGTAGCTCAGCAATCAAAAGATCTTGAGGATGGCAAACTTGAATTTTCGAAGAAAATGAACAAATTTGAAACATATTTTGAAAAACTTGAAAAGTCAAACGTTGTTCTTGAACGAAAATTGGATCAAAAGGTTCTAGATTCTAAAGCTAAAAAAGATAATTTTTTGAAAAAAATTAAGTTGCTAGAATCTAAATTGGCATCCCAAGATAAATTGCTCAAAAAGAATGAGACTTTAAAGGCTCAAGTTCAAGAAAAGGTTTTTGCAATAGCGGCTCTGAAAAACGAGTTGAGGAAAACAAAAGGAACTAGTGTGGACACTAAGCTTGAAAAACCATCAATCTTGGGGAAACCACCTACAAATCAGTCCGTCAAACAACCGACTGCATTTAGATCCGAGCGACCATAATCCTCGAGACCGCGGTTTGCCTCCCAAGTTGATATGGTTCATGTTTCTAGAACAGTCACTCCACCACCTAGGTCTAATATGAATAGATCAGCTTTAGCAAGACCTAATCACATGATTGATTCTAGTTTCTCTACGAATACAAAGAACACATCTAGAACTAGTTCAAATGACGTTCTTCATAAATTTGGTCTGAGGGAAGTTAAGCAAAAGACACAAGTAAGAGATAGCAATTTCAAACCTAGTCAGATGCCTTCTATATTACCCAAGACTGCTAACCGTAGCATGTCATATCCTAGGAGCATCAATCAATCATCTAGGAATTCTAGATCTTACTCGGACATTAAATATGCTACTTGTAAAACATGTAGGAAATGTGTCTTTAAGGCAAATCATGGCTCTTGTGTCAAGAAATTACTCCATGAGGTGAACTCCCATGCTAGAAATAAATCCCAGTGGTTAGCTAAAATCAAACCCATTGGTAAAGTTTGGCGCCTCACTGGTAGAACTTTCACTCTTGTAGGAAAAGAGTGCCCTTTAACTAGGATAGTCTCCGATTCTACTAAAACTACTAGGTAGGAAATTGAAAAGGATGATACATCACTTAAGCCTGAACTTAAGGTTTTCTATAAAAGGAAACGTTTGCCAGCTAAGACAAGTGAATCATCTCCTCATGTCACCTCTGGCACAAGAAAAGAAAACTATGAATCCCCGCATGGTTCTAAGATAGATATCGCTAACCCATATAAAAGCATACAAACTCCAAATGAGAATGCAGGTACCAAAGTCAAGGATCAACAAAAACAAACCGGTCCGAGCTTTATATACCCTTCAACTAAGGACACTCTCACAGTTTGGTTACTGAAGAAGTAGATATCAGAGAAACCGTGTCTCAAGGGATTTGCAGTTAAGCTTACAATGTACATGGCTCATAGTCAAATCACAGTCTGTGACCCGCTCTTCAAATAAAGGAAAGTTTATCGCCGATGATAAACTTATCCTCACAAACGAGAAATTAAATTTTCTCGAACACGAGCTTACATTAAAACTATTCAACGGTTTTAAGCTCGTGTATATGGCTCATCGTTAAATTTCAGACGATGACCCGTACTTCAAATAAAGGAAAGTTTATCTTCGATGATAAAATTATCCTCACAAACGAGTAATTAAATTTTCTCAGACACGAGCTAAAATTAAAACTATTCCAAGGTTTTAAGCTCGTGTATATGGTTCATTGTTAAATGACAGACGATGACCCGAACTTCAAATAAAGGAAAGTTTATCTATGCAACGATAACTCACCCTCAAAACGAGAAATTAATTTTTTCTCGGACACGAGCTTACATTAAAACTATTCAAAGGTTTTAAGCTCGTGTATATGGCTTACAGTTGGATCACAAATTGTAACCCGAGCATCAAAGAAAGGAAAGTTTATCGCCGATGATAAACTTATCCTCACAGCGAGAAATTAATTTTTCTCGGGCATGAGCTTACATTAAAAATATTCAAAGTTTTTAATCTCATGTACAACGGTTTGCAGTTACATGACATATTCTAACACCCCCAAATCGTATGTGCAGTGGAACTACAACATTTGGGTGCTAGGCAGTTATCATTACACACAAGCTAATTCGAACGACTCAAAGAGACGTAGAAATTTAAACATAAATTAAACATTGTTAAAACATAATTGTCTACTGCTTCCCAAACCTCATAGAAAATACAAAACAGAGTTGCGTTTAGGTCCCCACTGAATCTCAACCCAAAAGTACATTACTTGTTTCACATGACATAATATAAAAGTTTTAAGTGATAAAAAGGGAGGAAAGACAAAGTAGACCGCCAAGCCACAACAACTTCCATCCGCGCATGCTCCTTGCTACCATATCATCGATTACCTGAAACACATGCTTAAAGGGGTCAATAAATAATGTTGAGCGAAATTTATAGGTTTTACAATCTCATTTTTGAACATAAGTATATAAAACCAATCACGATCATTTATAGAATTATCGATCAAACAATCTATCATTCAAGGTTATTATCGTTAGCATTAGCTAATAATTATGTTTAAGCTCATGACACTAATCCGTTAACTCAATCACCCGCATACATTTACCGGCATGATTAAGATGAAACCAGTGCCCCTTCTAAAGGCATTAGTTGCAATTATACCTTATTTCTTATCACAAGTTATCCGTCCGCATAGGGTACTCAACGTACTATCTCTCGTCTCGGATAGGGTCGTCAACCCCATAGTACTATCAATTGTATAAGCGGATATTTTCAATCCACAAGAGGATTAAACAATAGTTAATAGTTCATGAATATAGGGTCTTATGCAACTAGGTACTCAACACAATTCAGGCAACTTTCGGGTCCAACAATCATTCATGACTTATGTTCGTTTTATTTAAAATATCATGCATCCCCCTCGCGGGTAAAACCATTTAAAAGTGTTATAAAGCGAGGCTATAAACTCACCTTGCGTAGTAGTAGTGGTTCTAGCGAAAACGTAACGAAAATATCACCGACGATGTGGTTTCCCCGGAAAATCTAACACGTGACCTAAAAATCAAAATACGAAAACCGAATCAATACTTCGTGTACATTATCGTACTAAAAACGCGTATATAAAAACACTTAATGCTTATGAAAACTCACGACAAAACTCATACATGTGATTATTACTAGACTCGTACTATCTATCTATGTAATTAAAAATGTTTCCCATTTTACAATTTTGCCGGTACTTACCAAAAGTACGGGCTGTTTACTAACACTTAAGCATCACTATAAATTACGAGAAAATTTGTAAAAATCCCTTACAACCAGTAGAAATCCCATTTTAAATTCCATAAAAAGTTTTCACTTTTAAGACCCATTCATTACATTACTAGACGTAAACTTTTCGGACAGATTTTGCACTTTTACAATGTAAGACTTCTTTGACTCATTTAAAATATACCATTAGCTAATTTGACTCCTAAGTCTAAAAATAGACTCAAAAACACAGGTTTAGCACTAAAGAACAACTTTCAATTCTTTATAAAACTCTATCTATGGTCCTCGGGATTTGACCTAAAACCAAACATAATTTCGGATTATGTTGATTCTCATCTCCCGGTACACAAAGTCTCAAAGTAGCATAACTTTTGACTCGTTTGGAGTCGTAAGCTCTTTCTTATACCAAATCGAAGCTAAGACAATGCTATACAAATACATCCTAGCCTCATGACCTGTTTTCAAAATTAAATCCACAAAAACATGCTTAAACAATCTGCCTAACTTTTTACTTCCTCAAAATCAACCCAACACTTGTTTCTATTCCATTCTATCATCACCTAGACCTATACTAACCACTTATAAACATTCACAAACATCCTAATCATCCTATACTACTAGGAAAATCAAATCTTCATAAAAACCCAATTCCTAAATCACACATGCAATAAGTTTAACCTATCTAAAAACATCAAAAACATCATCCTCAACACAAACCTATAACACAAAACATCAAACACCATGAACAACCAAACACCCCCATTTGGACGTGGGGTGTTGGTGACCAAAACACCCAAACCAAATTGATTTTGGTTAGTTTTGTGGACGATTAACCATTACCATTACACCAATTAAACATGCAAATGGTCTAATTACATCAAAACATATTTTAAATCTTTGATTCTTGAAAAATTCAAGTTAATGCATGTTGAAATGGATTGTACCAAAAAACTTACAAAGGATATTTAAGGTGTGGTCTAAACTTGGATTGTCTAAAATCAAAAGAGAAAAAAAATATGGTGGTGGTGGTGTGGAGGCCGACGGCCAAAGAGAGAGAGGAGGAAGGAGAGAAAAATTTTGAAATGATTTTGGGTTGTGTGTTTTTACTTCCTCCCATTTTGTAAAATTTTGAGGGGTCTCTTTTGCCATCTTTGCTTTCTTTTGGCCTCATTTTTAAACGACAAATTTTAGTAGCGGGAAACGACTTACTAATTGGTTTTGAAAATTTGCGGGAGTCGGGGGTCGCCCCGAACACTTTAAAATACTTCTAAAGCAATTTAAACGCACCTGGGATAAAATAAAACCTACCCGGCTCGACTTAACACGAACTAAAAATAAAATTCTCGAAAAATTCTAATATTGACAAAGCGACAATAAAAAATAAAAATTGGGCATCCGTCGGGATCGTAGTCTTCGTCGGCTTTCTTAAATCGTCAATCGTTAAGATTACGACCTTAAACGTTGGTTTCAACTTAAACCGTCAAATATATAATAAACAAAATTTCTTAAAAATTTCAAAAATATTCGTAATTTAGAGTAAAGTAGATGACCTCGGGTTCTGGGTATCATACAGATTCTAACCCGAGCTTCAAAGAAAGGAAAGTTTATCGCCAATGATAAACTTATCCTCATTAACGAGAAATTAAATTTTCGAACACGGGCTTACATAAAAAATATTCAAAGGTTTTTAAGCTCGTGTAAATGGCGTATAACTATATTTCAGATTATGCCCCAGACTTCAAAGAAAGGAAAGTTTATCGCCGATGATAAACTTATCCTTACAACGAGAAAATAATTTTTCTCGGGCATGAGCTAATATTAAAAACATTCGAAGTTTTTTAAGCTCATGCACAATGACTTACAGTTAAATATCAGACTATGACTTGGATTTCAATTTTTAGGAAAGCTTATCTTTAATGATAACTTATTCTCGCAACGGGAAATTAATTTTTCTCGGTCATGAGCTTGTATTAAAACATTCCAAGTTTTAAGCTCAGAAAGGAAAGTGTATCTTTTAAATAAGAGAACTTTTCCTCATAACGGGAAATTCATCTTTCTAGGTCATGAGCTTTACGTTAAAACATTCAAAAGTTTTTCTAGCTCATGAAAACAATTTCTAAGTAAATATCAGCTTAGAACTCGTTCTTCGTTTAAAAGGAAAGTTTATCGCCGATGGTAACTTATCCTTAACAACGGGAAGTTTACAACTTCTCAGACTTGAGCTCGTTTTGTAAGATATTCAAAATCTTAAGCTTAAGTAACTTGTTTTCAAAACAATGAACACAATTTTTCGAGAATTTTTCAAAAGGGTTTTCTAAATCTTTCAAAATTGTGTGTTCAAAAATATTTTGATCAAAAGAGCATGTCTTCTGGAATCGATAATATTTACGATCCTAGAAATGTCGTTCAATAAATGATTTAAAACATGCTCAAAATGGCTTGCTATTATTTCAGATAGTAACCCGCTTTTCATATTCAAGTCAAGCATTCCACCGGAAAGCTTTGACTCAACAACAGGAATTAATTTTCTCGGGCATGGTTTATTTTTATAACCATGTAAGGGATTGTGTTTACGTAATAACACAATCTAACACGAATAAATGTACGCATCAGTGCGTTTATTTGTTAAAACAAGAGAAATCTTGTTTTTATGAAGTTATCATCTCCACAATCCGCAGCAATTTACAATTGATATCTACATACTCGACGATACGACTACTCAAACGGCGACTACAACTCTTTCGATAGAACACGGGTCAACAATTGAGGGGGAGCAAGTGTCAAGCGTTCAGAATCTTCGATGCCGAAAGTGCCGAGTTCACAAATTAGTGTCAAGACAACGATATCAATCGTACATATAGTGTCAAGAGATAACTTCAGACATGACGAGGCGACCAACATTCGTGAACAAGAACCATGTGATTCTATCATATGATGTTCTCCATCATTCAGGTCCAATCTTGTAAATTGCTAATCTTGTGAATACATTATCATATATGATCTTTTCACGTGATAAATATCTTACACTTGTGTTTAAAAGGTATTTAATTTAAGTTTCAATTACACCCTCATTAATTTGAGGGGGAGCTTGTGAAAATCATGAAGATAATTGGATTTGCATTTTTCTTCTCAATTTTTCTTAAAATGCTATTAAATCAATTGATATTAAAAACATCGATTAGGTTAATATTTTTAATATGGGGGAGAAAATGTGATTTAATATGGGAAATGATTAATCACAAATGGTTTGACTTAACGTGATAGCTCATCCCGACATGTGCGAAATGTTTTCGGATATCGTGGCATATGTTAAGGGGGAGCAAAATGGATTTGGATATCAAAATGGATTTAATGGTGACATACACTTACCCAAAATATCTCTATTCACGATGGTGAAGATTATGGTGACGTAAGGATGGTAGGATAGGTTAAGTCCAATGATTCTTCTAGAACCGGAGGAATCTTCCCAAGGAGATTCCATAGCTAGAAATAGTAATCCCTAGGAAAGATGGAGAAAGATTGTGAACGTAGTTGAATGTCGACCAAGTACTTAAGTTAGCACTGGAACAATCATAACAAGGTGCTAGTTATGACGTACTGGTAAGCATTGAAGGGGTTGAAGAATGAAAAGAATTGTAAAGATAAAGGGTGAAAACAAAGAAGCCCTCCTTACAACCTTAGGCAGAAACCGGGTCAACACATATGCTATTGAGATAATTTTTTAATGATTCTCGATATTGAAGATAGACATCATGGACCCAGTGATGTAATGCACAACCCATCCCAAATAACTCAGATATCTCTTAAAAGATATTTGTTTTAATCACACAGAGACAACACATTATCTATTGATTTATTCGCTCCGAATAAATTGGTATTGAAATGGTGGCACTCCTCTCCAGCCTCTGATCACTAAAATCCAAAATGCACGATCGAGTCTAGAGCCATTTACGATCATCAAATATCTCATTAGGACACACTTTCATAATTCCTTGCTTCTTCACACACTGTGAAAGTAAGAAAGATATTAAGAGTCCTACGCCAAATCTTCATGATCTTGCCTGAACATCCGAGTAATACGAAAGTATTTACAATGAAGATGGAAATCCTTCTTGAGCGAATATCAAAAAGCTCATGGTAGGCGACTTGTGGGATTCTTTATGAATCAAGCTTGTGATAACTGTAAAGCAACAGTGGTTTAATTCTTAACTGAACTTAAACACGTTCCAGGCCTCTATGAAATATCTTAGTGATCTTGCCAGAACACTTAGAGTGACACTCTATAGTGTTCACAGTGATGAGTGGAAATCCTTCTAGTGTTAACATAAAACAGCACTTGGTAAGTAACTTGCAAGATTCTATATGAATCAAGCTCGTGACAACTGGAAAGCAACGATGGTGCGATTCTTTAATGAACCATACTTGTTCCAGGAATCGGATTTGACGGCTTCAATTCATGCGGATAATATTATCCGAATGATTCACTCTTTATGTTCGCAGTCAGCTTTGGACGATCGAGTAAAGAGAACGGGTTTACCCGTGAAATCTTGTCAAGGAGGTTCTTAATTGAAACTACCTGCCACAAGTACGATCTTTTATATTGTCCAATGGCATTCACCGACCGGAGGTAAAATGCTACCGAATTAGAATGAAATGTTCAAAGCCATTTCATCCGTGTATATGTTTTGTTGCTAACTGTATTATGCAGCGTAACAAGAAGGTGGCATTGCGGTATCCGAGAAGAAGTCATCCTCGCATGCTTATACTTTCTGCACTTAATACTTCAACAAATTCAAGAAAGCTTAAAAGTCACGTCTTCCGCTGTATCAAACTCTGAAGCTTTCAAGAATTCATAAAGGTATAAGTATGTGAAACATGAAGTCACGAGGAGGCGAATATCACAAGTGATGAATGCACAAGGTCAAGGCAAGAAAACATGCTCAAGACTAAAGTCAAAGATCTCATCAGCATATTCACAAGAACAAGATCGAAGACTCAAGCATAGTATGCTAGGTTTAATATTCTTTAAAATGGTGTGACCTCCCTTAGGGGGATATTGTTGGAAATACATTTTTCCAAAGAAAGTGTCGGTCACATCATTATTAGCATAGCTAGCTAAAGATCACGAGCTATAGACTATTTAGGACTTTGTAACTTGGAGTGACCTCCCTTAGGGGGAGATTGTTGGAAATACGTTTTTACGTATTTAGGAAGGATCGGTCACTCCAACGATATATACGTAGTATGGGCTCGTGATCTAGTTATGTAACAATATACCCCATAAAGCCCACATGTAGGGTGGGCTATATATACCCCTCCTAGCATGTTAGGAGGGGTTTTTGGTTCTCATTTCATCAATCTAATACATCTTTCTCTCCATCCTCTCCTTTGTCTCTCTACTTTCTCTCTCTAAGTTCTTCATCTCTCTCCCTCTCTTTATATCATTACAACACATAGACAATCCAAGAATTACGTGGACCTACAATATGAAAAATACTTGAACTCAAGAATTTGATTTTCGTTATTTTGGTAAATGCTTGTTTTTATATATTTTCGTAATCAAAATAAAGCGAGACCAAAAAATGTAAGTAACGCTTTTAGGCATCATTGCATTAACAATCTCTCCCTTTTTTAATGCGACAACATACAAACTCAATCATGTATAAAAACAAGATTTTCGAGAACGAGTTTATTCCATTTCTCCCCCTTTGTCGAAGAAAAAAGGTAGTATAAGTCTTTCAAGAAGAGAAGAATCGACTTTGCTAAAGCTCCCTCTAGTGCTTACTCCCCCTTGCTTGTGGCTGACAAACTACATAAAATGGTTAGAAGAAAGAAAGAAACACCTAGCAATGATCACAAAAATAAAAGAAACAACATAAGAAAACAAAGATCCAAGATCCATAGATAAATCATGTAAAAAAAACATGAAAAGATACAAGGAAATAAAATCCATACAAAGATGTATGAGAGAAAAGCCTAAAACTTAAGCATAATTCTAATCCTAGTTACACAAGAATCTTAGGATTTTCTTAAATTAGATGTCTTATTAATAAGCAAGGCACTTGCTTAATTAGAATATGATGTGGTAGCGGAATTTGGTGAAGGAGGCTTGGTGATGTTCTATAGTCATAGTTAAGTGAGGGCTTGACTAGAAGACATTTGATGTAATTCAACTCATCATAGATGTGAGACATGGCAAGATGTTGATATTGACAACAATGACAATATGTTCCATGATGCATGCCATTTTTATGTGATGGAGGAAGAACACAAATGTAACAACCCATTTTGGTAAATGGAATATCACAGGTAATAAGGCGTGTCATCAAAGCATGCAAGGTAAATGTCCAAAAACAATAAATGACCATGAATGGAAATATCGGAAACAAACATCGGTAGTTGTGAAAACCGTGGTTTTGGGTTTGTCACTTGGTCTTACTTTTAGGTTATTTTATGTGTGCTTACTTGAATTGTGTGTTTACGTGTTTATTTTGTGTGAACGAGGTTGGTGTGGTTATCGTTTATGAGTAAAGAGTACTCATAAGTAAATCGAGGAACGGTTACTTCATGTTCATGAGCTCACAAGTGGTGACTATGAAATGAAAATGGTGATATTGTGGTGTTTACGTATACGTATAAGTATTATAGTAGTAGTATTTTTTTAAGATTTACGGTTTAGCATTTAGAGGTCTCGGGTGAGGTAATTATCCATATGAATATTTTTCGGGATGATTTTAAGTCATTTAGGACTTAGTTATAAAGCTTATTTCAGAATTTGAGATTTTTTATAAAAGTGTATATTTTACGTCTTTTACGGTAAAACGCGTAAATTTGACTAGTTTTACGGTTTTGAGGTTTTGGAAGCTTTAGGAGCTGAAATAAATTAAGGAAAATTAAGGTAATATTATTAACATAATATTAAATAATAATTAAAAAAAACAAATTTATTGGGTGTTTGGGTCGGTTTAGACGCACCAAAGAAAGAGAAAAAGGGAAAAAGGGAAAAAAAGGAAAGTTTGGTGTTATACTTGGACTAGGATTTTATGTACACACTATATAAGGTTATCTAATAAATAAAAAAAACATAAATCCCTGGAGTCAAAGAAAAATTCGTGGGTTTCATAGAGGAGAATTAGGGTTCTTCAAAAAAATTAGGTTTTCTTTATCTTCCATTGATTTAAGGTAAAAACCTTCATTAACCTTTTTAATTAAATTGTTTTTATGTTTAATTAATCATTCTTATGATGGATTAAGGGTTAGGGTTTATATAAAAACAGTAGATTAATGATGTATTAATCATAATATTATGATCATATAATCTAGGGCTTGTATTAGAAGGGTTATAGGTGATTAATTAGATCAATTTGTTTAAAACCCGTTTTTAAAAACTGGGCAGAATTTTGAGTCTATTGTTTTGATCATATCTCGAGTTCTAGGAACATTCAAGATGCGATCAAACTTGCCCTGGATAGGTAATTGAGTTGGCTTTCTAAATCAAGAAACGAGAACTAAATTGGAGGTCGGGAAGTGGGTCAAAAACAGGTTACAACAGTCAGAGGTCAAAACAGTTTTGAATTCAGCCTGTTTTCTTTTTAAGTTTTGGGTTGTTTGGGGTACTTAGGGTTGCATTGGGATCTTCTCACGAACATGAGAGATGGTTTATATATTGTAGTAAGGATCTGCACTTGGGATAAGATTGTGGTTTAGGGTAAGACCCTCTATTGGTAATGAACTTTTAATACGTTTAAAATTAGTGAATTATGGATAGGTAGCAATATATACACATATATCTGAGCCTTAAAAGTAGCTTTAAGGTTAGGGAAATTGGGAGGTTTTAGCTAACATGTATAAAAGTGTGAATATTCCTTTTACAGAAACCATGGATATGTTTAAGTGGACGTTTGACTTAAAGTTTTGAGACCTAAAACTGGGACTGTTTTGTGTAAAATTATGAATGGGATAACTATTAAACTTAACCAAGTTAGGGACTTGTTAAGGAAGGGTAATGGGGTGATTAGAGATTAACAATGAGGTAATTATACGGGAATAGACTAGATGTCCATCATAGGTTGATGAGCCATCTTAGTGATTGGTTCGTGTATTGATTTCGTGTTTTTGGTTTGTTAGCTTGTTTCTAGTGCGAGGACTTGTGAAGAAGCTATCAGGTGAGTTTCATAGTCCCATGTTTCCTATTGATTTTGACTTCCAGATGGGATGGAAGAGACACTGTGTTGAGTTATTTATAAATTGATGCTGTGAATGTTTTTATGGTTTTGTGATGGACTTGTGTGTACACTTATGTGATTAACTGCTATGTGATTCTTGATTGTGTATGATTTGGATCGGGGGACACGTGCCGTCTCAGTTATTGTGGTTTGACAAGGTAGTGGCCTTGTGGTTTTACAAGATAGTGGCCTTGTGGTTTGACAAGGTAGTGGCCTTGTGGTTTGACAAGGTAGTGGCCTTGGGATAGGTACATAGTGTGATCATCTATGGTACCATGTTGTTTGGCAAGGTAGGAGCCTTGGATTTTTGTTTGGAATGATTGATCTTGAATGCTAGTTGTTAATACATAATTGTAGCATATTGTCCATATGTTATTGTGTTGATGGTTGTTATTCACAGCTTGTAATTGATTTAGCGTTGGAGTCTAAACCTATGACTCTCACCAGCTTTATGTTGACGTGTTTTAGTGTCTCTTTCAGGTGATGCTATGGATAGGAATGAGAACTTAAGTGGCTAGGACTTGGAGAGAGTAGGAATGCATATAGAAGGATATCCCCGTTTCCTTCTTAGTTTTTATTTGTTCTTTTAATAAGTAATACAGTGGCACACATATATTGTTTGGTTATGTTATTTGTTTGTCTTGGGTAAGCGGTAGGACTGTTACCTACTTACCTAGACTCCTGAGTCTGATGAGATATTGTCATGACTTTGTGTCTCCATTTTATGACATTTCTTATTTCATATAGTTATCTCTATAGACACGCCATGTTGTGATGATATCCATACGTCGCGCCCCATATTCCGCCATGGTGGGGTGTGACAGAATGGTATCAGAGACAATGGTTATAGAGAATTAGGTTGCCTAGTCGTGTAGCCTAGTCTATAGCTTAAGGGTCCCTGCATATAGGCGTCATAGGAGTATGTGTGCATTTTATAGTAATTGATGTGTTTGAATATTATTTTCGCAGTATTTGTTAGGTTATGAACTACTATGGTTCATACTTAACTACATGTTATTTTCTTTACGAGTTTTGATTAGTGCGGGTGAAACCATGGTCGTATACGCTAGTCATTGTTGGATTTCGCTTAATTATGTTTTCATGTTCTTTATACATTTTGAATTTTGTCTACGCTGGTTCAGCTGGACTACGAGTTTATGTGTTTCGTGCATTGGCTATGTTATTTTAATACATGGGGTTTTGGAGCTTATCTTGTGTGGTTATGTGCTTGTGAGTTGTTGGATTATGTGTTATGTGTAGTATTAATTTCTTATAAGTGTCATCATAGGAGGGAGTACATTGGTGAAAGGGAACATGTATAATTATGGAGGCCTACATAATTATATATGTGCCACAACACCACTGGACTTTCAAGTATGATTGCATGAAAGAGAGTTAATACATGCTTGTATAGTATATGTTGGATGGATTTGAGTGTATGTAAGCTTATGCCTATGTATGTAAAATTATTTTCTACTTACCGGTTGTATTCTTGGGATGGTTGCTAGCTCGTTTCTCTTTGAGATGTTCAACTTCTGTAGTAGCGCATTTCTCGGATCCTCATTTCACGTGTTTGTTTGTACGGTACTTTTGGCGTGAAGGATTTTGAGATGGTGGAGATTTCTTTTTGGGGTAACGATGTCTTTTGTTTCGAGTTATACATGGTAAAAAAAATAGAACTTGCAAATTGAAAAAAATAAATAGTTGTTGGTAGTCGATGAAATAAGGAAGTGTCGGGATCATGTTTCAAATAAGGTGGAATATAAATTCTTTAACATATAAGCATGACACGGTTATTTTAAAATATTTTGGTTTTGATCACCTAAAGTTATTGTTCTTAAGTTAAAAATTTGTTCTTATTTAGTGAAATATGTTAAAATCATGTAATTAATAGAGTTTTAATTTTCTGGGATTAAAATAAATTAGGTTCTTGTTTTGGTAATTAATGGGGGGTTTTAGGGTTTAAAAATCGTTTTTTTTTGGTATAAATCGGAGTAGGCAGAAATTGTCGCTAAACTGTCAAAATATGTCGCTAACTATCAGAAACTGTCGCTAATGCCTAGGCAGATTTTGAGAAAAATCGTTTTGGTCATAACTTATTCGTTTTTAAAGGTTTTTGGGTGATTCAAAAGCCTAAAATTATGTACTCGGAACATACTTTTCAAATATTCAGAAAGTTTCGTAATTGGAAATCAGTAGCTTGGTCGAATTAATTGTACAAGTGTTGAGTTCAAGGTTAATTTTCAGACAACATGGGTTAAACTCGTGTTTTGGGTATTTTGCGGTAATGAACACTTGGAGGGTTAACATAGAGATGAGTTGGGAAGGAATTTGAGAGTTCTTTAGACCTTATTATACTTGGTTATATTTTGATGAGTTTTGATTTATGGTATTTATGAGTAAGACTGAAATCGGGGTGATAGTTTTAAACCCGTTGAGTTATGTGACGGCTCCTAACTTGGTTTCAAGATAGTTCTTGTTTGATAGTTGCGAGATTTAGTTAGGTTGGTTACATAACTTTATGGTTTTGATAAGTTTCCACGCGGACGGTTAAGGCTCATGTGTTGTTGGTTGAGATTATTTTCGTGTAAACTGAGTTCACGTTTGAACGTGAAGGTTTTATCAGGGATATGCATCCTCGTTTGTTTGCTGAGAATAAGTTTGAGTTTGGGAGTGAATCTCGGGACGAGATTTCTATTAGGAGGGAGTGATGTGACAACTGTGGTTTTGGGTTTGTCACTTGGTCTTACTTTTAGGTTATTTTATGTGTGCTTACTTGAATTGTGTGTTTACGTGTTTATTTTGTGTGAACGAGGTTGGTGTGTTTATCGTTTATGAGTATAGAGTACTCATAAGTAAATCGAGGAACGGTTATTTCATGTTCATGAGCTCACAAGTGGTGACTATGAAATGAAAATGGTGATATTGTGGTGTTTACGTATACGTATAAGTATTATAGTAGTAGTATTTTTTTTAGGATTTACGGTTTAGCATTTAGAGGTCTCGGGTGAGGTAATTATCCATATGAATATTTTTCGGGATGGTTTTAAGTCATTTAGGACTTAGTTGTAAAGTTTATTTCAAAATTTGAGATTTTTTATAAAAGTGTATATTTTACGTCTTTTACGGTAAAACGCGTAAATTTGACTAGTTTTACGGTTTTGGAAGCTTTAGGAGCTGAAATAAATTAAGGAAAATTAAGGTAATATTATTAACATAATATTAAATAAAAAAATAAAAAAAACGAATTTATTTGGTGTTTGGGTCGGTTTAGACGCACCAAAGAAAGAGAAAAAGGGAAAAAGGAAAAAAAGGAAAGTTGGGTGTTATACTTGGACTAGGATTTTATGTACACACTATATAAGGTTATCTAATAAATAAAAAAAACATAAATCTCTGGAGACAAAGAAAAATTCGTGGGTCTCATAGAGGAGAATTAGGGTTCTTCAAAAAAATTAGGTTTTCTTCATCTTCCATTGATATAAGGTAAAAACCTTCATTAACCTTTTTAATTAAATTGTTTTTATGTTTAATTAATCATTCTTATGATGGATTAAGGGTTAGGGATTATATAAAAACAGTAGATTAATGATGTATTAATCATAATATGATGATCATATAATCTAGGGCTTGTATTAGAAGGGTTATAGGTGATTAATTAGATCAATTTGTTTAAAACCCTTTTTTTAAAAAAACTGGGCAGAATTTTGAGTCTATTGTTTTGATCATATCTCGAGTTCTAGGAACATTCAAGATGAGATCAAACTAGCCCTGGATAGGTAATTGAGTTGGATTTCTAAATCAAGAAACGAGAACTAAATTGGAGGTCGGGAAGTGGGTCAAAAACAGGTTACAACAGTCGGAGGTCAAAACAGTTTTGAATTCAGCCTGTTTTCTTTTTAAGTTTTGGGTTGTTTGGGGTACTTAGGGTTGAACTGGGATCTTCTCACGAACATGAGAGATGGTTTATATATTGTAGTAAGGATCTGCACTTGGGATAAGATTGTGGTTTAGGGTAAGACCCTCTATTGGTAATGAACTTTTAATACGTTTAAAATTAGTGAATTCTGGATAGGTAGCAATATATACACATATATCTGGGCCTTAAAAGTAGCTTTAAGGTTAGGGAAAGTGGGAGGTTTTAGCTAACATGTATAAAAGTGTGAATATTCCTTTTACAGAAACCATGGATATGTTTAAGTGGACGTTTGACTTAAAGTTTTGAGACCTAAAACTGGGACTGTTTTGTGTAAAATTATGAATGGGATAACTATTAAACTTAACCAAGTTAGGGACTTGTTAAAGAAGGGTAATGGGGTGATTAGAGCTTAACAATGAGGTAATTATACGGGAATATACTAGATGTCCATCATAGGTTGATGAGCCATCTTAGTGATTGGTTCGTGTATTGATTTCGTGTTTTTGGTTTGTTAGCTTGTTGCTAGTGCGAGGACTTGTGAAGAAGCTATCAGGTGAGTTTCATAGTCCCATGTTTCCTATTGATTTTGACTTCCAGATGGGATGGAAGAGACACTGTGTTGAGTTATTTATAAATTGATGCTGTGAATGTTTTTATGGTTTTGTGATGGACTTGTGTGTACACTTATGTGATTAACTGCTATGTGATTCTTGATTGTGTATGATTTGGATCGGGGGACACGTGCCGTCTCAGTTATTGTTGTTTGACAAGGTAGTGGCCTTGTGGTTTGACAAGGTAGTGGCCTTGTGGTTTGATAAGGTAGTGGCCTTGGGATAGGTACATAGTGTGATCATCTATGGTACCATGTTGTTTGGCAAGGTAGGAGCCTTGGATTTTGGTTTGGAATGATTGATCTTGAATGCTAGTTGTTAATACATAATTGTAGCACATTGTCCATATGTTATTGTGTTGATGGTTGTTATTCACAGCTTGTAATTGATTTAGCGTTGGAGTCTAAACCTATGACTCTCACCAGCTTTATGTTGACGTGTTTTAGTGTCTCTTTCAGGTGATGTTATGGGTAGGAATGAGAAGTTAAGTGGCTAGGACTTGGAGAGAGTAGGAATGCATATAGAAGGATATCCCCGTTTCCTTCTTAGTTTTTATTTGTTTTTTTAATAAGTAATACAGTGGCACACATATATTGTTTGGTTATGTTATGTTTGTCTTGGGTAAGCGGTAGGACTGTTACCTACTTACCTAGACTCCTGAGTCTGATGAGATATTGTCATGACTTTATGTCTCCATTTTATGACATTTCTTATTTCATATAGTTATCTCTATAGACACGCCATGTTGTGATGATATCCATACGTCGCGCCCCATATTCCGCCATGGTGGGGTGTAACAGTAGTCCAAGTATAAGCTCACACACATGAATATAAGTCTTGAAATGGAAAAGGACTAAACAATGTCCAAAGAAATAAAGTAACGTAATGTATGGAAATGCATAAAGTAATGAAGGCTAGATAGCGTCCAATCTGTATGCACATACTCATAAAGTCTACGAGCGTCCTTGAGTACCTGCCGTTTGGGGACTTGAAAAGAAAACGACTGAGCATAATGCCCAGTAAACGGATATACAAGTATAGCATGAAATGACATAAGCATAAAAGACTAATAGCAACGGAGATGTATAAGTCCTAGATAACCTGGAACATGTTCATAGAACTGGTTTTATAGTTTGAAAAGACTTATGTTTTAATCTGAAAACTGTATTAATTAGCCAATAGCCCATATAGGCCATGAGGTTCCACCGTGCATGAATACTTGGAGGGGAGAACTAATCATGCAATTAGAGGGGTTGCCTCTTATTAATTAGTCTGGGTAAGAGGGGTCAACTCCTTGTGAAGGATGCAAGGCACACATCGCATTCACCATGAGAATCCTGTAAAAATTGTAACTAGGATGCACCCATACGCCCCACATGATAATATAAATATATGGCCAAAACTGAAAAGGGACGCCACGAGCAATCACTCCGCCGTGGGGAAGTCATAACACTGGTGCCTCTAGTGTTATGGTTATGGTACCTCCATAACTAGGTGACACTGGTCATGCATGTATATGGCTTAGGCATTTAAAACTAACATAAGTAATCAAACATATAAAACATATACTTGGAAAAACAAATGGCTGCAAACGAGAAATCTTAATAAGGAAAGAATGTCCATACTGAAGGATGGAAAATCTGTACCTTATGTCTAGTGAATGAGGAAAGATGAAAGGATGAATAGTCCTACTCCGACCTCACTAATGCTACATAAATAAGGGACATGTACAAGTTGTCTGATTACTGAGTACGTTACTGGTTCTAGCATGTTCTTAGCTTGTTTTATATGTTCTTTTTTTGTTTTACTGTTTTAACTGATATACTATATTAATCATGTATTTTCATGTATTCTGATTAAGTATTATCTTATATTCTTGTATTATTATACTTGATAATTATCGTGTATTACCACGTACTTAATAATTATCGTGCACTAACACGTACGTAGTTTCTGAATTTAATATTCGTGATACGTGTACATGACATAAAAGGAAAGTTTTAACTGGTTCGTATGTTTACGCATTGTATTGTTCATGGAATTTATATGCGGGTTTTACAACTCTTCCCCTCTAAAAAGAATAATTCGTCCCCGAATTATAGATAACGTAAACTGAAAGAGGAACATACCCGAATCAAAACTTGAAATGAGGGTAAGAAGTCTGGATAGACTTCTTTGTCTTCCAAGTGGCTTCCCGCTCGGTATGATCCCTCCAAATGATTTTGACGAATGGAATCGTCTTCTTCCTCATGACTCGTTCCTGTCGATCAAGAACTCGTTCTTGTCGATCAAGAACTTGTTCGGGTTCCTCGATGAACGTAAGATCTTCACGAATCTGATCAAGTGGATACTGAACCATATGAAGGGGATGATACTTATACCCTCTGAGTAAGGACACATGGAAAACATCATGAACGTGAGAAAGCTACGGCGGTAACGCTAAACGGTACGTGTGACAATCCGTCAATTTATGGTTTATATTTTATTCTCAAATATTATTTAAAAACATTATTTTAATGTTATATTATGGACTCACTTATTTTTGGGAAGAAATTTAGATTTACATCTTGAAGTAGCATCGACTACGTCTAAACCGGAGGATTCTACGTTACGTGCTTACGTTTACATACACCGTTTTGGTGACAGTCCGACATTTCAGGAAATAATTTTATCCGTGAATATTATTTTGGAATTTTAAATTTGTGTTGGTTCATAAACTCACAGATTTACGAGAAGAGATTAGGACTTACGATTTTAATTTAACGTCCTTTACGACTAAACCAGAAACCTTAGGATTACGTATTTACGTTTTTGAACTCCGTTTTTGATAAGGCAATTTTTATTAGATTCGTTTTGTGCCGTTGATTCATAATTTATAAAAACGTTTTTCGTAAAACGACCCGAGGGCACGCAAATCAAGGAAAATAGAATCGAGGAGTACCCGTAAATAATTGGGGATGAGACAAAACAAGTTTTGCCCCACCCCCACATATGGGACGGCATAACTTATCTTCAACACCTTTGAGGTGTCAAGCTTACAAAGTAAGCTAGGACACTTGTCCTAGCCATTTTGTAAACTAGCAACCAACTCAAAACCACTCACTTCCAAACCATTTCTCCATTTCCATCCATGCAAACCACCACAACTTTCTCTCTTTCCTCCCCAAAATTCGTCCCATATTCATCAATAAACACCCTCATTTGATCAATTTTAACCATGAAATCATGTGTTATTCACACATATGATGAAGCCCTTTTAAAGCTCTATAGATTGGTGGTGATTTTAACATCTAGAAAGAAGTTTTCAAAGGAGTCAAGGGCTGATTTTACACAAGATGTTCATGAAGATAGGTGATCTTGAAGTTGATATTGGTATATCACAAGTCTTGCCATCCAAATCCAAGCCTTGTTCATCAACCTCACATTTTCATCACCATGGTGGTATAAGGATCATTCTTCCTATCCTTCTTGTTATTTTGATTATGTAATCTTGTATTTTCTTTTACTTATGTATATGTATATGATGATGAATGATGATTAAAAATATTGTGTGGGGATTTGGTGTTGATAAACATGGTTAAAAGATGGAAAACCATATGTAAAAAGGTTAAAATCATGCTTAAAATGATGGCTGTATAAAAACAGTAAAGAATCTTATGATAAACTGATAAAATGGCTTGAATAAACTAATATAAAGTAAGCTATGAGTCTTGTACACATGTGAGAGTTGGCCATACAATGGAATCATTATAATGAGTGAGATATGATCAAAACAAGTTTAGAGTACAAATCTGACTACACTGTTTTGGACGAATTTTATAAAATACTTAGAGATTGATTCATCAGTAGCTATAGGAATAAAATGAAGAACATATCATGTAGTTTCTTTGATAAAAATTTGGGGTTCTATCTCCATATAGAACTCTAGACATGACCATTTTAGTAAACTAGATTTTTAGGACTGATTTTGTATAAATAATATATAATATAAGCACTCAAAATTTATATAAAATATATAAATATATAAAACCCACTAGTGGATAATAATTATAATAAAAGAGTTATATAAATATTAATATTACAATGGGACATGTTATATAAATTACAAGTATAAATATTTTTCCAAGTTATAAAACTATATCCTAAGCTTTACGTCTTTTCGGCTAAAACCGAAAGATTAACGTTTTTGTCAAATAAAACTTAGACGGTCGGACCCGTCTAATATAAACTTTTATAAACTCACATACTGATATATGAACTTATATAACAAGTAAAAACCGATAAAACCTGAACTAAATAACATATGGACATTAACGGGCTAAGTTAGCATTATTGGACTATAAACCCGACTAGTTAGTAAAACACTTATAAACTTACTTATTGGGCTTAACCCATTTGGGCACAACATGTAAAGTATAATACTGATAATAAAAGTGTAAAATGGACTAATATGAAGTATTGGGTTTGTAATAGGCTTATTGGGCCTAAAACATGTAAATAAGTAAAACTAGTAAAACTAGTATAAAAATGTTACCAACACATAAACACTTTGATAAATGAGTAAAGATATATAAACCCACTTGATCATCATCATATGTATAAAATCATCATATGTATACATAATTGTTATTTTTATAAAGTCATTGGACAAGAGTCTAAGACAAGTATTATTTGTCTAGGTTTCCGTGATTGAAGCATGTACCGTACATCCGAATTGCCGATAACCCGCTTTCCCACATCAACGTGAGTTCATAGCCTCGCACTCTTTTAAATGTTTTTATGAAATATTTTAGAAACCCGCGAGGGAGATAACATGTTAGTTTTGATAAAATAGGACACCATTTGTCCCGATTGTCTGTTTATTGATTTGGACCCGAATGATTGTATGACCCGATGAATGATTAAATGACCCGATAGATGAAATGAAATGGATTATTAAAGTTAGGTTATGTCACTAAAAGTCCCATTAGCATGAATTGTGAACTACCGGGATTTGGTAGACGCTTATGCATATAATAGTACTATTTGGGGACGATCACCCCAGTTCGCGCCTGACGGTTGATCCCCGTCGTGCCACATTGATTGGTAAGCGAATTTATGTATGAGAAGATTTACACAAGCGTGATTATTGTGACGACACACTAATTTAGATGGGCAAATTGAGTTTCGGGCTAGCTACCCGTTGTGGTAACAATGTCATGCGACTTATAATAATCCAATTAACGAAATACTGCTATACGCACCGAATTACGATATATTGCCTGACTAGTAATACGGGGTCTTATTATTGATTTTATGTTCGTGTTTTGGTTTTACATAACCATATTCATATAACGAGTTTTACAACGTTATAAAACGTATTGTATGATGTTTTTAACGACAATGGTTCGTATAATGATTTTAAAGGCGAAAGCCTATATTATGATTTTTGATAAAGATTTGTATTAAATGACTTGGCTATTTATGGCCTATTACAATGATTTGTACAAAAATGATTTTCGGTAATAATTATATACCGATGATATATTGATGGTTTATTAAACTCTATGAATTCACTCGGCGTTATCGCTGACCTTTTCTTTTAACATGTTTTATCTCAGGTACTTGAAGGTAATTCTCGGGAAGACAACAAGAATTCATGGCCCGCACTTAAATAACAATTTCCATTTAAATCTTTTGTAAAATTGTATGAAATAACTATGACTTGTGACCTATGTAAAATTTGATATTATGAATGGAAATGCTTTATTATTAAACGACGCGATTTTTTAAGCGTTGTCTATGATGTGATTAATGTGCTATCCCGTAACACCAACGAGTCTTCCGCTATATTGAGTAGTATAAATTTGGGGGTGTTACAGTACGATACTTCACCGACTCGCTCGATGATATCAAATGGTCCGATGAATCGAGGACTGAGTTTTTCTTTGATTCCAAACGTCTAACACCACGTGCTGGCGATACCATAAGAAAGACATGATCTCCCACGTTGAAATGCAAATCCCTACGATGCTTGTCGGCATAACTCTTTTGACGTGCACGAGCTTCTTGTAATTTCCCTTAGCTACCGCGACATTCTAATTGTCAACTATATCATCTTCGGACCTTCAAGTGTTCGCTCACCAACCTGGTCCCAGCAGATTGGGGCGCGACACTTCCTGCCATACAACATTTCAAACGATGCACACTTGATGCTGGCGTGCCAACTGTTGTTGTATGCAAACTCTACCAAGCAGATATAATCGTCCCAATATCCTGTCCATTCTAAAGCACATGCTCGAAGCATGTCTTCTAATGTCTGAATGGTTCGCTCCGATTGTCCGTCTGTTTAAGGATGAAAAGCCTTTCTAAGCTTAAGTTTGGTACCCCAAGCTTTCTGCAGACTCCTCCAAAATCGCGAAGTAAACCGAGGATCTCTGTCCGAGATGATACTGGATGGAGGACCATGAAGTCTCATGATGTCCTTCTTATATGTGTCAGCCAATTTGCTAACTGGATCATCCTTGCGGATCAGTAAGAAATGAGCTGACTTGTAAGTCGATCAACGATAATCCAAATTGCATCATGCTTCCTCTTGGTCTGCGGAAGTCCGGTGACAAGATCTATGGTGATCTTGTCCACTTCCACTCTGGAATGTCTAATGGTAGTAGTAGACCACTAGACCGTTGATGCTCGATCTTAACCTGCTGACATGTAAGACATTTGGAGACATAGGTAGGCAACATCCTATTTCATACCACTCCACCAGAAATACTACTGATGTCGTCTTACATCTTGGTTGAACCAGGATGAATGGAGAATGGGGGAGCTATGAGCTTCAGCCAATAACGCTTCCCTGAGTGTAAGATCATCAGGAACATAAAGTCGAGTGCCCTGCCATAAGATACCGTCGTCATCTAACAAAACTCCGTCTGCTGCTCTAGGTTCTTAATAGTTGCCCATATTTCACCATCATCCTTCTAAGCTTCTTGATCCTAGAGAGTAAGTCAGGCTCCACTCTAAGATTAGCCTAGTAACCATGTTGTCCACGTAACATGATCTCAATATCTAGTCGCTCCAAGTCTCGTATAATCTCTTCCTCTATCTTAATGCCGTTGATCATGCCCGACTTTCTACTAAGAGCATCTACCACTACATTCACCTTGCTGGGATGATACTGCAGATTAATGTCATAATCCTTCAACAACTCTAACCACCTTCTCTGCCTCATATTCAGTTCACACTGAGTGAAGATGTACTTCAGGCTGTTGTGATCTGTGAGGATATCACATGGTTCGCCATACAAGTAGTGGCTCCATATCTTCAGTGCAAACACGACTGCTGCAAGTTCCAAGTCATGCTTAGGGTAGTTCTCCTCATAAGGCTTAATCTGCCGTGATGCGTAAGCAATCACTTTCCCATGTTGCATGAGAGCACAACCAAGTCCCTTCCCTGAAGCATCACTGTAGATTTGAATTCCACCTGTACCAGATGGGAGAGTAATAATCGGTGCAGATACCAGACTCTGCTTAAGGTCTTCAAAGCTCTTCTCTCTGTCTTTAGTCCAGACGAATTTCTCCCCTTTCCGCATCAGTTTGGTCAATGGTAGTGCTAATCGGGAATAGTTCTCTACGAACCTACGGTAGTAATCAGCTAAGCCTAGAAAGCTGCAAACTTCAGTTGCTGATGTCGGTCTTGGGCCACTTGGTAATAGCCTCAAACTTTGCAATATCCATGGTTATTCCCTCTTCGGATACTATGTGGCCTAGGAACGCCACTTTACTCAACCAGAATTCGCATTTGGAGAACTTGGTATGTAGCTGCTTCTGGCGAAGTAACTGTAATACTGTACGAATATGGTCTTCATGTTCCTCCTTTGATTTAAAGAAAATCAGAATATCATCAATGAAGATAATGATGAACTTGTCCAGAAACTCATGGAAGATACGGTTCATCAAATCCATGAAAACTGCTGGAGCATTGGTAAGGCCAAATGGCATGACTACAAATTCATAGTGTCCATAACATGTACGAAAAGCAGTCTTGGCGATGTCCTGCTCTTTCAAATCAATGAAAACTGCTGGAGCATTGGTAAGGCCAAATGACATGACTACAAATTCATAGTGTCCATAACGTGTACGGAAAGCAGTCTTGGCGATTGTCCTGCTCTTTCACCCATAACTGATGATAGCCCGACCTCATATCAATCTTGGAGAAATGTTTGGCCCCTTGGATTTGGTCAAACAGATCATCAATGCGTGGCAAAGGATATCGATTCCTGATGGTGATCTTATTAAGCTCACGATAATCAATGCAAAGACGCATACTGCCGTCCTTCTTTTTCACAAATAAAACCGGTGCACCCCATGGAGATGCACTAGGTCAGATGAAACCTCGTTCCAAAAGTTCCTGTAGTTGTTCTTTTAACTTCTTAAGCTCTATGGAAGCCATGCGATAAGGAGCCTTGGAAATTGGGTCAGCTCCTGGGATGAGCTCAATGTTAAACTCTACCCCACGAGCAGGTGGTATGCCTGAAAGTTCTTTTGGAAACACGTCGGGAAATTTTGACACGATCGGCTGATTCTGGATAGATGGAGATTCAGCCTCCATATCATGAACAATAGCTAAGTAGCGCTCACAACCATGTGACAGTGATGCATGTAAATTATTTGTAAAGACCTGCCGGGTATAATACCGTTATGAATGTACTCTGGTGCGTTTACATCACCAAAGATGACCCGGTATGAATGGCAGTCAATGGTGGCGTGATGTTTGAATAGCCAGTCCATGCCTAATATCATGCCGAAATCGCACATGTCCAGTGGAAGTGCATCAACTGGACAAATTTTGTCGTCAAACTCGAGGGGAAGACCCTTGTACCCATTTGTGATGCGTACAGAGTCTCTTAAGGGCGTGAAAATGTTTAATACATTTTCTAATGGCATAGGGGATATCCTAACACTCTTGGCATAAACAGTAGATATGACCGAATGAGTAGCACCCGTGTCAAATAATACGCATGCAGCTTGACCATACATATACAAGATTCTAGTGTTGGTACTTGTTGACTTGTTGGCCTGATCACATGAGGTCGTTTACACCCGTCCAGTAGTAGGAGGTGGCTTGGAGTCGGCATGTCCAGAAGTGCCCTCGATCTCACCCTTACGGCAGTCCTTCATGCGATGTCCTGACTGGCCGCACTTGAACCAAGCATCGTTATCACGGCGACATGGCCCTGGGTGTCTGCGGTTGCACGTAGTGCAAAGAGGGTGAGTATACCCTCCAACAGGTGCCCTTGCTGGCTGGGAGCCTGGTTAGAAAAGTATACGTGAGACATGATTGATGGGTACAAACAGGATAATGCAGAAAATCGTAAGACATAATACCAGATGTAGCTACACGGTTGGGTTGTGAACCTCTGCGGTCCTGCTCCATTTCGTTGCCATTATTCGTGGTAGTAGATGCTGAAGTGTTAGAATTATGAATCATAAAGAATATAACATAGAAATGAGTAAGTTTAGGGACCTGCTGCTGTTGGAGTTGTTAGCGTTGTTGCGGTAATTGTCATTACCGCCACACCTATCCGTAACAGAACGGTCTTGGGTCTGATCGTTACCCTTGTGCTGACTCTGCTGCTAAGTGGCCGGTTGGGACCGGTCCCGAGTCTTCTGCCTGAAAGATGAAATTGCATAGAGAAAGATAAATATTTGGATAGTAGTGAATGTAATGAAATGATCACCGTTGAATGACGAAATATACCTCTTGTCAGGTCTTTCTGCCTCTCCAAACTCATCCCTCTTACAAAATCTCCAACTTACGGGATGCATCTGCTACTTGTGCCACAATATTGAAAGTAGCACACACCAAGTTAATGGCGACAGATGTGCGAAGAGTCCAGCGAAAGTGTTACGTTTGCTCCTCTGCAGTCCCAGCTGATGCGCCAAGGAATCCAACCAAACGAAGAAACCTCTGCATGAACTCATTGCTGTTTTCCCCAGTTCTCTGCCTAATCCCATGATACTCCCTCTTATGCTTATCCTTATCCTGCTCAGCTTTTGGGAAGAACAGTCCCATAACTAACTCCCTGAGATGTGTCCAAGTCAAGCCAGCCACCAATCGTCGCCTCCCTTTGACAGTTTCACTACCTTCCACCATGCAAGCACGTTCCCCTCGAACTTGTAACAATCTAACCTTGCCTTAAAGACAGGGTCTCATCCCATCGCGTCAAAGATATTCTCAATGTGAGCTAACAGCTCTCAGCCTCGTCGGGGTTGTCAGTCTTCTCGAAGGATTGCGAACGCTCCTTATTGAATCGCTCCAGCCATGTGACCAGTGTAGCTGGAGGTGGAGGAGGAGGATTCTGATGCTGGTGCTGGTGCTGATTGTTGGCAGCTTACACCTTGGCCCGAATTTCATTCCTCAATTGAGGAAGCATGGCCTGCATCACAGCTTGAACTGCTGCATTCAGTTGCTCTTGTTCACGTGTGAGAACCATCTGACAGTATAAAACAAAATGCATGATTAAACTGATTACATATAATATATATACATGAAAAATAAAATTATGCATATAAACATGAAAAAAAATTATGCATGAAAACAGTGTATGAATGCATGATAATGAAATGACATGGGTTTGGGAGAACGCCTATGGGTCAGTTCACCTAAACAAAATGACATGATGAGGATGAACGCCTATGGGTCGGTTAATCAAAACAAAATGATTTGATTAAAGCACATGCGACTAAATATGGACAGTGATGTACCAACCATTACTTAGTCAAAATTCATGCAACAATGATACATGAATAAATGCATGAAAACAACTGTCAGTTCTAGGAAGACCATGGTGATTACCCATTAATCACAGGTCATGTTTTAAGAGCCTACAGGTCGAAGCCTTGGCTCTGATACCATAATTGTAACACCCCATTTTGGTAAATGGAATATCACAGTTAATATGGCGTGTCATCAAAGCATACAAGGTAAATGTCCAAAAACATTAAATGACCATGAATGGAAATACCAAAAACAAACATCGATAGTACACGTATAAGCTCACACACATGAATATAAGTACTAAAATGGAAAAGGACTAAACAATGTCCAAAGAAAGAAAGTAACGTAATGTATGGAAATGCATAAAGTAATGAAGGCTAGATAGCTTCCAATCCATATGCACATACTCTTAAAGTCTACGAGCGTCCTTGATTACCTGCCGTTTGAGAACATGAAAGGAAAACGGCCGAGAATAACGCTGAATGGATATACAAGTATAGCATGAAATGACATAAGCATAAAAGACTAATAGCAGCGGAAATGTATATGTCCTAGATAACCTGGAACATGTTCATAGAATTGGTTTTATTGTTTGAAAAGACTTATGTTTTAATATGAAAACTGTATTAATTAGCCAATAGCCCATATAGGTCATGAGGTTCCACCGTGCATGAATACTTGGAAGGGAGACCTCATCATGCAATTAGAGGGGTTGCCTCTAATTAATTAGTCTGGGTAGGAGGGATAAACTCCTTGTGAAGTATGCAAGGCACACATCGCATTCACCATGAAAATCCTGTAAACATGTAACTAGGATGCACCCATACGCCCCACATGATAATATAAATATGTGGACAAAACTGAAAAGGGACGCCACGAGCAATCACACCGCCGTGGGGAAGTTATAACACTAGTGCCTCCAGTGTTATGGTTATGATACCTTCATAACTAGGTGACACTTGTCATGCATGTATATGGCTTAGGCATTTAAAACTAACATAAGTAATCAAACATATAAAACATATACTTGGGAAAACAGTTGGCTGCAAACGGGGAATCCTAATAAGGAAAGAATGTCCATACTGAAGGAAGAAAAATCCGTATCTTGTGTCCAGTGAACGAGGAAAGATGAAAGGATTAATAGTCCTACTCCGACCTCACTAATGCTACATAAATAAGGGACATGTATAAGTTGTCTGATTACTGAGTACGTTACTGGTTCTAGTATGTTCTTAGCTTGTTTTATATGTTCTTGTCTTGTTTTACTGTTTTTAACTGATATACTGTATTAATCATGTATTTTCATGTATTTTGATTAAGTATTATCTTGTATTCTTGTATTATTATACTTGATAATTATCGTGTATTATCACGTACTTAATAATTATCGTGCACTAACACGTACGTAGTTTCTGAATTTAATTTTCGTAACACGTGTACATGACATAAAAGGAAAGTTTTAGTTGGTTCGTATGTTTACGTAGTGTACTGTTCATGGAATTTATATACGGGTTTTACAACAAAAGGGATGAGTGGAAAAGAAGATATTCCAAAATCAATTTCCTTAGATGGAGAAGTGATTAGATTTGGGGTGTTCTTGGTGAATTTGGGTTGGGAGAAATTAGAGAAAATGGTGGTGAATCAAGGCTTTCATTTGGTAAGTAAGACATTTTTGCTTTGGTATGAAAGAGATGCAAAAATGTGTGTGTTATGTAGATAAAGCACAAGATATTTTAGGAAGGGTCAAAGGTTTGAAACTAATATTCTATAAAATGTTGGAATAATTAGGGTGGTTCAGAAAAATTCGTTTGAGAAAAACCCGAATCTAAGGCTTCTGACCGCGGCTCAATAAATATGTCTGTAGTTCCTTAAATATAAGGAGCCGCGGATATTTAATGATCCGTGGCAGAGGAGTGTTTAAAAATGATTAAGGGAATTTTCCAATTCAGCAAATCCTAATATTCTAGTCTAACTTATCTTAAAGTTATGCTAAAGAGAAAATAAAGACTAGGAAACATACACAAAACCCAACAAACACGAATTTAACCAAAAGTCTCTTGTTTTAAAGTAAAAACAATGTTGGAGGTACGATTATCTAGACACGTAGTCATGACATATTTTCAATAATCCATGAATCCTCCATAATTCAATGTTGTTCTCGCTATGATTGTGTGACCCATACATATTGCGTACGTATGTTCGTTAGCAATTGCAAGAACATATGAAAAATGTTTTTAGATTGAATTAACAATACAAAAACATTTCTTGACCATTGAGAAAAAAACTTTGAGTTGTTTTGAAATCAAGGAAGGAAGTTTTCAAAAACACTAGATTTTCCCTAGAAACTCAAAGACTCAGAAAAGAAAATGACCAGAATACATTTAGACACAGCGGTTCCATAAATATGGTTGTGGTTCATTAGCTCGGCCGCGGTTCATTAATGATAAGAACCGTGGTGAGAGACCATCTTTTTGGACGAAAAATAGAGTAAAAATTTTGAAACCCATAAAATTTTGACTCAAAAGAGAAAAGACTCGATCAAGCACGCATAATTAAGGAATATGTTCCATTAAATCTGGACCTAAGCGCAAGTAACTGAAAGGTTCCCTCTTAAGTGGCTTAGTGGAGATATCGACTAATTTATCTACCGAGGGTACCTTCTCAATAGAAATGTTCCTCTTTTGAACATTATCCCTAAGGAAATGGTGACAAATCTCTATGTGCTTAGTTCGTGAATGTTGCACGGGATTCTTACTAAGGTCTATTGCACCCTTATTATCACACATGATGGGAACATCATCAAGTGTAATCCCGTAACAACAAGCGCTTGCTTCATCCATATAGGTTGTTGACAAGCTTTACCGACATTCACATACTCATCTTCCATGGTGGATATGGCAAGAGCGGTTTGTTTCTTAGAGAACCAAGAAGTTAAATAACAACCCATGAAGGTACAAATACCACTAGTGCTTTTATAGTCCACATAGTCTCTCGCATGATCCGAGTCGGCATAAACTATGGTTTCTACGCCGGTCCCTTTGGAATTCCATAATCCCAAATGCATAGTACCTTTAATGTATTAGAAGATTCGCTTAACCGCTTCAAGGTGAGAGGTTTTGGGAGCCTCTTGAAAGCGGGCACAAAGACAAACACTAAACAGGATATCGGGTCGACGTGCCGTTAGGTACAACAAACTACCAATCATACCCTTATATTTTCTATTGTCTACCGGCTCATAGTCATTATCTACGGTGATTTTAGTATTCGATTCCATGGGATTCTTCAAAGGCTTAGAGTCCTCTAATCCAAATTTATTAAGCATTTCATTAACATACTTAGATTGATTAAAGAAAATACTATCATCCATTTGTTTAATTTGGAGTCCTAAGAAGAAGTTGAGTTTACCCATTATGCTCATTTCGAACTTGTCATGCATGATTTTGGCAAAGTCATCACACATACTGTAACACCCCCATTTTACCTTAACGCAGTGGAACATTGATCTGGGTATTACTTCATAGAACACAAGTCATAATAATAGAAAACAACTCAAAAGAGTGATAAAATCAACTTTCTTTATATATAATTGAAAAATCATAGTTTTACATTATGAGGTTCCCAAAATCTAGAATAATAATTTCAGTCTGGTGCCTTTTCATGCCATCCTCATGCTGCTTCATACTAGCAATCATTAAAACCTGAGATATATGCTTAAAATCAACACAATGGTTGAGTGAATTCATAGGTTTAAAATCATTATGAATACATGATCCTTTTCCTGAGCGACGGTATTATTGGCTCACATAAAACAATCAATTCTTATTGCACTAGCTCGTGCACCTCTACTTGACATATAGGAACCCACAAATTGCTCTTATGCAGGCAGTTTTCCGAACTCCTGAGTTTGCAAAATAAAGTGTATCCGTTTAGCCTAGGTCAAAGCCATAAGCATTCTAGCAAGTGCGACTTTCCCAGATAGGGGATGTAAGTCCCCAAATAGTATTATTCACAGTATTAGCGTTCATTAAATGATTAATGGTCATGATTGAAAAGGGACTTAACGACAATATGTAAACGTAGTGTCAATAATCATATAGTCAGAATACAAAAACACTTGTATTCTAGTTTAACATATACCCCCTCACGGGTTTTCAAATCATTTAATAATAAGGACAAGTGAGGCTATGAACTCACCTGGTATCCATAGAGTTTGAGCTATATCAGATATATTTCACTCACAGATAAACAACTTGATCAAACAAACCACAACTTGGTCTCATAAACAACAATGATCTTACACAAACCTGGATTAACACATTTTGTATAGTATCAAGTCTTTTGATCTCCAGTTCAAAGTTTTAAGTATATCTTCGTGATATTTGCTTAAGTTTTATAGTTTAGTTATAATATCACATCATTTTTCGGGCCATCATACTCAGAAGCCATTCTATAAATGTTTGAGGAGCGAGGGCACTTTAAATCGTAAACCCAACCACTAAGTCAGAACGTAATACCGAGATGGAACTTCTTAGTACAAATTTCCCTACTAACATGACATGGTTATTACTTTATATGTAGAGTATAATATGTATTTTATATCCTTTACTTTCAATATTGGCAAAAATAGCCCTTATAGTTATAGTTTAGCTTAATTACACTTTTAACCCTTAAAGTATATAGCTTTAATATTTATAATTTCAACCCTCAGTATTAACCTTAAGGTCTCATACTTACCAATATTTATTCTTATATATTTAACTTTCACAAAATGACACTTTTGGCCTAAAATGTTAAATAGTTTCAAAAATGATAGTTTTGGTCCCTATACTTGTAAAAATCACATAACAACCTCAAAAATGGACCAAATGATCTAGGATTTTAAAACAAAGTTTCAAAACATGTTTAAGATCATAATAAAAACATTTTACTAGAATTATAGCTTTTGAAATCGATTTTAAGTCATTATTTTATGTAAAATACAAAACTAGGGTTTTACGACACCTTTAACTTATAACTTTCATTTAAAATGATCAAATGCTCTAATTTCTTTTAGATTATATTTCTAAAATTATTGTGGCATTATAACAAGTCTAAGAATTCATTATAACAAGATCAAAGCCTAGCTAACATATAGATTACCTAGGTAGCTCCAAAATGGCTCCTTATGGCTTCCTATGAGCACTACTTGCTATCAAAGCTTCAAGAGCTTCAATGGATTCCTTTTAGACCTGGTTTTTGGTCTTATTGGATGTCCTAGGACTTTTATAGCAGTGTAAAAGAAGAATTGGTTGGAGGTTTAGAGAAAACGGGGTGCAAGTCTTCAAGTATGCATTTTGCCTCTATTTATAGTTTTTCCAACCCTTAGGCTCCAAGGTTGGCATGTAAACGTGTAATATATGTAGATTAGTGACTAAGGGTTCCAAAAATAGATCTATGCAAGTTTATAGAAGCTAGATTCAAACCAATCTTGGTCTTGTGGTCTAAAATAGCTCACGACAAGAATAGATAGGAATGGTGATATGTACCACACAAGTAGGTGATGAACCTATTTGTCACCACATGGAAAATATCCTATAACATGTAAAATATCTTATTTTTAAACTTAGAATGGGAGGGAAAGGTTTGCAATAGGTTTTTGGAGGGAAAAATAAAATCGGGTCCTAATTAGGGCTTGTAACTTTATACTTTGTGATTTTGGAAATTAAGGGCTTAGGAATGTGATTAGTGATGGATTATGGTTTCATTAGGGTATATACATTGTATTTAAGAATTTTGGGTCTTTGGTTTGAAGTTTATCAAAGGTTTGATGTGAAAATGGGAAGAAAACTTAGGCGGGTTAGGGTTTCTAATGATTTATGGTTAAGTCTTAGTAAAAGTGATTATAATTCAATTAGTTACTGATGTAAGCTCAATTTATACATACTATATTGTCCTTAATATGTTCATGAAGTCCCTACATTTTTTTTATTAAGTTATTCTAAGTAAACATGTCCAAAGGGTGAAAATACCTATTTTGACCTAATTTACAAGTCATGCATTGAAACCTTGTACCTTGTGCATTAGGGTACTTTTACATTGTCTTAACATAATCTTATAGCATTAATGAAGTGCTATGGGTGTTTGTAGACTTGTCCTAACAAACTAGGTAGTGAATCTATGTAGATTTCCTAATATAAGGATTTTTAAGTCATTAATCCTAATGAATTTCTATCTTGGGTAATTAGGGTTTATATTCTAATGGAAGCTTATTCTAGGGCTTATATAGTATGTCTATGACTTCTAGGGTTTCTACATTCTTAGTTTAAGGGTTTATATAGGTTCATCATATTTTAGGGATAATGAAAGGAGCTTAAGATCCTATGCTTTGATAACTTGTACCTTATGCTTTATTAACTTATAACTTAACTTGAAATAAATGTATAACCATAATATGATTGTAACATCCCGCCTACTCAGACCATAATATTGTCTGTTTTGCCCGCAGGCTCACGACTTTTCTTTGTGGCCATCATATGAGTACTTCTCGCCAGGTCACCCAAGCTAGTACTACTTTGACATGAGCACGCTTAACTGCCAGTTCTTAAGAACCCCACGTGCAGTAGACAACAAAACGCGTTGTGTCATGAGAAGGCGACTGTTATCTTATGAACCATGGATCTCTCCTAGCCACAGCCGATGTGGGATTTGCCTAGGGTGTCACAATCACCCCCCTTCGGGACTCATCGCCCTCGATGAGTTTTGCCCCACCATCCCGAACGGCCCAGGAGTGGCTCTAATACCACTTATAACATCCCACCTACTCAGACCATAATATTGTCCGCTTTGCCCGCAGGCTCACGGCTTTGCTTTGTGGCCCTCGTGTGAGTACTTCCCGCCAGGTCAGCCAAGCTAGTACTACTCTGACATGAGCACGCTTAACTGCCAATTCCTAAGAACCCCACGTGGAGTAGACCACAAAACGCGTTGTGTCATAAGAATGTGACTGTTATCTTATGAACCATGGATCTCTCCTGGCCACAACTTATGTGTGATTTTCCTAGGGTGTTACAATGATACTTAGTTTAGTTTTATAATTATTTGCAAAAGATTAGACTCTAATTCAATGTGAAATGAATTTTATATGCTAATCTTGGTTACTAGGTCTTAACTTATAATTAGCTTTATATTAGTGAATATTAGTAATTTGTGATCAATTATCTTTCCTTTATATAGTAGATTATACTTAGTGTATTGTATTTGATACTTTTACATAAATATTATGTAGTTATATTCCTTGAAACATTTTTAACAAGGGTTTCTAGGTGATGATCTAGACTATTATGTATATTTACTTGTACTTAGCTTTGTATAGTTTGTTCTTACCATTCTTAGGTATTATTATGTCTTCAAAGTATAGTTTATAACTTGTTTATAATCTATAATGACTTATTCATATGTACTTTCCATTCATAGTTTACCATTTTTGAGTTTACAACTCATTTAAAGGGATTCTAGGGTTTCTAAGGGAATTTAGGGCATCATAGTTATATTTGAGATGTTATTATTAATATTGAACTTATAAGATTACTTTTAGAACTGAGACTTGACATACTCATTGTGTTTACAACATATAGTATTATGTTGTGATGGCAATTCAGGTTGTGAGAAGCAGTTCATCTTACCAAGTAAGGCATAAAAGAAAAAATTTCTAGCCAAATTTTCGTATTGAGACAATCATAGCGTATAACACATATGTGAAATTTGAGGATTGTCACAGTCTCTCCCATTAAATAAATGTCGTCCAAAGATTTAGATAAAGAGTGATGTCATAACACAAAGAAGAGCATAATCCTCGCGTTTCCAAACATATTTATACCCTCTCTCAGGGTTTCATAATTCAATAATTAGAGATATAACATTTTATCACAAAAATTAGTTTATTATTGAGCGGAAACTCTTTCATTGGGATGATAAGAGATTCATCAGATAAATACTTCTTCAAATTCGCAACGCGAAAAGTATCATGAATATTACTGAGTTCTTTGGGAAACTCAAGTTAATATGTTACTACCCATTCAAAAATCTTTGAATGGTCTAATGTACTTTTGCTTTGCATTTCGAATCGAATAAGATCTCCTCAAAGTAATACATAATAATATGGTGTAATTTATTATGATTTATATTGTAAATTTTCATAACTTCACCTTGCAACGCGAAATCTTCATCGGGTTTGAATAATCTTCTAAATAGTTTCATGAACTATATTGGGCCTCGTAAGTTGAAATCTCCAACTTTAGCCCATCAGATATGTAAATGGCACTTCTTTCCATAGAGTGCTTGAAATAGTATTGCTTTAACTCTAGCATGAGAACTATTGTTATACGAGAAATTTTACCAATGTTAAGTGTCCTTCCAACATTTATAACACATACATGGAGTATGTAGTTTAGTGTTTGGATAGTTCTTCCACTTAGAACACTAGTATACTTATTAAAATAAATGAGTAAGTATAACATATTACCCTCGGGTATTTTGTATATACTTTTAGTATTAAGATGTGAAACAGTCGTCATGATCTTAGATAATAGATATTGATTCTCTATGTTGATAGATTATTTCTTGTATAATCTTGTCAGAGTTTCCATATCATTGATTTTCATGATATGAATAAATCCTACAGCTTTAATAAGACAATCGACAATGACCTAGATGGCATCATGTCTATTTGAAGTAACAAAATCCTCATTGTTCTTTCTTATTTCCGTGGAGGAAATTCGGGTTGAACTAGTAATTCGGATGACTTCCATTATTCTGTTTCTTTTGTTAGAGCATAATATAAGGATTTTAATGTTTCGTCGAGTTAAATGGAATACTTCACTTTCCAAGTCTTCACAAATTCTGAGTTTTCATAAATTCTAAGTCTTATGTTTAATATGATAAGATGAATATTCCAATATTTTGGCGTATTCATTTACATAGGATTCAGATCTTCTTCATAATTCCGCAAAGATACAAAACTCATAGGAGACTTGAATAAGACGTTTCTGCATATAAAATCTAAGAATACTACATAGACGGATAACGCTTAAATAGAAGTCGGTATTTTATGTCTTATAAAATACAGGATAATTCTACCAGTCATATGACTTATAAGACCACTTGTCTTTACAAATCTTAGTCCAGTATCCTACTATGTTGAAAATCCTACACCAGATGGTGTAAATTTCTATGTGATGCAGGGTGCATTTCTTACACAAAAGAAAATTTTCATCATATTCACCATAGATTGGAATAGTAACTTAAGCTAAGTTAGTTTCTTGTTTATTAGAATATGGACATTCTTTTCGTGCTGAATTTATGCTTAAGATTTTTCCAATTTTTGCACAGGATTGTGCTAAATTACCTAGTTCATTAACTTTTGGGATATGTTAATGACTTCTTCTAATATTTAGGGATTTGGAAGTGGTAATCTTTAAAATTTTTTAATAAAATTCCTTGATAATATTTTCTAGCAAAATCTTCTGATGGAGTCTTCTTAAATTAGAACTTCAGATGAAACTCCATGACATAATTCCATGATAAAATCTTCTAATAAAGTTTTATGATAAACTTTTCTAGGGAAGTTTAATGATAAAAGCCTTCATCATTCAATAGGATAAGATACAACTCTACTAACTCTTGAAATTTCCTCGTGTATGTTTCGAGGTTATTTCCTTTTATCATTAGAAAGCGAAGTTATTCTTTCATCTTCTCGATCATCTTTATAAGGGATATTTGAAATATAATCAAGGGATCTTATGTACTCCTTTTATCTCAATGGGTTGAGAATAAAGAATTTACCAAGAACACAGACGAAGTTCTATCTTCTCATAGCAAGCTTCATTTTATAAATTTCAAATACGATTAATATGATAGAAAATTTAATTGGCTTTTTCAATCCAATGGGTGATACTAATAGTATCTTTTCTTTCTTGGATATCAAAAACTAATCAGTGATAGAATCTTCTTTCGAATATTACTTCTTATTGACAATTTGCACTTGCAGCATTACAGCCACATCATCGTCATTCATTCGTCAACTACTTTTAGGGTTTAGAATGATAGATAGAATGAGTTTAGAATCTAAGGTATACTTATATTAGAAAACATCTGTCACATATGTATAGGGATACATATAAATATTTATCAAACACAAGGTATATCTGTTAGCTTCATATAGGAAACTTACTGTGTTGATTATCATTCACATCTGAGGATAATAAATCCAACTATGAAATAGAGTTTCAAAGTTTACCACAGATTTATAAAGATATGAATCATACATAAATGTAACATATTTATCATGATATGGAATGGAGGAATATAACAGAAAATGTAAAAACTCATCTTATAGAACAAGCTTCTTTTATACATATCATATAAAAATAACCTTTCAATAGACAAAAACTGAGAATAGGATATTTATAGAAATCTTGGGAAGTTTCCTTATTCTTTCTTCAAACTTGAGGGTTAGATTCAAATGATAATTCATATTATCATAGAATCAAAAATATATACTTTATCAAGTATATGTTTTTCCCAGGATTAATGCAATTTCATTCATAATCATTTTTGAGAAAACCAAGAAATAGGGATTTCTTACTTCTCATAAATAAATATGACAAGATGAGAAAACTCAACTTTAATTTATTAACAACTTGTTCGCTTATACTTACATGACAAGCTTCTCTGTTAACATAAAAGTAAAGACATAAAGTTGAAAATGTTTTACAACTTCTAGTCTAATGTCTTCATTTCTCTTTCTTGAGCTCTTTGATGGCATCAAAAGACTTCGTATGTCGGCTCGATGTCTAATTTAAATGTCCTCAACGATTAGCTCTAGAGTAGAAATCTTTACTCGAGCTTGAACAATTTCTTCATCGTGTATCATCTATCTTCTCTGCAACTTAGCCTTAGCTTCTTATAAATCCTCTTCTAATTTCTTAATATCTCGTTGTATAATTATTCGGCCTTTCTGAAGTCCTTAAATTTTATCTTCAAGATCTTCAATACGCTCAGGGGGAAGTTCTTTCAAGTAGGGTAGAATATTTTTAAATTATTGTTCATAGGTATTTTTATGTGAATCTTCAAATATGGGTGATGAGACTGCTTTTATACATAGTCTCATCGTCCAAAATGGGCTTAAAATGCATAAAATATCATGAAAAATGCCAAATATATGCTTGTGTTTGTTACATGTGTATTTAGGTACGGATATTGAGAAAATGGCAAAAGATCACAAGAAACAAGCAAAAACGAACACGGGAAATGAAGCCGCACAATGAACCAAGCCCTAATGTGGATTTTCCAAGAATAAACCCTTGAAGAATTGAATATTGTACAAGAAGGGTCCTCCAATATTGAAGAATTGACACTTTAAACCCTTGTTTATTCATAATTACAAGTTTGGTCCTTAAAGTTTGTCAAAATTGCAAAAAGGACCCTCCACTTTGAAGAAATAGCAAGAATGGTCCCTCAAATTTGAAGAATTGTCATTATTAGTCCACCAAGAAGTCAACAATACAAGTCAACACCTTGAAGAATGAAGAAAATGCCAAAACAGCCCTTCAAGTATCATCAAATTACAAGAATTACCCCTGAAATTACTTAACACAACTTTTTAGGGCAAAAGTGTGAAAAACAAAACTTGATTAACAAAGGAAAATCAGTTTTTCCATGTTTAAACAAGAATGAAAGAAGAAGGAAAGATGAGGGGAGTATTCTGCCAAGATAAAGAAGTTACCTTCACCAGCCATGGGATGCCATGTGTCCCACTCACACCCTCCTCCAATCACAACACCCCATTTTATCATGTAACAATCCACCAAGCCGGTTTTATTAACTAATATTAATTAGTTATAAAACACGCGCTAAACAATAATTCAAACCTTAATCCAGATCAAACTAACCCACTATTCACTCAAGAACAAAATTGGGGGTTTGTAAAATACTTGGAATTAAAACCCAAAACCCACCAGAATTATGATTAAGCTATCCCTAATCACAACCCAACTCTCACTTTGCATGCTACATCACCACACAAGTCACATGTTGGGTGCCCTGCTACACGCTTGAGGAAGAAGACAAACATGCCAAAGAAATCCAACGTCCTACAAAGCTGCTTCAAACTTAATCTCACTTGGGACCCTTGATCAAATTCCCATCACCTTTACACCCTCACAAACGTCCAAACCCTCTTCACATGTTCAAGATATTTCAAAACCTCAAGGGCATTTCTGGAAGTTCAAGGCTAGGGTTTTCACTTATTTTTCAGCATTTCTAGTATCTTTGTAGCCTATATAAGGCATAGGACTCACAACAATGTAGATGCTCTTGGTTTTTCCTTGTTCAAAATTCTGTAAATCCCTTTTCAAGTTTAATGAAAATGTGTTTGAATGTTTAAGAAATCCAAGTGCCAACCTTATTCTATGCTTGTTTATGTTTCATGTTTATGATATTGAAGTATCAAAACCTGTTTTTAAACCTTATGCAAGAAATTTCCAAGATTTCTAAAATCTGATATTTTGCTAAGTTCTTTGGTACATCCTTGGAATTTTTGGATTGCAAGTGATTATAGCACCCTGATAAGAAGATTATCAATGTGTTGTAAGCTTGTGTTTTGGGGATAATCAAGGAGTGGGTACAAAGGTTGCATTAATCAAATTTATTTTTCAATTTTCAGTTTTGAATATTACTTGTTCTAACCTTGTTACTCTTAGCAGCTTTGTGGAAGCTTGTGCCTTGTTAAGCTAGGCACATAAGCTCAAAAATTCGTGAGTGTGGATGTACATTCATGAGGTTTAAGCCTTCTTACCCAAAATCTGATAAAAGTACTTGATTTGTGTGATTTTGTGTTCTGCTGTTATAAGAGGTGTTTTTGTGGCTTGAATCTGCTTAATATTGCATGATATTGATGTTATGATGCTAGATTAGGTTTGCGTAATACTGAATCACACATTTGCTTTGTTAAATTTGGATTTAAAAAGTGAAAGGGGTGTTTTGGTTTACTGATTTAAGCTTACAAATTGGATTTGAGTTATTGTTAAGTGCTGTTTTGTGTTAGTAACTGATAAATACTTGGTTGTGTGCTATTATCTGCAAGTTTTTGGCTTTTGAACATCAAATTCTTGATTATGCTATAACTTGTTGAAATCTGCTTGTTTTGACCTAAGATCTTGGAAACACATAGATTGTATGCATGCTTAGGGCTAACAAGTGATTAAACAAAGTTTGTATAACCTGTTAAGAAGATTTGAGGGTTTGAATTTGGATTTGTGGTCAAGTACATCAACAAAGTTTGAAATCTGCTTGTTCTTTGTTCATCAGTAACATTTATTAGCTTGAATCTTGTTCTAAACCTTGAATCATTACATGAAACCAGTTAATTTATGTTCATGTGAATTAATATAAGCTGTTGTGTGTATTTGGTTCAATTTGGTTGGCTTATTCTTGCTAAATCTGCTTATTTGTGTGAAAACTACTTAAGTTCATGTCTATGGCATATCTGGTGATGTTTTGATTAAACTGTACTAATTGGCTGAAAGGATTTGTGTTTTTGTGATTGCTATTGACTCCTTATAACCCACTGGTTATAAGGGTGCCTTTCTGTGGCTTGAATCCAACAAAAATCCATATAAGACAAAAAGTCAAAATAGTCAAGCAGTGGGAACTCCTTTCCCGTGTTGCTAGCCACTGCTAGTGTAAATTGATCATCAGCTTATTCATAAGCTATTCTAGCTTATTGAGACTTGCAACAACTTAATTTTTGTAATCAATCTTCCTTATTTGACCCATTGAACTAATCTGGAGCCTTTTAGGGTTTGACTTTTAGGTTTGACTAGAAACCAAACAAGTTGACTTTTACATTAAGTGCTTATTGCTTTTTCCAGCTTATTCATTGTGCTTATTTGAAATCTTTTTGATTATTTAGCTTAGTTTTGTCATTTAAAACCTTTTGAAAGTTGAATCAGCACTTGAGGTAGCCTAGAACTCAAAAACGACTATTTTGTCGTTTTGTGAAGAGAGCTTTTGCTATTTCAGGCTTATTTCTTGGGCTTTTTTCAAAATTTCTTTTCACAGATCTCTTAAGTATCCCAAAAGAAGCTTGTGTGTCAAATTAGAGCTTATGGCATTAGCTTATGGCTTAATGGGCCAAAAAGCCCATTAAGAATAAGTTGTTGACAATTAAGCTGTGATACGCTCATTTTTAGCTTTTGGGCCTTTAGAGTTTTGTTCTTAAAATCAAATTTTTAGTCAAGTAGGTGATTTTGGGCTTATTTGGTTAACTTGTTGCTTATTGGGCCAAAAAGCCCAATATAGTGAACTATTTTGTTATTTAGCCTATTTGGAGGCCCAATAAGGGTAGTTTGGTCATTTCAAGTCTGTTTCTGTGTTTATTAGGTTAAAATAAACTAGTTTGCAACTTTTTAGAATTTATTATAAATTTTGGGTTTTTATTAATATTTTATTATTAAAAATTAAATTTTAGATTTTTGCAAGTTTTTCATTTTTCCTAGTTTAAATACATTAAGTTAGGAATTTTAAAACTTTTAGATTAATTTTATTGTGATTAGATTAATTTTTAGAATTATTTTAACATTTATTAGTTTTTAATCATTTTTAAATAGTTTTATTTAATTTAAAATTTTCAAAACTAGTTTTTAATTTAGTTAAGTCATTTTAGAGGTTTACAAAGTGAAAAATCTCATTTTGGGCTTTTTATTAATTAATTTGGTTTTTTGGGCCTTAATTAGCATTAAAAAATTAATATTTAATTAAATAAAAGGTTTGAGTGATTTTTTATTTTTTGTAAACTCTAATTACATTTTTTAGGATTTATTGCAATTTTCTAGGAATTTTTAGGTTAATTTTTTAAATTTTGTCATATTCTACGGTTTTACGTGCACGACTTTTCGTCTTAGTTTAATTCATAATCGTAACCGTCATCCTTTTCTACTTTCTTTTCTCTTTTTCTTTCCTCATAATTATAATCACAATGTTAATCATTTCTTTACACAACACACAAGCTTCCTTGAGAACGATCCCCACTTAGGGTCATTTGTGCACGGTTTTCCTAAACAGTCGTAATTACCCTAGTTACCCTTTTGTTTTTCCTAAAGCAAAGGTGTGTAAAAACATCAAGCATCATTTTGGCGCCGTTTCCGGGGAGGCGTGTTGTGTTTTGTTTGAACAGTTGTTGTTTTTATATTAGCCATAATATCTATTTGTATTGGTAGCACTCTACTAATATGTATTATCGGTTTTTTGTTTTTTGTGTGAATATTACTATATTGTATACGTATAATAATAAATTCACAAGTACTCCAAAAGTATGAAAACACAACCTTGATTCGGGATTTCATCACTCGATCATTGTATTCGAATCTCAAACAAAGAAAAAAGGCAAAATAGATAATTGCTTTCGTGAAGCTTAATTTTGACAAACACAAACTATAAGGTGGGTATAAGGCGGGTATTATAAAATATACCCTAAGGAAAAAGGCTCTTAAGTGCTTCGCACCGCCTCGTTTCCCCGCTTGCTTGTGCGTGTTTCGATAAAAAGGGCTAATCGAGGGTTTGCCAACCAAAGTATTATCTAAGTATCATATATATTTATTGGTTTCATTTGATTAAACCCTCTTGAACGTTTTGGTGTTCCACCAACGTTCTAAAGTCATCGAAGGCGTTCACTTCACGTGATCGTTTTCATTCCTTGAGGCTCCTTTAATTAAGAGATTTGATTTGAGGAGAGATTTGTAGATTTTTGTCTACTTAATACATTCACAAAATCCAAAAAAGGTAAAAACAATCAAAAACCACAAAAAATTGGAAAAATTAAAAACACCAAAAAGAATCTACTTTGCTCGTCCCCACGTTGTACGTGACGTTTATGCTTACTCATAATCAAGCAAGATGTGCACGTAAACGAAAAAACCGAAAGGAGACCACACCTAACCTTTCTAGTGAGGAGTCTCCTATTGACGAACCTATCGTAGAGGAAGAACCAACCATGGCTAATCAAACTATGATGGAGTTACTTCAAGCACCCACCGAGGGTTATGGAGAGGCTATTGTGATTCCCGCCATCTTTGTGGAGAATTTTGAAGTTAAGACGGGTTTGTTGTCGATGATCCAAAACAACAAATTCCGTGGTGATGAAAAGGACAACCCACACAACCATATCCGCCAATTCAATCGTCTTACCGCCACTTGCAAGTTTAAGGACGTTGCTAATGACTCGATTAAGATGATGCTTTTTCCGTATTCCTTAGCGGGACCCGCTAAAATTTGGTTAGAGAAAGAGCCACCCAATTATGTATTGACGTAGAAGGATCTCGTTTCAAAAGTTTGTGAACCAATTTTTCCCGCCCTCTAAGACTACGCATTTGAAAAACAAGATTTCAAAGTTTTCACAAGAATTTAATGAGAGTTTTTCTACGGCTTGGAATCGGTTTAAGAAAATGTTACACGCGTGTCCTCATCATGGTTTTTCCGACTTGCATCAAATTGACACGTTTTACAATGGATTGAATGATCATGAGAGAGATTATCTTAATGCCACCGTGGGTGGTAATTTTTTGTGTAAAACCGTTGAGGAAGCGTTGTTAATTATTATGAATAAGTCTAAGGTCTATAATCCTCGTAACACGTCGAGTGTTGGTAAGGCTTCGTCTTTGGCTTCACCTTCATTGTCCAATACCATCGATGCTTGCCAAATTGAGGCAAATTTGGAGAACAAAATCTTTGATAAGCTTAAAGGTCTTTTAATTGAATTCAAAGTTGGTGAAAAAAGTGCTCCCGCTACGGCTAAAGCGGTTAAGGTTTCTTGCATGTATTGTGTTGTAGGTCATGATTTCTCCGAGTGCATTACCAACGGTGGTAACACTTCGAGTGCCTACGCGGCCACAGGAACTTACAACCAAAACGGTTAAGTTACCCGCTCTAATCAAATGACTCCACCGGGTTTTGCTCCCAATCAAAATGCTAACAACAACTATCGAAACAATCAAGTTGGTTACAAAAACAATTACAAGGGTAACAACTATGGGAATCAAGGGGATAATAACAATCACGTTTCAAACAAAAATCAAAACAATGATTTTCAAAACAACAACAAGGGTTTACAAACTTTGAAAGATCTTCCAAATGAATTTGTTGAATACGCAAATGGAAACGATGCTAGGTTTGATAATATTCAAAGAGAGATCATTAGCCTAAGATCCGAGTTTAAGAATGACTTGAAAAAGGAGTTGAAAAATAAGTTAGCAAATGAGCTTAAGATCCATACAAACAAAATGGAGGGAAATGTAACTAGGTTACAACAAAACCAACAAAAGATGGAACAAGGGAAACATGAAATAAAACAAGAGATGCTTAAGGCCGACAAGAGGCAATCTATGTTTAAGGATAAAACTTCATCCATGTTTGAGGCTATAATGTGTAAACCGTCTTCGAGTAGTCTTCCTAGCAATACCATATCTAACCCTAAGGGAGAGATGAAAGTGATTACCACACGAAGTGGTAAGACACTTAAGGAACCTACTCCTCAACCAATTACTCCAACGGTGGAGGAAATTGAGGAACAACCCGAGGTGGTGGTCGAAAAGGAGCATGTCCTAATCCCACGAAGTACCGCTCATGCCACACCTACGGTTGACCTATTACCATCATTAGAACCCGAGATTCCAAAGGCTATGCCTATGCCTCAACCCACACCACCTTTGCCCTACCCATCTAGACTTAGAAAGGAGAAACGTCAAGAGCGCGACAATTACCAATTTGAGCTTTTTATGAAGATGTTTCGTGATTTGCATTTCAACATAAGTTTTGCCGATGCTTTGGTCATGATGCCTCGATTTGCCGCTAACTTTAAGAGTATGTTAAACAACAAGGAGAAACTACAACAATTGTCTAGTTGTTCATCGGTTTATCTTAACCGCATACCTCAAAAAGTCGGTGATCCCGGTAAATTCTTGATTCCATGTGCAATCCAAGATATGGAAGAATGCTATGCCTTGGCCGATCTTGGTGCTAGTATTAACTTGATGCCACTTGCAATCTTCAAGTCGCTCAATCTTCCTAATCTTACTCCTTCACTAATGTCTATCGAATTGGCGATCATTCCACTATTCACGCATGTGGATTGGCCGAAGACGTTTTTGTGAAAGTGGGAAAGTTCTATTATCCGGTAGACTTTATCGTTGTTGATATTCCCACGGATCCTCAAGTTCCTCTTATTTTAGGTCGTTCGTTTTTAGATACGTCTATGGCGTTGATTGATGTCCATGCTAGAATGATCACCTTACGTTTCAACGACGAGGAACTTGTTATACACCCAACTCAAATTTCTCCAATTTCTCATGTTTATTCCGTCGCGACCACAAACCTCGTTGATATGATCGATGTTGTTTACGAGGAATTTTCACAAGAAGTTTTAGGTTTTGGTGACGATGAAAATAGTGGCAATCCCACTATTCTTGATCCCATTCTTGATAATTCGACACCATCCTTCACTCCATTTGAAGGTGGTGGTTTTACGTTGGAAGAATTTGATGTTCCACGTACTTGTAACGAAGACCTCGACAACAATGAGGACTTCTCGATTATCAAGGATTTTCTTAACGATTTCCCATTTCCTCCACCCGAGGAGGTTATGAGTATCGAGCCCAAATCTTCAATTGAGGAACCACCAATCCTCGAGTTAAAAGATTTACCTCCTCATCTTGAATATGTATTATTGGAAGAGGACGACAAGTTGCCGGTTATTATCGCGAAAGATCTTTCGAATGATGAAAAAACCGCACTTGTCGATGTTCTAAAGGATCACAAAGGGGCAATTGCGTGGAAATTATCCGACATTAAGGGGATCGATCCCAAATTTTGTGCCCACAAAATCTTAATGGAGGAGGACTACAAACCCGCAATCTAATGCCAAAGGAGGGTGAACCCCAAAATTTACGACGTCATAAAAAAGGAAGTCCTTAAACTCCTTGACGTGGGAATGATTTACCCTATTTCCGATAGCCATTGGGTGAGTCCTATTCATTGTGTCCCTAAGAAGGGAGGAATGACCGTTGTGCCAAACGATGCCAACGAGTTAATTCCAACTCGACTCGTGACCGGTTGGAGGGTGTGTATCGACTATCGTAAGTTGAATGACGCCACTCGAAAAGACCATTTTCCCGTGCCCTTCATGGACCAAATGTTGGAGCGTCTTGCGGGAAATGATTTCTATTGCTTTTTAGATGGTTTTTCCGGTTACTTCCAAATCCCCATCGATCCTCGTGATCAAGAAAAAACTACATTTACGTGTCCATATGGAACGTTTGCCTATCCTAGAATGCCATTCGGACTTCGCAATGCACCGGGAACCTTTCAAAGGTGCATGATGGCTATTTTTCATGATATGATCGAGAAGACGATGGAAGTCTTTTTGGATGATTTTTCCGTGTTTGGTTGTTCGTTCACTTCGTGTTTGTCGAATCTTGAGAGAATGTTAAAACGTTGTGAGGAAACCAACCTTGTGCTAAATTGGGAAAAATGTCATTTCATGGTTAAGGAAGGAATCGTTTTAGGGCACAAGGTTTCGAAAGCGGGGATTGAGGTAGACAAAGCTAAGGTAGACGTCATCGCCAAATTACCTCATCCCAAAACCGTTAAGGGAGTTAGGAGTTTCCTAGGCCACTAGGGCTTTTATCGTCGATTCATCAAGGATTTTTCAAAGATTTCTCGACCTATTACACACCTCCTTGAAAAAGATGCTCCTTTTGTCTTTAACGGAGATTGTGTACGAGCCTTTGAAATCCTTAAGAGGAAACATACCGAAGCTCCCATTCTTGTTGCTCCCAATTGGAACCTCCCCTTTGAACTCATGTGTGATGCTAGTGATTACGCTATTAGGGCTTTTTTGGGGCAACGTCATGAAAAACATTTCTTGACTATCCACTATGCAAGCAAGACGATGACCGAGGCTCAACTTAAATACACTACACCAGAAAAGGAATTCATTGCCATGGTGTATGCATTTGAGAAATTCCGACCTTATCTCGTATTGACTCGATGCATAGTGTATACGCATCATTCGGCTATCAAGTATCTCATGGCTAAACAAGATGCAAAGACGAGATTACTTCGTTGGATTCTGCTCCTACAAGAACTTGATGTCGAAATCCTTGACTAAAAAGGAGCCGAGAATCTAGCGACCGATCATCTTTCTCGTTTGGAAGATCCTCACCAAAGTGTTTACGAGCCAAAGGAAATCACCGAAACATTTCCTCTCGAGACACTTGGTGTAGTGAATTCTAAGCTTGATTCATCCACCCCATGGTTTGCGGACATCGCAAATTACCATGCGGGCAACTTCATCATTTAGGGTATGACGACTCAAGAAAAACGAAAATTCTTTCGTGACGTCAAGTTCTACTTTTGGAACGACCCTTATCTATTTCAGACTTGTGCGAATCAAATCATTCGACGTTGTGTTTTTGGCACCGAAGCTTCTAATATCCTTAGAGCTTGTCACGAGGGACCCATGGGTGGTCACGATGGTGCTGATCTCACGGCGAAGAAGGTCTTTGATGCCGGATTCTTTTAGCCTACTATTTACCGAGATGCACATGCACTTGTGAAGTCATGTGACTCATGACAACGACTAGGAAAAGCCTCACAAAACGATGAAATGCCACAAAACATCATCCAAGTGTGTGAGATCTTTGACGTTTGGGGAATTGATTTTATGGGGCCGCTCCCATCATCTCGTGGTAATAAGTACATCCTTGTCGCTGTTGACTACCTATCCAAGTGGGTGGAAGCTAAGGCTTTGCCCACGAACGATGCTCGTGTGGTAGTCAAGTTTTTGAAGAGCTTGTTTTCTCGGTTTGGAACCCCTCGTGCGATCATAAGCGATCGTGGAACCCATTTTTGTAATGACCAATTCGAAAGGGTCCTATGGAAATATGGGGTTACACATCGGCTTTCTACCGCTTATCACCCACAAACGAGTGTGCAAGTCGAGGTTTCAAACCGAGCATTGAGGAGGATCTTGGAGAGATCGATTGGGGAAAACCGACAATCATGGTCGGATTAGCTAGACGATGCTTTATGGGCCTTTCAGACTGCTCATAAGACGCCCGTCGGGTGCACTCCTTATAAGCTTGTGTATAGGAAGAATTGTCACTTGCCAATTGAACTTGAACACAAGGCTTATCGGGCCCTTAAGCATTGTAATGATGATACTGAGACCGCGGGAAAACACCAGAAAATGCAATTGAATGAATTAGATGAATTGAGGGGTATTGCTTATAAAAATTCATTGATTTACAAAGAAAAAACTAGAAAGTTTCATGACTCAAAAATTAAAAACCTTGTATTTAACATTGGAGATCAAGTGTTGCTTTTTAACTCACGTTTGAAAATCTTTTTCGGCAAGTTGAAATCCCGTTGGTCCGGTCCATTCACCGTTACCCAAGTTTTTCCTTATGGGACCATCGAGCTAGCTCAAAATGATGGCCCCAATTTCAAGGTGAATGGACATAGGTTAAAGCACTACTTTAGCGGGGAAGTTCCCTCTTTGAACTACCTCGACCAAATCACCTTCCCCAATGATAATTAGTATTGAGGGGATCGAGTCGAGCTCATGACTCGGTAATAAAAAACGAGGTGCCTCGTGGGGGAGTCCAATGCTTATCCTATGTACATATTATTGCTTTATAATGTAGTAACGTGAGGGGATTTGTGCCCTTCCAACCTTTGTTCCGTGGTTGTTTGTGCATTGTGGTTTTTAGATGATCATGATCTTCACGATTGGAGCCTCTCGTGTTCGTTTTATGGGAGCACTCGATCGTTTGCTTTGAAGAATTTCTCAATATCCATGATATATCCTTATTTGTTCTAACCTTAGGTTTTTATCACACTTCATAAACGGCTATAAATTTAACGGTTACACCCTTCCCATGCTAGATTAAGCATTCGACTACGTCTCTAGTATGGGGGTTTCTAACCCTTAGACTCGAAACATTGAGGACAATGTTTAACTTTAGTATGGGGGGTGAATAGATACTTGCCTTGCCAAACCTTCACGCTTTCAAAATTTATCTTTTTGTTTATCGTTTTGTTGCAAAATAAGGCTAAAAATGGCAAAATTTTAAATTTTTTCTCATGTTTCATAAGTGTTTGAAGACACGAATGTAGATTTTCTAATGGCGAGAATAAGAGTAATTTTTGACTCGACCGTGCGTGTTGAGCACTTAGCTTCGATTCCTTAACTTCACATTAGGCTAAGTCTCTTATTTGAGGACGAGAAATGATAGAGTTAATTATAAGTTACTATGCTAAACATAGAGTACTCGTATTCTTTCAAAAACTCATGTGTTCCCGTTGTTTGCTTATTCTCCCTTCGCTTTTATATAAATTTTGCCTAATAAGTATTGGCTTAGCGGTTTATTCTTGATTGTTGGTTTTTAGTCTTTTATAGTAGCTTCCATGTAATTAAATTGGGAAGACATTAAGGTATCGCCAGCGTCACGGTTTTGAAGTATTGGCAACCCGAATAATCGAAAGCTTCACCTAATAATAAGATTTCATGTGCTCACCTAAATCAAGCAAACAATTTGAAGCTCACAAGACCGAAAAATCTATGCGAAATTGAAAGTGAATTATGCCTTAATCTTTGAAGCTTTAAAGATCCAAAATTCCCTTTAGCGTGAGGATATACGTCTTTGGCCATAATAAACACCTCATGGTGAGGTTAAGTAAAAGGCAAGGCAATACCGAAGTTATAATAAGAGCTTCATGGCGAAGTTGAATAAAAGATGGAGGTAAACCTATGATAATAAGGCTTATCCGGTAGGGGGCGTATAAAAGTCTTGGTAATAAGTCTCATGTGCAAAACCGTTATAAAACCGTGTTTATCGATCCTTCTTGTTGACTTAATTTTTTGACATCGTTGTCTATTAGGGAGGGTTATTAATTCGATGGTCTTGGTTACACCGTTATGACTCTATTTTAGACCTAAATCTCTATCATCGCATAAGTAAAAAATGTATCCTCGTGAACATTCAAGAGAAAAATAAATTATAAGAGATACCACTTAGGAAAATGGGAGTCTAAGTACGTGATTAGGGCATATGAGTAGTGTTAGCATTACTAACTTATAATGACAATGATCTCATGTGAAAATCGAGGACGACGAAATTATTTCTAACGAAGAATTTACGTGTTCTTGTTCTATGAACCTAAACGTCCCATTATGCGATGAAAATCATACATTATGTCTAAAACGCAAGTAGTAGTAATAGTAGTAGTGTAGCTAGTTTATCATTCAATAAAAGTGCATAAAAATGAATTTTGGAAGTGCTACGGTACTTTATTCTAGCATTGCGTGAGGGCACGGCAATGGTTTAGTATGGGGGAGCGTGAATAGATACTTGCCTTGCCAAACCTTCACGCTTTCCAAAGTTTATCTTTTTGTTTATCGTTTTGTTGCAAAATAAGGCTAAAAATGGCCAAATTTCAAATTTTTTCTCATGTTTCATAAGTGTTTGAAGACACAAATGTAGATTTTCTGATGGCGAGAATAAGAGTAATTTTTTACTCGACCGTGCGGGTTGAGCACTTAGCTTCGATTCCTTAACTTCACATTAGGCTAAGTCTCTTAATTGAGGACGAGAAATGATAGAGTTAATTATAAGTTACTATGCTAAACGTAGAGTACTCGTATTCTTTCAAAAACTCATGTGTTCTCGTTGTTTGCTTATTCTCCCTTCGCTTGTATATAAATTTTTCTTAATAAGTATTGGCTTAGCGGTTTAGTCTTGATTGTTGGTTTTTAGTCTTTTATAGTAGCTTCCATGTAATTAAATTGGGAAGACATTAAGGTATCGCCAGCGTCACGGTTTTGAAGTATTGGCAACCCGAATAATCGAAAGCTTCACCTAATAATAAGATTTCATGTGCTCACCTAAATCAAGCAAACAATTTGAAGCTCACAAGGCCAAAAAATCTATGCGAAATTGAAAGTGAATTATGCCTTAATCTTTAAAGCTTTAAAGATCCAAAATTCGCTTTAGCGTGAGGATATACGTCTTTGGCCATAATAAACACCTCATGGCGAGGTAAAATAAAAGGCAAGGCAAGACCGAAGTCATAATAAAAGCTTCATGGCGAAGTTGAATAAAATATGGAGGTAAACCTATGATAATAAGGCCCATCCGGTAGGAGGCGTATAAAAGTCTTGGTAATAAGTCTCATTTTCAAAACCGTTATAAAACCTTGTTTCTCGATCCTTCTTGTTGACTTAATTTTTTGACATCGTTAGGGAGGGTTATTAATTCGATGGTCTTGGTTACACCGTTATGACTCTATTTTCAGACCTAAATCTCTATCATCGCATAAGTAAAAAATGTATCCTCGTGAACATTCAAGACAAAAATAAAATATAAGAGATACCACTTAGGAAAATGGGAGTCTAAGTACGTGATTAGGGCATATGAGTAGTGTTAGCATTACTAACTTATAATGACAATGATCTCGTTACACACTTAGCATGGAATTGAGGTGAAAATCGAGGACGACGAAATTATTTCTAACGAAGCATTCACGTGTTCTTGTTCTGTGAACCTAAACGTCCCATTATGCGATGAAAATCATACATTATGTCTAAAACTCAAGTAGTAGTAATAGTAGTAGTGTAGCTAGTTTATCTTTCAATAAAAGTGCATAAAAATGAAATTTGGAAGTGCTACGATACTTTATTCTAGCATTGCGTGAGGGCACGACAATGGTTTAGTATAGGGGAGTGATGAGACTGCTTTTATACATAGTCTCATCGTCCAAAATGGGCTTAAAATGCATAAAATATCATGAAAAATGCCGAATATATGCTTTTGTTTATTACATGTGTATTTTAGGTACGGATATTGAGAAAATGACAAAAGATCACAAGAAACAAGCAAAAACGAACACGGGAAACGAAGCCGCACAATGAACCAAGCCCTAATGTGGATTTTCCAAGAATAACCCTTGAAGAATTGAAGATTGTACAAGAAGGGTCCTCCAATTATTGAAGAATTGACACTTTAAACCCTTGTTTATTCATAATTACAAGTTTGGTCCTTAAAGTTTTTCAAAATTTCAAAAAGGACCCTCCACTTTGAAGAAATGGCAAGAATGGTCCCTTAAATTTGAAGACTTGTAATTATTAGTCCTCCAAGAAGTCAACAATACAAGTCAACACCTTGAAGAATGAAGAAAATGCCAAAACAGCCCTTCAAGTATCACCAAATTACAAGAATTACCCCTAAAATTACTTAACAAAACTTTCTGGGGCAAAAGTGTGAAAACCAAAACTTGATTAACAAAGGAAAATTAGTTTTGCCATGTTTAAACAAGAATGAAAGAAGAAGGGAAGAAGAGGGGAGTATTCTGCCAAGACAAAGAAGTTACCTTAACCAACCATGGGATGCCATGTGTCCCACTCACACCCTCCTCCAATCACAACACCCCATTTTGCCATGTCATAATCCACTAAGCCGGTTTTATTAACAAATATTAATTAGTTATAAAACACTCACAACAATGTAGCTGCTCTTGGTTTTACCTTGTTCAAAATTCTGTAAATCCCTTTTCAAGTTTAATGAAAATGTGTTTGAATGTTTGAAGAAATCCAAGTGCCAACCTTATTCTATACTTGTTTATGTTTCATGTGTATGATTTGAAGTATCAAAACCTGTTTTTAAACCTTGTGCAAGAAATTGCCAAAATTTCCAAAATCTGATATTTTGCTAAGTTATTTGGTGCATCCTTGTAATTGTTAGATTTCAAGTGATTATAGCACCCTGATAAGAAGATTATCAAGGTGTTGTAAGCTTGTGGTTTGGGGATAATCAAGGAGTGGGTACAAAGGTTGCATTAATCAGATTTATTTTTCAATTTTCAGTTTTGAATATTACTTGTTCTAACCTTGTTACTCTTAGCAGCTTTGTGGAAGCTTGTGCCTTGTTAAGCTAGGCACATAAGCTCAAACATTCGTGAGTGTGGATGTACATTCATGAGGTTTGAACCATCTTACCCAAAATCTGATAAAAGTACTTGATTTGCGTGATTTTGTGTTCTGCTGTTATAAGAGGTGTTTTGTGGCTTGAATCTGCTTAATATTGCATGATATTGATGTTATGATGCTAAATTAGGTTTAGGTAATACTGAATCACACATTTGCTTTGTTAAATTTGGATTTAAAAAGTGAAATGGGTGTTTGGGTTTACTGATTTAAGCTTACAAATTGGATTTGAGTTACTGTTAAGTGTTGTTTTATGTTGGTAACAGATAAATACTTGGTTGTGTGCTATTATCTACAAGTTTTTGGCTTTTGACCATCAAATTCTTGATTGTGCTATAACTTGTTGAAATCTGCTTGTTTTGACCTAAGATCTTGGAAACACATAGATTGTATGCATGCTTAGGGCTAACAAGTGATTAAAAAAAGTTTGTATAACCTGTTAAGAAGATTTGAGGATTTGAAATTGGATTTGTGGTCAAGTACATCAGCAAAGTTTGAAATCTGCTTGTTCTTTGTTCATCAGTAACATTTATTGGCTTGAATCTTGTTCTAAACCTTGAATCATTGCATGAAACCAGTTGACTTATGTTCATTTGAATTAATATAAGCTTTTGTGTGCATTTGGTTCAATTTGGTTGGCTTATTCTTGCTAAATCTGCTTATTTGTGTGAAAACTGCTTAAGTTCATGTATGTGTCATATCTGGTGATGTTTTGATTAAACTGTACTAATTGGCTGAAAGGATTAGTGTGTTTGTGATTGCTATTGACTCCTTATAACCCACTGGTTATAAGAGTGCCTTTGTGTGGCTTCAATCCAACAAAAATCCATATAAGACAAAAAGTTAAAATAGTCAAGCAGTGGGAACTCCTTTCCCATGTTGCTAGCCACTACTAGTGTAAATTGATCATCAGCTTATTCATAAGCTATTCTAGCTTATTGGGACTTGCAACAACTTAGTTTTTGTAATCAATTTTCCTTATTTGACCCATTGAACTAATCTGGAGCTTTTTAGGGTTTGACTTTTAGGTTTGACTAGAAAACCAAACAAGTTGACTTTTACATTAAGTGCTTATTGATTTTTTCCAGCTTATTCATTGTGCTTATTTGAAATCTTTTTGATTATTAAGCTTAGTTTTGTCATTTAAAACCTTTTGCAAGTTGAATCAGCACTTGAAGTAGCCTAGAACTCAAAAATGACTATTTTGTCATTTTGTGAAGAGAGCTTTTGCTTATTTCAGGCTTATTTCTTGGGCTTTTTTCAAAACTTCTTTTCACGGATCTCTTAAGTATCCCAAAAGAAGCTTGTGTTTCAAATTAGAGCTTATGGCATTAGCTTATGGCTTAATGGGCTAAAAAGCCCATTAAGAATAAGTTGTTGACAATTAAGCTGTGATAAGCTCATTTTCAGCTTTTGGGCCTTTAGAGTTTTATTCTTAAAATCAAATTTTGAGTCAAGTAGGTGATTTTGGGCTTATTTGGTGAACGTTTTGCTTATTGGGCCAAAAAGCCAAATATAGTGGATTGTTTTGTTATTTAGCCCATTTGGAGGCCCAATAAGGGTAATTTGGTCATTTCAAGTTCATTTCTGTGTTTATTAGGTTAAAATAAACTAGTTTGCAACTTTTTAGAAGTATTTATAAATTTTGGATTTTTATTAATATTTTTTTATTATTTTATTCTTAAAAATTAAATTTCAGATTTTTGCAACTTTTTCATTTTTCCTAGTTTAAATACATTAAGTTAGGAGTTTTAAAACTTTTAGATTAATTTTATTGTCATTAGATTAATTTTTAGAATTATTTTAACATTTATTAGTTTTTAATCATTTTTAAATAGTTTTAATTAATTTTAAAATTTTCAAAAATAGTTTTTAATTTAGTTAAGTCATTTTAGAGGTTTACAAAGTGAAAAATCTCATTTTGGGCTTTTAATTAATTAATTTGATATTTCGGGCTTTAATTAGCATTAAAAAGTTAATATTTAATTAAATAAAAGGTTTTGAGTAATTTTTTATTTTTTGTAAACACTAATTATATTTTTTAGGATTTATTGCAAATTTCTAGGAATTTTTAGGTTAATTTTTAAATTTCGTCATATTCTACGGTTTTACGTGCACGACTTTTCGTCTTAGTTTAATTCATAATCGTAACCGTCATCCTTTTCTACTTTCTTTTCTATTTTTCTTTTCTCATAATTATAATCACAAAGTTAATTATTTCTTTACACAACACACAAGCCTCCTTGAGAACGATCCCCACTTAGGGTCATTTGTGCACGGTTTTCCTAAACCGTCGTACTTACCCTAATTACCCTTTTGTTTTTCCTAAAGCAAATGTGTGTAAAAACATCAACCATCAATGGGTGATGGTGTATGAATAGGGTAAGGTGATGGATAATTTCGGTGTCGAGGTTTAAAATTTATTTCTTCATTATATGCTCGTATAACTTGCATATAGGGGTCATCATAAAAAGGCAAAACAGCTTTTGGGATTTTCTGATCTTTGGATGGATTTTCTAAAGTATCTAATAATCCCTAGGATATTTCAGAAAATTGTCAAGAATATTTGTAGAACGCTCATCTTGAGAATCCGATAGGATGATAATAGGAGGAAGATATGAATACATATTTCTGGAGACGTCGATAAATAACATAATTTATTTTTGGGTAAGTAATTTATTTATATTATATTATGTACATTTAAACATAATATCTAAACATAATATCACTTATGCATAGTCATAATATCAAATAAGCATAAACTTACACATAATCATAGAGAATAGCAGTAGTGTCATCTACATCATTCTTGTAGCAACACTGACTTTGGCACGATGGACTTTCTTAAAATTATCTTAAAAGCAGTTATAGTCAAGATTTTAATTCTTATTCTCTATAACCATGGCTCTGAGTACCAATATGTAACACCCTCATTTTACCTTAACGTAGCGGAACATTGATCTGGGGTATTATTTCATAGAACACAAGTCATAATAAAAGAAAACAACTCAAAAGAGTGATAAAATAAACTTTCTTTATATATCATTGAAAAATAAGAGTTTTACAATATGAGGTTCCCAAAATCTAGAATAATAATTTCAGTCTTGTTACTCTTCATGCCATCCTCATGCTGCTCCATACTAGCAATCTTTAAAACCTGAGATATATGCTTAAAATCAACACAATGGTTGAGTGAATTCATAGGTTTAAAATCATTTTGAATACAAGATCCTTTTCCTGAGCTATGTTATTATTCGCTCACATAAAACAATCAATTCTTATTTTACTAGCTCGTGCACCGCTTCTTGTCATATAGGAACCTAAAAATTACCCTTATGCAGGCGGTTTCCCAAACTCATGAGTTTGCAAAATAAAGTGTATCCGTTTAGCGTAGGTCAAAGCCATCAGCATTCCAGCAACTGCGACTTGCCCAGATAGGGGATGTCAGTCCCCAAATAGTACTATTCACAATGTTAACGTTCATTAAATGATTAACGGTCATGATTGAAAGGGACTTAACGGAAATAAGTAAATGTAGTGTCAATAGTCATATAGGCAACATACAAAAACACTTGTATTCTAGTTTAGCATATATCCCCCTCACGGGTTTTCAAATCATTTAATAATTAGGCCTAGTGAGGCTATGAACTCACATAGGATCCATAGAGTCTGAGCTATATCAGATATATTTCACTCACAGATAAACAACTTGATCACATAAACCACAACTTGGTCTCATAAACAACAGCTTGATCTCACACAAACCTGGATTAACACATTTTGTATAGTATTAAGTCTTTTGATCTCTAGTTCAAAGTTTTAAGTATTTCTTGGTGATATTTGCTTAAGATTTAGAGTTTAGTTATAATATCACATCATTGTTCGGGCCATCATACTCAGAAGCCATTCTGTAAACGTTTGAGGAGCAAGGGCACTTTAAATCGTAAACCCAACCACTTAGTCAGAACGTAATATCGAGATGGAACATCTTCGTACAACTTTTCCTACTAACATGACATGGTTATTACTATATAAGTAAAATATAATATGTATTTTATATCCTTTATTTTAAATATTGGCAAAAATATCCCTTATAGTTATAGTTTAGCTTAATTACACTTTTAACCCTTAAAGTATATAGCTTTAATATTTACAATTTCAACCCTCAATATTTAACCTTAGGGTCTCAAACTTACCAATATTTATTATTATATATTCAACTTTCACAAAATGACACTTTTGGCCCAAAATATTAAATAGTTTCAAAAATGACAGTTTTGGTCCCTATACTTATAAAAATCACATAATAACCTCAAAAATGGACCAAATGATCTAGGATTCTAAAAAAAAGTTTCAAAACATGTTTATGATTATAATAAAAACATATTACCAGAACTATAGCTTTTGAAATGGATTTTAAGTCATTATTTCATGTAAAATACAAAACTAGGGTTTTAAGACACCTTTAACTTATAACATTCATTTAAAATGATCAAATTCTATAATTTCTTTTAGATTATCTTTCTAAAATTATTTTGGAATTATAACAAGTCTAATAATTTATTATAACAAGATCAAAGCTAAGCTAACATAGCGATTACCTAGGTAGCTCCAAAATGGCTCCTTATTGCTTCCCATGAGCACTACTTGCTATCAAAGCTTCAAGAGCTTCAATGGCTTCCTTATAGACCTGTTTTTTGGTCTTATGGGATGTCCTAGGACGTTTATAGAAGTGGAAATTAAGAATGGGTAGGAGGTTAAGAGAAAACGGGGTGCAAGTCTTTAAGGTATGCATTTTGCATCTATTTATAGTTTTTCCAACCCTTAGGCTCCAAGGTTGGAATTTAAACGTGTAATCTGTTTTCCCTTATATTTGTGATGATTAAGCAATGAAGAAAGAAAGAAAATAGATGAAGAAGAGATGAATTCCTAGAGAGAGAAAGTAGTGAGAGAAAGTAGAGAGGAGATGATTAACTTGGTGAGATTAGATTAAGAAAAGAAGTTGTTACAAATGACCATCCACCCTCCTAACATGCTAGGAGGGTAGTATATATAGTCCACCCACATGCGGGCTTTAATGGACTATATACTGGGCCGGGCTTGTCTTTTTGGACTTTAATTAGTTTAAATCCAAGCCCGTAAACCACGACTAATTAACTATCTATTACAATGTTCTAACTAATGTTACAATAATAACCTATGACCGAGCATTCTTGTTTGACTCAATATTTTGAGGCTAACAATCTCCCCCAATGTGAGGTCATACCCTTTTGATATTTGAAGATCAATGGAGATTACGAATCTCATCATAAATGAGCCTTGAACGTGTAACAATAGTTTTGTTCCTTCATGCTATGATCTTTGAGCCTTTGTCGTTGTCTTTCGACTTTGTCTTTTAGTCTTGAGATCTTCAAATCATCCTTGACTTGTCATTGCCATCTTGCGATCTTGTGTCTTTGTCCACATGCTCACACTATCAATTGTTGGATAAGTCTTTGGGCATGAATATGTGGTTGTGAATCTTTGACTTTGCTGAGTACACCGTGACGCCACCTTCTCGAGACAAAACATAGACACGGACTGAATGGCTTTGACATTCATCCTAAATCGGTAGCGTTTTACCTCCGGTCGGTGAAGACCGTTATACGATATTAAATATCGTACCTGTGATCAGGTAGATTCAATTAAGAATCTCCTTGACAGGGTTTCGCGGCAGTACTAGCCGTTCTCTTTACTCGACCGTCTCAAAGCAAGACTGCGAACATAAAGAGTGAATCAATTGGATAAATATCCGCTTGATTAAAGTCGTCAATTCAAATTCCTGGAACAAGTTTGATTCATTAAGAATCTTACCATTGTTGCTTTCCAGTTGACACAAGTTTGATTCATAAGAATCTCACAAGTTACCTACCGTAGCATTGTTTGATGTTGACGCTAGAAGGATTTCCATTCGTCATTGTGAATATTAATAAATATCACTCTGAATGTTCTGGCAAGACCATAAAGATATTGCGTAGAAACCTGAAACGAGTTTGAATCAATTCAGAATCAAACCACTGTTGCTTTTCAGTTTTACATATGTTCAATTCATAAAGAATCTTGCATATGACCTACCGCAGTGCTGTTTGATGTTAACACTGGAAGGATTTCCACTCATCATTGTGAATACTAAATAGTATCACTCTGAGTGTTCTAGCAATATCACAAGGATATAGCGTAGGACTCTCTTGATCTTCATCCGTGTGTCCTAACGAGATTTGATTGATCTCTTGGCTCTAGACTCGATTTGTGCACTTTTAGTGGTCGGAGGCTGGAGCAGATGCCACCTATTCAATATCAACAATCTCGGAGTGAGAAAGTCAATAGAAGTCGTGTTGATCTCCGTGACAATAAATCAAACTTCTTTTGAGAGAAGTCTGAGTAGCTAGGAAAGGGATGTGCTTCACATCACTGGGTCCATGATGAGTTTGTCTTCATGATGAGTTGACCCGGTTTCTGCCTAAGTTGTATGGAGGGCTTCTTTCTTTAGACCCCTTTTTTCATTCTTCAACCCCTTCAATGCTTACCAAGACATCATTAATAGCACCTTGTTGTGATTGTTCCAGTGCTATCATCAGTACTTAGTCGGCATTCAGCTACATTTACATTCTACTCCATCTTTCCTAAGGACTTCTAATAATCTATTGGATTGTCCCTGGGAAGATCCCTCCGGTTCTGGTTGGATCATAGGACTTAAACCTAACCACCCTTTTGACACCAATAACGTCGTGAATTAAAGATGTTGTGGGTATTTGATCGTAACCATGAAAACCACTATAAATTCTAACAAAGTGTTTGAAAAACATTTAACACCTTGCTAGTTTTGTCGTTTCAGAAAAGCTCCCCCTTCACATGTGCATCGATAATCGAAAGTGTTTCGCACATGTGGGTAAGAGTTAAAGTGCTTGAGTCTTATAGATCACATTTTAATCACATTTTCTCCCCTATCTCTAATATATAAAATCTTTTGATATTAGAGATACCAAATTTGATTAAAATATATTTTGAAAAATAGTCTTGAAAATTTTCGGGAGAAAGATGTGTTAATCTTTTGCATGAAGTTGAATTGCTCCCCCTCAAAAATTGATCCAATGGAATTGTCATTACGAGGATTTGATCCACATTAAAATTATGAGGATAGGAGTTGTTGAACACACAATTTTTGAAAGATTTTGAATATCAATGAGAAATTCTTGAAAAAATTGTGTTCAACGCTTTTTGAAAAATCAATTCTTTTTGACGAAAAGGTCTTTCTAAAGCGTAAACTTGAGTTCATAGACTTTGAATGTCTTGACGAATCCACTCAAGTGTAAGAAGATTTAACTTCTTTTGCTAAGGGTAAGAGCACGAAATCGTACACTCCCCCGTGAATATAGTTCCGGGTTGCAATCTGAAAGTAATTACAAGCCATTGTGTTGAGCTCAAAACGTTGAATGTTTTGTGACAAGCTCAACCCAAGATAGATTGCTCTACCCGTTGTTGGAAATATTGTCCAAAATAGAAAATTTCCTTTTGTAAAGATAGAAATGACATGTTTTGAAAAATATTTACAACTTTCATTCGAGCTTTATGTACACACCCGTGTCGTTATTGAGCGACATTTCTAGGTACGTCCATATTATCGATACTGAAAGACATGTCGAGAAGAATATTTTTGGATTATCAAAGATTTTTTAGTTTTGTATTTTTCTTTTTGATTAATATTTACAGGTAGATGTTTGATAGATGAATCAAGCAGGCTTCTTTGCCAGAACCTCCAGTTCTGCTGGAGTCAAACATCTCATACCAATTTGCCTAACTAGATATGCAAACCTCTCTTTCGAAAGAGCTTTTGTAAACAAGTCAGCTAATTGGTAATCAGTTCCAACAAAGTATAATTCAACAATACCTCTTTCAACTTGTTCCTTAATGAAGTGATATCTGACATCGATGTGCTTCGTGCGGGAATGCTGTACCGGGTTGCAGGAGATGGCTATGGCTGACTTTGAGTCACAGTACATAGGTACTTTATCAAAGTGGAAGCCATAATCCGTGAGTTGTGTTCTCATCCAAAGAACTTGAGCACAACACGCAGATAGAGACACATACTCCGCTTCGGCTGATGAAAGTGACGTGCAATCCTGCTTCTTGGAAGACCATCCCACAAGCTTGTCTTGACCTAGAAATTGTGCACCACCAGAAGTACTTTTACGTGTATCAAGACACCCTGCATGATCAGAATCTGAATAGGCCGTTAGAAAGAAACCGGTTTCCCTTGGATACCAGAGTCCTATATGAATGGTATTCTTAAGGTACCGAAAGATCCGTTTAACCTCCTTGAGGTGCTTTTCAGTGGGTCGTGCTTGATATCGTGCACAATAACATGTAGCATGATGTATATCAGGTCTGCTCGCTGTCAAGTACATGAGGGACCCGATCATGGAACGATATCTCGTTTGATCAATGGGTAATCCCTCCAAATCAGCATCTAGGGATGTGGTTGATAATGGTGTCCCAACGGGGTCACATGATGTCATACCATGCTTTTTGATTATCTCTTGACAATACTTAGCTTGGTTAATAAAGATACCACTTGGGGATTGGTGAACTTGAATTCCTAGAAAGAATTTTAGTTCGCCCATCATAGACATTTCAAATCTGTTGTGCATTACTTTTTCAAACCATTTTGAAAGTTTTGGGTTTGTAGACCCGAAAATAATGTCATCAACATAAATTTGCACAAGCAAAATGTCATCCCCATATTTATAAGTGAACAAAGTTAAATCAATGGAACCTTTTGAGAAACCTTTGGAGACCAGAAATTTCGAGAGCTCGTCGTACCACGCCCTTGGAGATTGCTTGAGTCCATAAAGTGCTGTGTGGAGACGATACACCTTGTCAGGATAATGAGGATCGACGAATCCTTCCGGCTGCGTGACATAGACTTCTTCCTTCAAAGGACCGTTAAGAAACGCCGTCTTTACGTCCATTTGATAGACAATGAATCCCTTATGTGCAGCATAGGCAAGGAAAATCCTGACCGCTTCCATTCGAGCTACTGGTGCAAATGATTCTTCAAAATCAATACCCTCTTTCTGTCCATACCCTTTAGCCACTAGCCTAGATTTATTCTTGATGATCGTGTTTTCTTCATCCATCTTGTTTTTCCAGATCCATCGAAGATTTAATGGTGTTACATCGTATGGTCTGTAAACAAGTTCCCAAACTTTAAGTCTTTCAAATTGTTGAAGTTCATCCGTCATCGATTCAATCCAAGCATGATCAGCTAATGCTTCTTTGATGTTTTTCGGTTCAGCTGAACTCACTGTGAGTGCGAACATACAAACATCGGCATCGGTGTTAAGCTGTCGTCTTGTGCGAACGGGCTGTGAAGGGTTTCCAATGACATGAACCAAAGGATGATCTCGGGTCCAATGATGTGTTGAAGGATGTCGTTGGTAGAACGTATGCATATTTGACGGATCAACATGGCGAGTAGAAGATTCTCCAGTTTCGTGTACCGGTGTACCGAATGGGTTGATAAATTCGTCTTCGTCAGATAATGCATTGTCTGCTTGATTTGTGTTCTCTGGAGCAATGACAGTAGTTGTGGATGTTGTAGGATCGATTGTTGAAGTGACATTCTGAGGAGGTAAATCTGCAGCAACCCGTGTTGAAGTAGATGAAGTTGTATCTATTTGTTGACGATGATCGGTATCATCATTCTTATCATGAGTGACAGCGGAAGACTTCGATACAACTTGTTTCTCCCCCATGAAATATTCATCATACATTGGTCCATATAACATTTCCAACTCTTCAATTGTCGTGTCGACTGTCATATCAGCTCTAGGAACAATTTCTGGAACCAGCGTTGAACTTGACGGTTCATTGTTGTGGTCTTGAGTTCCTAGTTCCGTGCGGTTGTGAACGGAAGTCGTTTGTCGTTGTGGATCGGGACTTAAACTGTTTTGTTCAAGTGCCATTTCTTGAGATTCATCAAATCGGATGTGAATTGTCTCGACAATCAATTTTGTTCTTTTGTTGAACACTCTATATCCCTTAGACTGAGTTGCATATCCCACAAGAATACATGCATCACCTTTTTCTTTCATCTTATCCAAATTTTCACCATCTCGTATAATGTAACAAGTACATCCAAAAACATGAAGGTGTTTGAGTGAAGGTTTTCGATCATGAATTATGTGATATGGTGTCTTTTCGTGTCTTGGGATAATTAAGGAGCGGTTTTGTGTGTAGCATGCGGTTGACACGGTTTCGGCCGAAAAGTATAGTGGAAGTTTTGAAGCGGATAATAATGTTCGAGCAGCTTCAACCAAAGTACGGTTTCGTCTTTCAACAACGCCGTTTTGTTCGGGTGTTCGAGCAATAGATGTTTCATGTTCAATCCCTTCGGCTTCAAAATACTTTCTCAGATTAGAATTCAAAAATTCTGTACCTCTGTCAGTACGAACCACTTTAACTTGAGCTTGAAGACCACGTTGTATCAATTTAAGGAAGCTGATGAGAACGTCGGGTGTTTCATCCTTGGACCTCAAGAAATGAGTCCATGTGTACCTTGAGTAATCATCGACTATTACTAGAATATATTTCTTGCCATTGATACTCTGAACACGCATGGGACCACACAGATCCATGTGAAGAAGATCTAACCGTCCTTTAGAGCTTGGTGTGGTCTTTGTTTTGAAGCTACTTCGTTCAGCTTTACACAGTTCACAAGAAGAACAAAGATGATCTTTGATGAATTTCAAGCTTGGAAGGCCTCACACAATATCTTTCTTGGAAATCAAGTTAATGGTATCAAAGTTGAGATGAGAAAGACGTTGATGCCATAACCATGCCTGAGTCGTTGAAGCTTTAGCCATGAAGCAAATTGGAGTTGATGAAGTTGTGTCTTGAAGTAAAATTGTGTAAAGATCAGTACCCCATGTACCGGTAAGTAAGTCATTCCCATCATAATCACGAACAAAACATGTCTTCTTTCTAAAAGCAACTTCCAAATCCGCATCACAAAATTGACCAACCGAGAAAAGATTGTGATTGAGCCCTTCAACGTAGTATACCCTTTTAATCGTGATATTCCCCTGAACCAAATCTCCATATCCTAGGATCGGTGCAAATTGATCATTTCCGAATCGGACCGTACCCAGGAACTTCTCCACGAAGTTAATTAGAAGCTTGAGATTCCCCGTCATGTGCTTCGTGCATCCGGAGTCCAGTATGAAGAGAATTATTTGTATCACCTGCAGAAGAGTTAGAACACGATGGAGCATTTGCTAAGTTGGATACCACAGTAGTTGTGATAGTAGAATCATTAGTGTCCTTATCAACATTTAAAGACAAACTAACACTCGTTTTCGCATTTTCTGTCCTAACTTTAGGCATCCATTTATATCCGGGAGGACATTGATTAGCAAACCACCATTTCTAAGACTTGCTAGCAGACTCATATAATTCCTTAATTTTGCTTCTAGGATTCTTAGTGATGGAGTCTGATGCATTACTTTTCTTAGTGGGGGTTGCACCAGAATGGTTCACTTTGCGTTTGGGTTTACTAGCTCTAATAGGCATTGTAACTTGCTTCTTAGTTCTAGTATCTACGCCTTTGACTTTATTTATAGCACACATAGAATGATTAGCATTAGCACACTTGCCACATTTGACACAAACAAATTTCACATTCATAGCATTCAAATCATTCACAGCATTCAAATCGTCATTACATGCGATAACAGACTTTTTATTCTTAAAAACATTCAAATTCCTAGGGTGTTCTTCTACTTGCTTCATCTTCCCTTGATTATTGTGTTTCCAGACCTTATCATTCTCTTGAGTGCTCTTAAGCTGAGGCCGGCTAACACTAGTAGTGGAGACTATTCCTGTAGTAGAAGACACATGAATATTAGTGTTTCTAGAAGTCTGAGGCGAGTGAGTATCTTTATTTGTGGGCTTCGTGGACATTCTATACATCCCTGGTTTAATCACATTATTGTGCTTAACGCTTGGTGCTATAGGATTCCTTATGGGTTGAGCTTGTGGTAACCTTTCCTTTCCATCCATCTTGGGGGCAAACACAGGTTTTGCAAACGAGGAATTAGATAAAGCAGATGGTTTTCCCAAGATAGAGGATCTATTCTCTTTAGAGGCATTGGGTTGTCTAACAACATTTTTCTTAATGCTAGGTTCCACAATTTTCCCACCCATTTTAGCAATGAGTTTCTGCAACTCAGCTATCGCTCTGTCCCTGTCTTGTAATTGAGCTTTCAACCCTTTAATTTCCAAATTCTGTTCATTCATTTCTCGAAATGTTTGGGAAAGTTTTTCTTGCAATTTATTATCATGTGGAAAACGACCAACATCTTTTTGCAAAGCAAGTTCAAGTGAATGACAATGTTTTTGAAGGAAATCAGTTTTGTGTTGAAGTAACTCAAAAGCCTTTTTGTCAACATTTTCTTTACGTTTCGAAAGCTCAATTTCAAGACGTTCACATTCTTTGATCTTATCAAGATATTGGCATGCAACTTCAGAATATTCATCAATATCAGCACAAGATGTAAAATAAGCATACATAACATCTTTAGAAACGCATTCTTGCAAGAGTAAATCATATTCATCTGAGAAATCAGACTTCTCCATTTGAAGATCATCAATGTGTTTCTCAATAGATTCAACATATTTTAAATCATCAAACATTTCAGTGCGAATGAACTCCTCAAGTTGAAGAACAGTTTCTTTAATCAACGCCGTGTTTGGAATTAAGAGTTCTTTGACAAGCAAGGTAACATCATGGAGAATTGGACGTGTCCACTCAGCATTTTCACGTTTTGCCCAGTCTCTTTCAACAATAGATTTAACATTATCTATGTGGTGTTTAAGAATACCTATTGTTTTCCTACTCTTGCTTTTAGATTCATCTAGAGGGAGGTAGTTTATGTATTTGTAAACATTAGATTTCTTAGGGGCAAATGCTTTCTTCCATTGAATTCTCTTTTGTTTGCATTCTAAGAACACTTCCTCACGAGTTTTCTGAGTTTGTTTATTGAAAAGGCCATAAAGACTATTCTCATAAGCATAATTATATGGTTTCACAAACTCCTTATTAACAAGTGGTTGACTATCAGCATCCCAAAGGGCAGTCTCTTCACTATTGACACTAACAGGCATGCAATCAAGATCTGTCCTTTTAGTCTCATCAAGATAGAGACACGGGTTCGCAGCTTGAGCATTGGCAAGATACTCAGGACTTGCAAAGCTAGCTTGACACTTAAACATCGATGGAGGTGAAAACATTCTTACGGATTGAATAGAATCATGCGTTTTATAAACAACGTTCTTCAAAAAGTCGACTTGTGCTTCTAGTTTCGTAACTTTTTCGGTTTCTTTATCATATCTACTTTTGAAGTCTTGTTTTAACGCATCTACCTCTTGTTTCTTATCCTCTAGAATTTTAGCAGAATCAGTAGTGGTCATAGAGAGCTTTTAACCAACCAAATGCGACCAATCCCTACCACAACTATGTAGAAGATTTATATCAAGATTTAGAGCATAGAAAACACAAAAAGATCTCGAATTCGAGATGATTATAAGAGAAAATCACACGAACCAAGTAAAATGAACAACGAATCACAAAACTACCCCATGGCGATTGATACCAAATGTTGTCCCTTATATTTGTAATGATTAAGCAATGAATAAAGAAAGAAAATAGATGAAGAAGAGATGAATTCCTAGAGAGAGAAAGTAGTGAGAGAAAGTAGAGAGGAGATGATTAACTTGGTGAGATTAGATTAAGAAAAGAAGTTGTTACAAATGACCATCCACCCTCCTAACATGCTAGGAGGGTAGTATATATAGTCCACCCACATGCGGGCTTTAATGGACTATATATTGGGTCGGGCTTGTCTTTTTGGACTTTAATTAGTTTAAATCCAAGCCCGTAAACCACGACTAATTAACTATCTATTACAACGTTCTAACTAATGTTACAATAATAACCTATGACCGAGCATTCTTGTTTGACTCAATATTTTGAGGCTAAGATAATCTATGTAGCATAGTCACTAAGAGTGGCTAGAATAGATCTATTCAAGATTATAGAAGCTAGATTCAAACCAATCTTGGTCTTGTGGTCTAAAATAGCTCACGACAAGAATAGATAGGAATCGTGATGTGTAGCTCACAAGTAGGTGAGGCACTGATAGGTGTGTAAACACCCATCTTTTCTACCACTTAATTACAATAATATCCGGACCAAAACGTGTATTTTATGTCTTTTATGTCAGAATTATGCGTGGTTTGTGTTTTTGTTGTGATTTAGGACGAAAAGGCGAAAAGTGGAGAAAACACGGGAATTCACGGGCATTTACGGACTTTTATTGAAGAAAAAGATGAAAGACGGAGTCAAGAAGTCAAGAGTGCAAAAAGAACGGAAGTCCACGACCAATTCTGAAGATTTATCGAAGAAAAAGTCAAAAGACGGAAGTTTATCAAAAGCCGAAGAATTCAAGTCTATTTTATTGAAGAATTTAAAGACGAGTTCAAAAGAAATCCCAAGCCACAAGTCATTATAGTCCAAGTTTAAAAAAGATTAGAAGGAAAAAGGACTAATGGTGCAATTAATGAAGACTATATGCTTAAGGGCTTAATCTTGCAATTAACAAGAAATGAAGGAGGGGAGGAAGCTTCCTTAATCCTCCCCTATAAATAGATTAGGATTGTTAATTTTTCATGTTGTTGGCTAAGTGTGACAATTATCTCTTCCACCATTTACTTACCTTGTCATTTAATTTCTTGTCAACTTTAAATACATGTTTTGCACCTTAATTACCATTTAATTCCAAGTAAGTTTTCATTTTAATTCTTGTCAATCTTTATTTTATCTTGTCAATCTCTTATCTACCTTTCTTAATCTTTGATTTATGTGTTTATGTTTATGTTCATGCTTTTATTTTGATCCAAGTGATTGTTGATTATTGTGGTTAAAGTTGTTTGATTTGTTGATTTTAATTGTTTGTTTATGTTTATCTGTTGATTCGTTACTGTTTAGCTTAATCTTTGTGTTTATTTTGATTAAATTCGTTATTAGATTTGCTGTTACTATACTCCCTTGTTCTTCGGGAAAGTTTGTTCTTGTTTCTGATCTTTCCAGGTAAAAAGTTCCGGGTCAATATACTTCATTCGGAACTCAAAAGTTCCGGGTTAAGGAGATTCATTCGGAACTCAAAAGTTCCGGATCAACACTAAACTTCCCAACGAACTTCCGAACGAACTTCCGAACGAAAGTTCCGAACGAACTTCCGAACGAAGTTCCGGACGAACTTCCGAACGAAACTTCCGAACGAAGTTCCGAACGAAGGATAAGTTCCGGATCAAGGCCAAAGTTCCGAATCAGAAGTGTTCATTCGGAAGTCTGAAACTTCCGAATCAAGGGGCTTCATTCGGAAACTTCCGAATCAAGGGTGACCAAAAACTTCCGAATCAAGGGTGACCAAAAACTTCCGAATCAAGGCAAAATTTAGAAGTTCCGAATCAGTAAAGTTCCGAACGAAGGATTGTTTTGGATAAGTGACATATTCAGATCAATTTGTTCCGGATCAAGGATTTTGGTAATATTCCAAGCGAAGAAGAATCATTCCAACCGAAGGTGACATTCCGGACGAGTGATTGTTCCAAACGAAGGATTATTCCGAATGAGCTGTATTCAGGTTCTTATTAGCTTTTGTTTTTGATTCTTATTTTTAAAGCTTCATTGTTCCTGCCTTTATTTTAATTGCACTTTAAGATTATTTGCCTTAGTTTTATTTTAGTTTTGCCTTAGTTTAAGCATTAGTTGCGTTTTAAGATTGCCTTAGATAGATTTAAGTTTACGTCATTTACTTAAGTGCCCTCTAATTTTTAGTCACGTTTTTAAATACCTGCACCTTTATTTTAATTAGACTTAGATTTACTTTAACGCACTTTTACTTTAATTGTTCCGCACCTTTTAGTTTAAACACTACAACGACACATCTTTTGTTCCACCAAAATAAGACAGAGTCACATAGAGAGCCTAGATCAATTCGATTAGACCACTAGAACGATAATTTTCTTACTAGGAAAAATCTTAGTTATCAAATGGCGCCGCTGCCGGCTCTTTTCGTTATGATTGACGGTTTTTTGTGAGAGACACGTTGCTTTTTGGGATCCGTTCACTTGTGAGCGTTATTTTTCTTGCATAAAAAATTCAAAAAAAAATCATAAAAATTAAAAATTGATAAAAACCATAAAAATTAAAAATCTCAAAAATCCAAAAAGATTTTAGCTTTATTGTGTATATATATTGTATTTGTGTTTGGTTTCTTTTTCTTTTGCATTTTCAGGTGTATGCGTACTAGATCTTCTAATTATCAAGAGCCCGAGACTCAAGAAGATTTAAGTATGGCAGGTGTTAACAACAACATTCCACCGCACCTCAATAATAATAATAACAACAATGCTCTTCCACAACCCGATCTTCGGACCATGGAGGAACTTTGTCAACCAACAATGTTTGGACGAGGAGGACCGATTGCGCCGATGCAAATCAACGCTCCTGAGTTTTCGTTGAAGCACCACATGATTCAGCAAGTACAAACAAACCCATTTAGAGGATTGCCTGATGATGATTCCAACAAACACCTCGACAAGTTCATTACAATCACCCAAAGCATGAAGTTGCCTGGGGCCACAATGGATGTTCTACGCCTACAACTCTTTCCACATACTTTATCACATCATGCCGAGAAATGGTTTGATCGTCTCCCGAAGAATTCTATTCACACTTGGGATGATATGACTCAACGCTTTTTGTCGCGCTACTTTCCACAGTCCATGGTTACAAGCCTTCGCAATCAAATCAGCGATTTCATGCAAGACCCTGATGAATCTCTTTTTGATGCTTGGGAGAGATATAATGTCTTGATCGATAGATGTCCAAACCACAACATGCTCCCTGTAACCTTAATCGATACTTTCTACAACAGATTGACTTTTCGAGATCGTGATACGATTAATGCAGCCGCCGGTGGCACATTCATGAAAAGGAGACCCGAGGGGTGTAGAGAGTTAATTGAGAACATGACTACTCATCATAAGAACTGGGATTCCTCTGCTTCTTCTAGGAACAACCCGAGAGTCAATGTTTCTTCTACCTCAGCAAACCCTGAGATGACCGAACTCACCCGCATGATGGCTGAAATGAGCAAAAGTATTACGCTTCTCGCTTCAAATCAACAACAACAACAAGTTAAAGCGGTTGCTAATCCTTGTGAAACATGTGGCGGTCCTCACTCATACACCGATTGTCTTTCGACACAAGGAAATCCGGAAAATGTGTATGCAGCTTACGGTAATTATTCACCGGAAAATTACCAAGCTAGACAACAAGGGGATAGAAATCTGCTGAGCTACCGTTCCAACAATTACCTTTCACCCGGTTTTTCTCCTCAAAACCAAAACCCCGCCACCAACTACAATAGAAGCAACCAAATCCCACCAAGAGCTTCTAACCCTTATCAACCACCCACCCAACAACACCCACCCATTAATCCCGATGTTGATGCCATCATGAGAACTCAAGGTGAGCAAATCAAGAATCTACAGAGCCAAATAATCAATTTGAAAGGAGATATCTTGAAGCAAGGAAATGACATTAGAACCGAGGTTCGTGATAATATACAATCCTCCTTCAGCACTCAAACGACTGAATTAAAGAATCTGTTGGCTAGTTTCTTGCCCGAAGCTCAACCTTCTTCTTCGAGTTCTCTACCTTCAAACACCGTCCCTAATCCGCGAGCCAATGTGAGTGCTATTACTACTCGTAGTGGAGTCACCATCGTAGGACCACCAATCCCACCCCCATCATCTACACCTCCTCCACCACCATGTGTCCCTACTCCTCCTACACCTAGTATTAGTACGCCATTACCGTCTCCGCCTCGTCATGACGATGTATCTCGGAAGGATCCTTCAACATCTCAACCTTCACCAACTACACCTTCACCGTCTCCCTATCAACCCAGAATCCCATACCTTTCTCGCATAGGCAAGACCAACGAGCTAACCAAGAATGACTGTCAAGTATCGAAATATGTGGATATGCTATCTAAAATGACCATCAACATTAGCCTTGTTGAAGCACTTTGCCACATGCCGAAATTTGTCAAAGCATTCAAGGAATTGCTTAGCAAGAAGGAGAAGCTGATTGAACTCGCCAACACACGCTTAAATGAAAACTGCTCAGCAGTTATTCTTAAAGAATTACCGGAAAAGCTTGGAGATCCCGGTCGTTTTGTGTTGCCTTGCGTGTTCAACAAAACTGAAGAATTTACTGCCCTTGCTGATCTCGGGGCTAGTATTAATTTGATGCCACTGAGTGTTTGGAAAACACTATCATTGCCCGACCTCATTCCAACAAAGATGACTCTCGAACTTGCAAATCGCACTCTCGCTTACCCCGTTGGTATAGCCGAAGACGTGTTTATCAAAGTTGGCACATTCACTTTCCCGGTCGATTTTGTCGTAGTCTATTATGAAATGGACCCTCGTATTCCTTTAATACTTGGTCGGCCATTTTTGAGAACCGGAGGAGCTTTAGTAGATGTGGCCGAAGGTGAGTTAATCTTACGAGTCGGGGATGATTCAAAAGTTTTTAAAATGGGGAAGCTTACAGGAAAATCCTTTGGAAGCCGAGAATCAGTGAATATGATTAATGTGCTCGATGACTTTACCGTCTATGACAATCCTCTATTCGATTCTTCCATCGATAATCCACTTTTTGACGATGATGTGGATGATTCTCACTCCATTCTGGAACCTTCTCCAATTTATGATTCTCCACCAGTCTTTGATGCTTATGATGATGATGATTCTAGCTCAGATTCGGATGATTTTGATTGTACTTCTAAGTATCCCGAGCTGCCCACTTTCGATGAGGCTGATACTCTTTCGAGCGATTCTTCACATGATGAAGATCCTCCGCCATCACTCGATCCTACTTTGGACAATTATTCATTTGAGGAAGATTTCTTTGAATTTCTCAACACTTACTTCCCTCATGAGAGTGATGCTCCTCCTTATGACTTTGAAGATTATCGTCTTGATCCTACTTTAGATTTGAAGAACATTCTGTCAAAGGAGAAGAAACCAGTCGACACCGAAATCCGTTGCACATATGATTTGACACCTCTTTGTCCCCCTTCTGAGGACGAGGTTGTGCTTCTTTGCGGATCTTCTTCACACTCGGCTGAGCCTGAGTGCTATTTTCCCTTGAAGGAAAAGGTGTTCGACCCCGGTATTGAAGTCTTTAAGCCATCTCAGTATCCACCTGATGAAATAAAAGGAAAAATCTTTGGAAAGTTTGAAGACATGCTTGCACCACTTTAACTTTGCTTCCACCGTGCTCCGTCACTGCTTAAGGGAACCTTGCCACTTCTTATTTGGCTTGCCTTGTTCGCCTTAAGCTCGTGCTTATTGATGGACGAAAACTATGTCTTTGATCCTGGTGGATATGTTTCATGCTTCTTCCGTTGATGATCAAGGTCGAGTCAGGCTCACGACTCGGTTAACAAAAACCAAGCGCTTCTTGGGAGGCAACCCATGCATCTATCTTTTCGCTTTCTTTATCATAAGTGTAGGGGAGACCCTTTGGTTTGCTATTTCCTCTCCTCACTTCTTAATCAGGGATTCGAGCTTCAATGATCCACTCTTGATGATTCTTGACGACCCGTGATTCCGTGTTCTACTTCTTCCCGGTTCTATCCTAAACTCTTTTCGATTCACTATTTTTATATTTTCTCAATATTAACATAGGAATCTCTTTAGTTGTCTTTTCCTTAGCGAGATTTAAACAACGTGCACAATGTCCTAAGTGTAGGGGAGTTTACTCCCATATGCTTAAACATTGAGGACAATGTTTATCTTAAGTGTAGGGGGGACTTCTATCGAAGTTAAGTGGTATTTTCCTTGTTTTTGTCCTCATTTTAACCGGAAAATCAATTTTTCGACATTTTTCAAAATTTTTGATCTATTTTGGCCTATTTATTTTTCCCTTTTTATAGTTATTTTCTTTCCTTATTAGAATAAATGTTTAATAAGTGGTTTTAATTTTCAAACGTTGTGAATCTTTTGACTCAATCCGAGTTTACTCTAGCTAGTATCCTTAACGTGTTTAAGTCAAGTTTTGCTAGGCTTTTATATAGGGAGCTATAAAACGCGAAAGTCTTAACTCTCACGGGTTAAGAACAAGAACTTTTCGCAAGTTCTTATAATTGATCCTAGAGAGTCGTTTATCAAGGGAACTTTAAAATGCGATTTCTAAACTTGAAAAAGTCTAAGAATTTGCAAGATCCTATAGGCGACTCGTAAACCTAAAACTTTGATTTAATATGCTAAGTATCCACGAGTCTCATTACTTGAGATTTTAAACTGTGGAGAACGAGAGATGATAGAGCCAATTATAAGTCCGGTATTCTTTCGTGAATTTATGTGAGTTAATTATAAGCCTATTCTCCCATCGCTTGCTAATAAATTTATCTGCTAATAAATAAGGTTGTACGATTTGAAAAGTTACTTAGCTTCTAGCCCAAGATCGTTTAAAAGTTGCTCGGTATGGATTAGAGTTCATAGCCAAGGCATAACTTATTGAAGCGGGATGCGAAGATTGGCGAGTCCAAAAAGGCCCTAACAAGGCATGAGGGCTATATTTTGTTGCTAAAGATCCAAAAGTGATGTGAAGAATCATTTATCGAAAATCAATATGAAGGATCGAGACACACGACGAAAAGCAAATACTCCCCAAAAGTCATGGAGAAGTGTATCCGAAAAGACCCTAACAAGGTATGAGGATAAATAGATCCAAGTCATAAAAGGAGGCGGATCGTTGTATATCAAAGTCCAAAATAAAGAATGGAGAAAAATGAAGAAGTCGTGGTCCAAGTATGAATCTCTCAAAAAGTTCAAGTGAAGAAATTCCAATTATGAAGAGAAGACCATTATTTCATGAACGTCTCTCAAGATTTGAAGTATGAAGTCGCTGCCAAATATCGGTCCGAGAAAGGTCTCAAATCGCGAAGCGAGTTATGCCAAGATATGAACTTTATGAGGTCCCGAGTAGCAGTTTTAAAAGATTTTGTCCTTTAGCTAACTATTGATTAAATCGTTCACTTTATTTTCAGACTTAATAACTATCGAAATAAGTCAAAAATGCATCCTCGTGATCATTCAAGACAATAATAAAATATAAGAGATACACCTAGGAATAAGGGAGTCTAAGTGAGTAATTGGCCCACATGAGTTCGTGATAGTCTACTAACTTATAATAACAATGATCTCGTTTTTAAGCTTGGTTTGGAGAAAGTGAAAACTTGATTATTGATAGGTGTGTAAACACCCATCTTTTCTACCACTTAATTACAATAATAACCGGACCAAAACGTGTATTTTATGTCTTTTATGTCGGAGTTATGCGTGGTTTGTGTTTTTGTTGTGATTTAGGACGAAAAGGCGAAAAGTGGAGAAAACACGGGAATTCACGGGCATTTACGGACTTTTATTGAAGAAAAAGATGAAAGACGGAGTCAAGAAGTCAAGAGTGCAAAAAGAACGGAAGTCCACGACCAATTCTGAAGATTTATCGAAGAAAAAGTCAAAAGACGGAAGTTTATCAAAAGCCGAAGAATTCAAGTCTATTTTATTGAAGAATTTAAAGACGAGTTCAAAAGAAATCCCAAGCCACAAGTCATTATAGTCCAAGTTTAAAGAAGATTAGAAGGAAAAAGGACTAATGGTGCAATTAATGAAGACTATATGCTTAAGGGCTTAATCTTGCAATTAACAAGAAATGAAGGAGGAGAGGAAGCTTCCTTAATCCTCCCCTATAAATAGATTAGGATTGTTAATTTTTCATGTTGTTGGCTAAGTGTGACAATTAGCTCTTCCATCATTTACTTACCTTGTCATTTAATTTCTTGTCAACTTTAAATACATGTTTTGCACCTTAATTACCATTTAATTCCAAGTAAGTTTTCATTTTAATTCTTGTCAATCTTTATTTTATCTTGTCAATCTCTTATCTTCCTTTCTTAATCTTTGATTTGTTATGTTTATGTTGTGTTCATGTTCATGTTCTTTATTTTGATCAAGTGGGTTTTTAATTATTGTGATTAAAGTTGTTTGTTTTCTTGTTTTAAATTGTTTGTTTATGTTTATCTGTTGATTCGTTACTGTTTAGCTTAATCGTTGTGTTAAATTTGATTAATCTGCTTTAGATCCATTGTTTCTGTGATTCCCTTGTTCGTCGGGGTGTTTGTTGTGTTTCTGATCTTTCCAGGAATACTTCCGAACCAAGTAGGAGGGAAAGTGCTCATTCAGAACTTCCAAAGTTCCGAATCAAAGGTTTCATCCGGAAGATTTTAAGCTCAGCAAAACTTCCGAGTCAAGCCTTGTTCATCCGGAACATTCAAAGTTCCGGACGAAGGATAACTTCCGAGTCAAGCTTCATTCATTCGAAACTCAAAAGTTCCGAACCAGAAAAGCTTCATTCGGAACTCAAAAGTTCCGGATCTAGCAATTCATTCGGAACTCCAAAAGTTCCAGATCAGTGATCGTTCATTCGGAAGTTTCCAAAGTTCCGAACCAAGAGCTGTTCATTCGGAACTTAAAAGTTCCGAATAAACTTCCGGATCAAGGGTAAGTTCCGATTCAAGAAGTGTTCATTCGGAAGTCTGAAACTTCCGAATCAAGGAGGCTTCATTCGGAATCTTCCGAATCAAGGGTGACCAAAAACTTCCGAATCAAGGCAAATTTTACAAGTTCCGAATCAGTAAAGTTCCGAACGAAGGATTGTTTTGGATAAGTGACATATTCAGATCAATTTGTTCCGGATCAATGATTTTGGTAATATTCCAAGCAAAGAAGAATCATTCCAACCGAGGGTGACATTCCGGACGAGTGATTGTTCCAAACGAAGGATTATTCCGAATGAGCTGTATTCAGGTTCTTATTAGCTTTTGTCTTTGATTTTTATTTTCAAGCTTTATTTTTCCCGCCTTTATTTTAATTGCACTTTAAGTTTATTTACCTTAGTTTTATTTTAGACTTGCCTTAGTTTTAGTCGCGTTTTAAGTTTGCCTTAGATAAATTTAAGTTTACGTCTTTACTTTAGTGCCCTTTAATTTCAGTCTCGCTTTAAATACTTGCACCCTTATTTTAATTAGACTTAGATTTACTTTAAGAGCACCTTTACATTAATTGTTTTGCACCTTTTATTTTAAACACTACAACGACACATCTTTGTTTCTACCAAAATAAAACAGAGTCGCACATTAAACACAAGTTTTTCAATTCGAAGAGACACACTTAAACGAATCCTTTTAACCTGAGTAAAATCTAGTTACCAGGCACCTACTTGTAACCACATGAAAAATATCCAATAACATGTAAAATATGTGATTCTCAAATTTTGAATAGGAGGGAAAGGATTGAAATAGGTTTTTGGAGGGAAAAAGTAAAACCGGGTCCTAATTAGGCTTGTAACTTTATACTTTATGATTTTGGTGATTAAGGGCTTAGGAATGTGATTAGTGATGGATTAGGGTTTCATTAAGGTTTATACGTTATATTTAAGAAGTTTGGGTCTTTGGTTTGAAGTTTAACAAAGGTTTTGTGAAAATGGGAAGAAAACTTAGGCGGGTTAGGGTTTCTAATGATTTATGGTTAAGTCATTCTAAAAGTGATTATCCTTCAATTAGCTATTGACGTAAACTCAATTTATACATCATACATTGTACTTAATGTGTTTATGAAGTCCCTACATTGGTTTTATTAAGTTATTCTAAGTAAACATGTTCAAAGGGTGAAAATACCTATTTTGATCTAATTTACAAGTCATACATTGAAATCTTGTACCTTGTGCATTAGGGTACTTGTACATTGTCTTAACATAATCTTATAACCTTAATGAAGTGCTATGGGTATTTGTAGACTTGTCCTAAAATACTAGGTAGTGAATATATGTAGATTTCTTAATGTAAGGGTTTTTAGGTCATTAATCCCAATGACTTTCTATCTTGGGTAATTAGGCTTTATATTCTAATGTAAGCTTGTTGTAGGGATTATATAGCATGTTTATGACTTCTAGGGTTTCTACATTCTTAGTTTAAGGGTTTATATAGGTTCATCATATTCTAGGGATAATTAAAGGAGCTTAAGATCCTATGCTTTGATAACTTGTACCTTATGGTTTATTTACTTGTAAATTAACTTGAAATAAATGTATAAACTTAATATGATACTTAGTTGAGTTTTATAATTAGTTGCCAAAGATTAGATGTAACACTCTCAAATTTCATATCGGTACAACGGAAGAGTCTTTAGAGTGTTACAGGATAGCACAATAACTCCAATCATAAACAACACATAAAAATGGTTGTACAAGGTTTAATGTAACACCCCACTTGGATAAGTGGACCGTTACGTGTATTTATGGCGTGTCATCAATGCATAAGGTAAATGTCCTAAAACATTAAACGACCATAGAGGAAATACCGGAATCAAACATCGACAATCCAAACATAAGCCCAAAACATGAAAAGTAAAAATACTGAAGGAAAGGACTAAACAATGTCCAAATAAGCAGAATAATGTAAGTACATAAAGTAAGAAGTCTGGATAGCTTCCATCCAAATGCACATGCTCTCAGAATCCTAAGAGCGTCCTAGTGTACCTGCCGTTAGAACATGAAAGGGAACTACGGCTGAGCATAACGCTCAGTGAACGGATATAAAGCATGATAAGGAATTACTGAAATGAAACAGATGATGAAATACTGGAGCTGTAAGTCTAATAAGTAAGGTTGTAGCGAAAATCTGTGTATAATCTGTAAAGTCTGATTTATAAATAATAAAGCTGAACTATTATCTGTTAAATCTGAAAACATGCATTTACTGTATTTTAATTGCCAGAGCTTATACAGGTCATGTGCTTTAACAAAGGTGCATGAATAACTGGAGAGGTGACCTCGTCAAGCTGTAGAGGGGTGACCTCTAAATAACTGTAGAGGGGTTACCTCTAAATACTGTGCTGGGTGGAGGGATCAGCTCCAATGTGAAGGATGTAGAGCACACACCACATTCACCCTGATAACTTGTAAACTGATAAGCCTAGGATGCATCCATACGCCCCACATGACATGATAATAATAATGGCCATAACGTGAAGGGACGATGCAGGATATCACTCTCCTGCATGTGAGTCACGACACCGGTGCCTCTAGTGCCATGGTTACGGTACCTCCGTAACTAGTACATAAACTGGTCATGCTTGTATATAATGCTCATGCAATTTATTTAGTTATTAACATGATTACTGATAAGCTTAAACATATACTAGGGAAAACATTTGGCTGAAGATGGGGAATCCTAATCATTCATAGAAAGGAAGTCCTTACTGAAGGACGGAAAATCCGTACGATCAATCGAAACGAAAGAGGCAAATAATAGTAGAGAGATAGGAATATCCGTACCTTAGCTAATCTCGACGCCTAAACAAAATCCAAATTATTTCTTGTCAAATGATCTACATAAATTAGTCGATTACTAATTAATAACAATTATATTTATCATGGTTTAATTCTTCATACTCGTTACCAAAAATTTACGTGGCCCACTGGATTAGATGATGGCAAAATATTAAATGATGATACCATGTTTTCTTATTTCTCCAACATGCATGCATTCGTAAATTTCTTTCTATGCTTTCATGTTTCTTGTTTAATTGTATATGACAAGTTTTTATGTTCTTTGTGAAGATATAGAGCATGTACTTATATGCCATGAACTGCATATTTTTGAAGACTACATAAAGTCCATGATCATCTTTTTATCAAAAGGTTTATTTCTTAAGGTACCCAGTTTCTGAAACTGAAATTTATCAACCTATATTTTAAGTGCTCTATGGTCTTGTTTATTTACCATGATATAGTCTCATTATAGATTACTATCATGTGATATGAATAAAAGTGAATTATGGCATAAGTGGTACCTTTAGGCAGAAATACAAGCTCATTAAAGTCGAGTATACACAACGATCCAAAGACGAATAATTATAGTCAGTCTGCCCCAAACTAAACACAAAGCAGGAACTCAATTCACGAGCCAAACGACGAGACACGTACCGTCTTCACACGCGGCCAGGAGGAATAAAAGAAAGCAACCTGAATGACTAACCGAATTCAACTCGGATGATCTTTCATCATTAGCATGAGAAAGATAATAACACATCAAAACAGTACGTGTATGAACACCAAATCGAGCATGATCAGGAGCAGCAAAATTCAACAAGGTACGATCGAAACCGAAACCGAACCTACTTGCAGAAGAACAAATCAGCCCAATAGCCTGCCACTTCCACGAACTCTAATGACCATCAAACGAATCGAAACCTTAGTTTCAATGGTTTAGGGTTTGTGAATCTTGTGATAATGAGCAGTTTTTTTTTATATAAGATCTCAAGCGTAACCGACGGGGTATGTTATTATGTATAGTTGACTAGGCCCATATTATGAGCGAATATTGATCATAAAATCAAATGAGCTAATTAGTCCTATTATTATTGGTAAATGTGATTAAGTCCACAGTTAGTTTTCGCTTTCCAAATTCACACATCAACTGTGATGTTGTTTCAGTTTAGTTTATATTCTAAAGCCAATATGCATGCATTTATGCTTCATCATTTACCAGTTAGTTTATGCTAATTTATTTTATTAATTCTTCATTTTTTTGAATAATTAATGATTGTGTAATGTTCGAATTACTTCTGTTATTTATTATCTGAAATAAATAGTTACAACGTTTTATTTGAAACTATGAATGTACGTAATTATTGTTCCTGGACTTTTAAGGCGGGTTTTACAATTCTTCCCCTCTAAAAAAAATAATTCGTCCTCGAATTAAGGATATGATTATGCTGCGGTTTTACAATTCTCCCTCTCTAAAAAGAAAATTCGTCCTCGAATAAGCTGGTGAAGTAAAAGCTGAAAGGACATATGTGCTGAAAGAGCATGGAGGCTGAAAAGACATGTAAGCTGAAGGATCATTCGTCCTTGATCTAGAACATGATGCTGCTAAAGGGTATAAACGTGACATGACTGAAGTAAACATGGAACGTGTCCTGGCTGAAAGAACTTAACTGGATTTATTAAAGGAAAAGGGATAAGAGGTCTGGATGGACTCCTCCGTTTCGAGTGGCTTCCCGCTTGAAACAATTCCTTCAAAGGTCTAATCACAATGAAAATCTTGGTCCTGATGACCATGTCCTGATGATGCTGAATAATTTCTGGTTCCATACTTAAAATGGATTTCCTGAATCTGATAAAATGAATAAGCTATAGCATGAAGGATACATGAAACGGTACGTATAAATATCCTGAAAGATAACATTTCTATATATGAGCAAGCTGCTGAAAATATATAGGGACAAACTACGTGAACAATTGGGTACCTGCTATGTGAGCAATTGTGAACGTGGTTCGCGATCATAAAAGAAGCGTTGTGCATGAAATAGGTCATGTATGTGATACGTGAAACATACTATGAGCGTGATACTAGAACATATCATAAACGTATGCTGACTGAGGAAAGAATGCCAAACGATACGGCCTGAGATGTGAAACGTCTGCCTGGTTATGGAGAAACCATGTTAAACTTGAGTCTGGTCTTCTCAAAGTTCTATAGTCAAATCCGGTACAAGACTTGGAACGTATCCACGGAGATGGGACATGAACCTGAACTTGAACAACGTCATGAATGCGAATTTTGAATTTAAATCATGAGATATAATAAACATGAACTAAAACAGCATCATACTGTGAATGAGACATAATCGTGAAAATGAAGATAAACGTGAACGTAAGGTGAATGTAACATACACGTGACCGTGAACATGAATTCTGTCTAATATGATGGTCGATGAAATACCATGAATTCTTACATTTACTGCTAAATTTACTGCAGGTCCGGCTACTGCATAATCCTCTCGGATGAAAGAAAATGCGCAGGCTGATTACATGGTTGACAATGACTGAGATTATCGTACTTTTTCTGAGTCTATGATAACTGATAACAATTTCATGGAATCTCGTCTCAATTCAGCTCAGTAATTTCTAAGGGTTGTAGTAACTCACTAACATGACGGCGTTCTATCTTGAACTTGTGGTATGTCAGACATCTAGATATGAACATAACTGCATCAATGGGTGATCCTGCTTCTATCAAAATTCCAACTGAGATTATAGGACATTCTGGTGGAAATCTGTTTGAATAGTCATGGAAGAATTTTTGGTGAGGACTGTCAGTAATTTCTGCGGTAGCAGCCAATTGAGTTCTATAAAATTGTACTTCGTTCACAGGCATCGGTCGGGACCATCAGGTGACAGCCTTCACCTTCGCAGGATTGTCTGAAATTTCTTTCTGCTGAAATAGGGTGGCTCAGAAATGCCACTTTGTTCATTTGGGATATAAATTTGGAAAGCTGCTCATATAATTTCCTCCTATCTGGAAATCTGCATGTCCATGAGAAGATGATCTCGCGTTCTTCTTTAGGATTTGGCAGCTCAAAATGTTATCAATAAACCACTGACGGTTTGTCTGAGAATTTATGAGAAAATATTATTCATAAATTTCATAATATCGTTGGGGCATTAGAGAGCCCAAGAGTATGGATCAAAACTTTTGAGAGGCTATGGTATGTGTAACAGCAGTCTGGAGAACATCACGTTCTTCCTCTCACCACTGATGGCAGTATGATCGGGAATTTTAATATTTAAGCCATCGTAGCAGGTCAGGTATACTTTTTTTTACGTGGAACGAACATCGATTAAGAATGGGGATCTGGTAATTTTCCGGTGGTCGATACATGATCTCATGTTACCGGCCTTCTTTCTGATAGACAGGAACGGTGCACTTCCTGGTGGTGCGCCAGGGAGAATAAAGCCTCATTCCGGTAATTCTTGCGGCAAATGCTACAACTCTTTTAACTTAGCTGCAGTCCAACAACAAGATGTTTTGAAAACATGTTCTGTTCTTGAGACAAGCTCGATGTAGAATTTTGTTTCGTGGCTAGAAAGGAATTTCTAAAAAACTTTCTGAAATTATGTCTGGAGTAATCTGCTGGTCATGAGTTTAAGGAATTTCAGAAGTAAATTTATAACTGTTAGTTAGACAGTCTTCGTATATACGGACTGCTAAGTCACGCGCTTGTAAGGCAGAAACAATTTGTACTGATTTTTCTGAAGAAATATAATGAATATATTTGGGATTTAGTAAGACGGATGTTGTCGTCAACTGAAAGGAGAACCTTAATAAACATGTGTGGTACTGTGGAGTCTTTTCTGGGTGAGATGCAGGGGACTACCTGATTTAAGATAAAGCTGACATAGGAATACGTGAAGTAAACATGGCGACTTTTCGCTAAATGTTTTTTTTTTGTCTGTAACCTCACAGAATGAATACTGTGTGTTTAACCTGAATCATACTCTAGTGGTGGTGACTAGAATTTTCAAATGATCTGATTCATGCGTGGCATAATAGAACGGTATACCCCTTCTTGAAGGGTACCTTGAATTACTGAGGGCCTGGTTTAGAAATATACTGGAGTTATGAGTCCTGACTCGTATTTTGAGGAAAGATTTGTATGACGTGTACCATGACTGGTGTCCTGATATGTGTGTTCCCAAATGATACTTGAGACCCATGTCTTGACTGTCGTCTTGGCACGTGTTTTAGTAGATGAATCTGGACAAGGCTGAAAATTTTTGGTAACTGCTAAGATTGGCGGACCGGTTAGACTACTGACATCTTGTATTTCTGGTCACGTCCGTTCCGGATTTCTGATGGTTACTGACTGATTAATTATAAGTACGGTGTTTGTCACTACTGCTTTGTCTGTCAATTAATGACGGTCGTTATCATGACCGTGATTCCTGTAACTATTTTGCTGAGTGGTCGGCTGGGTTCCGGTTCCCACTCTTCTGAATGAACGGTTAGCTGAGTGAAGTGTGACATCTAGCTGAGAAGGTAAAAGTATGGAATTGGATGGTAGTGTCTAATGGCTGAAATTTATTCTCGTTAGAAATTTCAAATTTATAGTTTTTGTCCTTGTTCTGCAGAGTCTTCATAGTATAAACGGCATCAGCATCTTGAGAAATCTCCAAAGTATCAGTAGCATCAGCATTTGTGAGGTGTTTAAAGTGTTAGCAGCATCAACATCTGGTAAAATCTTCAACTCACGAGCAGCGTTAGCACTTGGTGGAATATCGACAAGTGGCAACGCTTGAGATGATTGAGGATCGATTAGCAATATCCATGGAGTAGGGTACCTGGAGTACACTTGGACTACTGTACATGAAGTACAAAATGAATACTGCACATGGAGCATATCTGAGACACTGTACATGGGGTACATATGGAATACTATACATGGCACTGGTGGAAATTTTATGGGATGATCGATACTAGTGTCACTTGTCTGACATGATTAAAGAAATAAATTGATTTAGACGGTAGTAAACTGAGCTGAAATAAGTAACATGATAGGCTGACAATTTTTGCGTCGACTTACTGCTGGTTGTATCGAGGCTGAAAAGTATGATATAATCGAAGTCCCAACAGTGGTCAGCATGAAGCATGATCAATAAAGGCGAATCATGATTTATCATGAAAACGGGTTTTACTGAAATTCTTTTTGTGTCTTAGCATTGAGACATTTATCATTCTGTTGAACATAAAACCCTCGCACGGAGACATGAAACTAAAACAGCGTGGAAGCGACATCAACTTGATATTGTGCGAACTGGATTGTTATAAAGACTATAAGAGTATGATCAACTGAGGTTTAACATTAACTGATGTGGATGGCTATGGTTCAATCCACATAATTCAAGGAACAAAACATATGACTAAGTATGGGCGATTCTGGTTCGATCCATACTGGTGAAAATTTTCTAAGAACTGTCATGTAAAGAAATTTATAATCTGGTATTAAATATGGATGGCTGTAGTCCAATCCATACTTGTCAAAATTTATAGAATGTCATGATATGAGCAAAGGTGAACGTCTATGGTTCAGTTCACAAAACAATATTCGACTGAAAACATGAATCTGACATGAGTAAGGATAAACGCCTATTGTCAATTCATCTATACAAAAATATTAACGCGCAAGGGTGAACGCCTATGGTCAGTTCACCAAAATGAAAATTCGCTAAAAAGAACGTGCGACTAAATATGGCCAGTTCTGTACCAACCTTTTACTTAGTCAAAACTTTAAGAAAACTGACTGATAAATGAAGAAAACTAACTGAATAATCCATGAGAAACATGAAAGATAACAACGCCAAAAATCTAGGAAGTTCTTGGTGACTACCCACTAATCACAGGTCAAGTTTTAGAGCCTACAGGTCGAACCTTGCGCTCTAATACCATAATTGTAACACCCCACTTGGATAAGTGGACTGTTACGTGTATTTATGGCGTGTCATCAAAGCATAAGGTAAATGTCCTAAAACATTAACCGACCATAGAGGAAAAACCGGAATCAAACATCGGCAATCCAAACATAAGCCCAAAACATGAAAAGTAAAAATACTAAAGGAAAGGACTATACAATGTCCAAATAAGCAGAATAATGTAAGTACATAAAGTAAGAAGTCTGGATAGCTTCCATCCAAATGCACATGCTCTCAGAATCCTAAGAGCGTCCTGGTGTACCTGCCGTTAGAACATGAAAGGGAACTACGGCTGAGCATAACGCTCAGTGAACGGATATAAAGCATGATAAGGAATTGCTGAAATGAAACAGATGATGAAATACTGGAGCTGTAAGTCTGATAAATAAAGTTGCAGCGAAAATCTGTGTATAATCTGTAAAGTCTGATTTATAAATAATAAAGCTGAACTATTATCTGTTAAATCTGAAAACATGCATTTACTGTATTTTAATTGCCAGAGCTTATACAAGTCATGTGCTGTAACAACGGTGCATGAATAACTGGAGGGGTGACCTCGTCATGCTGTAGAGGGGTGACCTCTAAACAACTGTAGAGGGGTGACCTCTAAATACTGTGTTGGGTTGAGGGATCAGCTCCAATGTGAAGGATGTAGAGCACACACCACATTCACCCTGATAACTTGTAAACTGATAAGCCTAGGATGCATCCATACGCCCCACGTGACATGATAATAATAATGGCCAAAACGTGAAGGGACGATGCAGGATATCACTCTCCTGCATGTGAGTCACGACACCGGTGCCTCTAGTGCCATGGTTACGGTACCTCTGTAACTAGTACATAAACCATGCTTGTATATATTGCTCAGGCAATTTATTTAGTTATTAACATGATTACTGATAAGCTTAAACATATACTGGGGAAAACATTTGGCTGAAGACGGGGAATCCTAATCATTCATAGAAAGGAAGTCCTTATTGAAGGACGGAAAATCCGTACGATCAATCGAAACGAAAGAGGCAAATAATAGTCGAGAGATAGGAATATCCGTACCTTAGCTAATCTCGACGCCTAAACAAAATCCAAATTATTTCTCATCAAATGATCTACATAAATTAGTCGATTACTAATTAATAACAATTATATTTATCATAGTTTAATTCTTCATACTCGTTACCCAAAATTTACGCGGCCCACTGGATTAGATGATGGCAAAATATTAAATGATGATACCATGTTTTCTTATTTCTCCAACATGCATGCATTCGTAAATTTCTTTCTATGCTTTCATGTTTCTTGTTTAATTGTATATGACAAGTTTGTATGTTCTTTGTGAAGATATAGAGCATGTACTTATATGCCATGAACTACATATTTTTGAAGACTACATAAAGTCCATGATCATCTTTTTATCAAAAGGTTTATTTCTTAAGGTACCCAGTTTCTGAAACTGAAATTTATCAACTTATATTTTAAGTGCTCTATGGTCTTGCTTATTTACCATGATATAGTCTCATTATAGATTACTATCATGTGATATGAATAAAAGTGAATTATGGCATAAGTGGTACCTTTAGGCAGAAATACAAGTTCATTAAAGTCGAGTATACACAACGATCCAAAGACGAATAATTATAGTCAATCTGCCCCAAACTAAACAGAAAGCAGGAACTCTATTCACGAGCCAACACGACGAGACACGTACCATCTTCACACGCGGCCAGGAGGAATAAAATAAAGCAACCTGAATGATTAATCGAATTCAACTCGGATGATCTTTCATCATTAGCATGAGAAAGATAATAACACATCAAAACAGTACGTGTATAAACACCAAATCGAGCATGATCACGAGCAGCAAAATTCAACAAAGTACGATCGAAACCGAAACCGAACCTACTTGCAGAAGAACAAATCAGCCCAACAGCCTGCCACTTCCACGAACTCTAATGACCATCAAACGAATCGAAACCTTAGTTTCAATGGTTTAGGGTTTGTGAATCTTGTGATAATGAGCAGTTTTTTTTATATAAGATCTCAAGCGTAACCGACGGGGTATGTTATTATGTATAGTTGACTAGGCCCATATTATGAGCGAATATTGATCATAAAATCAAATGAGCTAATTAGTCCTATTATTATTGGTAAATGTGATTAAGTCCATGGTTAGTTTTCGCTTTCCAAATTCACACATCAACTGTGATGTTGTTTCAGTTTAGTTTATATTCTAAAGCCAATATGCATGCATTTATGCTTCATCATTTACCAATCAGTTTATGCTAATTTATTTCAATAATTCTTCATTTTTTTTGAATAATTAATGATTGCGTAATGTCCGAATTACTTCTGTTATTTATTATCTGAAATAAATAGTTACGCAACGTTTTATTTAAAACTATGACTGTACGTAATTATTGTTCGTGGACTTTTAAGGCGGGTTTTACATTTAACATACATTCATTAAAGTTTCAAGTGTACAACAGGTCCCAAATTATACAGGTCATTAAGTTTACAAAACATAGATCGAACGAATAGTTTTATAATTATGTGGGCCATCAGAGTCGATCTCCATCCGAATTACCTTCAAGCACCTGAGTTAAAAACATGCAAAAATCATATCAGCGAATGCCGAGTGAATTCATAGAGTTTAATAAAACCGTTACATAAAACAATCGTTGAAATCAGAACACAAGTATAATATCAGAAGTAAGTCCTCGTATTGCTAGTCAGGCAATATATAAAGCAAAGCATACATCTTAAACCGTCCTTGAGACCGTAGCCTCAATATTACCATCATAGGTAATATTATTATCGTTATTTGCATCGTATCATATCGGATATTTAGATTACATTGGATTATTATTAGCCGCATGACATTGTTACCTTACTATCACAAACAACGGGCCGCGAACCCGACAAACAATTTTCCCATCTAAGTTAGCGTGTCGTCACAAAAATCACGCTATGTAAATCTTCTCATACATAAATTCGCTTACCAATCAATGTGGTACGACGGGGATCAACCGTTAAGGCGCGAAATGGGGTGATCGTCCCCAAATAGTACTATCATATGCATAAGCGTCTACCAAATCCCGGTAGTTCACAATTAATGCTAATGGGACTTTAAGTGACATAACCTAACTACTAATAATTCTTTTTATCTCGTTTATTGAGTCATAGCATCATTCGAGTCCATATCATTAAGCATACCATCGGGACTACTTGTGTTCTATTTTTTATCAAAAACTAGCATGTTATCTCCCTCGCGGGTTTACAAATCATTTTATAAAACATTTAAAAGAGTGCGAGGCTATGAACTAACGTTGATAATGAAAGGCGGATTATCAGCTACGGGCGTGCTTCGGTCACGGAAACCTTTATAAATAATAATACTCGGTCTTAGACTTTTGTCCAATGACTTTATCAAAATAACAATTATGTATACATATAATTATTTTATACATATGGTGATGATCAAGTGGGATTGTACATTCTCATTTACTCATTATAGTGTTATGTGTTGGTAACTTTTATACTAGTTTTACTAGTTCATCTTATTTACTTATCAAGGCCCATTATAAGCCCATTACCTTATATTAGTCCATTTTACACTATTAATATAATTATTATACTTTACATGTTGGGCCCAAGTGGGTTAAGCCCAATAAGTAAGTTTATAAGTGTTTAGCCAAATTAGTTGGATTAATAGTTCAATAAGGCTAACTTGGCCCGTTAATGTCCAAATGCTATAAAGCTCGGGTTTTATCAGTTTTTACTTGTAATAGGTACTTATATATCAGTATGAGTTATAAAAAATTTACATTAGATGGGTCCGGCCATCTATGTTTTAATTGACGAAAACGTTAGTTTTACGGTTTTAGCCGAAAAGACGTAAAAATCATGTTTATAGTTTTATAACTTATAAAACTTACCAAACTACCATTTTTATAAAATGTACATTTATTTATCATTGTACATATTTATATAAATGTAATATATAAGTTAGTGGGTTTTAATTTACATTTTATACTATACTTATTTGAGTGCTATTATTAAACTTTAATTTCACAAAATCTGATTTTTAGTTTCACTTTCACCATTTTTATCATATCTTGAGTTCTACAAGGAGATAGAAGCTCATTTTTTGATGACATAAACTTCATATTATGTGTTACAAATAACTTAGCTTTAGCTACTTCTCAATCCAAGTATAAGTATCCCTAACAGTCCTCACAAAACAGTCTAGTCAAATTGATACACTGATTTTGTTTTGATCATATCTCACTCATTATAATGATTCCATTGCATGGTCAACTCTAACATGTGTACAAGACCTAATACTTACTGTATATTGATTCCACTATGCCATTTTATCAGTTTATCATTTGGTTAGTTACTGTTTTTATACAGCCAACTTATTAAGCAAGATTTTAACCTTTTTACATATGGTTTTCCATCTTTTTAACCATGTTTATCAACACTTGATCCCCACACAACATTTTTATGATCATATATTTATCATATACATATACAATTGGAAAGAAAATACATTTGATCTTTACAAAAATAACAAAGAAAATGGAAAGGATGATCTTGTTTACCAACCAAGACTATAACTTGTTTTTGGATGACAACACCTTGAGGTACACCAACTTTGTCTTCAAGATCATCAAACACCAAGAATATTTGTTGAGAAACCAGCCCTAGGACACAAGCAAATCACCTCCTTTGATGTTATAATGATCACCAATCAACAAGTCATCAAGGGTTCTTCATTATATGTGTAGATAACACAAAGTTTATGGCTAAAATTGATCAAATGGGGGTGTTTGTTCTTGATATGGGACGGCAAGGAAGAGAGGGTAAGAGGATTTTGAGAGTAGCTTGCATGAGTGAAAGTGTGTAAATGGTTAGGTTTAGTGGTTTTGTGGCGTGTTAGCTTACTTGTTAAGCTTAAGCTAACAAGTGTAAACTTGTTGGTTACAAGTTTGCCACATCTTATGATGTGGTGTCCTTGTTTTGGCCGTCCCTTTTGAGTGGGGTGGGACAAAACTTGTTTTGTCTCATCCCACTAATTTACGAGTATTCTTCGATTCTAGTTTCCTTGATTTGCGTGCCCTCGGGTCGTTTTACGAAAAACGTTTTTATAAATTATGAATCACAGCACAAAATGAATCTAATAAAAATTGTCTCATCAAAAACGGAGTTCAAAAACGTAAATACGTAATCCTAAGGTTTCCGGTTTAGTCGTAAAGGACGTTAAATTATGCACGTAAGCCCAAATTTAAATCCGTAAATTGTGAGTTCATCAACCAACACAAAAATAAGTTTCAAAATATTATACGAGAAAATAATTTACTACCTGAAAATGTTAGATTGTCACAGATTTTCCTCTTAAAAGGGATCAACGTCCTCGAGATCCATTTCATTTTGATGTCCGTTTCTTATTGAAATCAAAGAGGTGCGGATATTTCTTCCACGTTTCATCCTCTCGTTCCCAAGTAAATTCTGGTCCATGCTTTGAATTCCATCGGATCTTGATGATAGGTATCCGACTTTGTTTCAGTTTCTTTACCTCACGATCCATAACCTCTACGGGTTCTTCGATAAAATGCAACTTCTCATCTATTCGAACCTTATCCAACGAAATTTTCTCATCACTTACTGCTAAACATTTCTTCAGATTAGATACATGGAATGTGTTGTGAACACCATGAAGTTCTTGGGGTAACTCTAGTTTGTAAGCCACCGGACCTACTCTAGATAAAATCTTAAAGGGTCCAATATAGCGGGGATTCAATTTCCCTCGCTTTCCAAATCTTATAACGCCTTTCCATGGCGATACTTTCAACATTACTCGGTCACCCACTTCAAACTCCAGCGGTTTCCGCCGCACATCCGCGTAACTTACTACGGGCAGTCAACAACCTATTCTTAATCTGAACTATCATCTCCGTAGTCTCCCGGTTCAATTCCGGTCCCGTGAGCTAGGTATCCCAAACTTCACTCCAACATACAGGAGATCTACACTTCCTACCATACAAAGTTTCAAACGGTGCAGCCTTAATACTAGAATGGTAACTATTGTTATAGGAAAACTCTGCTAACAACAAATTTTAATCCCAATTCTTACCAAAATCTATCACACAAGCTCTCAACATATCTTCCAGTGTTTGTATCGTTCTTTCACTCTGCCCATCAGTCTTGGGGTGATAAGAAGTGCTCATATCGAGATTCGTTCCCAAAGATTTTTGGAGAGATTTCCAAAAATTCAATGCGAATCTAGGATCTCGATCTAAAATGATCGATACAGGCACTCCATGCTTGCATACAACATTCTCAAGATAAATACGAGTCAACTTCTCCAGTGAGAACTACTCTTTAACCAGAATGAAGTGTGCTGATTTGGTCAGTCTGTCGACAATGACCCAAATCGAGTTATTTCCAGATGATGTTCTAGGAAGCTTAGTGATAAAGTCCATCGTAATTCGCTCCCACTTCCATTCAGGAATCTTTGGCTGTTTAAGTAGTCCTGATGGCTTTTGATGTTCAGCTTTGACTCTAGCACAAGTCAAGCATTGAAGAACATACATAGCAATATCTGCTTTCATATTCGGGCACCAGTACAACTTCTTCAAATCATGATACATTTTATTAGATCCTGGATGAATGGAATATTTAGATTTATGGGATTCTAACATAATCAAATCTCTTAAGCCTCCAAACTTAGGTATCCACATACGACCTCTTAAGCATTTTACTCCATCAGCTCTAACTTCTAAAAGATCTCCTTCTCCTCGGAACCCTTCATTAAAAAAAATTTCTTTCTTACAGGCTGTTAGCCTCAAAATATTGAGTCAAACAAGAATGTTCGGTCATAGTTTTCTATTGTAATATTTATTAGAACGTTGTAATAGGTAGTTATTTAGTCGTGATTCACGGGCTTGGATTTAAACTAATTAAAGTCCAAAAGACAAGCCATGGGGTAGTTTTGTGATTCGTTGATTTTTACTTGGTTCGTGTGATTTTCACCTATAATCATCTCGAATTCAAGATTTTTTTGTGTTTTCTATGCTCTAAATCTTGATATATATCTTCTACATAGCTGTGGTAGGGATTTGGTCGCATTTGGTTGGTTAAAATCGCGGATTTCTTGTCGAAAAACTCATCTTTTTACCTCAAAATCTCGAAACTGTACTAGTATTCCAATTAGTGTAATCGGGAAAGGGTTTAAAGATTCCGATTGTGATTCCGATCAGTAGCATCGGAAAAGGGTTTTATCATTCCGACCAGCTTTTCCGATCCACATTCCGATTGGACTTCGAATATTCCGACTGGACTTCAGATATTCCGATTTGGCATTCCGACAAGGTATTCCGATTTGGCATTCCGACAAGGTATTCCGATTTGGCATTCCGACAAGGTATTTCGATTTGCCATTCCGACAAGGTATTCCGATTTGGCATTCCGACAAGGTATTCCGATTTGGCATTCCGATTGCATTCCGATTAGGTCATTCCGATCTCATTCCGACGAAGGGATTCCGATAAGTGATTCCGACGACATTCCGATGATGTGTTTTGGTAATTTTTGTTTGAGTATTTTTTAGACTTAGCCACCATCTAGACTAGTTTTGGAATATCGTTTACACGAAGATTAAAAAAAAAAATCTGGCGGGAAAACCCAAGTAAAATTTATTTTTTCCTAGACCATTTTTAGGCCATTTAAGGTTCGATTTCAAATTTTGGCGATGCGAAAAATTTTTTTGACCAAAAATTCAAATTTTCGGACCAAAATTCAAATTTTTAGGCCATTTTTAGGTTTTATTTTTCGTTAAAATTTTCTTTTTTCAAACTTTTTCCCTACTAGTTATTGGCTATTTATAACTCGTTTTCAAAATTTGGTTATTCAAAATTTTTCGGTTTACCGTTTTAGTCGGACTGAGGAATTTATTGTCGGACTGAGAAAAATTTCAAATTTTCGGAATTTCAACAACAACACAATCACGCTACTTAAGATCCAAAGTCACTTCATCCACAGAGAGAGACGATCATCATGCCAACGAGTAATGCGGTTACTGCAAGTTCAGACGTGAAAGACCTTGAAATAGAACGACTACAACAACAGATATGTTTCTTAAGAAAAAATGCCATGGACGGTTTTAGAGTACTTCAAGATTCTTTTCAGAACCTTTCAAAAGTCTTGTTCGACTTACGTGAATCCACTGGCACATTCAGCAAAACATTCACTCATGCCATGGATAAACTTCAAACACAACTAGTCAACGAAAGAATCATTGCTAGTGAATGCAAGATCACTTTCACTGATCTCAAGACATCACTTTAAACGATGTTTACTTCTAACTTCATCAAGTCTTCGCTTACCAACGAGTGCTTCAATTGATATCATGGAATGGATGCTTTATCATACAAAGATCGGATAACCCGCAACATCGACTTCGTTGTAACCTATGTGAATCACACAATACAGATGCAACAAACGATTGATGACAGACTTCATACCAGTTGTGGTATCGCATCAGATATTGAGAATACAAGCTGCAGATATGAGACTCCAACGCATAGTTCAGGGAATGATGACCACAACTCTGAGAATGTCATCAGCAATACACCTTCCTATGATAATGGTCCTGTTTTCGATTCTGAGCCATTGGAAGAGGTACACTATGACGAATATAATGTGTTTGGAAATGCTAATACGCATGAGCATAGTGATCAACCTCAAACCATTATTCCCACATGTATAACGGAAAAGGTTGATAGCAATACCATACCTGATCCATTAGACACGTGCAATAATTCGTCTGACAATGATCAACATGCAAATGAGTATGATGACGAGGAGCGTGTTGCGCTAGCCAATTTAATTGCTACTTTACAAAAAGATGTTAGAGAAAATAAAAAGAGTCAAAAGCAATTAAAGAAGTCAAACACAACACTCACTCAAAATTTTGAAGAATGCAAAGCTGCTCTAATTAAGTCTAGTGAAACGATAGATAGCTATGGAGCGGAGCTTCTTCAGAAAACCAAAGAGCTTGAGGGGTACAAGGGTAGTACGTTAAAAAGTCAAAAGGACGATTTTGAAAACAAATATAATACAACTCTTGAGTTATTAGCCAAAGAGAAGCGTCAATATAATGTTTTCTTAATGGATGAACGTCAAAAAACGTACCTTGCCAATACCAAAGTTAATGAACTTGAACAAAAGCTCTCTATGACCACTACCGATTCTGCTAAAATTCTCGAGGATAAGAAACAAGAGGTAGATGCGTTAAAACAAGACTTCCAAAGTAGATATGATAAAGAAACCGAAAAAGTTATGAAACTAGAAGCACAAGTCGACTTTTTGAAGAACGTTGTTTATAAAACGCATGATTCTATTCAATCCGTAAGAATGCTAGCACCTCCATCGATGTTTAAGGGTCAAGCTAGCTTTGCAAGTCCTGAGTACCTTGCCAAAGCTCAAGCTGCGAACCCGTGTCTCTATCTTGATGAGACTGAAAGGACCGATCTTGATTGCATGTCGGTAAGTGCCGATAGTGAAGAGACTGCCCTTTGGGACGATGATAGTCAACCACTTGTTAATAAGGAGTTTGTGAAACCATATAATTATGCTTATGAGAATAGTCTTTATGTTCTTTTCAACAAAAAACTCAGAAAACTCGTGAGGAAGTGTTTCTAGAATGCAAACAAAAGAGAATTCAATGGAAGAAAGCATTTGCCCCTAAGAAATCTAATGTTTACAAATACATAAACTACCTCCCTCTGGATGAATCTAAAAGCAAGAGTAGGAAAACATTAGGTATTCTTAAACACCACATAGATAATGTTAAATCTATTGTTGAAAGAGACTGGGCAAAACGTGAAAATGCTGAATGGACACGTCCGATTCCTCAAGATATTACCTTGCTTGTGAAAGAACTCTTAATTCCTAACACGGCGTTGATTAAAGAAACTGTTCTTCAACTTGAGGAGTTCATTCGAACTGAAATGTATGATGATTTAAAATATGTTGAATCTCTTGAGAAACATATTGAAGATCTTCAAATGGAGAAGACTGACTTTTCAGATGAATATGATTTACTATTGCAAGAATGTGTTTCTAAAGATGTTATGTGTGCTTATTTTACATCTTGTGCTGATATTGATGAATATTCTGAAGTTGCATGCCAATATCTTGATAAAAGCAAAGAATGTGAACGTCTTGAAATTGAGCTTTCGAAACGTAAAGAAAATGTTGACAAAAAGGCTTTTGAGTTACTTCAACACAAAACTGATTTCCTTCAAAAACATTGTCATTCACTTGAACTTGCTCTGCAAAAAGAAGTTGGTAGTTTTCCACATGATAATAAATTGCAAGAAAAACTTTCCCAAACATTTCGAGAAATGAATGAACAGAATTTGGAAATTAAAGGGTTGAAAGCTCAATTACAAGACAGGGACAGAGCAATAGCAGAGTTGCAGAAACTCGTTGCTAAAATGGGTGGGAAAATCGTGGAACCTAGCATTGAGAAACCTGTTGTTCGACAACCCAATGCCTACAAGGATCCAAAGCTGTCTATCTTAGGAAAACCGACTCCGTTCTCCAATTCTTCTCATATGTAATCTAGGTTACCCCCTAAGACTGATGTGCAACCAAGTGTTCCAAAACCATCCGTATCACCCTATGTTCCTCCATTTAGAAAGCACATTGTTGCTAAACCCAACCATGTGAATGCACCTAGCACCTCTAGGACTCCTCCAAAACGTGTGACATTCACGTCAACAAAGGAATCTGTAGGTTCAAATGACCTCGTTCATACCCACAACCTAGAGGATACGAAACAAAAAGGGAAGATTCAGAAAGAAAAACCCGTATCTGAAAAACCTAGTTCACCAAATCCCGCTAGAGTTCTACACACTCCTAATGGTAGTCAACCAAAACCTAGGATCCCTCTTCAGCAATCTAGGAATTGGAGACCATCCATGAATAGTCGTGTTTCAAACACTACGCCTGAACGATTTGGAAAACAAAGGAATACAAGTACTTTCGTGAATCCAAAATTCCTTGTATGTCCCACTTGCAAAAAGGGCATTCACAATGGAAATCATGACCATTGCATTTTGCAATACCTCTATGAGGTTAAATCTTGTTCCTTTGAACGGAGATCGAATACAGAATCCCATAAGACAACAAGGAGATACAAACCCGTCGTAAAGAAAAGCAACCACACCAAATCTGAAACGTGGATTCAATAAGGACATAGTTTCTCTCCAAAGAAGTCTTCCGCTGTGCAAGAGAAAGCTACTCCTAAATCTAGTCTTCAGTGGAAACCAACGGGTCAGATCTTCACGGAAGTTGGTCTTAAGTGGATTCCAATAGATAAGAGTGATGACACCTGCACCAGCACTAATGCTACTGTTCTACACGCTGAAAAGGAATTTGTTACTCCTAATTCTAGTATATGTGCAAACTCTTCTTCTGTGATTGTAGGTACAACAGCGGATTCTGAACCCACTTCTCCTTCTTCAAAGGGTTCCAATTCTGTACATTCGATATCACCTTCTTCTGTTGTACAAAAGTCTATTTTGGATTATTTTCGAAAAACTTGAAAAAAAAAATAATAAAAATAATAAAACGTACATATCCATAGAAAAACTAAATAAAAAATGGAAAAACTTTCAAAATACCAAAATATTCTTCTCGACATGTCTTTCAGTATCGATAATATGGACGCACCTAGAAATGTCGCTCAATAACGACATGGGTGTGTACATAAAGCTCGAATGAAAGTTGTAAATATTTTTCAAAACATGTCATTTCTATATTTTCAAAAGGAAATTGTCTATTTTGGACAATACTTCCAACAACGGGTAGAGCAATCTATCTTGGGTTGAGCTTGACACAAAACATTCAACGTTTTGAGCTCAACACAATGGTTTGTAATCACTTTCAGATTGCAACCCGGAACTATATTCACGGGGGAGTGTACGATTCAGTGCTCTTACCCTTAGCAAAAGAAGTTAAATCTTCTTACACTTGAGTGGATTCGTCAAGACATTCAAAGTCTATGAACTCAAGTTTATGCTTAAGAAAAACCTTTTCGACAAAAAGAATTGATTTTTTAAAAAGCGTTGAACATAATTTTTTCAAGAATTTCTCAATGATATTCAAAATCTTTCAAAAAATTGTGTGTTCAACAACTCCTATCCTCAAAAAGTTTAATGTGGATCAAATCCTCGAAATGACAATTCCATTGGATCAATTTTTGAGGGGGAGCGTTCCAAAATTCATGCTAAGTTTGACACATTTTTCTCCCGAAGATTTTCAAGACTATTTTTCAAAATATATTTTAATCAAATTTGGTATCTCTAATATCAAATTTTTTTATATATTATAGATAGGGGGAGAAAATGTGATTAAAATGTGATCTATAAGACTCAAGCACTTTAACTCTTACCCACATGTGCGAAACACTTTCGATTATCGATGCACATGTGAAGGGGAGCTTTTCTGAAACGATAAAACTAGCAAGGTGTTAAATGTTTTTCAAACACTTTGTTAGAATTTAAAGTGGTTTTCATGGTTACGATCAAATACCCACATCATCTTTAATTCACGACGTTATTGGTGTCAAAAAGGGTGGTTAGGTTTAAGTCCTATGATCCAACCAGAACCGGAGGGATCTTCCCAGGGACAATCCAATAGATTATTAGAAGTCCTTAGGAAAGATGGAGTAGAATGTGAACGTAACTGAATGCCGACTAAGTACTGATGATAGCACTGGAACAATCACAACAAGGTGCTATTAATGATGTCTTGGTAAGCATTGAAGGGGTTGAAGAATGAAAAAGAAATGTAAGGATAAAGGGTGTAAAGAAAGAAGCCCTCCATACAACTTAGGCAGAAACCGGGTCAACTCATCATGAAGACAAACTCATCATGGACCCAGTAATGTGAAACACAACCCTTTCCTAGCTACTCAGGCTTCTCTCAAAAGAAGTTTGTTTTATTGTCACGGAGATCAACACGACTTCTATTGACTTTCTCACTCCGAGATAGTTGATATTGAATAGGTGGCATCTGCTCCAGCCTCCGACCACTAAAAGTGCACAAATCGAGTCTAGAGCCAAGAGATCAATCAAATCTCGTTAGGACACACGGATGAAGATCAAGAGAGTCCTACGCTATATCCTTGCGATATTGCTAGAACACTCAGAGTGATACTACTTAGCATTCACAATGATGAGTGGAAATCCTTCTAGTGTTAACATCAAACAACACTTCGGTAGGTCATATGCAAGATTCTTTATGAATTGAACATATGTAAAACTGAAAAGCAACAGTGGTTTGATTCTAAATTGATTCAAACTCGTTTCAGGTTTCTACGCAATATCTTTATGGTCTTGCCAGAACATTCAGAGTGATATTTATTAATATTCACAGTGACGAATGGAAATCCTTCTAGCGTCAACATCAAACAGCGCTACGGTAGGTGACTTGTGAGATTCTTATGAATCAAACTTGTGTCAACTGGAAAGCAACAATGGTAAGATTCTTAATGAATCAAACTTGTTCCAGGAATTTGAATTGACGACTTTAATCAAGCGGATATTTATCCAATTGATTCACTCTTTATGTTCGCAGTCTTGCTTTGAGACGGTCGAGTAAAGAGAACGGCTAGTACTGCCGCGAAACCCTGTCAAGGAGATTCTTAATTGAATCTACCTGATCACAGGTACGATATTTAATATCGTATAACGGTCTTCACCGACCGGAGGTAAAACGCTACCGATTTAGGACGAATGTCAAAGCCATTCAGTCCGTGTCTATATTTTGTCTCGAGAAGGTGGCGTCACGGTGTACTCAGCAAAGTCAAAGATTCACAACCACATATTCATGCCCAAAGACTTATCCAACAATTGATAGTGTGAGCATGTGGATAAAGACACAAGATCGCAAGATGGCAATGACAAGTCAAGGATGATTTGAAGATCTCAAGACTAAAAGACAAAGTCGAAAGACAACGACAAAGGCTTAAAGATCACAGCATAAAGGAACAAAACTACTGTTACACGTTCAAGACTCATTTATGACGAGATTCGTAATCTCCATTGATCTCCAAACATCAAAAAGGTATGACCTCACATTGGGGGAGATTGTTAGCCTCAAAATATTGAGTCAAACAAGAATGTTCGGTCATAGGTTTCTATTGTAATATTTATTAGAACGTTGTAATAGGTAGTTATTTAGTCGTGATTCACGGGCTTGGATTTAAACTAATTAAAGTCCAAAAGACAAGCCCGACCCAGTATATAGTCCATTAAAGCCCGCATGTGGGTGGACTATATATACTACCCTCCTAGCATGTTAGGAGGGTGGATGGTCATTTGTAACAAATCTTTTCTTAATCTAATATTCACCAAGTTAATCATCTCCTCTCTACTTTCTCTCACTACTTTCTCTCTCTAGGAATTCATCTCTTCTTTATCTATTTTCTTTCTTTCTTTATTGCTTAATCAATCACAAATAAATGGGACAACACAGGCTTCTATTTGCGCATTTCTAATTTGCTCAGGCAAATTATTGTGCACGGTCAAGACTAGAGATCGTACCCTGATAGGCTCTCTATCTTTTCTACTTAATGCATCGGCAACAACATTTGCTTTTCCTGGGTGATATTTTATATCACAATCATAATCACTTAACAATTCTATCCATCTTCGTTGCCTCATGTTCAATTCCTTTTGATCGAGAATATAATGTAGGCTTTTGTGATCAGTGAATACCGTACACTTGGTGCCATACAGATAATTTCTCCACAACCTAAGAGCAAAGACTACAGCTCCTAACTCAATATCATGAGTAGTATAATTCTCCTCATTCTTCCTTAATTGACTAGAAGCATAAGCTATTACTTTTTCTCGCTGCATCAAAACAGCTCCATAGCCTCTAAGAGATGCATCACAATATACTACAAAATATTCATTCCGTCGGGTAATGATATAATTGGCGCACTACATAATTTTTGCTTTAATATCTGAAATGCTCCATCTTCATCACTTCCCCAAACGAAAGGTTTATTCTTCTGGGTAAGCTTAGTCAAGGGTTTAGCTATTAAAGAAAATTATTTAATGAATCGCCTATAATAGCCAGCCAATCCTAAGAACTGTCGCACTTCCGTTGGCGTTGTCGGTGCCGACCAATTCTTAATGGCTTCAACCTTTGCAGGATCAACATGAATTCCATCCTTGTTAATCACATGACCAAGAAATTGCACAGAATCTAACCAAAAATCACATTTCGAAAACTTAGCATACAACTTTTCATCCTTTAACAAACTCAAGATAATCCTTAAATGTTCTCCATGTTCATCTTTATTCTTAGAATAGATTAGAATATCGTCAATAAACACAATCACAAATTTGTCCAAGTAGGGTTTGCACACTCGGTTCATTAGATCCATGAAAACCGCAGGCGCGTTAGTTAACCCAAATGGCATTATTTGAAATTCATAGTGTCCATAACGAGTTCTAAATGCAGTTATAGGAATATCTTCTTCACGAACGCGAAGTTGGTGATATCCAGACCGCAAATCTATCTTAGAATACACACTAGATCCTTGTAGTTGATCAAACAAATCATCAATCCTTGGTAAAGGATATCGATTTTTAATCGTCAACTTATTCAGTTCCCTATAATCAATGCACATACGGAAAGATCCATCCTTCTTCTTAACGAACAAGACTGGAGTTCCCCAAGGCGACGAGCTCGGTCGAATAAAACCTTTATCAGACAACTCCTTAAGTTGTTTAGATAACTCCTTTAATTCAGAAGGTGCTAATCGGTAAGGCGCACGTGCCACCGGTGCAGCACCAGAAATTAAATCGATTCGAAACTCAATTTGCCTTATCGGTGGAAGTCCGGGTAAATCTTTAGGAAATACCTCAGGAAATTCACAGATAATAGGTACATCTTCCAATCGTTTCTCCTTAGACTCATTCCCGGTCACTTGAGCTAAGAATAACTCGCAACCGTTCCTGATGTACTTTTGGACTTTAATACATGAAACGATTTTCAAACAGGATTCACCTCGATTACCATCAATTACTAACGTCATATTCCTAAGAGGAATCTTAACCTTCTTTTCTCCACATAAAATAGTAGCATTATTCAACGATAACCAATCCATACCAATAATAATATCAAAACTACCTAATTCGATCATCATCAAATCAATCAGAAAGGAATAGTTTAAGAGATTTATTGAGCATCCTTCTAATAGCTTATTAGTTTTCACTAATTTACCATCAGCCAATTACACCTCGTAACTGGTATTTATCTCAACAGGTTCAATGTCAATAAGGGCACTAAATTTAGTGGATACAAAAATCCTATCAACACCCGAATCAAATAAAGCAACAACATAATGATTGTTGAGTAAAAACGTACCAGTAACGACATTCGGATCCTCTTTCTTCACCTCGACTGTTCCAAGTTGATAAGCACCACCATGGGGTTTCTTCTAGTTACAATCGCTTTCAACTTAGGGCAATCCGATTTCTTATGACCCTCTTCGTTACAGTTGAAGCAAATGATTCCCTTCTTACACCTTTCAACTTTGTGTCCAAGCTTTCCGCAATTTCGGCACTTCCAGCAGTCGCCAACATGCCTCTTGTTGCCACACTTAGGACATTTTTCATCGTTGCGCGGTCTGTTGTTGGTAAGAGCATTTGCATTCCCCTTTCTCTGGTTCTGAAGGCGATTGAAATTCTTCCTATTATCACCTCTATCTACACGGTCGACATCACCCTTTCTTTTCTCACCAGTACGTGCTTCATCTTCCCTATCCTAAATTATCTGCCCAATGAGTTGGTAAGCCATTCGAACATCATCATCAATGGTCAGTGGTTTCGATGATGTCACGTCCCCTCGGATGTTCTTGGTCAACCCTTTGATATATTGCTCAATTCGGATCTCTTTGGGTTCCACCAATCGAGGACACAGTAAGGCCAACTCATGGAATCAGTTCGTGTAGCTATCAATGTCCACACCTTTCATTCTCAGATGAATCAACTCTTGTTCTAACCTAATGATCACACTACGGGGACAGAACTCCAAAGTCATCCACTTCTTAATTTCATCCCAAGGAGTAGCATTAGCAGCATCAATACCCATGAAAGCAATTCTCTCGTTCCACCAAGTCAAACGCACGACCCTTAAGAGTAGCCATAGCAAAAGTCACCTTATCTTCCTCCTTACACTTACTAATCCGAAACACCGACTCAATCTTCTCAATCCACTAGCTTAATCCTACAGCACCTTCAGTTCCATTAAAAGGTAGAGGTTCACACTTCATGAACGTCACATAAGTACAACCACCGACTTCAGGTGCATTAGTTCCAAGTCCTCCTACATTTCCTCCAGCATTAGCATTCACATTCACATTAGTACCACCAATTCCACTACCGCCAGCTCCACTACCACCAGCTCCACTACTGCCAGCTCCATTTCTAGCATTTGCCATAAATTCAATCATAGATGCGGTAACTTGCTCTGTAATAATCCTACGTACATCATCCTCAGTCACAGCTTTCTTGGGCGGCATAGTTCTATAATTTCACAATTTCAAAGTATTAAGCATTCACCCAACAAGGGATTCATATAAGATGGATTGAATTCATAATCAAAATACAAATAAGGCACAATATGGAATTCAAGACAAGATACATATTTCATTGGATTTGAAACAAACGCATTGTCTTAATTTGCATCCCATATCAATGTTCTAGCACTATACATACCCAAAATTCGTGTAGATCTACTAACTAATAAGCCGGTTCAGTCAAAGTTACAAAAGGTACAAAATATACAAAGGTCACTACTAAATATAGACTGGTCTACTGAGAACCGCCATATGGTCCATCATCCATCGTCTTCTGTATCTTTGTCGGGCGATCACAAGACACATCTTCAGCTGGGCGCTTACGGATCACTCCTCTTTCAACCATCTCAGCATAAAATCTATTGTTCCAACAACAGATATATTCAACTCTTTCTCAGCTTTCTCACGCATCGCATGAGCTACACTCAACTGAATCTCCATAGTATTCACCTTTTTCTTTATCTCAGCAAACTCACCACTTTCTAACACAGATAAACTCCTAAAAGCCTTATTCAAACCACGCTCTACATCAGTAAAATCCAAATTAAGCAATTCCCGCTCTTTCTCACCAACCTTTGTCTTCGACTCCAAATAAGCAACATGAGTCTGAACAACACCTAATCCAACCTCTGTCATACTACTCTGAGCACGGGAAGCATCTAAATCACGTCTCAAGGCCCAAGGTGCAAGACCATCAATATGAGTAGCCTCTCGAACCCTAGACGACTCTCCTATCACATGTCTACGAGTAGCAATACCATCAGTACCATCAGGTGCATCATCATCCTCATCATCCTCTAATTCAGAATCAGATTCAGACGATTCAGACAATTCATCTCTAAGTAGCTCAATCTCAGAATTAGACCAATAATCTAGAGGGGTAAGGGCTCGCCCTTCGGAACATCATAAAGGTAAATAAGCTCAGCCTCATCATCGTCATCAACCTCATCATCATACCTATATCCTCCTCGATATCCTCGTCGTCATCCTCATTATCTACATTATCTATCCCAATCTCATCATCATTCTCAATACCAACATTATCATTCTCATTCTCTACTATATCAACCTGAGGGGCAATCTGATCTCCTAGTCCTATCTCGGGCTCGGGATTCTCAAATGGTTCCTCTCATCATCATCCATATCCTTATTTACATCATAATCCACTAAGTCTAAATAAGGGTTATCATCTACATTAGGTTCGGGAATAGCATGGTTCTCTATAGGAATATTAGGGATAGCCATGACAATCTGCATTTATATATATCTCGTATTAGCATAACATACTTATTAAACAATTACATACTGAAACCACGATATATACATATATATAAGTTAAATTATATATATCAAAATATATATCTTCTCAATAAGGCTTGTTGGTAACGTCGGAGATCTTTGGCACCGTTATAGTCAAAAGATTTTTCAAATATTTTCTCAAATGTTTATAGTTAAAAGATTTTGAAAAGTTTTGTTCAAAACCTTGGTTTTTAAAATCTTTCGTTCTCTATAACGAGAGCTCTGGTACCAAACTGTAACACTCTCAAATTTCATATCGGTACAGCGGAAGAGTCTTTAGAGTGTTACGGGATATCACAATAACTCCAATCATAGAAAACACATAAAAATGGTTGTACAAGGTTTAACATACATTCATTCGATAAAAAGTTTCAAGTGTACAACAGGTCCCAAATTATACAGGTCATTAAGTTTACAAAACATAGATCGAATGAACAGTTTTATTATTATGTGGGCCATCAGAGTCGATCTCCATCCGAATTACCTTCAAGCACCTGAGATAAAAACATGCAAAAATCATATCAGCGAATGCCGAGTGTATTCATAGAGTTTAATAAAACCGTTACATAAAACAATCGTTGAAATCAGAACAGAAGTATAATATCAGAAGTAAGTCCTCGTATTGCTAGTCAGGCAATATATAAAGCAAAGCATACATCTTAAACCGTCCATGATACCGTAGCCTCAATATTACCATTATAGGTAATATTATTATCGTTATTTCATTGTATCATATCGGATATTTAGATTACATTGGATTATTATTAGCCGCATGACATTGTTACCTTACTATCACAAACAACGGGCCGCGAACCCGTCAAACAATTTGCCCATCTAAGTTAGTGTGTCGTCACACAAATCACGCTATGTAAATCTTCTCATGCATAAATTCGCTTACCAATCAATGTGGTACCACGGGGATCAACCGTCAAGGCGCGAACTGGGGTGATCATCCCCAAATAGTACTATCATATGCATAAGAGTCTACCAAATCCCGGTAGTTCACAATTCATGCTAATGGGACTTTAAGTGACATAACCTAACTACTAATAATCCTTTTTATCTCGTTTATTTGGTCATAGCATCATTCGGGTCCATATCATTAAGCATACCATCGGGACTACTTGTGTTCTGTTTTTATCAAAAACTAGCATGTTATCTCCCTCGTGGGTTTACAAATCATTTTCTTAAACATTTAAAAGAGTGCGAGGCTATGAACTCACGTTGATAATGAAAGGCGGATTATGTGACACCCCAAAATTGAGTCAAGTGCAGCGAAAATAATATTTGGGTGTCACGTAGGTGGATCAACAGCAGACAAAATATAGAGCAACAGATAAAAGATTATCCTTACATTTATTACATGACTGAAAGTGCAAATAGTATTAAAATAGTCTTTAACATTGTTCAATAGTTTGAATTACTCCCCAGTTTATAAAACCCCAGATGAGCTCTATAAATGCAGCCTATCATGATGCTTGACTCCATGCACACCAATACCTGCTTCAGTTTCCTGAGAAAACATGCTTAGAAAGTCAACATAAAGTTTGTGAATTCACAAGTTTAATTAAAATAAGTTTGGACATTAAATATTCACTGAAGTAGTAATGCACAAAGCATCAATACTTAAACGTAATTACATTCCCATATTGCCCGAAACTGAGACTTGACAGTTAAGTCCTTAACAAATAAGGACCCTTCGCCTTATAAAAAGGCACCCATAAAAATAATAAGTGTTGTCTTGTGAAACATCTGTTGTCCTGGCTTAGGCACAGTGAGCATGACTCACCCAGATGGGGACGGTCAATCCCAAATAGATCTATTTATAACATTCAGGTAATTCAATAATTCTAACAGTTTCAGATGCACGTGTCATGCGGGTTCATCTACAATAGGCAATGTAATCAAAGGTTTCGCAGTTCAATCCATGTCCATAAAATAAAATGTGTTGCATGTTTTCTTCCCCATTAAAAGGTTTAAAAGTTTGTCAATATATAAAGTGGGGCCATGAACTCACCTCAGTAGTACAACAATAAGTCAGTAGATAAATCGGATAAGGATGCTCACGATACAATCAACGACCTAAATAATTATAAGGTCTCAGTAAATGCATAACATAATGCATAAAAGTTTCAGAATAAATCTGGGTATGCTTATACTGGTTTTAAGCATTTTATTACGATACTTGTATTTTAGTTCATCGTTGTACAAGTTCTAATAGTATTTATTTTAAGTATAAAATAAATAATGAGGTTAAATTAATTAATCCATGTAATTAATATTTTGTACTTATGTTGTTAATAAAACACTTTAAATATTTATAAAAGGTAGTTATATATATATTTAAAGTAGTAGAAAATAAATATACTTAATATATTTATTTTATTAGTTAATCATTTTTAATTTATATTTAATATATAAATGAGGTTTATAAAACGTATAACCTTTAAATTCCACGTTTACGTAGTGTTTATAATTATTAAATTATAAGTTTGGAAAAAATAACAACTGTTACGTTTATTTAAGTTTTACGTTTTAAATAATGGGTATAAATATATAGAATTTTAGGGTTCGTTATACTTTGTATAATTTACGTTTTAGTCCTTTTATTTAAATAATTACTCGCGGTTAAATTACTTTTATACCCCTAGGGTTTCTAAATCTTTCAAGTAATTACAATTTTGGTCCCTCCCTAGTTACACGTGTAACTAGGGTTTGTTTAAGTTTCATTAAATGGCAAAAATGGTCCTTAAAGTATTCGGATTATATTAGGGCTTATTATAGTTTCACATATTGGCATTTTTAGTCCTCCAACCTTCGGCTAATAATTAGGTTTACTATTAAGTTACACAAATGCCCCCTAGGGCTTGTATTTGTTTCGGCTTATGTCACAAATAGTCCCTAGGGTTACTTAGGGCTTGAATAAGTTTGTTAACTTGGCATAAATGGTCCCTAGGGCTTATATTAAGTTTTGGTATATGACAAAAAGATCCCAAGGTTTTCTTAAGTTTACACAAATTACCCTAACACCATATTAATTCTATTTAAGTCCTTTTTATCACCTTAAAGTTTCGGATAGTGTTCAAAACAACACCCTCAACTCACGGCATTTTACAAAAGTGGTCCTAATGTTTATATTTTTGGAAAATAAGTTTCTACACTTGTTTATTTAGATCCCTATACTTTGTAAAATTACAAATCCAACCCGAAAGTATTATAATTGTTATTTTTAATCCGAAATTTAGTAGATCTATTATTTTAATCCAAAACTTCTTAGATTTATTATTTTAGTCCAAAACACTTATAGATCTACACTTTCAACATGAAACTTTATAAAGTTATATTTTGACACAAAAAGTTCTATAAAAACATTTTATTTAGTGATAATGAATATTGATTTAGGCAACTTATTGTGAGCTTAAAACTAAACCTTATAAAGCATAATAGTGAACTTATCATTTTAAGGCACCTATAAACATAAATCTAGTGTTTCTAGTTATATCTAAACATTACAAGATTACCCAAAATAGAAATATGGGCTTAAACCCCACGTCCAAAAATCATGCATGCTTAGGTTTTCATGGTTTTTCAAGTTTAAATAGATCATGGTGACATGTTCTTCATGGTTGACAAGTTTTTACATCATTTTAAGCCATAGTAAAAATCAAGCCGTGACCTAAAATGGATTTTAGGGTTTCAATATTTGTTTCAACATTAACTTTTACTAAGAATCACCATGTGTATGTTAATATATATGAAAGTAAATGTATAGAGAGATAGATTTTAGATTTGACTTACTTGTTTAGATAGGTTTAGGAGTGATAGAAGAATGAGTAAGAACAAGAGTTAAGCTTTCAACAATGGAGGTCTTGGTGACCTAAAACAAGGCGTGGGCTTCAAGGAGAGCTTCTAGGGCTTCTTTGTTGCTTCAATGATCAAGGTACTTGTAGGATGAGCTAATGATTAACCTTTATGTAGTATGAGACATGACATAGGAGTAGTAAATAAGCTTGAAGGTTTGAAAATGGTGGAAAAGGGGTGTTAGCCGTAGGTTTTAGAGAGAGAGTGATGATGTTTGAGTTGCAAGTGAATTGTGTTGTGGGTTGTGTGTGTTTCGGCTAAAACAAGGAAAGAGAGGATCCAATGAAATATTTGTACCTAGTACCTTATATCTTTCAAGATATACTTAGGATTGTGTTGTGATACACTTGTTAGATCATTCCCCACATGCTAAAAATGGAAATTGACTTTCTTCCCTAACTTGCAAAGTTGCCGTGTATTTATGGGTCAAAGGGGGACAAAACTTACAAGGCATAGTGTTTAAGCATGGTGTTGTAAGCAAGGTGTAAGAAAAGGTGAGGTTATGTAAGAAAGCATGGTTTAGTATAGTGTATTAGTGGAGAATACACTTGATTACTTACAAGTTAGCTAACAAATGATGATAGTGTAGACATGCACACATATACACGTCTATATATGCATGTGGGAAGGTTTCTGGTAAATTTTGCCAAGTGTAGTATGAGAATAGTTTAATATTGTATGTATTTTTTGAGTTGTAGGTATTTTTGTTGAAGCTTTTAGGTAATTTAGTGAAAGTGTATATTAAATACATCACTATAATTATTTTACTTAAATAAAGTAAATAAATGACAATGTAAAATAATGTACATTGTTTTAAAGTGTTAGGTGTTTATTCCTTTTAAGTAATATATGTAAATATGTACATATAAAATAAATCCAAGTACTTTATAAATAAATTAAGTAAAGTTACAGTTTATCTCAAGATATGTACTGAGGTGATGAGTCTATTATTAAATCAAGTGGCCAGTCAGTTCTAGAGTAGTCAATAAATGACTAAGAGTTCATATAAATGTAAAATAAATATGAAAGGTAGTATGACAAAAGGTATATGATAAATAATAAGTCATATAAAAGTGAAATTATATAAATTCCAAAAATAAATAGTACAACAGTTGACAAAGTCAATAAGGTAAAATTAGAGGTTTTATAGCACCATCCCGTTATTTTAGCTTTGTCCTCAAAGCTTAAGATGAAGCTATTGGTCAGGTGAACAATTGTGGGTACTTGGTCTTGAACGAGTCTTCTCGTTCCCAAGTGAACTCAGGGCCTCTCCTAGAGTTCCAACGTACTTTGACCAACGGGATGCGACTACGTTTCAATTTCTTAACTGTCCTCTCCATGATTTCCACTGGTTCTTCTACGAACTGGAGTTTGTCGTCAAATTGAACTCCCTCTAATGGCATAGCCAGTGGTTCTTCAGCATAGCACTTCTTCAGGTTAGACACATGAAAGGTAGAGTGAACCCGACTCAGTTGTTGGGGCAACTCTAAACGATAAGCTACTTCCCCGATCCTGGCTATTACTTTGAAAGGGCCAACATAACGTGGATTCAGTTTTCCACGTTTGCTAAAGCGTACAACACCCTTCCAAGGTGATACCTTGAGCATGACACGGTCACCTACTTCAAATTGCATCGGTTTGCGTTTCAGGTCCGCGTAGCTCTTTTGTCGATCGCGAGCAGCTTGAATTCTCTGCTTGATGAGGAAGATCTTGTCTGTAGTCTCCTGGATTAATTCTGGTCCAGTGAGCTGAAATTCACCTACTTCTGCCCAGCACACAGGTGAACGGCATTTGCGACCGTACAATGCTTCAAAAGGGACAGCCTTGATACTGGCGTGATAACTGTTGTTGTAGGAGAATTCCACTAAAGGAATGTGGTCAACCCATCCATTTCCAAAATCAATCACACATGCTCGTAGCATGTCCTCTAGAGTCTGGATTGTTCGTTCACTTTGACCATCAGTCTGCGGATGATAAGCAGTGCTCATATCCAAATTGGTAGCCATTTAATACATGGTTTTTGGCCAAGTATGAAAATTATCGTTCTTTGTCGTGGTCTAATCGAATTGATTTCTGGTTTAAGTGCGACTCAATTGTCTTTTGGGTGGAAACAAAAATATTTGTCGTTGTAGTAAAAGGAAAAAGTGCACAAACTTTAACATAAATGGCGGTAATTTAAATCTAAACTAATTGACAATAAATGACGGGAAATTAAAGCGTGACGAAAAATTAAAAGGCACTTAAAGTAAATAACGCAAACTTAAAGCTATCCTAAAGGCAAACTTAAACTAAGGCAAGCTTAAAATAAATCTAAGGCAAGTAAACTTAAAGTGAAACTAAGTAAAATGGCGGGAAAGTAAAGCTTACAAATTCAAACTTAAAAACAGAAACTTAAAATAACCTGAAAACAACTCATTCGGAATAAACCTTCGTTCGGAATAATTCTTCTTCACTAGGAATAGTTACCTCATGCGGAATAAATGGCTCATCCGGAATATTTGAACAAAACCTTCATTCGGAATATACTCTTCATCCGGAATAAAATACTCATCCGGAATATGGGTTCATCCGGAATAATCCTTGATTCGGAATAAAACGTTGATCCGGAATAAATTCTTCGTCCGGAATAAACACTTCGTTCGGAATATCTGTTGATCCGGAATAAATTTATTCGGAATAAATCCGGTTCATTCGGAATAACAGTTTGATTCGGAAAGATTGCTCATTCGGAATAAGGGGTTCATCCGGAATAACACTTCATCCGGAATGTTGGTTTATTCGGAATATGCCCTTCGTCCGGAATAACTCCTTTCTTCGGAATAATTTGTTTATTCGGAATAATTGCTTTATCGGGAATATTGATTTGATCCGGAATAATTCCTTTCGTTCGGAATATATCACAAAACTAACCAATGAATCCTTCGTTCGGAATGTATCACTGATCCGGAAAAAAGGTCTTCATTCGGAATAACCTGGAAAACAAACAGTAGCGAAGAACACGGAAACAAAAAGAAACACGAAGCTAACCAAAACTAATCAAATTAAACCAAAAGATTAAACCAAAACTACCACAAATGATCAACTAACAAATACTAATCAAACCAAATCAATAACACTAACAATAATAATCAAAATAATCAAAACCCACTTAATCAATTTAATAAAAACTCAAGAACATGAACATGAACATAAAGCATAAAGATTAAAGATTAAACAAGAAAGGAAGATAAGAGATTAACAAGAAAATTAAAGATTCAATAACATAAAAAGGAAACTTACTTGAATTTAAAGGTGCAAGGAAATTAAATGTGCAATTAAAATAAATGACATGAAAATTAAATGTGCAAAAATTAAAGATGGAAGACTAATTGTCACACTTAGCCAATAAAATGTAAAAATGAAGCTAATGACTCTATTTATAGGGGAAGAGATGATTAGTGGAAGGAAGCTTCCTCCCCTCTTTCTTCTTTCTTTAATTATCTTTTAATCCTTCGTCTTTAGTCTTTAATCTTTTAAATTCTTCGACCTTTCAGACTTTGTCTCGGGATTACTTTAAACTCGTCTTGTGATTTCTTCATAAATTAGACTTGAGTTCTTCGGCTTTATTAAACTTCCGTCTTTGGACTTTTTCTTCGATAAATCTTCAGAATAGGCCTTGGACTTCCGTTCTTTTTGCACTCTTGATTTCTTGACTTCGTCTTTTGTCTTTTTCTTTGATAAAAGCCCGTGAAAGCCGTGTTTTCTTCCCTTTTTACATTTTGATCCTAAGATCACAACAAAAACACAAACCACACATAATTCCGACATTTACGACATAAAATACACGTTTTGGCCTGGTTATTATTGTAATTAAGTGGTAAAAGGATGGGTGTTTACACACCTATCAAATCCCCTACACTTGACCATTGCAATGTCCTCATGCAATGTATTAGTTACAAAGCACGTTTTACATTTTCCATCATAATCAATCCACATTGGCCTTTATTAAAGAGATAGAAAATTATAAACATTCAAAGGAAGAAAGTAAGTAAAGAAATCAAAGACATACCTTAGGGTTTTGGAAATGTCATGAATGATCATCATCCTCAAGTTTTCACATTCTCCAAACCAAGCTTAAAAACGAGATCATTGTTATTATAAGTTAGCAAACTAACACGAACTCATGTGGGCCAATTATTTACTTAGACTCCCTTATTCCTAGTTGTATCTCTTATATTTTATTGTTGTCTTGAATGACCACGAGGATGCATTGTTGACTTATTCCGATAGTTATTTAGGCTGAAAATAAAGTGGGACGATTTAATCAATAGTTAGCTAAAGGACAAAATCTTTTAAAACTGCTTCTCGGGACCTTTCAAAGTTCATATCTTGGCATAACTCGTTTCACGATTTGATACCTTTCTCGGACCGATATTTGGCAGCGACTTCATACTTCAAATCTTGAGAGACGTTCATGAAATAACGGTCTTCTCTTCATAATAGGAATTTCTTCACTTGAAGTTTTGAGAGATTCTTCAAATTTGGACCACGACTTCTTCATTTTTCTCCAATCTTTATTTAGGATTTTGATATACAACGATCCGCCTCCTTTTAGGACTTGGATCTATTTATCCTCATACCTTGTTAGGGCCTTTTTGGATAGACTTCACCATAATCTTTACTGGAGTATTTGCTTTTCGTCGTGTGTCTCGATCCTTCATATTGATTTTTGGTAAATGATTCTTCACATCACTTGGGATCTTTAGCAACAAAATGTAGCCGTCATGCCTTGTTAGGACCTTTTCGGACTCGCCAATCTTCGCATCCCGCTTCAATAAGTTATGCCTTGGCTATGAACTCAAATCCATACCAAGCAACTTTTAAACGATCTTGGGCTAGATGCTAAGTAACTTTTCAAATCGTACAACCTTATTTATTGCAGATAAATTCATTAGCAAGCGATGGGAGAATAGGCTTATAATTAACTCACATAAATTCACGAAAGAATACCAAACTTATAATTGACTCTATCATCTCTCGTTCTCCACAATTTAAAATCTCAAGGAATGAGACTCGTGGATGCTTAGCCTATTAAATCAAAGTTTTGGGTTTTCGAGTCATCTATAGGATCTTGCAAATTCTTAGACTTTTTCAAGTTTAGAAATCGCATTTTAAAGTTCCCTTGATAAACGACTCTCTAGGATCAATTATAGGAACTTGCGAAAAGTTCTTGTTCTTAACCCGTGAGAGTTAAGACTTTCGCGTTTTAAAGCTCCCTATATAAAAGCCTAGCAAAACTTGACTTAAACACGTTAAGGATACTAGCTAGAGTAAACTTAGATAAGTAAACTCGGGTTGAGTCAAAAGATTCACAACGTTTAAAAATAAAAATCACTTTATTAAAATTTATTCTAGTAAAGAAAGAAAATAACTATACAAAGGGAAAAACTAATAGGCCAAAATAGATCAAAAATTTTGAAAAATGTCGAAAAATTGATTTTCCGGTTAAAATGAGGACAAATACAAGGAAAAGACCACTTAACTTCGATAGAAGTCCCCCCTACACTTGATATAAACATTTTCCTCAATGTTTAAGCATGTGGGAGTAAACTCCCCTACACTTAGGACATTGTGCACGTTGTTTAAATCTTGCTAAGGAAAAGACAACTAACGAGATTCCTATTTTAATATTGAGAAATATAAAATAGAGAATCAAAAGAGTTTAGGATAGAACCGTGAAGAAGGAAACACGGAATCACGGGTCGTCAAAAATCATCAAGAGTGGATCATTGAACGCTCGAATCCTTGAATATGACAAGAGAGGAAATAGCAAACACCAACGGGTCTCCCCTACACTTAGGATAAAGATAGCTAAAAGATAGATATTTGGGTTGCCTCCCAAGAAGCGCTTGATTTTGATCACCGAGTTGTGAGCCTGACTCGACCTTGATTATCATGGAAAGAAGCTTGAAAAACATCCACCAGGATCAAATACATAGTTTTCGTCCATCAAATAACACAAGCTTAAGGCGAACAAGGCAAGCCAAAAAAGAGTAGGCAAGGTTCCCTTAAGCAAAGATGGAGCACGGTGGGAGCAAGAGTGAAGAGGTGCAAGCATATCTTCAGTAGTTCCAAAAATCTTTCCTTTTATTTCATCAGACGGATACTGAGATGGCTTAAAAATTTCAATACCGGGGTCGAACACCATTTCCTTTAGGAGAAAATAGCACTCAGGCTCAGCAGAATTTGAAGAGGATCCGCTAAGAAAATGCAAAACCGCGTCCTCAGAAGGTGGACAAAGAGGTGTCAAAACATACGTGCTGCGGATGTTGGTGTCGTCCGGTTTCTTCTCCTTTGAAAGAATTTTCTTCAAATCCAAAGTAGGATAAAGACCATAATCATCAAAGTCTAAAGGAGGAGCATCACTCTCATGAGGGAAGTATGTATTAAGAAAAGTAGACAAGTCTTCCTCAAATGAGTAGTCATCCAAAGTAGGATCAAGCATGGATGGCGGAGGATCTTCATCATGAGAAGAATCACTCGAAAGAGTATCGGCCTCATCAAAATCATCATAAGTGGGCATATCGGGGTACTCGGAAGTAAAATCGTCATAATCATCTCCATGGGAACTAGAATCATCATCATAAGCATCATAGATCGGTGGAGAATCATATATGGGTGAAGGTTCCAAATTGGAGAGAGAATCATCCACATCATCTTGAAACAGTGAATTATCATTGCAAGAATCGAATAGAGGATTGTTGTAGACGACAAAATCATCAAGCACATTAATCATATTCGCTGATTCTCTTCCATAGGATTTGCTTGTAAGCTTCCCCATATCAAAAACTTGTGCATCATCCCGGACTCTTAAGATGAGTTCACATTTATCCACATATCTTAAAGCTCTACCGGTTCTCAAAAATGGGCGTCCAAGTATTAACGGAATACGAGGGTCCATTTCATAATCAACAACGACGAAGTCGACCGGAAAAGTGAATGTACCAACTTTAATGAACACATCTTCGGCAATACCAACGGGGTAAGCGAGAGTGCGATTTTCAAGCTCAAGAGTCATCTTCGTTGGTGTAAGGTCGGGAAATGATAACTTTTTCCAAACACTTAAAGGCATCAAATTTATACTTGCCCCGAGATCGGCTAAGGCAGTAAATTTGTCGGTTTGGTTAAAAGTACAAGGTAGCACAAAACGACCGGGATCTCCAAGTTTTTTCGGAAGTTCTTTAAGAAGGATTGCAGAGCAATTTTCATTCAAGCGAGTATTAACAAACTCGACCATCTTCTCCTTCTTACTAAGAAATTCCTTAAACATCTTGACAAATTGTGGCATTTGGGCAAGAGCTTCAACAAGGGTAAAGGTGACTTTCATGCCGGCAATCTTTTCCAAAAAGTTAGCGACTAGAATGTCATTCTTAGTCAAAATTCTAGCCTTGTTGAGTCGAGAAGGGTAAGGAATGCTTGGGTTGGGTGGTGGAGGTGTAGAAGGTGAAGGTGGGGTTGGTGGAGGATTCTGCTTGGGTAATTCTTCATGACGAGGCAGAGACGGTAATAGTGAACTAATACTAGGTGTGGGAGTAGTAGGGATAAATGGTGGTGGAGGAGATGTAGATGGTGTAACTAGGGGTGGGATAGATGGTCCTACTAAAGTAGCTCCACTACGGGTAGTAATAGCACTCACATTCGCTCTCAGATTGGTGATGGTGTTTGAAGGTAGAGAGCCCGAAGTAGAGGGTTGAGTGGCTGGTAAGAAACTAGCTAGCATATTCTTCAAATCATTTGTTTGATTGCTGAAGGAGGATTGTATATCATTTCGAAGCTCGGATCTAATGTCATTCCCTTGCTTAGTGATATACCCTTTCAAATTGATAATTTGGCTTTGTAGATTACTGATTTGCTCTCCTTGGGTTCTCATTAAGGCTTCAACATCTTGATTGATGGGTGGGGCTTGTTGAGCGGGTGGGTGATAAGGATTAGAAGCTCTAGGTGGGATTTGGTTGCTTCTAGTGTAGTTGTTGTTGGGATTGTGGTTTTGAGGAGAAAAACCGGGTGAAAGATAGTTGTTTGACCGGTAACTTAGCAAATTTCGATCCCCTTGAGGTCGGGCTTGGTAATTTTCCGGTGAATAATTACCATAAGCCGCATACACGTTTTCTGGATTGCCTTGAGTGGAAGGACAATCAGTGTATGAGTGAGGATCGCCGCATGTCTCACAAGGATTGGCTACAACTTTAACTTGTTGTTGGTTTGAAGCGATGAGCAAGATATTTTTGTTCATTTCGGCCATCATGCGGGTGAATCCGGTCATGTCGGGGTTTGCTGAAGTAGAAGAAACATTGACTCTCGGGTTGTTCCTTGAAGAAGCGGAGGAATCCCAATTTTTGTGATGAGTATTCATGTTCTCAATAAGCTCTCTACACTCCTCGGGTCTTCTTTTCAGAAATGTGCCACCGGCGGCTGCATTAATCGTATCACGATCACGAAAAGTCAAACCGTTGTAGAAAGTATCAGTTAAGGTAACGGGGAGCATGTTGTGGTTTGGACATCGATCGATCAAAACATTATATCTTTCCCAAGCATCAAAGAGAGACTCATCGGGTTCTTGCATGAAACCGCTGATTTGATTTCGAAGGCTCGTGACCATGGATGGTGGAAAGTAGCGCGACAAAAAGCGTTGAGTCATGTCATCCCAAGTATGAATGGAATTATTCGGGAGACGATCAAACCATTTTTCGGCGTGGTGTGATAAAGTATGTGTAAAGAGTTGAAGGCGAAGAACATCCATAGTAGCACCGGGAAACTTCATGCTTTGAGTAATAGTAATGAATTTGTCGAGGTGTTTGTTGGCATCATCATCAGGCATTCCGCGAAAAGGATTAGTTTGCACTTGCTGGATCATGTGATGCTTCAACGAAAACTCCGGAGCCGTGATTTGCATCGGCGCAATCGGTCCTCCTCGTCCAAACATTGTGGGTTGACAAAGCTCCTCCATTGTCCGAAGATCGGGTTGTGGAAGAACATTGTTGTTGTTATTATTGAGGTGCGGTGGATTATTGTTGTTGTTCACACTGCCATAGCTAAATCTTCACGAGTCTCGGGCTCTGGATAAGTTGAAGATCTAGTACGCATACACCTGCAAAAGCAAAAGAAAAAGATACCAAAGCAATAGACAATATATATACACTATAGAAATAAAAATAAAATATTTTTGGATTTTTGAAAATTTTTAATTTTTTATTGATTTTTAACAATTTTTAATTTTTATGGGTTTTTTGAAATTTTCAAGCAAGAAAATAACGCTCACGAATGAACGGATCCCAAAAAGCAACGCGTCTCTCAGAAAACCGTTAATCTTTAAGAAAAGAGCCGGCAGCGGCGACATTTAATACATGGTTTTTGGCCAAGTATGAAAATTATCGTTCTTTGTCGTGGTCTAATCGAATTTATTTCCGGTTTAAGTGCGACTCAATTGTCTTTTGGGTGGAAACAAAAAGATTTGTCATTGTAGTAAAAGGAAAAAGTGCACAAACTTTAACGTAAATGGCGGTAATTTAAATCTAAACTAATTGAAAATAAATGACGGGAAATTAAAGCGTGACGAAAAATTAAAAGGCACTTAAAGTAAATAACGCAAACTTAAAACTATCCTAAAGGCAAACTTAAACTAAGTCAAGCTTAAAATAAATCTAAGGCAAGTAAACTTAAAGTGCAACTAAGTAAAAAGGCGGGAAAAGTAAAGCTTAAAAATTCAAACTTAAAAACAGAAACTTAAAATAACATGAAAACAGCTCATTCGGAATAAACCTTCGTTTGGAATAATCACTCGTTTGGAATGTCACCTTCATTCGGAATAATTCTTCTTCACTCGGAATATTTACCTCATGCGGAATAAATGGCTCATCCGGAATATTTGAACAAAACCTTCATTCGGAATATACTCTTCATCCGGAATAAAAGACTCATCCGGAATATGGGTTCATCCAGAATAATCCTTGATTCGGAATAAAACGTTGATCCGAAATAAATCCTTCGTCCGGAATAAACACTTCGTTCGGAATATCTGTTGATGCGGAATAAATTTATTTGGAATAAATCCGGTTCATTCGGAATAGCAGGTTGATTCGGAAATATTTCTCATTCGGAATAAGGGGTCATCCGGAATAACACTTCATCCGGAATGTTGGTTTATTCGGAATATGCCCTTCGTTCGGAATAACTCCTTTATTCGGAATAATTTGTTTATTCGGAATAATTTGTTTATTCGGAATAATTGCTTTATCCGGAATATTGATTTGATCTGGAATAATTCCTTTCGTTCGGAATATATCACAAAACTAACCAATGAATCCTTCGTTCGGAATGTATCACTGATCCGAAATAAAGGTCTTGATTCGGAATAACCTGGAAAACAAACAGTAGCGAACACGGAAACAAAAAGAAACACGAATCTAACCAAAACTAATCAAATTAAACCAAAAGATTAAACCAAAACAACCACTAATGATCAACTAACAAATACTAATCAAACCAAATCAATAACACTAACAATAATAATCAAAATAATCAAAACCCACTTAATCAATTTAATAAAAACTCAAGAACATGAACATGAGCATAAAGCATAAAGATTAAAGATTAAACAAGAAAGGAAGATAAGAGATTAACAAGAAAATTAAAGATTCAATAACATAAAAAGGACTTACTTGAATTTAAAGGTGCAAGGTAATTAAATGTGCAATTAAAATAAATGACATGAAAATTAAATGTGCAAAAATTAAAGATGGAAGACTAATTGTCACACTTAGCCAACAAAATGTAAAAATGAAGCTAATGACTCTATTTATAGGGGAGGAGGTGATTAGTGGAAGGAAGCTTCCTCCCCTCTTTCTTCTTTCTTTAATTATCTTTTAATGCTTCGTCTTTAGTCTTTAATCTTTTAAATTCTTCGACCTTTCAGACTTTGTCTCGGGATTACTTTAAACTCGTCTTGTGATTTCTTCATAAATTAGACTTGAGTTCTTCGGCTTTATTAAACTTCCGTCTTTGGACTTTTTCTTCGATAAATCTTCAGAATAGGCCTTGGACTTCCATTCTTTTTGCACTCTTGATTTCTTGACTTCGTCTTTTATCTTTTTCTTCGATAAAAGCCCATGAAAGCCGTGTTTTCTTCCCTTTTTACATTTTGATCCTAAAATCACAACAAAAACACAAACCACGCATAATTCCGACATTTACGACATAAAATACACGTTTTGGCCTGGTTATTATTGTAATTAAGTGGTAAAAGGATGGGTGTTTACACACCTATCAGTACCTAAGGCTCGTTGGAAAGCCTTCCAAAAGTTTGATGTGAACCTACCATCTCGATCATAGATTCTCGACACTGGTATTCCATGTTTGGTCACAATCTCCTTCAGGTACGTCTTTGCTAGTCTTGCAAGGGAATCGTTCTCCCTAATTGGCAGGAAATGAGCGGACTTCGTGAGTCGATCGACGATTACCCAGATAGTATCGTAACCATGAGATGACTTTGGGAGTTTGGTGACAAAGTCCATGGTGATGTTGTCTCACTTCCATTTCGGTATCTTGGGTTGTACAAGTAAACCCGATGGTCTCTGGTGTTCAGTTTTGACACGAGCACGGGTCAAACATTTCTGAACGTAGGTGGCAATGTTGGCTTTCATATTCGGCCACCAATATAACTTCTTCATATCCTGATACATCTTTTCAGATCCGGGATGTATAGAATATTTAGACTTATGAGATTCGTGCATGATCACGTTCCTCAAATCTCCATAGCAAGGTAACCAACTTCGTCCGTGAAGGCATAGGGTTCCGTCTGCTCTAGGTTCTAGCTTCTCCTTGCTAAGACCGGTTCCGAGCATTCCCCCGACATCTTCCTTCACGAGGTTTTCAGGTAATTGGGCTTGAGTCTGAGCTTCCAAAATCTGTTTGGGTAGATCCAAACTGATTGTCATAACTAATGCCCGAACTCTCATAGGAGGGTCCGTTTCCTTACGACTTAAAGTATCAGCAACCATGTTTGCTTTACCAGGGTGGTATTTGATCTCGCAGTCATAGTGTAACACCCCATTTTGATATATGGAATGTCACGCGTAATTATGGCGTGTCATCAAAGCATGCAAGGTAATATGTAGTAAAACATACATGACCAAAGGGAAAACCGGAATCAAACATCGGTTCCCAAACATAAGCCCAAAACATAAGAAAGTAAATGAACTGAATGAAAGACTAAACAAGCATAAATATATGAAGGAAACAGGAGAAGAAGTCTATGGCAGCTTCCATCCTATGCATGTCCTCCAAATGCTCGAGTCTTGGGTACCTGCCGTTTTGGGACATGGAAAGGAAAGTAACGGCTGAGCAAAACGCTCAGTGCACGGATATACAATATAACATGAATAGGATAAGCATGTAACATATAACAGCGGAAGACTAAGTCTGAGTAACTGGTTAAGTATTAAGAAAACTGGTCTTATAGTTTGAAAAGCCTTATGTTTATCTTATGAAAACTGTTTTAACATAAATATACCATAGCCCATATAGGTCATGAAAAGGTCACGTGCATGAATACTTGGAGGGGTGACCTCATCATGCGGATTAGAGGGGATGCCTCTAATTAATATACTGGTTTGGGTAGGAGGGATCAACTCCTTGTGAAGGATGCAAGGCACACACCACATTCACCATGATAAACTGAATAAAACATGTAACTAGGATGCACCCATACGCCCCACCTGATATAATATTATGGCCAAAACTGAAAAGGGACGCCACGAGCAATCACTCCGCCGTGGGGAAGTCATAACATCGGTGCCTCCAATGCTATGGTTATGGTACCTCCATAACTAGGTGAAACTGGTCATGCTTGTATATGGCTATAGATTATGCTAATTAAACATAAGCAGTTCAAAACAATAAAACAAATGCTGGGGAAAACAGTTGGCTGCATACGGGGAAATCCTAATAAGGAAAGAATGTCCATACTGAAAGGACGGGAATCCGTACCTCAAGTCCAGTGAATGAACGGAAGAAAGACTCCTACTTCTGGATCACTAACGCTACATGAATACACACGTGTATAAGTATCGATTCACTGATTACGTACCTGGTTTTATGTCACGTCTTAGCTTACTTTGTATGTTTTTAGGTCATGATTTACTGTTTAGAGCCTTAAACTGTGTTTATCTTGTATTCTGATTAATCTGATTAAGTATTACTGGTATTTCATGTATTATTATACTTACTGTGTAATAATAAGTAACTTTCCAAAAATAGCAGGTTTCCAAAAATAAAAAGTTTCCAAAAATAGAAAGTTTCCAAAAATAGAAAGTTTCCAAAAATAGAAAGTTACCAAAAATAGAAAGTTTCCAAAAATAGAAAGTTTCCAAAAATAGAAAGTTTCCTAAAATAAAAAGTTTCCAAAAATAGAAAGTTTCCTAAAATAGACTTTACTGCTTAAAATAGATTAGTTTCTAAAAATAGAAAGTTTCCAAAAATAGATCAGCTGCCTTAATTAAATAAGTTTCCATATATAGAAGGTGTCCATGATTAGATTAGCTGCCTGAAATAGATATATTTCCATATATAGAAGGTTTCCATTAATAGATTAGTTGCCTTATTTAATTAAGTTTCTATAAATAGAAGTTTCCATATTTAGAATTAACCTGGTTACATAAGCTAACATATAAGTCTAAGTGTTTATAAGCTGATTTCTTAAGTCATATGATATAGTATATAGTTTAATTATTATTTCATGTATTTTAATTAAACTATAGGTTAAGCATTTTAATTAAAGTATAACATGTTTTAATTAAAATGAAATGAAAATACTTAGGTTAAAATGTGTATTATTATTATTAATAATATAACCTAAGTCATGTCTAAATTAATTAATTATAGGCATGTTTTAAATAATTAATTAATTATAATTTATAACATAAAATACTTAGGTTAAACTAATATCATGCTAAATTAATAATTAGAATAACCTAAGTCATGATTTAATTAATATCTCATGTTATTAATTAATTTATATCCTAAGTTCATGATTCATAAAAATTAACATGTAACATAGATCATGATTTAACCAACGAACCATGAACCGGGCATGAAATCGACACCTTACCCCGAACCAAATCGGGGTTCCCCTTGGTTCCTTGCTGCCGTGGGACCCACACCACCAAACCGGGACCACATGGTCTCGGTGGTGGTTTCTAGGCCAAGCCGTGACCCCCTTAGGGCACGGTCTAGGCGTCGGCTAAACCAAACACCCGTAAAACACCCTTTTGATTTTACCCTTTAACCAAATACATGTTTATTTTATGTTTTTAATTAGGTTTTAAAAACATCATGTTCTTAATTAATTTTACCAAATCAAATCAAAAGAAATAATTAAAAAGAAAGGTTAAAAAGGTATACCGAATGTGTGGATCGATAGAGGATGAACAAACACTAACACTTGTACAATATCCATGATCAAAATCAACAAGAACACCTCCTTTTTGATGATTATAGGTGTCGGCCACAATGGAAGCAAGGAAGGAGGAGGAAAAACTTTTAGGGTTTTATTTATTTTCTATAAAATGTGATAATGAAAGACTTTTTCCCCTTAACCCCCTTGTTTAGTAAAATGATGGGCTAGGCCCATTTCTTGTCCCTAATTTCGTGGTTCATGGGGCCCACATAGGGTAACCCAAATGTTTTTCGTGTCTAAATAATAATTGTGTTCTCGTGTTCGTTCGTGGTTAAACGTGTTCGTGTTTAAAGTGTTTCTGTTTATTTTATCATGTAGTTTATCGTATTCTTAACGCTCGTAATTATATTATATGTATTTACGTAATTATTTTAGTTCGTGTTTTAAAATGGTGATCATGATTTAATTATGTTCACGTGAAATATCTATTAACTGTTTATCATGAGTTCGTACGTAATCGATACTTATCATGTCATACACGTATGTACTTACTTGATTAATAGCACATGAATGTGATCAATGCTGAATAAGGTAAGTTTTAATCTAGGACGTACGATCTTAAGGGAACTATTCATGGTAAAAGCATGCGGGTTTTACAATTCTCCCCCCCTAAAAAGAATAATTCGTCCCCGAATTATAGATAACGTAACTGGAAGCGAAACATACCCGCATCAAACTGGAAAGGTATGCAAAATAATGGAAATGAAGGTGACATGGTAGAAGGGAACGTGGGACGTGACATGTCTTGAAAAGACATGGAACGTGACGTGACTGAAAGGACATATCTAATCGATAAAAGAAAAATGGATAAGAAGTCCGGATGAACTTGTCCGTTCCCAAGTGGCCTCCCTCTTGGAACGGTTCCTTCAGAAGATCCTGACACTAATGATAAATCTTGGTCCTCCTGACCTTGACTTGGAATACGAAGAAATTCTTGGTTATCAGCGGAAGGTAGATCCCCTAAATTCGATCGAGGAAAAATAAGAGTTAATGTGCAAGGGTAACTGAAACGTTACGATGCAAGACCATCTGACTTAACTGATAATTAGAAACGATGCGCGAGACATAAAGAAACGTAGTACTTGAAAAATTTTGAACGTGATACGTGAAAAATTTTGAACGTGCTACGTGGAGATATGGCGAGTGTAGTATGAGAAACATATCGTGATCCATGATACGTGTAACATATCTTGATCATGATATGAGGAACGTGGAATGAACATGACACGTGAGACATATCGTGATCATAGAATATAATGGCGGTAACTCCAAACGCTACAAGGTGAGACGTGGAATATGACGTGAAACGTCTATCTGATGATGGAGAGTTATACTAAACTTGGGTCTGGTCTCACAAGTTCTTGCAAACTTCCCAGAACGAGAAAAGAAATGAACGTAAAATCGTAAGCCAAAATACGATCATGAACGTGAATAGTGTCATGAACGTGAGCGCGAAAGCAAGTCGTGGAATTAGAATGGAGACGCGAAGTAAATAAGGAGCATAATTATGAATATTTGTCTGACCTGATAACTGAGGAATTGCCAAGTGATCGGATGAGCCTTGGCTGGAACATGTCCGATCAATCTGTTGGTTCTGAAATCCTTGCGGATGTAAGGATTCTGCAGACTTGATCAAACTGTTTGCAATAACCCAGATAGCATCATGCTTCTTCTGAGTTTGCGTTAATTTGGTAACCAAAATCCGTGGAGATCTTGTCCCATTTTAATTCACCATTTCAGATGATGAAGGCATACCAGTCTGTTGGTGTCCTATCTTAGCCTGTTTGCATAACAGGTATGAAGATATGAACGTAACTGTATCCTGCTTCGTAGAAACTTGATACATAGAAGGTTGCGAAACTCTGAGTCTCTGAATCTAGACTTCTCCTAGCGTAGGATTTTATAGAACACCTAATGTAGTGTAGGGTTCTCTCCTTTACGCATAAGCTGAGTCATGGTAAGATTAACCATAGAAACCCATGTGATTCAGTGTGTCACTGTAATCAAACAGAATTGATATTGGAAAAAATTCCAGGGTAGAATTTCTCTTGTCATAGAATTTGCAACATAGTGCAGATATGGTCTTCCTGTTCTTCTCTAGGCTTAGAGGAAATCAGGTTATCCTCAATGAAAACGTTGATGAATTTGTTTAGGAGTTCATGGAAACTCAATTTATTAGGTCCATAATGCGGTTGGAGCATTGATGAGACTAATTCAAAATCATAAATCTAGCATGACCGAGTCGTGTACGAATAGCAGTCATGGACATGTCCTACTTTTTCACTCGTCACTGTTGGCAGCATGATCGTGAGTTCGATCTTGGAAAAGTGATTAACACCATACGGTTGATTGGACATGTTGTCAATATGTGGAGGAGAATAACTGTCATGAATGGTGATTTGTTTAAGTTGACGGTAGTCGACACATAATCTCATGGTACTATCCTTCTCCTCGAAGGTTCTCCTGGAGTGTAAGGAACAATTTTGGAATAATCCGTTGGTTATGCGTAAAAGGACCTTAGTAGTCGTGTGTTACTGACAGCTAGAAAATTTTAGCAATTATAGCTAACAAAGCACGTGCTTGAAAAGCATAGATAATTTGTACAGATTTTCCTGATGGAAAATCAAGCTGAATGTATTCAGGAGCCTGAACATTACTGTACATAATTATGAATCATAGCATGGTGTGGTGTTCATAGTACATAATTAGGATAAAATTCATCTCGTGTCTGTCCGAGGAAAAGCGTTAGCAGCTTGGATCTTATCATTAAGCTGAAGGAAAACCTTCGTATGCGTGGGAATACGAAAGGCGTCCTTCATGGTTATGAATATATGAACTATGGTGAAAGAAATGAAAGTGACATCGGCAACGTGACAGTTCTCACTGATGCGCCGATAATGGTATTGAAACTCTTGTGGCCTGATTAATACATGGCACAACAACATAGATGTACCCTTGGAGGGTACCCTAAATTTCTTAGAAATGTTCCATTGTTGGACGTGAGTCATGTATCTTGACTCGTTTCTTGAGAAATGTAAACGTGACATATGTCTTGACTGGTATCTTGACATGTGTCCTCAGAAGTATACGTGAGACATGTGTCTTGACTGATGTCTTGACATGTGTCTCGAGATGTGAAACAATTAGAACTACAAATATTAGGTTAATATGCCAGAATTGGCGGATCGGTTGTATGTCTGATCATTTGTATGTCTGATCATGTCCGTGGCCGGAGCCGGAGCCTCGGTTGCGATTTCTAGGATAGTTGCTGTCATAGTAGTGGTTACTATCATCTTGTCTGTCGGTTCCATGACGGTCATTCTCATGACAGTGACTCATGTAAATATTCAGCTGAGTGGTCGGCTGGTACTGGTTTGCACTCATATGGCTGAAATGACAGCCGAACGACGTGTGACATGTACTAAGAAATAGGGAAAATGATCGATGGGAATTGTCTGATGGTGAAGCATCTTCTCGTCCAATTACTTTGCTGCGCCGCCTTTGTCTTCGTCTTTTAGGATCTCCAGGTTGTGAACAGGATCAGCATCAGCATCTCGTAGCGTCTCTCAACATCAGCAGCATCAACCTTCAGTAACATCTCCAAGCTACGAGCGGCATCGAGAACCTTGTAGAATATCAGCAAGTGAACATACGTCTGAGATGATTTAGAATCGACTAGCGAATACTCGTGAAGTATTGAAAGTGGAATACACATGGATTAAGGTACATGTAATAAACATGAAATACGGTACGTGGAGTACACATGGAATGCACCTGAAATGATCGGTATGGGCTCGATCATTTGTCATGATTTAAGGAAAGTAAACCGGTTAAACGGTTAGGAAAACCATCATGATAACCTGGCTGTATTAGCATAGACATCTTTCTGGTTGCATAGAGAAACGCTAAAGTGTGGTTACACGAGATTCACGATGATTTGCCTGACAGCATGATCAATGAAAACCAACCATGACTATCATGAAAGCATGGTTCAAGAAATCTAACAATGTCTTGCAGGACAACGTAATTAACAAAAGAGGCGTGAAACATAATCAACATGAAGACGGAATTATCATGAGGAAACATGAAACCATCTATTACGAAGAAGTATATAATATAATCAGCATGAAACTGAAGTTAACCATGACAGTATGAAGGCATACTTGACATAAAAACATAATAACTTATGATGGGACATGAAATTTTTTTTTTTTTATGCCAATTTAAATCATGAGAAAAATTTTATGCAAGAAAACAGTGCATGAACGCGTAATGTAGTTTATAAAACCTTTATATGTGCGAGGGAACGCCTATGGGTCGGTTCCAAAACAAAAGACATGGCGAGGGGACGCCTATGGGTCGGTCCCAAAGTTAAAAGTTTCGATAAAAGCACATGCGACTAAATAGGGCCGGTCCTGTACCAACCATTACTTAGTCAAAATTCCTGCTATAGATGACATATGATATAAATTCATGAATTTATGAAACATAATAATTAAAAGTCATTGTCAACACTTAACAGAAAAAAAAAATTTTATGTGAAAATTATGAACTACTGGGGTCAGTCCACATCGTCACAGTTCACGAGGAACATCATGCATAGACAATGACACATAACTAAGTATGGATGACGGTTGTTCATTCCATATTAGTAAGACGATACTGGTGAAAACAACAAGGTGCTGAAAACATCATGGCTAAAACAAAAAGGTGCTGAAAACATAATGGTTAAAACAACAACGCGCTGAAACATCAGTACGTGGAATAACAAACGTTGGCTTAGGAAGCTCCTGGTGACTACCCACTAGTCACAGGTCGAGTTTTAGAGCCTACAGGTCGAAACCTTGGCTCTGATACCATAATTGTAACACCCCATTTTGATATATGGAATGTCACACGTAATTATGGCGTGTCATCAAAGCATGCAAGGTAATATGTAGTAAAACATACATGACCAAAGGGAAAACCGGAATCAAACATCGGTTCCCAAACATAAGCCCAAAACATAAGAAAGTAAATGAACTGAATGAAAGACTAAACAAGCATAAATATATGAAGGAAACAGGAGAAGAAGTCTATGGCAGCTTCCATCCTATGCATGTCCTCCAAATGCTCGAGTCTTGGGTACCTGCCGTTTTGGGACATGGAAAGGAAAGTAACGGCTGAGCAAAACGCTCAGTGCACGGATATACAATATAACATGAATAGGATAAGCATGTAACATATAACAGCGGAAGACTAAGTTCTGAGTAACTGGTTAAGTATTAAGAAAACTGGTCTTATAGTTTGAAAAGCCTTATGTTTATCTTATGAAAACTGTTTTAACATAAATATACCATAGCCCATATAGGTCATGAAAAGGTCACGTGCATGAATACTTGGAGGGGTGACCTCATCATGCGGATTAGAGGGGATGCCTCTAATTAATATACTGGTTTGGGTAGGAGGGATCAACTCCTTGTGAAGGATGCAAGGCACACACCACATTCACCATGATAAACTGAATAAAACATGTAACTAGGATGCACCCATACGCCCCACCTGATATAATAATATGGCCAAAACTGAAAAGGGACGCCACGAGCAATCACTCCGCCGTGGGGAAGTCATAACATCGGTGCCTCCAATGCTATGGTTATGGTACCTCCATAACTAGGTGAAACTGGTCATGCTTGTATATGGCTATAGATTATGCTAATTAAACATAAGCAGTTCAAAACAATAAAACAAATGCTGGGGAAAATAGTTGGCTGCATACGGGGAAATCCTAATAAGGAAAGAATGTCCATACTGAAAGGACGGGAATCCGTACCTCAAGTCCAGTGAATGAACGGAAGAAAGACTCCTACTTCTGGATCACTAACGCTACATGAATACACACGTGTATAAGTATCGATTCACTGATTACGTACCTGGTTTTATGTCACGTCTTAGCTTACTTTGTATGTTTTTAGGTCATGATTTACTGTTTAGAGCCTTAAACTGTGTTTATCTTGTATTCTGATTAATCTGATTAAGTATTACTGGTATTTCATGTATTATTATACTTACTGTGTAATAATAAGTAACTTTCCAAAAATAGCAGGTTTCCAAAAATAAAAAGTTTCCAAAAATAGAAAGTTTCCAAAAATAGAAAGTTTCCAAAAATAGAAAGTTACCAAAAATAGAAAGTTTCCAAAAATAGAAAGTTTCCAAAAATAGAAAGTTTCCTAAAATAAAAAGTTTCCAAAAATAGAAAGTTTCCTAAAATAGACTTTACTGCTTAAAATAGATTAGTTTCTAAAAATAGAAAGTTTCCAAAAATAGATTAGCTGCCTTAATTAAATAAGTTTCCATATATAGAAGGTGTCCATGATTAGATTAGCTGCCTGAAATAGATATATTTCCATATATAGAAGGTTTCCATTAATAGATTAGTTGCCTTATTTAATTAAGTTTCTATAAATAGAAGTTTCCATATTTAGAATTAAGCTGGTTACATAAGCTAACATATAAGTCTAAGTGTTTATAAGCTGATTTCTTAAGTCATATGATATAGTATATAGTTTAATTATTATTTCATGTATTTTAATTAAACTATAGGTTAAGCATTTTAATTAAAGTATAACATGTTTTAATTAAAATGAAATGAAAATACTTAGGTTAAAATGTGTATTATTATTATTAATAATATAACCTAAGTCATGTCTAAATTAATTAATTATAGGCATGTTTTAAATAATTAATTAATTATAACTTATAACATAAAATACTTAGGTTAAATTAATATCATGCTAAATTAATAATTAGAATAACCTAAGTCATGATTTAATTAATATCTCATGTTATTAATTAATTTATATCCTAAGTTCATGATTCATAAAAATTAACATGTAACATAGATCATGATTTAACCAACGAACCATGAACCGGGCATGAAATCGACACCTTACCCCGAACCAAATCGGGGTTCCCCTTGGTTCCTTGCTGCCGTGGGACCCACACCACCAAACCGGGACCACATGGTCTCGGTGGTGGTTTCTAGGCCAAGCCGTGACCCCCTTAGGGCACGGTCTAGGCGTCGGCTAAACCAAACACCCGTAAAACACCCTTTTGATTTTACCCTTTAACCAAATACATGTTTATTTTATGTTTTTAATTAGGTTTTAAAAACATCATGTTCTTAATTAATTTTACCAAATCAAATCAAAAGAAATAATTAAAAAGAAAGGTTAAAAAGGTATACCGAATGTGTGGATCAATAGAGGATGAACAAACACTAACACTTGTAAAATATCCATGATCAAAATCAACAAGAACACCTCCTTTTTGATGATTATAGGTGGCGGCCACAATGGAAGCAAGGAAGGAGGAGGAAAAACTTTTAGAGTTTTATTTATTTTCTATAAAATGTGATAATGAAAGACTTTTTCCCCTTAACCCCCTTGTTTAGTAAAATGATGGGCTAGGCCCATTTCTTGTCCCTAATTTCGTGGTTCATGGGGCCCACATGGGGTAACCCAAATGTTTTTCGTGTCTAAATAATAAGTGTGTTCTCGTGTTCGTTCGTGGTTAAACGTGTTCGTGTTTAAAGTGTTTCTGTTTATTTTATCATGTAGTTTATCGTATTCTTAACGCTCGTAATTGTATTATATGTATTTACGTAATTATTTTAGTTCGTGTTTTAAAATGGTGATCATGATTTAATTATGTTCACGTGAAATATCTATTAACTGTTTATCATGAGTTCGTACGTAATCGATACTTATCATGTCATACACGTATGTACTTACTTGATTAATAGCACATGAATGTGATCAATGCTGAATAAGGTAAGTTTTAATCTAGGACGTACGATCTTAAGGGCACTATTCATGGTAAAAGCATGCGGGTTTTACACATAGTCACTCAGCAACTCAATCCAACGGCGTTGTCTCATGTTCAGCTACTTCTGATCCAATATGTGTTGTAAACTTTTATGGTCAGTATGCACTGTGCACTTTGTTCCGTTTAGGTATGTCTCCAGATTTTGAGAGCAAAAACTACGGATCCAAGTTCTAGATCGTGAGTGGTGTAATTCTTCTCATGCTTCTTCAATTGACTTGAAGCGTAGGCAATCACTTTCATCCTCTGCATCAATACTGCACCTAAGCCCTTGTGTAAGGCATCACAAATACAACGAAATCATCGTTGCCTTCAGGCAAGGCCAGTATGGGTGCACTGCATAACTTTTGCTTGATCAGTTGGAAAGATGATTCTTCCTTCTCTCCCCAATCGAACTTTATTCCTTTCTGTGTGAGTTTGGTCATCGGTTTGGCTATTTTGGAAAAATCTTCAATGAATCTGCGGTAGTACCCGGCAAGGCCTAGAAATTGGCGGATCTCCGTTGGTGATTTAGGAGATACCCAATCCTTGACAGATTCGACCTTTGCTGGATCCACGTGAATACCGTCATAATCGATGACATGACCAAGGAATTGCACTCTAGGAATCCAGAATTCACATTTGGAGAACTTAGCATAGATCTGCTCCTCCTTGAGTACCTTTAGTACTTGTGCAAGATGTTCCCCATGTTCTTGTTCGTTCTTGGAATAAATGAGTATATCGTCAATGAATACTATCACAAATTTATCTAGGTAGTGTCTGCACACACGGTTCATAAGCTCCATGAAAATAGATGGTGCATTGGTCAACCCAAATGGCATAACCTGGAATTCGTAACGACCGTAACGGGTTCTAAAAGCTGTTTATGGAATATCTTCCTCCCTGACTCGTAGCTGATGGTATCCAGATCTCAAGTCAATCTTGGAATACACACTTGACCCTTGCAGTTGATCAAATAGGTCGTCAATGTGAGGAAGCGGATAACGATTCTTCACAGTTAACTTATTCAGCTCTCTGTAATCGATGCACATTCGAAAATAACCATCTTTCTTTTTGACAAATAACACAGGAGCTCCCCATGGCGAGGAACTGGGTCGAATGAATCCTTTGTCAGATAGTTCTTGAAGTTGTTCAGCTAGTTCTTTCATCTCTGATGGTGCCAACCGGTATGAAGCTTTCGCTACAGGTGCCGCTCTGGGAACCAAATCAATTTGAAATTCCACTTGTCGGGTCGGTGGTAAGCCTGGAAACTCATCAGGAAAGACTTCTGGAAAATCTCGGACGATGGGTACGTCCTTGATTTGCTTCTTCTCGGGCTTGTCTTCTTCATCTGTTTGAGAAATATGGGCCAAGAAAATAGGACATCCTCTCAACAAATATTTCTGAGCTTTTGTACAAGAGATAACGCTAAGTCTAGTGTCAGCGAGGTCGGTGTTACCGTCGCCTCGAATGATTAGAGTTTCGTTTCCCCATGGAATACGGACTAGCTTTTCGTCACAAAAAATGACTGCGCGGTATCTCGCTAACCAGTCCATGCCAATAATAACATCAAAACTACCAAGGTTTACGGGGATAAGGTCAATGTTGAACGGATGTTTGGAAAGATTTAAGGTACAACCTCTAATGATAGTATCAGCATCTACAGTTTTACCGTCAGCTAATTCTACGGAGTAACGGTGATCTAAGCTTGTAGGAATAACTTCTAGTACTTGGCTAAATTCAATGGATATAAAACTTCGGTCTGCTCCAGTGTCAAACAAAACAGATGCATAACGATTGTTCAATAGAAACGTACCAGTAACGACATTTGAATCGGGGTTGGCTTTTGCATTGCCGACCACGTACACTCTGGATGAAGCTCCTCCACTGTTCTTGTTCTGGTTGGCCCGCTTAGGGCAACTTGGTCTCACGTGTCCTGGTGCTCCACACTCATAGCACACAACTCCCTTCTTGGGTCCATTGTTGTTTCCTCCAGTAGCGATGTGGTTCCCCTGCTGTCCATTCCCGTTCCCACGGGTATTGTATCCGCCCCTATTGTTGTAGTTCCCTATGTTTTGAGTGGGTCGAGCCTGAGTGACAGCATTAACTCGATAGGTTTTAGCAAAATGACCCACTTGTCCACATCTATAGCAGGTCTGGCATGGGCTATCAACAGTATGATGATAGTTGCACTTTGAGCACAAAGGTTTGGCGCCCACGTACGAGTTAGCTTCTACAGAGGTAGCACTATAAACTTGCCCAGCATTCTGCTTCTTAGGATGCTGCTGGTGCTGACTGCGGAAATACTCTTCTGCCTTTCGCTTGTTGTCGGTTTGCCTCTCGGATATGGTACGGACTCTTTTGTTTATCAACTCAGTAGCGAACTGAATGGCATTCTCGACGGTAGTAGGTCGAGATGCAAGTACACTGTCGTGAATGGCGTCTGGGAGTCCACCCAAATACTTCTCAATCTTATCTTCCTCCTCCACAAACATTCTGGTACACATTAGGGTCAACTCTTGGAACCTTCGGTTGTACGCAGTGATGTCATTGTTCCTGCATCTGAGATCCCACAATTCGATCTCAAGTTTCTTCATTTCTCCCCATAGACAGTATTTCTCTGTCAATCTCTCCTTCAGCTCAGTTCAGTTGAGAGCATAGGCAGCATCGTGTCCAAGAGTAGCAACTATAGAATTCCACCAAGTAAGAGCACTCTCAAGTAGGGTGCAGGTGGAAAACTTCACTTTGTTCTCTTCTGCACAGTCGCTGATGCAAAATACCGTTTCCAACCTCTCAAACCACTGCACCAGTTCCACCACTCCTTCTTTGCCTTTGTAGTAGGAAGGCTTACATTTCAAGAAGTCGGGGTAAGAGCAACCCTTGGTGGTCTGATTATTCCGGCGGTTGTTGGAGTTTTGACTATTGTTTATTTCTGTTGGCAGCCATCGCAGATGCGATGCCTTAATCAATTATTTCCCTTAGTTGGGCAGCAGTGACGTTTTGGGTAGTGTCGGCATTGGTGGGGTTCGTTCTAGTGATTACCATTTTTCTATAATTATACACAAAAATGAAATCATTAGTTCAAGGTGTTAGCACAGTTTTGTATAATTACACGAAAAGAAATTCATGCATAGACTTTGCAACAAATTGGATAACCTGTTTAAAGTTCATAATATAATACAGTACAGGATATAACAAAAGCTAATGAGTACATGACATAAGTATAGAATAGGAATACAGTACAAAATGCACAACCTGATCCAAGACAGAGCACAGCCCGCCTGTCTGGGATGGTGGTACATGAAATCTAAAGTACATCATCTATGAATCCCTAATCTAAATAGTACAGTACAAAGATACAACTGACTAAAGAAAAGTACAAATACATGAGATCCTATATCATGATAGACGAGATGCAGTCCTAATAGCTTATCATGATGTACAAAAGATCTAGTACATCTAATCTACTGGTGCCTAACGGACTCCTAAGATACGACTGGTGCCACGGGCGGTGATGAGACAGCTAGTTCCTGCATGGAAACCTGCATCGCGGTCATGGCAGTCCTAGTCTCCTTGAGCAGCCGGAGTGCCTCTAGGAACTAGTCTCTGAGAGTCTGCTGAACTCCCCGGAGATGAGCGGTCTTTGACGTCAATCCCTGATGACGGACCTCCTGGAGGTCGAAGAAAATAGCAAGAGTCTCCTCCATGGTCAAGAGGGCAGTATGAGTGTCTGTCTGCTGGCTCTGGAGCAAGTAGATCTGCTCACGGAGGAACTCATTCTCATCCAGCAAACACTAGAGAGAATGATACGTAGTCGACCACGCCCCTCGTGCAGCGTGCGCCTACGCACTCACAGTCCAAGATAGAAGGTCCGGACGCTGTTGTAGAACAGCGCGCTCGGTCTGTTCGGCAAATAGCAGAGCAAGAATATCTGCTACATCCTGGGCCTGGCGTGCGGCCAGTGCCGTAATCTGGGCCTGAACGGGGTCAGCATGTCTGGCCCGGGAACCCTCACCGATCTCAAAAGTGGAATCAAGAGGTTCCTCGTACCTCCTCTTACGAGGTGGCAGAGACTCGGGTGCATGCTCCCGTAGAGAAGTCACAAGTGGTACAGGTGGTATAGCAGCAGGAGGCTGGACCTCTTCCCCAGCGGGGGAAATAGGTGGAGTAGAGATAAGTGCCTCAATAGATGCAACGTCGACAGAAGCGTGACTATCGCCGGAGTCACTGGCAGAGAACCATCCACATAAGACGGTCGTCGGGGATACGGCAGCAGGTGTATCGGTAGGTGATGTCATGGTAAATCTGAAAGTAATATAGTTTTTATTGACATAAGTATAAACTTACTCAAGTTAAAAGTTTTGGGAAATATAATTTAGAATTATATAATAGTGCCGTTTAACACTCGCCATGCTAAAGGTTACGTTAATACTTATAATATTAATCAACCGAATGTTAATAATCAATGCACAGGCAATCACACAATCGATGTATGCTCTACAGTGTATATGCTTAACTATTCTAGTCCCGAAAAACCCAAAAGATTTTTAAAGCAGTTATAGTCCAGATTATATAAAAAATTTTATTTTTATATTTATTTTAATTTTGCTCTGATTCTCTATAAATATCGCTCTGATACCATTCTGTGACACCCCCAAATTGAGTCAAATGCAGCGGAAATAATATTTGGGTGTCACGTAGGTGGATCAACAGCAGACAGAATATAGAGCAACAGATAAAAGATTATCCTTACATTTATTACATGATTGAAAGTGCAAATAGTATTAAAATAGTCTTTAACATTGTTCAATAGTTTGAATTATTCCCCAGTTTATAAAACCCTAGATGAGCTCTATAAATGCAGCCTATCATGATGCTTGACTCCATGCACACCAATACCTGCTTCAGTTTCCTGAGAAAACATGCTTAGAGAGTCAACATAAAGTTGGTGAATTCACAGGTTTAATTAAAATAAGTTTGGACATTAAATATTCACTGAAGTAGTAATGCACAAAGCATCAATACTTAAAAGTAATTACATTCCCATATTGCCCGAAACTGAGACTTGACAGTTAAGTCCTTAACAAATAAGGATCCTTCGCCTTATAAAAAGGCACCCATAAAAATAATAAGTGCTGACATGTGAAACATCTGTTGTCCTGGCCTAGGCACAGTGAGCATGACTCACCCAGATGGGGACGGTTAATCCCAAATAGATTTGTTTATAACATTCAGGTAATTCAATAATTCTAACAGTTTAAGATGCACGGGTCATGTGGGTTCATCTACAATAGGCAATGTAATCAAAGATTTCACAGTTCAATCCCCGTCCATAAAATAAAATGTGTTGCATGTTTTCTTCCCCATTAAAAGGTTTAAAAGTTTGTCAATATATAAAGTGGGGCCATGAACTCACCTCAGTAGTACAGAAATAAGTCAGTAGATAAATCTGATAAGGATGCTCACGATACAATCAACGACCTACATAATTATAAGGTCTTAGTAAATGCATAACATAATGCATAAAAGTTTCAGAATAAATCTGGGTATGCTTATACTGGTTTTAAGCATTTTATTACGATACTTGTATTTTAGTTCATCGTTGTACAAGTTCTAATAGTATTTATTTTAAGTATAAAATAAATAATGAGGTTAAATTAATTAATCCATGTAATTAATATATATTTAAAGTAGTAGAAAATAAATATACTTAATATATTTATTTTATAAGTTAATCATTTTTAATTTATATTTAATATACAAATGAGGTTTATAAAACGTATAACCTTTAAATTCCACGTTTACGTAGTGTTTATAATTATTAAATTATAAGTTTGGAAAAAATAACAATTGTTACGTTTATTTAAGTTTTACGTTTTAAATAACGGGTATAAATATATAAAATTTTAGGGTTCGCTATACTTTGTATAATTTACGTTTTAGTCCTTTTATTTAAATAATTACTCGCGGTTAAATTACTTTTATACCCCTAGGGTTTCTAAATCTTTCAAGTAATTACAATTTTGGTCCCTCCCTAGTTACACGTGTAACTGGGGTTTGTTTAATTTCATTAAATGGCAAAAATGGTCCTTAAAGTATTCGGATTATATTAGGGCTTATTATAGTTTCACATATTGGCATTTTTAGTCCTCCAACCTTCGGCTAATAATTAGGTTTACTATTAAGTTACACAAATGCCCCTAGGGCTTGTATAGGTTTCGGCTTATGTCACAAATAGTCCCTAGGGTTACTTAGGGCTTGAATAAGTTTGTTAACTTGGCATAAATGGTCCCTAGGGCTTATATTAAGTTTCGGTATATGAAAAATGAGATCCCTAGGTTTTCTTAAGTTTACAGAAATTACCCTAACACCATATTAATTCTATTTAAGTCCTTTTTATCACCTTAAAGTTTCGGATAGTGTTCAAAACAACACCCTCAACTCACGGCATTTTACAAAAGTGGTCCTAATGTTTATATTTTTGGAAAATAAGTTTCTACACTTGTTTATTTAGATCCCTATACTTTGTAAAATTACAAATCCAATCCGAAAGTATTATATTTGTTATTTTTAATCCGAAATTAGTAGATCTATTATTTTAATCCAAAACTTCTTAGATTTATTATTTTAGTCCAAAACACTTATAGATCTACACTTTCAAGATGAAACTTTATAAAGTTATATTTTGACACAAATAGTTTTATAAAAACATTTTATTTAGTGATAATGAATATTTATTTAGGAAACTTATTGTGAGCTTAAAACTAAACCTTATAAAGCATAATAGTGAACTTATCATTTTAAGGCACCTATAAACATAAATCTAGTGTTTCTAGTTATATCTAAACATTACAAGATTACCCAAAATAGAAATATGGGCTTAAACCCCACGTCCAAAAATCATGCATGCTTACGTTTTCATGGTTTTTCAAGTTTAACTAGATCATGGTGACATGTTCTTCATGGTTGACAAGTTTTTACATCATTTTAAGCCATAGTAAAAATCAAGCCGTGACCTAAAATGGATTTTAGGGTTTCAATATTTGTTTCAACATTAACTTTTACTAAGAATCACCATGTGTATGTTAATATATATGAAAGTAAATGTATAGAGAGATAGGTTTTAGATTTGACTTACTTGTTTAGATAGGTTTAGGAGTGATAGGAGAATGAGTAAGAACAAGAGTTAAGCTTTCAACAATGGAGGTCTTGGTGACCTAAAACAAGCCGTGGGCTTCAAGGAGAGCTTCTAGGGCTTCTTTGTTGCTTCAATGATCAAGGTACTTGTAGGATGAGCTAATGATTAACCTTTATGTAGTATGAGACATGACATAGGAGTAGTAAATAAGCTTGAAGGTTTTAAAATGGTGGAAAAGGGGTGTTAGCCGTAGGTTTTAGAGAGAGAGTGATGATGTTTGAGTTGCAAGTGAATTATGTTGTGGGTTGTGTGTGTTTCGGCTAAAACAAGGAAAGAGAGGATCCAATGAAATCTTTGTACCTAGTACCTTATATCTTTCAAGATATACTTAGGATTGTGTTGTGATACACTTGCTAGATCATTCCCCACATGCTAAAAATGGAAATTGACTTTCTTCCCTAACTTGCAAAGTTGCCGTGTGTTTATGGGTCAAAGGGGGACAAAACTTACAAGGCATAGTGTTTAAGCATGGTGTTGTAAGCAAGGTGTAAGAAAAGGTGAGGTTATGTAAGAAATCATAGTTTAGTATAGTGTATTAGTGAAGAATACACTTTATTACTTACAAGTTAGCTAACAAATGATGATAGTGTAGACATGCACACATATACACGTCTATATATGCATGTGGGAAGGTTTTTGGTAAATTTTGTCAAGTGTAGTATGAGAATAATAGCCCTTGTTTAATATTGTATGTATTTGTTGAGTTGTAGGTATTTTTGTTGAAGCTTTTAGGTAATTTAGTGAAAGTGTATATTAAATACATCACTATAATTATTTTACTTAATAAAGTAAATAAATGACAATGTAAAATAATGTACATTGTTTTAAAGTGTTAGGTGTTTATTCCTTTTAAGTAATATATGTAAATATGTACATATAAAATAAATCCAAGTACTTAATAAATAAATTAAGTAAATTTACAGTTTATCTCAAAATATGTACTGAGGTGATGAGTCTATTATTAAATCAAGTGGCCAGTCAGTTGCCAGAGTAGTCAATAAATGACTAAGAGTTCATATAAATGTAAAATAAATATGAAAGGTAGTATGACAAAAGGTATATGATAAATAATAAGTCATATAAAAGTGAAATTATATAAATTCCAAAATAAATAGTACAACAGTTGACAAAGTCAATAAGGTAAAATCAGAGGTTTTACAAATTATCGGCTACGGGCGTGCTTCGGTCACGGAAACCTATATAAATAATAATACTCGGTCTTAAACTTTTGTCCAATGACTTTATCAAAATAACAATTATGTATACATATGATGATTTTATACATATGATGATGATCAAGTGGGATTGTACATTCTCATTTACTCATTATAGTGTTATGCGTTGGTAACTTTTATACTAGTTTTACTAGTTCATCTTATTTACTTATCAAGGTCCATTAAGCCCATTATAAGCCCATTACCTTATATTAGTCCATTTTACACTTTTAATATCAGTATTATACTTTACATGTTGGGCCGAAGTAGGTTAAGCCCAATAAGTAATTTTATAAGTGTTTAGCCAAATTAGTTGGATTAATAGTCCAATAAGGCTAACTTGGCCCGTTAATGTACAAATGCTATAAAGCTCGGGTTTTATCGGTTTTTACTTGAATAGGTTCTTATATATCAGTATTTGAGCTATAAAAAGTTTACCTTAGACGGGTCCGACCATCTAAGTTTTAATTGACGAAAACGTTAGTGTAACACCCCACTTGGATAAATGGACCGTTACGTGTATTTATGGCGTGTCATCAAAGCATAAGGTAAATGTCCTAGAACATTAACTGACCATAAAGGAAATACCGGAATCAAACTTCGGTAATCCAAACATAAGCCCAAAACATGAAATATAAAATACTGAAAGAAAGGACTAAACAATGTCCAAATAAGCAGAATAATATAAGAAATGCATAAAGTAAGAAGTTCGGGTAGCTTCCATCCAAATGCACATGCTCTTAGAATCCTAAAAGCATCCTGATGTACCTGCCGTTAGAACATGAAAGGAACTACGGCTGAGCATAACGCTCAGTGAACGGATATAAAGCATGATAAGAATATATTGAATGAAACAGGCGATAGAATACAGAAACTGTAAGACTGATATGAAACATGTGGTAGAACTCTGCATAAAATCTGAGCAATCTGGTTCATATATACTGATACTGAAATATAACTATTAATTCTGAAAACATGCATTTACTGTATTTTATTTGCCAGAGCTTATATAGGTCATGTGCTGTAACAACGTTGCATGAATAACTGGAGGGGTGACCTCGTCATGCTGTAGAGGGGTGACCTCTAAATAACTGTGCTGGGTGGAGGGATCAGCTCCAATGTGAAGGATGTAGAGCACACACCACATTCACTTGCTAAACTGTAAACTGTAGCCTAGGATGCATCCATACGCCCCACTAATAATAATACTGATAAAATGGCCAAGCTGAGCTGAGTGGGACGATGCAGGATATCACTCTCCTGCATGTGAGTCACGACACCGGTGCCTCTAGTGTCGTGGTTACGGTACCTCCGTAACTAGTACATAAACTAATCATGCTTGTATATAATGCTCAGGCAATTTATTCCATTATTAATATGATTACTGATAAGCTTAAACATATACTGGGGAAAACATTTGGCTGCAGACGGGGAATCCTAATCATGCATAAAAAGGAAGTCCTTATTGAAAGGACGGAAAATCCATACCTCGTGTCCAGAAATGAAATAAGACTGAAAGCTGAAAGATCTATTCCGACTTCATAGTTACTACATAAATAACGGACGCGAATGAGTTAACTGATTACTGTTTACTATTATTGAGTTTCATCTGTTCTTAGTTTAATCTATTTTATTCTTGTATTACTGTTTATGTAAAATCTGACTAATCCGATTGTCCGGCGTAATTATGAGAAATCTGACTGTTCGTAAAATGATTACTGAATATCGTACATCTTGTATTCTTGATCAATGTATATTATACGGTATTCTGATTACGGTAGTCTACGGTAATCTGGTATTAAAATATTACTATAATTAATAACCTGCCTTAAATAGATCTACTAAAATCTGAAAGGTTTCCCAATTTAGTTTTTCTAAAAAAAATTAAAACCAGTCACATGTTTAAAGTAAATAAAAAGGATAAATTTTATGTTACTAAATTAAGTAATAACACAAACAATTAAATAAAAATCAAATTTATTTAATACAACTTATTTATAAAAAGATTTAATTAAATAAAGTAAATCCTTGTATTTAATATATATTCCCACTGCTTTTGTTATGTTTCCACTGCCTTTGTTAATTCCCACTGTTTTTATAAACGTTCCCACTGTTAGTATTAAGTTCCCACCGCTAGCTATATCGTTTCCCCTGCTAGTATAATCTTCCCACTGCTTTTGTTATACCTCCAGTTTATAACCCCAAACGCCCCCTTATTTTCAGAACTACCAAACGCACCCTGTTTTTCTGAAATTAAATCCCAAACCCCCCTGTTTCGAAGCAACAGCCCTGATTGGGTTTCTTTTTGCTGCGGCTGTATAAACAAAACCACCACGGTGGCTCACTATCGCTGCCGTCACAACCAAACCACCACCGCGCCCCCCTGTGGGTTGCGGCCTGGTTGGAAAACGAACCACCGAGACCCATTGGTCTCGGTTTGTGTGTCCAGTCGAACCAAAACCCACCCTAACCTCGTCTTTTTTTTTTTTTTGAGATTCAATAATCACAGAAAGAACAACTAATTTTGATTACCTTTTTTTTTTTTTTTTATCTTTGTTGTTCGCCGGCTGGAAGAAGGAAAGCGGTTGGCTGTTCGCCGGCTGGAAGAAAGAAAAGAAGGCCTGGCGGTTTTCTTTTTTTTTTTTTTTTTTGTTCTAAAACTGGCGGCACCAAAAGGATTAGGGAAACCCTAGTTTTCTTTTTTTTTGTTCGACTGATTATGGGAAGAAAGAACTCGCGTTTGATTTTTGTATAACCAAAATGGGCTAAAGCCCATTATCTCCTTTTTTTTTTTAAAACCGGCCTTTCCTCCTTTATTTACTTTTATATTATTTTTTTTTTTTAACTTGTATAAAAATAACACTTGTAATAAACTAATACTTGTAATAAAATGGTACTTGTAATAAATTCTCGCGTTTGTTTTGTTGATAATTCTACGTGAACGGTTCAAGTAAAATAACCCGCGTATTCACTATTTCTGTTTAATTGTTTCTATAAGATAAATAATTCGTCTGTAATATTTCTGAGACTAAATACTTCTTATCTGACTAAGCTGTAATATTGCGTATTTAATTTTTTTTTTTTGCGGTTATATCTCTGTCTAAAATTAATACTTATATAGTCTATTAAAATTAAACTGCGTATTTAATTATTCTGATTTTTAAATACGGGTTTTACAATTCTTCCCCTCTAAAAATAATAATTCGTCCCCGAATTAAAGATACGACTATACTGGGTTTTACAATTCTTCCCCTCTAAAAAGGAGAAATTCGTCCTCGAATTAAAGGTAATAAGCTGATGAAGTTGTAAGGAATGAAAGAATACGTAGACTGAAAAGACAATTAGGCTGAAGGATAAATTATCTTCTAGTTAAGACATAATGCTGCTGATAGGTATAAACCTGACATGACTGAAATGATCATGTACGTGACATGACTGAAGAGAACATGGAACATGACATGACTGAAAGGACTTAACTGGATTTGTTAAGGAAAAGAATGAGAGGTCCGGATGGACTCCTCCGTTTCGAGTGGCCTCCCTCTCGAAACGATTCCTTCAAAGGTCTAAACATACTAAACAAAATCTTGGTCCTGATGACCCTGTCCTGATGATGCTGAAAGCTTCTGGTTCCATATTTAAGATGGATTTTCTGAATCTGATAGAATGAATAAGCTATAGCATGTAGCATACATACAACGGTACATATAGTTAATCTGAAAAGATAATATTTATATCTCTGAGAAAGCTGCTGAAAATATATAGGGATGAACTACTTGAACAATTTTGAACGTGCTACGTGAGCAATTGTGAACGTGGTTCGCGATTATATAAGGAACGTTGTGCATGAAATATATCATGAATGTGATACGTGAAGCATACTGTGAATGTGATACTAGAACATATCATGAATGTACGCTGACTGAGGAATGAATGTCAAACGTTATGGCCTGAGATGTGAAACGTCTGCCTGGTTATGGAATAGTTGTGCTAAACTTGAGTCTAATTTCTCAAGCTTTCTGTAACCATATACGGTAATAAGTTGAGAAACGTGTATCGTGAAATGGCACACGAACTTGAACGTGAACAACGTTATGAACGTTAACGTGAGCTTAAATCATGAGATAGCATAAAAGATGAACTGAAACAACATCATACTGCGAATGAGACGTAAACGTGAAAGTGAAAATAAACCTGAACTTAAAGTGGGCGTAAACATATATGTGATCGTGAACATGAATTCTGTCTGATATAATGGTCGATGGAATGCCTCGAAATCATACGATTTATTGCTAAATTTCAACATTTTCT